>JARHVA010000137.1:2385000-2985000 GCA_037957365.1 Torreya grandis | reverse complement strand
TGCATGGTAAGCTCTCTTCTCCTTTGTTTGATGAGCTTCCTTGTTATTTTGATGATGAGGTCGACTACATTGAAGAGCCTGAGTTGGAGGAAAGAAAAGAGAGGCCTGTCTTCCAAGAGGAATGCCTTGAAGAAGTAAGCTTCAAACAAAGAGGTGATGTTCTGTGGGATGAGTAATCAGTTTGTGATTCCATTTCAGACACCATAGTCACCCTTCTTCAAGAAGGCCAAGAAGAAGCAGAGGACGACTCTGACAGACTTTTCAACGAGGCAAAGGAAAATAAATCAGACCATGATACATTACAGAAGGAATGTGCAGATCAGAAGGCTTACGGCGATGAGCCAGCAGCCATTGATTTCTTGGTAAAGAGCACCAATATGAAGAACCAACATTCAACAGGATTCCAAGGACAAACATAATACATATATGTCAGAGGCATGTTCGATTTTGATCCACTCGGATTTCGGCCGACTCATGTGACAGGCAGGAAGAGCAAGTCACCAATTCTATTTTTTATTCAGCTACTTGCCTGCCACCATACGTCTTCTTACCAGGAAGGGGACTTAAGAAGTTTTCCATTTGATCCAGGAGGGAATAAAAAATGCCTGGTTAGCTGTACATAATAGTTTGTTTTCAGTTTGTTTTCCTGCTTTCCCTAAGTGCAGTCGCACAAGTAGCGTTTTTAGCCTTGTGTGTTTCCCTTTTGCTTTGGGGTAAAGCTTCATATTTGATTCTTGGATTTTTCGAGGTTGTTGCTAATCTCTTTCAAAGCTGCATCTGACTTCGTGCCCCATGGATTTTAAGGCAACTGGATTCTAAGCATAGCAGACACGCTTCCCCTGTGAGTCGCCAACTATTGACCTATTTTGCCCACAGGCAAAATTTCGGTCACCTTCTTCACCTGTTGTTCAAATGCCAGTCATTTTTGGGTTCAGCAAGTTCAGAGATTTCATTCCATGCCCTAGTTCAGTGGTTCAGCCACCCTTGGTTCAATGTAATTGGTTCAATCATGAAGTTCAACGAAAAGGTTCAACAGAAAGTTCAGCGGATTCGGGCTTGGCTTTTGGTTCATTGGCATGCTCCTTTGAACCTTGAACAATTTTGGTTCAACGGCTTCAGTTCAATGTCAAAGGTTCAAGTCAATCAAAGTTGGGCACATTTCAAGGCCAAAAGCCCGCAGCGTGATACAAAAGCCTGCAGCAAATAAAGCAAACAAGTTGGGGAGCAGTCTGAGTTAAAGTAAGTCCGCGGGGACTTTTAAGACAGCCCAAGAGACCATCCCAGGACCTGTCGAAGCGCGTATACAATGCAAAGTGGCAAGAAGCCAGTAAAGACTGACGATGGCCACATGACCATCAAAGCTTCACAAATAGGATAGCCGTTGGTTTAAAAAAAAACAAAGAGAACACTAAGAGCCAGAAAGGAAGCGACCCACCAAGTATGTTCGCCCAAGGGGCTGAGCAGCCGGGTATGACCAAAAAATAAAGACAAGGATGCAGAAGAAGAAAAAACAAAGAGACAAAATAAGCAAATGACAAGGCAAGAGGAATGACGAGGCATGGAGCAATCAGGCAATCCAAGTGGCATAAACAAGGCAATTTATTGCCTAATGGCGTAAAGAACGAATGGACAGAGCGATAAGTAAATAATGAGTGAGCAGTTAAGTCCAAATGGTGCAGATTGAAGAAGCGACTTTGGTAGGTGAGATATGCCAGCAAATTGATCATTTTTGGATGATAGCGCCCAGCATCAACAACCGATTTCTCCATTTGCATTAATTGAAAGGCAAATTGTGTAAGTTACCTAAGCAGGAAGTGCAGGTCTCAACCACGCAAATGAATAGCTCATTAATATTTTTGAGCGACTTGTTTTCTTTTCAAAGGGACACGTATACCACTTGTAACCGATGAGCGCCAAATGAGCCTCTTGGACTTTCTATATATATTACGAACTTGGTCATTTTATAATTATCTTCCACATTTTGTAAAGGGCACAACTCTGCAAAATTTCACCTGGATCAATACAAAAGCAGTTTTTTACCTCCATTTGGATAGACATTTTTGTGTATGCGTCGAATGTCTGCTTGTGTCCAGTCATTGTCTTTTGATGCTCTCATAGGTTCAACACCAGCAGACCTGCTGTCTACAAGGCACCATTGTTGCAGCTGACAGGAGAAGAGTAGTATTTGGGAGTGAAGGAGCAAAAGAAATTATTTCATAAGTGTGTGTTTCACAGCACCTTGGGTGATCTCTGTTCTAGATTTTCCATTAAAGCCTCCCTGCTAGTTTCTTGTAGCCTGGTCCTTCTGCCAAGTGCGTAGAGCATGTATGTATTTGTCTGATTCTGAGAGTGGATGTGTGAAGGTCAACTTTTCATTTTGGTGCATCGCCTCTTTTAGAGTAGGTTGTTTGTTTTCTACATTTCTTCTCCCTTTTCATCCCCCCTATATTATACCTATACCTATATTTTGCACTGCCTGAAACAAACATGATGCATCAAAGGGAGCTAGCCCTTATCTAGAGACTCTCCTCTCCTGCTTTGCCATCCCACAGGCAAGAGAGGAGTTTCCATGTTGTGAGGAGAAGGCAGGGAGTTCGACCTCCTTGCCTCGTGTGCAATCTCCTGCGTCAACAACTAGGAGGATTGATCAGCGCTATGAAGTCCAACCCCCATTGCATGAATGGTTGTTTCACATGAATAGGATGAAGAGGCATGGCAGCCAACCGCTGTTTCCCATCAAAGAAGGTACATTTTTGATATTTCTTCACCCAAACATGAGTGTCTTTAAACAAATTGGAACAAATGTAACCAAATCTCATAATCCTTGCAGCTGTGGCCTTGGGAACAAAGTGGCCACCAACTGGTCCATCATGGAACTCGGATAGTACCTTGTCAACTTAGACTCAATCAATGCATTTAAAGAGCACCCTTGAAAAGTATTTTCTGAACATCACTCCATCAGATAGGACACAAGGAAGAGATTCGAGTCTAAAATACGT
The DNA here is from genome assembly GCA_037957365.1 of Torreya grandis. Taxonomy (NCBI): domain Eukaryota; kingdom Viridiplantae; phylum Streptophyta; class Pinopsida; order Cupressales; family Taxaceae; genus Torreya; species Torreya grandis. The sequence continues at coordinate 2,982,001 of JARHVA010000137.1, read as the reverse complement.
CCTCTTGTCCTATTAAGACCTTGTGGACACTCACCAATTTGAAATAAATGAACCATATCTTGTGGTAGGTACAATTAATGTAGGTTCATCATGCAGTACCAAAACATCCTCCTTTGGATCTTTCAAGTTTGTAGCAAGGTGTTCACATATCCCTCTTCCTCTCACCAGCTTGGTGGTCTTGATCTCTACGTCATACTCCATTACTTTGGTGATGCAACCTACCCTTTTCTCATTCAAGTCTTGGTTCAATAAGAAGTCTTTTACACTAAGATGTGGCACCATGATGTGAACTTTGCTGCAAGACAACATATGTCTGAACTTCTTCAGACTTCGTATGACTGCAAGCACCTACTTATTAACATACATGTATCGAACCTCATAGCCTTCTAAACCTTAGATGGAAAAAGCAATAGCCTGTTCTAAATTCTCACCATTTTCTTGAGTGAGCATAACAGAGATCACCTCTTCGTTCCCAAAGGTGTATAGATTGAAGTCCTTGGCAAAGTTTGGACTAGCTAGGGTAGGAGCTTGGATGATAGCTTACTTGATGCCTTCAAAACTTTCTCTTCTTATTCTTGTTGTCCACATGAATGTCTCATCCTTCCTTAGCATGGAAGTCAGTGGTTTGACAAGCTCAACAAAGTCAGGAATGACTCTCCTAATGAAATTTATCTTACCAAAGAAACTTAGCAGGACCTTCTTGTGCTTAGGCAAGGACAATGCTAAGATGGCGTTCACCCTCTTTAGATCAATGGATAGGACTTCCTTGGAAATGACATGGCCCAAGAGCTTGCCTTCATGGATGGAAAACACACATTTATTTTTGTTGAGAGAGATGCCAAACTCTCCACACCTTTCAAAGATTTGCCTCAGGTGCTTCAAGTGTTCACTTGCCTCCTTGGAGAAGACTATCACATCATCAAGATAAACCAACATAATGTCATTGATCAAACCTTGGAATGCCATGTCTGTAACACATTGGAAGGTAACTCCAACATTTGAAAATCCAAATGGCATCTTCCTATAGGCATATGTTCTCGACTTGGTGATGAAGGCTATCTTGTATTGATCACATTCTTACACCAAGATTCGATTATACCCAGAGTAGCCATCTATGAGAGAGAACCTTTCATTGCCTATCACCATCTAAAGGATTTTCTTCATACTTGGAAGGCGATAGTGATTCTCAATGAGAATCTGTCGGGTCTCTAAAATCCACACACAATCTGAATTCTCCATTCTTCTTCCTAATAGGGTCCAAATTGGCCAATCAAGAAGAGTGTTTGATAGGGAAAATGATGCTGGACTCGATTAGTTTGGTGAGCTCCTTCATGAGAGGCTCGATCTTTGGATTGATTTGCCTTTGCGTTTACTTGATGGGTTTGACACCCTCTTCCAGCTCAATGGTGTGTCAGGCCAAGCTTGGGTCAAAGTCCTTCAAATCACCATACTCCCAAGCGAAGCTATCAACAAATTCTTGACATAACATAATGAAAGCATGATTTTCCTCATTGGTACGCACCTTCCCAAGTTCAAACAACTTATCCTTGTAGATCTATAGCCTTTCATAATTTTCCTTCTTGGTTGACATGCTTACTTTGTCTTTCTTGAGTTGGTCATCTTCGCTGAAAATGTTCTCAAGAGTTACCAAACCTTTGGGAAGCATGTTGGTCTTTAGTTGAATAATCTGCCCATCATACTGCTACTGTAGCTTGGACTAATTTTTAGAAGCAAACTCAGCTTCTTCTTGCAAGAAAAGTGTTATTTAATGGTCAGTTTCAAACATCTACCAATTTGTGACATTGTCTGGTATGGAGGGCCTCATAATCACCTTTAAATGATGTTGATTCTTGCTTTGTATTATTCCCTTTGGGATGTTAAATTGAGCACCAACTGATGCTAGCCTATCAGCATGCTTGTTCTCCTCTCTTGGAATGGAAGTGATGTTGAAAGCAACAAAGTTATCTACAAGGTCCCACACTCTATGCTTGTAAGACTTGAGCAAGGAGTTCTTGGTCAAGTTTTGACCTCTCACTTGGTTCATAATCAACTCATTGTCTCCAAACACCTATAATTCTTTGATTCCTCTTTTCCTTGCCCATTCTAGGCCATGAACAAGGGGCTCATACTCTGCTACGTTACAGGTGTAGAAGAACTAAAACTTGAAAGTTGAGAAGTATTTTTCTTTTGAAGGTGAAACCAACATTGCCCTACCACTAGCTCCAAACTTGCTTCTAGATCCATCAAAGAATAACTACCACAAACCACAGTCCTCTCGGTCTGTATACATCAATTTTGACATGAAAGTATCTTTCTCATGCATACAATAGACTCCAAGACCAACTTCTTCAATGAAATTGTACGGATCATGCTCAAAGTTGTCATTTCCCCATTCATCTAGGAGCAGGTCAGCAACTCCTACAAGGGAAGATGATGGAGATTAATCCACCTAGAGCTCTTCTTCATCACGTAGTTCACATTTGCCACTTTAGGCAAGTATGGCTCTAGGTGATCCTTTTGGATGGGTTCTGACTTAATCTTCACTTTAGTTCCATACATTGTCTTGAAAACCATATAAGATCAGTTGGCTGCCAAGTATCCACCTATCTTGGATGTGAAATCCCTTGACAAGCAAAGAGCGAAGTGAGGAGGAACATCTGCCACTACCACATCATGAGGAATTGAGAAGGTCAAACATGCATGGAGAATCATATTCAAGCCTCTTTTCACTCCTAAGTTCTTAGCTAGTGATCCATCCAACTGTAGAACTCCTTTGGTCATTTGCTCAAACTTGAGGCCTAGCTTATCAGCTATGCATTTGGACATAACTGAGGTGTTTGCTCCACTATAAATGAAGGGGGGACCTTCTCATCTTTCTTTGCTTGAGAATCCATGGGGGGAGCCACATTTACCACCAACACATTATCATTTCTTGCTGGGACAACTTGCTCACCCAGCCCGTACAATTTATTTTAGTGTATATCTTTTTGTCCTGGTAGTGCTAAAGAATCCCACAATGAGATGTTCATGTGAATATTTTTCATTTGGTCCACCACATTTATTGAAGGATTGCCCCCTTTAGAGTTCTCTTTGGGAATATTTGTAACCTATGGTGCAACCTGAGGAGCTGAGGCTACAACTGTTGGCCTGAAATTGGGAAACTTTTGATTTACTTATGCTCTTGGGGGTGTTTCAGGTACACTCCCTACTTGATTGGGTGAAGGAGATGCAATAGGTGCTAGAGTCATTGCTTGAGCTTCATCAATAGATCTATTTTTGGACTTGATGTTGGATGCAACACCAACATTTTGATTACTTGTACTCCCCACATAGTTGACTGTGTAGAACTCTCCTTCCAAGTGATTCATGAGAGTGAAATCAGATTGAGCCTGCCTACTATCTATCCCAAGTTGTGTTGACATCTCAAAATTTGAGAATTAGGCTGCCTGATCACCTTGTGCAGTCATGCTTTGATTTGGTAGCTCACTGGCATAAACAACTTGTTCTTGGCCATGTTCCAAAGGTGGATAGTTGGGTTGCTCCTGCACCAAATTATTTTTAGTGGGGACAAGATCCTTGGAAGATGAAGGCACATTTAGATTATAGCTTTGATAAGTCTTGACATGTGTAATTTGAATTTGCCCTTGATTATAATTCTGGAAAGGAGGCCTATTTGCTTGCCCAAACTGTTGGTAGCCTTGATTTGGCCTATAACTATGAACTTGTTGTCTTTTAAGGGCAACTAACTCATTGGTAACACTCTATAGTAGGATCCTAACTTCATAGATGACATTTACAGGGGTAGCGGCCAGCTTCTCTTGATTAGGTAGAGTAGGTAGAGTGGGCAAAGCATGCTAGATTGAGGGCTGTAAATTAGGAAAGAGAGGCATAAGAGGTCTTGGAGCTATCTTTCTTGCTTGAACAAGGCAATTTTTAGCAGCTATGGCTATCTCATAAGCAGCGGTCAGAGTGTTTCCACCCATGGACTATATCATGACAATAATGTCACTATTCAGGGCCTTCAAGTAGTAAAGGAAAGCATAGCTTGGGGTTGGCCTCATAAGAATTGGGATTCTGTCCCAACTCTTTTGGAACCTAGTGTTAAAATCTTGCATAAACTCATGTGGGGTTCTCTTCATGGTGGTTAACTACTCAACTAGAGACAAATGATCACTTTTTTCCCCAAACCTATTGGTGAAGAGGGTCCCTAACTCATCCTATGAGCCAACTGAGTTCACAGGCAAGGTCCCATACCAGTCCATAACTTTTTCTTTAAAGGACAATGTTAGCTATCTAATGGCTACATTTTCTTCAGTGATATTATGGATGTTGTAGAGGTTTTTCTATGTTTTTAATATGCTCAACAATAGTGATTGGGACCTCTCCACTAAAGGGAGGAACACTTTTGAGAGTTGTCCCTAGAATTGGGTCATGCTGTCGAAGGTCCAAGGGACTTTAACCATTGAAGGCCACAAAAGGGAATGCTTTAGGGGTTGCCATGTCTGTGAAAGGATTCAAGAGGGGTCTCCTTGAGTAGGTATATTTTATGGCTAGCTTAGGAAAATGGCTTGCTATGTAAGGGTGGATATTTGTAAATCTTAGTCTCTTTGTTGAGTTCAAAGGTAACTCAACAAATTCAAAAAGGACACCCTACAAGAAGATCTTGTAGTGACCTTTGGCATGGGATGCTAGGCTGGTCATTAACCAAGGCCCTGGTTCTTGAGTAGAGTCGCTAGGTGATGAATATAGATCATTCTTTTAGATTTTTTAACAATATCAAGACCAACACCAATATTGAAACTTGTAGGACATATAAATTGGTCCCATCAGGCATGCCAAAAACTATTGACATGGTAGATTGCACCCTCTGAAGGAAGGCTCAACTCTCTTCATACACATTACACAATGGAGACATCCCTCTTGTTGTGGATGGCAAACATGAGGGATGAATCTCTAGATTAGGGGCTAATTCCCCTTGATGCACCTTGAGGCCCTGGATTTCCTACTACTAACTACTTGGAGGGATGAAAAGGGAGAGAAAAATAATGAAATTAGAATCTAAACTATGTGGTGATGCACCAAATGGATGGTCTACTCAACTTTAACATACAGTTTAAATTAAGACAAGTTAGCCTACACTTCACTCAAAATGAGACCTTCCTTGCAACAATGTTTTAGTAGGGGGTCTCATGGAGAGATAAGAGAGGGAAAAACTAGCACAAAAGGTGTTCTAAGACACATTACTATGCAACATGTTCACTTGCCTATACTTCTTCAGACACTTCTTGTGACTTGCAAGAGAAGAAAACACAAACACTAGACACTGCTGGGGTTAACACATGAAGGTAGAGAAAGAGACCACACTTTCAAAAAACTAACACCCAAATGTATGCTCAGTGCAACACTCAAAAGAAGGTAAGAGATTTATCTTAAATTCAAGGTAAAATTTTGCAGGGCTTCACCATACAAGCTGTGAGATCCCTTCCTCAAATGAGAAATTACAATATATATAGTGCTGGAACTAGAAGCTGACAAATCCCTAGGAAAGGAGACCCATGTTGAGTCAAACATCTATTGAGACTAGAGGCCATGCTGCTACCATGTTTGCCAGATTTGCATGTGGAAACCATGATGTAGGCTATCCAAACCATCGCCTTTGTTGTCCTTGGCTTACAAAAGTATGTGTTACTCCTTCCAGAAACTGACAAAGCCATTCTGAGGTTGTTGTGATTGGACTGTAGTTTCTTCAGTTCTTGGGCACGACTTGGCTGCACATTAACAGCTTGGCATGAAAACATGACTACATCATCTATCATTTGAAAACCAATCCTTTTATTGGTTTTCGGTAGAGACTATTTCACCTACTCTTCTTGTTGATGACACCTGTACCACTATTCTTGGTCTAGTTGGTCCTTAGGTCTGTGCTTTTGACTTGTCATGCCACTTAGAATGTTTTGAGCTTTTACTTTATTGTGATACGTGGCCACATTCTAAGTTATCCACCTTGTTTTATTTTAATTTATTATTTCCCTTTGCCTTGGAATTTTCCCTTTTGTCTTTATCCATTCGGGTTCTCATGCGCTTGTTATTTCTCGGGCCTTCATATTGATCTTTTCCATTTTCTAAACTTATCCGAGCTCTCGGGTCTTCGCATTTCTTTGCTCGCTTCTTCCCTTTTTACTTATCTTTTCCTTCAGGTGGGCCCATCTTTGCCATGTCCTTTGAACAAAATGTCTGAAGGATTGAAGGATTTAATTTAATCTTTCTTTTACCTTCATTGGCCTTCGAGCTTTTGGTAATGTTGAATTTCTTCAGACAAAATGTCTGAAGGAATTCTTTCAGCGATTTTGTCTAAAGGAATTCTCTTTTGGGCTTGCCTTTTATCCTTTCTTTCGATATCCCACTGAAAGAAAGGAGCAAAGGCAAGCCCAAAAGAGAATTCCTTCAGATAAAATGTCTGAAGGAATTCCTTCAGATATTTTGTCTAAAGGAATTCTTTCCTTTGATTACTTCTTTTCCTGAAGGGTATGTGCCCTTCGAGCCTTTTGTCTTCATATTCTCTTTGTTAAAGTGCCCTCTGCAAAGACACTCATCCTTCGAAACTTTTACAATTGCCTTACATGTAGTCGAAGTGCCCTCCGAGGAAATTGCTTGCCTTTGCGAGTCCCTTAGACTAAATCGGGTCCTTGGAAAGAACTTACTCACAAAGTTCCTTAAGGCCTCTTGACAAACCTGAATGTTTCTTCTAGACCCTTTCGATTTCTCCAATGCCCCCTGATTTGGACTTTGGACCTACTCTAACTTATGAAATTTCATGAGTAAGACCCCTTAGCAAACCCGGTTGCAACTGTCTTGACCCATTTGGGTTTCTGGATTGCTTTTGCTTATAAGACAAAACAAGTAAAATCATTTGGAGAACCCAATTTGGTCTAGCAAGACCAAATCGGGTTTTTCAAGTGACTTTACTTATGAACTTTTCACAAGTAAAGTGGTTTACAAAACCCAGAATACACAATGGGGACCAAGTAATTGCATTTGGAAAGTTTGAAGTAGTTCCCCTAGACAAACCTGAAATACACTTGGTTAAACGAAATGAGTTAAACACTTGGTTTTTTCATGGAATAGGTCTGACAGGGAACCTTGATGAATGATTTTAGCCAAAACATGGATTGAAGACTTATGCATAAAAGAGGGGGTGCCCATTTTTTACTGTAAATGACGAAAAAATGGTCAACAGTTCTCATGCAAGTGCACACAGTAGTCATGGAATATGTTGGTGTAGTCATCCATAGACTGCTCTTTGCATTGGTACAATTCCTGGAACTTGATGTATTCATCTTCAAGGTGGCGTAGAGGCTAGTATTCCTCCTTCAACGCATCAACAAAAGTCTTCCATGATTTAATTGGAATGCACTATTGTGTGCACTACACATTGAAAATCTCCCACCAATGAACCACCATAATGGACATCTTCAACATCGTGAAGATGACCTTCTCAGTATCAGTGAAGCAATTTACTGAGAAGTATGCCTTGAGTTATCTAATCTAGGCATCTAATGCTTTAGCATCGATCTTGCCTTTGAACAAAGGGATGTCGAGATGGACTTGGACTTTGAAGGGGGTCTATTGTTGAAACAACTATTGAGTGAATTATGGAGGTGGTTCAAAATACATCGGGTTAAATTGTACCCATAAGTCACAAAATTTGGAAAAAAGTGTGGTGCATTATGCCTCTAGAGCATCAACAATGAACTTCTATACTTTTGGTGATACCTTAGGTTATTTCTAGGTGTCATCCATCTTAGTCTTGCTATGACATTCTTCTAGGTATTTTGAAATAGAACCAATTGACAAAACTTTCTTCTTGCATTGCGCTTGTGTGTTTACAAGCATAGAAATGAATAGAGCTTCAAACTTTGATACCAATGATTTATGCCATGGGGCCAAGGACCAAGAGCATGGGGGAAAACTGGGGTTGGTTATGTAGAATGAATGAGTAAATCTAATTCATACAAAAGTAACTAAACACATTCAATGGAGTGAAAGTCTTATTTGCAGAAAATGTAACTTCTATTCATTAATGATGAATAGGGCAAACTAGTAGAATGCGATATAGTGCATGTATTACAGATTAGATACATGAATCATGCTATCTATGTTATTATTGTGTGAAAAGCATCAACCTTTTGCTAGATGTGTATGTTACATATTTATGCAAGTAGAATACAAGAGCAATCACAATTGTTATTAGTTACCAAGAAGATAGTTATGTCAGTTCATCTTCTAAGTTGGATGATAGTTGAGGAACCTCTTAGATGACATGGATAGGGTGAGTTGACATGTAGATGAGTTATAGAGTCTAAGAAGTCAAAGACTCCATGAGAGGGTGATGTGGAGCATGCAAGATCAAGGCACGTGGATTCATGAGCTACAAACGCTGCATGAGTCAACAAGTAAGCATATAAGTTAGTACAAATTTTTAAGGCATGTGAGGGTATAGTTTGTGATATGAGGTGACTACTGCATGAAATTTTGTGATCTGGTGTAAGAATTGTGCAGAAGGTTGTTATCCAACTTATTTCAAAGGAGAGTGCAAGATTGGGTGAGATGCATGTGCATTGTGTAGAAGAGCAAACAAGTAGTGAACTCGATGATGTAGAAGCTGTGCATAGATCAAAAGGCCTACACATCTTTTTACCACTCACTTCTCTTCCCACCTATGTAAATCCTCCTTTATCGACTCTACTCAAACTAATATCTACATTATAATATGTTTCTATTAAGTTTTGTTCCTGAAATAAAACAAAAATCTTCTCTCTTAGTCCTTATCTCTAACTAACTTATTTTCTTTAACTCCTAATGTAGGAGACATGACTTGAAATAGTTTTACCTTTACTATAAGTTAAAAGGATATTTACAACATGTTATTAGTCTTTAAGGACCCTTTCTAGAAGTTTCAAACACCTTACACCTTGTCATAATCCTTACAAATCCTCACAGGCAGTTCAAATATTCAAACTTTCCCTTTTTGGAGGGAAAACCTAAATTATTGTTAAATTAACCTATGAAAACACAATTGAAGCATCTAAGACTTCTTATTAACTTTTATAGACTTCCTAAGACACCCTACATCATGAACAAGTGCAAACTATGATATAAGCATAAGCCACATCCAAATGTTCCTATATCATCTTCAATAGTAAATGATGCAAATTTTTGATAAGATTGGTAGCAAGTTGATGATATGCGATAAGATTTTCAATTTTACAATGATAATCACCACTGACTTGATGAAATATGAGTTATGAATCTCCTAGGGCATGTAATTATGGGATGTCTAAATCAATGTCCACTTACATCCCTAAGATGAGAGCTTCATAGACAACCATGTTATTAGTGACTTTGAAGTTTAATAAAAAATCTAGAGGTATGATTTTACCTTGAGGGTCGACTAAGACATAGCCTGCCCTGACTCCTTGAAGGCATTTGGCACCATAAAAATGAAAATTTCAAGTTTCTTCATGCAAATCCATTTTAACATCAGGTAATTATTCAGTGATAACTTTGGATTTATGTTTAAAAATTGAAGCATCAAGTTCTTTTAGGTTTTGTGCCTCAAAAACAACAATAAAATTATGAAAATAGTGTTTGAGTGAAATAGCTTGACTAAGACTTTCAATACAAAGGATCTCTTCATCAGGAAGAATACCCTGAAGGTGATTAGTATTTGGGATAGGGGTGACAACAAGTCGATCGACAATCACTTGACATTTTGCGGATTTTTGCATAACAATTCTTAAGTCAAATTCCATTAAGAGAACCATCCATTCTCTAATTCCATCTCCATGTAATAAATATTTAGAAAAGAAATGATGGAGTGGATAATAATGTACAATGACATAAATAGTTTGGTAAAACATGTAATATCGAAGCTTTTTAATAGAGAAATAGATAGCAAGGCAATAAATAGCAAGACAATCACATTCAAATTTTGTGTGACATGTTTAATAATATATTAAATTTCAATTGATGTAATATATGACATATTCTCGATATGTTTCATCTTGTTGAGCAAGCATTGCCCAAACTGAGATTGGGGTTGATGAAGTATACAAGATGAGGGGGTGATTGTTAGGAGGTGGTCCAAGAATAAGAGGATGAAATAATGATTCCATGTTATCTATTTTTTTTGACATGCATCGGTCCATTCAAGATCAATAACCTTTTTTATGGAGTGAATTGATTGAATAAATATGATAATCCATCTATCGAACAAATCGTAGGATTGATCCAAGTTTACCAAGATATGTTTATATGTTTGGAATGGAACGAGGGATAGGCATGTTGACAATAGTTTTGATTTTAGCGGGATATACGTCAATCCCTTTGAGGGAGACTATATATCCTAAGAGTTTTATTTAACACCAAAAACACATCTGTGAGGATTAAGTCTAACTTTATATTTGATGAGTCGATCAAAGATAATAGCAAAATCATGAAGATAATTTCATGATGTTTGGATTTGGCAATAAGATCATCCACATAGGTTTCAACTATTTTATGGATGAGGTCATGAAAAATATGGGTCATTGCCTATTGATAAGCAACTCCAACATTTTTGGGGCCAAAGGACATTTTAACGTAACAATAAGTTCTCCATTCAGTGGTGAAAGTAGTTTTATGTTGATCTTCAGGAGCAATATGAATCAAATTGTAGCCCAAAAAACCATCCATGAGAGATAACATTTCATAGTCAGCCATAGAATCAACAATAGCGTGAATGGATGGAAAAAAAAATTGTCTTTGGGACATGCTAAGTTGAGATTTTAAAAGTCTATACATATGCAAATGACCATAGTGACTTTTTTGTGAATAAGAACAATGTTGGAACCCATTCTAAGTAATCTATAGGTTTGATGAACTTAGCATCCAAAAGTTTGATAATTTCTTTGTGACATAGGGTATAAATCTTAGTAGGGAGTTTGCATTGCTTTTGATGCACATGTTTTGAATTGGGATTGGTGATGATGTTATGAACCACAATACTAGGATTAATGCCAGGCTTGTCTTCATATGACCAAGCAAAAGCTTCACAATATGTGTCGAAGAAGAGACTGTAGTTATCATGTTCTTCAAGATGAAGTTATTTAGAAATAAGAATAAGTCAAAGAGTGTTTATGGTATCATAATTGATTTCAATAGTTTCTTCGATGAGTATGACATTTCCATCTTGGAAGTGGCATGGAGTTGGGGGAAGCTTGGATACAAGATGCGTTTCGGGATCAATAATAGCGACATAATTATTCAATCCATGAGCCTTTTTCTGAAAATGGCCAAGCTTGTGATGTTGACAAAGAAATTTACTGTAATATCAATGATTTGATTACTTTAGCTATCAAACTCATAATGTATTTATCTTACAATAATAACCTTAGAATCTAAGGTAATGTTGGGATGTTGAGTAGAAAGAGATTATAAGTTATTGATATCATGCTAATCGTTATAGTCAAATATAATGGTATTTGTCAAAATTTCCATAGGTGGATAAATAATAGGAACAAGGTTGATTATATCATAGTGGTCAAGAGAGGCTATTGGAATTGATGAATTGTATTAGACAAGTATTGGTTGTGACTAAAGCAATCAAAGACTAATAATTGATCTATGTCAAGTTGGTCGATACCAACGAAAAGATGAGTAACAATGTGAAAATTATCATCTTGGTCAATAGTGTTTATATTTAAAAGAGTAGATTAAACAATTTCAAGTTTATCAATATCGTTAGAGGTTGTAAGTTTAAATATTTCTTTGATAACCCTCAAGATATCTTCTAAGGGTGAATTGTTAGGAGGGACATAACCTTTAGGTTCATATTCAATATCAAATGATATATGAATAACATAAACATCACGATTGAAGACATGTTTTAGCTAAGGTATTTTGACAATGCATTACATCCAAGTCTCATGATTGGGCTTGGGCCATGATTTAGGCATCATCATAAGAGGAAGAAATAGTACATGTATCAATTTTATTGGGATATCGGTAGTAGATGCGCCTATCTTACTGAAAGTACGAGGAGACATGGCTAAAGGTTCTTGATAATGTTTGGCTCCCTGTTAGCATGAAAATTTGTCAAGGGGACAAATTGATGTCTTCGTGTCAACATTGTAGGGAACTAAGTCCCTTTCCTATTAGCAGACGGACCTACCTTTATTGAAAGCCAAAATAGGAAAGTAGAAGGTATTTACAAACACAAGAAAGTAAATTATGGATAGTACTTTTAACTTGAAAGTACAAAAAGGATTTTTGAGAAAGGAATATTTAGGTAAGAAGAGATAGACAAGGGGGATAGTTATGTGGGCAACAAATTCATTAGGTTAAGAATAAAAAACTAGACAAATGTGTTGGAAGAAGATTTTAACTTTCAGACTATGAAACCCTCTTTTATTCAATGGGTTGAAAAGACATAATCACATCCATAAGGGTATGAAACATACACCAAAAATTTATTTAACCTTGATTATAAGATTTAACAACTTCTTGTATTTTCTAATAGAAGCAACTAAGAGATTGCCCCTATTCCCACTGAGATTTTCTCATGTTTTGGAAATATCAATTACAACTCAAAATAGTAACTTTGTAATTTAATTCTCTATTCTCAACAACTTAAAATTTATGAAAATGGCAATGAAAATCAAGTACGATGAATTAAACAGAAAGACATAATTCCAAAAGATATGACTAACTCAAAGTTTAGAAACACCTTTCTTGTATTGATTTCGAAGAGTAGAAGAACTGATCTCTTTACAAAGCTTTGCCAAAATTCTATCTGTTTCCCCCTTTATTATGAGCCTCTAATTTGTATTTATAGGCAAAAGTGGGTGGATATGGTGCAAAACCACCTAATTTGCCTTTTTAAAAAAGTGCTAAAACACCAATGAGAAATTATAATTTTTGAAAAGGTGCTAAATCTTATCAAGCAATTAACACTACTCGCAAAAACACATTAGGATTTTTGCACTATTTTCAAAAGCATATTAACAACTTGCACAACTTGAAAAAGCAAGTTGGCACAATTGCAAAGATAAATTGCCGAAACAAAAGGCACATTTACAAGAGAGAAGAAGAGTGCAAAAATAAAAATCAGGTACAGAGAAGCAAGAAGGAGAAAAGCAGGAACATTGATATCAATTGTTCATTCTTCTTGTTCCCATGTTGGCAATTCTCTCCCTTTTAAGAAGTCATTAAATCTCTGGAGAATTGTCCCGATCAAATCTTCATCTGGCCCATTTGTGTACCTGTAAGCAATATCTGTTGAATAGTCCAACTCTTTTATCTCCTGATGCTTGCTTCAGAGACTATTCACTTTCATATCTAAGCTATCCACATTAACCTGACACTTGGATAGCTGATGAAGTTCTTCATAACTGAATGCAGACGAAGAGGCAATGTCTTGATTATATTTCTTGAATTCCCCGATGATAGTTTCAATTGAAATCATATTCCCTTCTTGATCTTTGTCATTGACAAAGTGACAATTCAACTTCTTGACGTCAGCGTGAAGTCCCATCATTGCATCATTTCTTAATGCCCTTGCACTATTGAATTTTTGAACACATTCTTGAAGAGACTGGATTCTAAATATGGTGGTCCAAAGGAATTCGATTTGATAAACAATTTCATATCTATTGATTACTCTTTTTTCAACCAGGTCATTAGAAGACTATGTGGAGAATTCAACTAACTTGGGCAAGAGTTCCTCCCAATTTCGTTTATCCCGATCATATGTACTTTCTTTTATCACCATTTTTTCGCACTGTGACTGAATCTCAAAAACTGTTACTACGGCAAGGATTGCTGATGTTCCTTGATTTATAATCTTCTCAATCCAGTGTTTCACCACATTACCCATCTGATCCACTTCTCTCACATTTTATAGTGTCTCTGCATGTAGACTTGATGAAGCAATAACTAGTTGAATTGCCCTGATCAATCTATGAATATGAGCTTAACTATTCCACTTTAGCTTTTAGTTCATCTTTGGTCACTTTATCTTTGTCCATTTTTTCAAACATGGTGCCAATTGCCAATTGAACGTCTCCTTTCATCCCTTCCCTAGTTGACTTACTCAAATGAATCTTGGAGACATGATAATCATCAACATTAGCTTCTAACACATCTTTTTCAACCATAGGAACAACTACTGCATATTTCTCTCATTTCTCATCTGTAAGCATTTGTGAGACCGTTTTCACCTTCTTTGGTCTTTTCGAGTAAGAGGTCGTCAGGGTTTCAAAATCTATTTCTTCAGGGTCAACAACCTTCCTTGTCCTCTTCACTACTGTGGACAACTAATTTGAAGTCATTGTGCTTGCGGAAGGGAATGGGGCAGAAGTTGAAGCAATTGGGACAACCTTAGTTACTTTTGGAGAGGGTGTTCTCTTAGATGGGGAACTCTGAGAAGAGAGTTCAATTTGTTCTTGCATATTGGTTTTTTCCATAGGGATATTTGGAGAAGGAACAATGGGTAAATCAGGGTTGAAGGAGAAGATGGAGGAGTGGGAGCAATTTTTTGCAGAGGATAAGCAATTGTTGTAGGGAACACTGTATCATCTGAAGCTAAACATTGTTGTGTTGTGTTCTCTACCAATTTTTGAGAGAGGACAATTATCAATTGGAATTTTGTGAGAAACCAAAAGTTTGGGAGAAGAAGAAGAAGAAACATTTTCACTAGACCTTTTAATCTTCAGTGTGAGAGGTTTTTGTGGTTGAATCTCTTGTTGAATAGCTTCAGGTTCATGTACTTCTTCTACCATGAGAGTTTCTTCGCTAGGACCTGCCTTATCTGTCTTTGCTTGCTTGTCCTGTCACTTATAAAAGCTATCAAGTTTATCTTCTCCAGGAGGTGTAGGAAAGTCAACATTTGCAACATCAATCCCTTTATTTTTCAACCACTTGAGTGCCCTGTGAAGTACGGTTTTTGTCTTGTCCCTAAGAGAAGTAGATTCCCTTATATCCCAATGTACCACGGGCAATGGTTTTGCCGCAATGCCTTCCTTTTCAAATATAGGGTCCAATGTGACCCCATCATCAACTAGTTGTTGTGGACTTGCATTATACCAAATTCCATTATTTGTTTCATGGTGAACCGTGAGTAATCGCTGATCCTTACTATTTTCTCATCTTCACAGTTCATCCAATAATCTTCAAAGTGTGGAACATGCTGAAAAGAGGTTCCAATATTGTGTCCAACAAACCCTGTATTATCAAAAGAAACCTTGTTCTCAAATGTTGTGAGATTGAAGTTAGACATATATTACTCCACTATCTTAGATTTCATCAATGAAGGGCAAGTATATCTATCGATTGAAATCAAAAATTTGATTCTTGTTTTGTATTTGCTTGTTAGCAACTTGTGTGTTTCAACAAGTTGTCTTGTCATTTCCATCAATGCCCGCTTATCACTAACATATCTTGGAAGCATGTAAGGAGATATATCGGAACCACCAATTCTCAGAGAATTGAATGTTGAGAATTGTAAAACCAAACACCTCACTTGGCTATCTCGACAGAAGCTGCAACTGACATCTAGGTGTTGAAGAGATCCTTCTCGAACTACTAGATAATGAAATGACGAATGCTTTCCTTTAGTGCTAACTGGGGATAGAAATCATACACCATTGTCTTCCCGAAGTCACCTACTGTGTGTAACCCGTCAAAATACCTTCAGCTTGCTACGGCATAGACAAGATACAAGGTCATGTAGAATTTTGATATTTCTTTCACTTCCATGAGCTACTTATGAATTGAATTACTGATCAATTCACCCTAGTTGATATACTGCTTGTTCTGAAAGATGATTCAAATGACCCTATACATCCAGTTCTGAGCCACTTGATTTCTCACCACCCTGTGCATCAAAGTGATTATATCACTTATTTCATCCTTGAAGTCTGATCTTAGGAGATTCTTGGGAAGCCAAGTAGAAGAATGTTTATGTTTGGTCAACCATGCTTTATTACCCTACTTAGAACATGTTGCAACATTCTCATCCCAGAAGCTCTGAGAGGACTCAGAAGTCAAATACACAAAAGTTTCACGATCTAGAAGATGGAGAACGTTGTCAATTTGTCCAGTGGTGAAGCTTACTACCAATTCTCTTTGAGAATCTCTTACTTCACGTGTCTTCGCATTGTAATGATTTGCAATGGTCAAGACCAACTCAAGACACTATAGTGACACTGGGAATGCAACTGCTTGTGCCAACCAACTGTCATAGACACTGACCAAAATCCATCTTGTGCACCACGTTCATTCTTTCCCAAGATTCACCCAGGGCAATATGACCAAGATCAATATTAATGATATTTTTTGTATTGGAGTCTAATGGTGAGAGAAAAGCCATTCCTTGATATTGATATTTCATGATAGCTTTGATCTTGCCCTAGATTGATGATTTTGGGGTAGGTGACGAAGACATTAAAAATCTCCAGGTAGCGAACAAGCGGAAAAAATTTACAAATTGTCTTCTACTTACTGAATTTGGTAAAAGTGAATAACTTGATGTACAAAAAGCTAGTTGAACGGCTTGGAGAAGTTTTACTCACAGTTTTGGTATGCAAATCGCCCCTGAGTCTTTAAAATGCTTCCCAACCAACAATATCGTCTTGCTCGATTATCTTGCCCGATTTAAACTTTCCTGTAATCAAACCAACTTGTACCCACGGTACGGACCCCACTGACAAGCGCAAATGTGTTAAAACGCAAATTTGCAATTTCCCATTTTTTGATTAAAAATTCCCGTTCCTATTTTATTTTGACCCCGGAACAATGAAATGAATGGCCCGCTGATCCTTTTCACAAACTTAAACTTTTATAAAATCCCCGAGACTTGATCAGAGTTTTTAATGAGCCAATCATAAAAATTAAAAATTCAATTTTTAATTTTACAAATCTACAATGACGTCTTTTTCTTCCGTCTTCTTAACAAATAATCAAAAAATATTTCTCAGCGTCTTCTTGTATTTTTAATCTTCCCGTGATAACATAGACTGCACGGCTCCTTATTTTTGGGAAATTAAAACAAGAGTAAAATTTTTTTTGGCTTTCTCCAATATTTCTATTACCTTTTCTAAACATGCTCATACGGCCTTTTTTTTACTTATGGCAAATCATAAATTTCAAAGATTGCAACCTAAAACAATTTTTTTTTTTTTTTTTAAAACTCTGAGCACACCATATGGGTCGTATGGCCTCATTGATTGATTGAATGAATGAAGGATTTTAATAACGTCCACGAGACTGCAGCAGTCTATGGGATTTATCAGTTGCACACATTCACATCAGACAGGACCTCGGTGACAAAAACGCTCCCTAAGTTTCCTGAACTTCCTTCTTGAGATCTTCCCTTCTGCGGTGAAGTTTGATCACGAGGTTCGCCGTATTACCCAGCCTTGTCGCATCAAATACGGTGTCCAAATTGACGATTTTCAGAGTTCCACCATAACTGTATCGGATATCTTTGTATGTCTCACATTCCAAGAGGAAGTGTCGTTCCGACTCCACCACACCTTTGTTGCAAAAGAGGCATATTCTCTCCTCCCAATCCTCTTTAAGATTTCGCTGAAAAAAGTCAAAAATTGATGATGTCTTTATTTATTTTATGTTTTTCACTGTACAACTCCAAATGGGCTGGGCGCATTGCATTATCTGTTAACAGGTTTTCTTTTCTTTTCGTATTTTACTTGCTTCGTTCCATATAAATTCATTTCTGAAAGCATAACGCCATTCCTCAATATGACGCTTTGGCTGAGATGTGTAAAGAAAGTTTCCAATTCGGAGTTTTCACATAAGCAATTAGCAATCAATTGCCAATGAGAACGATGAAAAATTGATTTTTAGTTTCCAATTTGCAACTAGCAAGCTTTTCCGGATGGTTAAGCGGAACAATGAAGCTTCTGATAATAACGATTTCTATTTCCATTCTTCATTACTTCTAACACCCTTTTGCAAACGGAAGAATTGAAGACAAATTTCAGATTTACACTTTTGCAAATGTCCCCAACGGTGGAAACTTTATTTTAGTGCTTCTTGGAAAGCAATTTGTGTTTTACACGGAAGAAAATAAACAACTGCCTCAGGAGGAACCGGAGAAAGGAAGAAGTCGTTTTAGCATGATGATCCCGGGAAATTAATTCATTTGCACGATCACGGGAGGAAATTATGGAAATTGCATGCGGGAAGGAGAAGCTTCGAATTCGCAAGGGGAATTTGCACGGGGTGGCAAAAGAATTTGGAATGCAATTTTGGAGGAGCGAAAAGGCTTTTATTGCACGGGAGGATTTAGGTAAGCTTTGAATGTTATTGGGGCAAAACGGAAAAAACATTAATTTTTTTAATTAATCAATAAATTCATCCTCTGAGTAAGAGGCTTCATATGCATTGCATGGGGGAGGACAATCAGAAATGTCATTAATTAAAGGTAAAAGTAGAGGAGGAAGCCATTCCACTATATGGTGAGGTAATCAAGTGGTATTACAAACGGTTTGTAATTCATTGGGTTCATCATCATTAGAACATGCAATATTGACATATAAATTAGAGTGCATGTTGATGAATTCATGGAAAGGACTATAAATATGAGCAATCTTAGGAATGCGATATTGATATTTAGGATTTGGAAGTTGGATGCTCTAAGTGTTTGGGTCTGCTACATGTTTATAATGTTTGTCATTACAGATAAATTTGATGCATTGGCTATTAGAAGATGCAATAGCTATCGTATGATGAGTCCATGGACGTACCAAAAACATATTATAAGATAAAGGAATACCAAGGGCTATGAGTTTGGTTCAAATTGTTTTGTGTCCAATTGTGAGGGGAAGCCAAATACAACCAAGTGATTTTTTGTTGTTTTTATCAAATCCATGATAAGTAAGGTGAGTTTGTTTAAGGTTTCATTTGGAGTATTTATTTTGTTGGATGAGCCAAAGAAAGGTACCATTAATGCATGAGCCTTCATTTACTAAGAATTTTCTAATTAAGGTATTGTTGATTCCAATTTTGATAAAGAGTGGTGGATCATTAGCTCAAACCAAAGTTATGAGATAAAAATCTTTGGTTAATCCTTCTATTCCACCATTATGAACCATACCTTTAAGAGAACAATATCCATCAACCCAACCATCAACATCACAACCACAAGTGTAGGTGTAGGCATTGATAGAGATAAATATAACCCCATCACAAAATACTATAGGGAAGAAGAAGGAACCAATGCATATAACATCATGTCCTCCTCTAAATAATAAGATGTACACCACTAAATCTTGGACTTTTAATATGAATGTTCTAGAGATTGTTGACAAATATGATCTAACTCAATAGGGTACCATCTTCAGGGAATTTTATGGTGGATTTTGTGGTAGAAGATATTATTTTGATAGCATGAACTTATGTGTGTGGGAGAGCATCCAAAGATAAACTAGGCATCTTGGCATCATTAGAAGATGGTTCTTTGATGTCTTGCAATTGTTGCATAATGAATTTGTGATGATAAGGAGAGGTTCTGACTAATTCCATGAGTGGAATTTTTCAAGGCATGGAATTAAGTTCATCTAGGAAGTTCCAATGAGGTTTGCAAAAGAAATTAGTACGAGGCTTAGGTTCATTAGAAAGAGTGTTTTTTGTAGGAATTGTGGAACCAAGTTGAGGTTCCACATGTGGGGATGACACATCACTAGTGGGTGGTTCTAAAGATGATAGAAAACTAGTTGTAGTTTCTTTTAGAAGTTTTTCCTCGATGGAAGACTTTTTAGGTTTGGTGACATTTGTGAGTGGGTTTACTACGATAATTGACTCTAGTCGCATTCACATACTAGGAGTTAGCGTAATATTGATCATAGTTAGCATCAATAACATAAACATTTTCATTTTGATATTATATATTGGGACCAAAAGAAGATTTTTGATATAGTTGATTGTTAGATTCTTAAAAAATTCTCCTGAGAAGCTTTAAGGTATTCAACATGACGAGCCTTGATCATAGCATCATGATTGAAAACACCTCCTAACATGAAGGAAACCAAAATTTTTGTAAGAGCACGACATGTTTCACGAGAATGATCAATAGTGGCATGGAACCAATAAATGTTTTTAGAATCATACCATGAGGGAGGAGTGATGGTAGTGTGAATGAAAGGTTTGGATAGAGGTAATAACTTCCTCATTTTTGACACATTCAGGGTGGGTAGGAGGGAGTTTGAATATCCTATTGGTTTGAAGAGGCTTAGAGTTTGAATTGGTAATGGTTATTGCATTAATTGAAGTTTATAAAGAATCCTTGATTAGACTATGAGAAGGTTCAAATTAAGTCATGAAATAAATCTTGTTGTTTAGCTGGATCAAGGGCTTCTTCCAAATTTCAGGGAGAGAGAATTCAATCCTCATATTGAAGAGAAGGTTTTAAAGTAGTGATAAATAGTTTTAAGATATTATCATCACTCATGTTATGATCTGATTTACGAGCTAATGGTTTCCATCGTTTGATAAAGGTATGAGCAAATTCATTAAGTAATTGATTAGCATTTATGAAATGGCTAAGGCTATTTTCATAAAGATCACAGTGTTATAATTCCTTAACTAGATTATTGCATAAGTATTCTATTTGTAAACTAAAATGTTGAGGGAGTTGGTTATACCATTCTAGAGTATCTCCCATAAATGTTTTGACAATAAGTTTTATAGTAGCGAATGTATTAGTTTGGACCCATTCATTATAAAGATTACCAAAGGGTTTAAGGAAAATAGTCAGATCCTTTGACCCATCATATGCAATAGTTGGAGAAATGTTTCCAATTTCTATAGATATAATAAAGGGAGATAAAGGTTTAATTGGAAGAAGTTGAAGCATTTTGTTATGCATAAGAGGTTGGGGAATGATGTTCCCGTTGGCATCTTGGAGAGGAGAAGGAACAAAGTTATAATTATGTTGTGGCAAGACGATGAGAGGTTGACTTGCCATTTATAAGATATGATTTTGCATTTAGAGCATTTGGGAGTTGTTAGTTGTTTGCATAACATTTATTTATTGAATCATTTGTGCAAGAACTTAAGTTGTATCAATAGGTGGATTTTGAATATTAGGGGTGGGGCGAGAGGGTGAGGAGAAGGGGGGGAGTCCCAATGTTGGCAAAAGGGGCAGTCCCTGGATTAGTGATATGAGGATTCCCTAGAGGGGGGTTTCCAAGGTTAGTATTAATTGCTCCAATGATGAAGTAAGAAAGTTTGGATAAATTAACATTCATGTTAGATGTATAAATGGTATGTTCATCTAGATTTTGGAAGATATGTGAGTCATTTAGGTCATCATTTTGACTGATTTTCACCATGTTACAATCGATAGATATTTGAGAGACTTTGTGAATACAAGGTGCACCTTAACCCAAAGAAATGTGTCTCTAGGTTCATATTAGGAAATTACTAGGCTTCAATGTTCCTACAGATGAATTGAAGTTGATCCAACCAAGGTGATGACTATTATAGAAATGCCTCTCCCTTAGAATTTGAAATAGCTCTGTAGTTTATAGGGTAAAATCCAATCTATTCGTCACTTCATTTCCCAGCTTTTTGATCATTGCCATCCTTTCACTCATCTTTTAAATAAGGGCACCACCTTTCAATGGATTGACAACTGTTAAGATTCACTTGAATAATTAAAAACCTATTTGGCAAATCCATCAATGTTGGTCCTGCCTACAATGGGAAATCCCCTATTGCTTTGTATCTCAACAACTGAACATGCCTTGGGGGCACTTTTGGCCCAACATGATGACCATGGAAAAGAACACACAATATATTATCTTAGTAGGACACTAGTTGCTTATGAGCAAACTTATACACCTATTGAAAATTCATGTTTAACATTAGTCTTTGCTTCACATAAGCTATGTCACTATATGTTGAACTTTAAGATCCTCATAATTGCAAAAGTTTATCCTCTCAAATATCTTATTTATAAAGCAATATTGACAGGTAGTATGGACAAATATATTATGCTCTTAAGTGAGTTAGACATTGAATATAACAATCATAAGGCCATCAAATGGAAAGTACTTGCAAATCAACTTGCTAAGGCACCTTTTTCAGAAACCCATCCTTTGAATATCATTTCTTGGATGAATCTATATTCACTCTCCAAAAGTTGTCATTGGAAGCTATACTTTGACAGTTCCTTCGCATCTTGTGGTTCAGGATCAAGTATACTATTCATTGCATTGTAGGAGGATCTTATTTCCAATGTATTTCAAATTGTTTTTCCATGCACTAATAATATTGTGAATTATGAGGCACTTATTATAGGGCTTTGCCTCACAATGCAGTGGGACATTCAACAATTGAATGTCTATAGAGATTCGTAATTGATCATTAATCAGGTTACATACCAGTATCAAACAAAGGATGAGAAGATCATGCCATACAAAGGAATGGTTGATAGTCTCAAACAACACTTTGAATGTATCCAATTTAAGTGGATACCAAGAGCCAACAATAGATCAACTGATGCCATGGAAACCATTGGATCACTAATATAAATATCTTCCAATGTACATGAATATCAAAATTTTATTGAAAATCTTCTCATGCTAGCTTACAGTCATCCTAACACTAAAATGGTATGTGATATTCTTGGCCCTAATTCCCCTTGGTACCAAGATGTATACACCTATCTCCAAGAACACATTCTCCTCGTTAACCTATCACATAACCAAAAAAAAATCCTTCATTCATAATGCATCCCATTACACTTTACTCGGAGGTGTGCTTTATTGTAGAGGCTATGATGGGATGATACTTTGATGTTTAAACTCATGTGAATTTGAATTAGCTCTTAAAGACGTAAACGAAGGGATTTTTGGGGTTTAAATAAGCAGAATGGTCCTTGCCAAAAAACTCTTTCGAACAAGGTATTATTGGCCCATAATGAAATCATATGAGTGTGCTCATATCAATAAATGCCTTGTTTGCCAAAAGCACGGTGATTTAATTCATACTCCTTCATGAGCACTTCATCTTATCACTTTTCCTTTGCCATTTTCTACATGGGGACATGATATCATAGGTAAGATAAACCCCACTTCTTCTGATGGCCACACACATATCTTGAATGCCATT
Organism: Torreya grandis; assembly: GCA_037957365.1. NCBI lineage: Eukaryota > Viridiplantae > Streptophyta > Pinopsida > Cupressales > Taxaceae > Torreya > Torreya grandis. Next base: position 2,958,826 of record JARHVA010000137.1, on the reverse strand, counting down.
GAGTATTTCACTAACTGGGTTGATTTAATCCCTCTCACTTAACTAGTAAGTAGATCTCAAAGTTTATTCTGAATCGCCTCATCTATTGTTATGGAATTCCCTATTCCATTATATATGATAATAACAATTCATTTAAGTACAAGGATGTGAAAACCCTTTATACACACTTCCATATCAAACACAAATGGTCAACTCCTTATTACTCTCAGCGTAATGGCCAAGATGAGGTGTCTTATAAGACTATTGTCAAAATTCTTAAAAATATCATCAACGCCACTGGGCATGATTGGCACTTACAATTATTCCTACCTTATGGGATTACCATACCAATATCTGTACACCTACAAGTGCAACACCTTATTCCCTATTTTGGATTTGAGGTAATTCTTCCTATTAAGATAAAGTTGCCCTCCCTGCATATTTCATTGTAGGGTTTCATTGATGACAAGGGCTATAGAGTAGCCAGGTTGCAAGAGCTGGAACTCTTGGATGAGAAATAATCAGCCACATTGAGTCATTTCAAAGCATATCATAATTGGCTACACCATACTTATAACAAGCGCATCATCCCAAAAGACTTTGAAGTGGGTGATCTTGTCTTGAAAGAGAATAAGAAAATACGAATGTAAATCGTGATAAGGTAAATTTGAGCCAAACTAGTGGGGTCCTTTCATTATCATAACAAACTATTGTTTTGGAGCATATAAGATGGCTACACCAGAGGGGTTAGAGCTAGATGAATCTACAAACAATATGCATCTCAAGCATTTTTATGCTTGACCTATTTGAACATTGTCTATGAAATCCCTTGCTTGGGGGCATTCCCTTCACATTGTTTTCCGCCTTCCTTTGATTTTAAATTCATGTCCAAACTCATCTTTTTCCCATATCCTATTATTATCTTGATCTTTATTACAACCTGCAGGTACTTCAGGTGGGTTTAAAAGACAATTCAACCAGTGAAGACTTGGTCATCATCAACACATCATTGCAAGACAAATTTTAGACAATCAAAATGTCTCAGCATGGTTTACTTGATTGGTAGTCCTTGAGAAAGCTTATTTTAATTCTTTGATGATACTTATCTCCATCCTAAATCAATTTCATTACATCCTAATTTGTTGTTGAGTGCTAGTATTTTCGGTCCCTGCTTAGTTGTTGGCACATCATTGTTCTAACTGGTTTAGCTGTTGTTTGAGTCCCTACCCAAGGTTGTTTTTCATTTGCTAGATGGTTCCTTGCCCATTTATTTCTATCCCCTTATACATTATACTTGCATAATACTCATGTACATATCTTATTCCAAAAAACCCAAAAACATTCAAATATTTTTAAAAATCTTAAAAATCAAAACATTTAGAAAAGGCCTCACATCTCCAAAAGAAATATAAAGCCATAAAATATTTACATAGTTTGTCATCATATTTGCCAGTGGCTCTTCCTCTTAGTTCTGTTTTGGGTGACACTATATGAGTATCGTGTAAATAAGCCTCCCCATTCACCTTAAAAATCTCAAGGGTGGGAAAAATTGTATCCAAAATCATGACTTCTTTATTCCATTCCATCACATCTGATCATTCAATCACATTTTGATTATCCCCTTGCCCTAGGTGTTTGCCTATGTCTTGGGTGGGTATATTTCATTCCAACATGGTCATTTTGAATCAACATTGTCATTCATTACAATCCCATTTCTAAGAGAACTACATTGGCTTGATGTCCACACTAACTATGTAGGTAATGCTTGGCTACATGGAGTAGCTTAGGTTAGCTCGATAATTATCATTCCCATTTTCATTTCCCCCTTCATTACCTTTTATTCTCTCATCATTTTGTGAGTTGTTTTCATTTACACTCTCGTCATTTTGTGAGTTATTCTTATGCACACTCTTAGAATTTTGCAAGTCATTCCATATCTTGTTTCTCTAATAGTTTCATTCTAATCTTGTAATTATTTTTATTCACTCCCATTTCTATGAGAACTACATCGCCCTAAGGTCCACACAGACTATGTAATCAACATCCATTTATGTGGGGCATCTATGGTCAACTCGGACACTTCTTCCTTCTCCCATTTTCCCCTCGAGTTCAGTTTGTCACATAATCATATCTGACGTTACCTAGATCCAAGGGCAAAATAAAAGAGTAACGTCTTATTATCACATTTGCACACCAATGATTCCTTGTTTGGTGGTTATTTTTTCTTTGCATTTTTGTGTATAATTAGATTGCTTGATTGCTTGTATGTTTATTTTATTGCATTATTTTTTTTAGTACATTATGTTTTTCCACTTAGGTCTTGGTTTTTCATACCTTGATCTCATGTTTTTAACATTTGTATTTGAATTGCTTTTGGTTTGTATTTGTTTAGTACATTATGCTTTACACTTAGATATTGATTTTTCATATCTTGATCTTGAGTTGTTAGTGTTGGTGTCTAAAATAGTCCCTCACAAGTGGAAAACAAGGTTATCATGATTCATTTTATAATTATGATGCATATTGTCATGTGAACAATTAAAACTCAAAGTTCTTGAGAGACCCATCTAGAATGTCGTGTGATGAAAAATCATCCCCTTGCAAGATGGATACAATGTGCTCATATGAAAAAAATCAGAACATCATCACATTTTCCATAATAAAAAACAAAACTGAATAATGTGGCTACATATATGCTAATCATGATACACATCTATAATTGAGCATATAAAGAGAGTCATAAACATTTTACATTAAGATCAAATGTTAAAACATCATCAAATTCAATCACATTTGATATCTAGATCACATGCAACATCATCAAATTCGATCACATTTGATATCTAGATCACATGCAACATCATCATGGAAATACAATACAATAGAATAATGGAAAATAAATATATATTGACATCGATAACAAAGATATAATCTATATCACGAGTCGACAACAGTAAACCAAAAACCGCATCATATATATATCATAAGAATATCAAAATTCATGTATACATCCTATATGTGTACATCTCAAAACAATGACTATACATTGATATATATACATCACATAATATAAAATATGGAGCTATAATAAAAAAAATAGATCTAACTCTGATCATCCCTAGGGGGTTCCTCCGTGAACTCTCCTGCTGAAAGCTTTGCCCTGTACCATGATGTGGTGGCTGCTATTGTGGACCTATCATTGTCGGATGTTGAGGAGGTTGGACCATTGAACTCTTTGATGTCGTAGTATGACATGATCTAGATGTGTGGATAGACCTCTGGCTCTGAGTGTGCTCATGAAAGCTTGGTTACCTCATCCCTATTGGTACTACTGACTTGTATAAGTTTCAATAATATCTGATCTCATCCACATGGCAAGGTCAGACCACTTTACATTGGATAAAGTTTATATATATATATATATATATATATATATATATATATATATATATATATATATATCCCAACCATGTGGGATAAAAAGGGCTTTGACCGAATTTAAACAAAAAAAAAATTCCACACATATGTGGATATAAACAAAAGAAAGCCTTTTAATAAGGCATGGGGATATGATAATCTTTATTCCCACAAATGTGGGATATTATTATGGTATTTTTAATGTAATGTTTTAATTAAAACATGTAAAGGCCATATAATTCATGTGTGGGCTAAATAAAGCCTTATATTGTAATTCCACGATAGGATGGAATAATTGTTAATCTCATTAAAATAAGTCTTGGGATAATTATGAATATTATTTAAAATTGAGAAATGATATTTATCCAAGTCCACCTTTTGTGGACCCGTAAACCTATATAAAGGGTCTGGAGGGGTCATTTGAAATCACAATCAAAGTGTGAAGAACAATACACAAGACTTGAGAATAATCAAGCAGACCCAGAGCTAAAAGCAAGTGCCAGAGCGAGAGTCAGAACTAAGATCCAGAGCCAGAGCCAGTTGCTAGAGCTAGAGCCAGTGGACATCAAAACATTTATTTACAGATCGAGAGCCCTTACTGAGGATAACTGATGTACAAAGTCTTTTGCATCAATAATCAGTTGAGAGTCTTTGAGCAAGACTCAAAGACGTAGCCCAGATTGGGTGAACTTCGTTATCAACTCTGGTTTGCATATTATCTTTTTGGCTCATGCTTTTGGTCCATTATCAGTTTTTTAATGCTAAATTTAATTATTAGTTCAATTTCAAGTTAATTAACAAAAAATGAGAATTTATAAAGCATACATAAAAATAGAGTAATTGGTCATATTTTGGACACCCCCTATTTACAGATCAAGTTTGGTATCAGAGCAGTTGAATTCAATGGCTTGCTTTTGGTTTGAATTTGATATCAGTTTGGTTTTGATTCAGTGTTTGCAGACATTTAAATTTTTAATCTTCCATTTATAGTGTGCATTGTTTTGAAAGCATAGTTTGTTTGCAGATAGCTATGGGTAAAGCCTTGAAAAGAGAGAGGATGGAAGAGCTTGATATCATCAACAAACAAATTCAAGACGAGAATGCTTCCCTGAGATCCAAGCTCTACTCCCTTGGAAATGAATTGCACGCTTGAAATCAGAGCTAGAAACTAAGGATGAGCTCTTGGTGAGATTGCAATGTAGTGAACAAAACAAGGATTCACCTTCTATGTTAGATGCATAAACCATGAAAAAAAAAAGTATTGTAAGTTCATCGCCATGTTGTTCTTCATCCCATTCAGACTCAGGGAATGCTTTTGGTGATTTTGAAAAACATACTAAAGGCATCAGATCTAAATTATTATTTAAAATGAGATTTGATGGAAGAGGCCTTGGTAAATATGGCCAAAGTATTTCTAACTTAATATAGGTAGAGGATCATCCTCATTTTGAAAATTTGGGTTATTCTAGTGCGGGAATGGAAATTGGAGAGTGCTCTAAGAAAGCTGAAGGGAGACAAGCTTTCGACAATGAAGTGATTACCCCACTAGTCCTGCCTGAAGATTCATTACAAAAAAATGTTGATTCATCGTCACAGGATGAAAGATGTAAGAAATTTTAGAGAAGAGGTAATGAGATTACACCTCCTCATTCTTACACAAATTATAATCATAAGCCTAAGGGAAATTGTAAAACTTTTGATGATGCACTCTTTCAGTATAAACAATATGGTTTTAATTTACAGAAAATATGTCTGTTTTTCCATGGAATTTTTGTGGGTTAAATAATCATTCTATTGTATATTGTTGGAAGAGAAAGTCGTTCTTGCAGAAGTGGTTTCCTAATGAGCTTATTGCTAAAGACCAATCTCATCATTCAAAGGTGAAAAATGGCAAATAGGTTTTCTCGCCCATGAAGAAGAATTTTTTCAGTCATTGTCGTATGAGTGGACATCGAGTGGAATAGTGTTGGAAACTTCAACCATTACACCATCCTGAAAATAGTAAGAAAAAGAAGGAAAATAGGCTTATTACAAAGGTAAATGAAGTTGTTAATTCACCAACAATTACTAAGTCAACCCTGGATCATGTATTAACTGAAAAAGAAAATCCATCAAAATGGGTTGGTAAACAATTCTTTAATTATATGTTGCATCGTTGATGATTGTTGAATGGCATGCAAATAATTTAGAACATTTGGTTATACAGGATTCCTATTGTATGTTGAAAGGAAATATTTTTTTCATATTGTTTAACTTTGATTTTGGAGTGTAGATTTATGAGAGGAGCTGAGAGACAAGTTTATCATGCTCAGTCATCTTATATTTGAAAATTTGAATTTGAATCTCCTATTTAGCATTTTGAGTTTTTGGTACAGTTTGGGAATGAAACTCATATTTGCAGCTTTGGAGATTTTTGATAGTAGGTTGATTGGCACATTGTGAATTGATGATTTTCCACATGAAAATAATGGAGTAGTTTGCCCATATCGGAATAGTAGTTTCAGAGACCACAAAGTCCACTACAGAGATCTCTATAAGGCATTGCAAAGAACCAAATCTAGTATTGGAAAAATAAATGTTTTAGCTTTTGGTGGAATAAAAGCCTTCTTAGTGGGGAGGCATGATCTAAAGGATATTTTCAGAAGTTCCTTAGTTTTCTTTAAACATGGTCCATTGTGTAGAGCTCATCAAGAGCTTTTTGACAATTGTTAGAATGCAAAAAATGAAAATCGTATGCTCTAGTTATCATTGGTCAAAGTTTGATCAATATATGATCAAAGCTAGTCAAGCTAGAAAAATTGATGGTCATAGAATGTTTATGAACGAATTCCATGGTGTAGAACTCATCACAAGATTTTTGACGTATTTTGAATGGACCAATTCTGAGTCTGTATGCGAAAGTTATGGCTGGTCAAAGTTGGTCAAAAGTCAACAAGACAAGTCAACATTGGTCAAACCCGATCAACAAGCAAGTGACGTGGAAGATCTACAAGTGGACCAATGATACAAGCCTCCACATGGCACATCTACATGACAAGGTGAGACCACTTTACATGGGATAAAGTTTATTATTTAAAAAAAAATAATAATCTCACATCCCAACAATGTGGGATAAAAAAGACTTTGACCAAACATTGAAAAATATATTTTCCACACATATGTGGATATAAATAAAAGAAAGCCTTTTAATAAGGCATGGGGATATGATAATATTTATTCTCACAAATGTGTGATATTATTGTGGCATTTTTGATGTAATGTTTTAATTAAAACATGTAAATGCCATATAATTCATGTGTAGGCTAAATAAAGCCTTATATTGTAATTATATGATAGAATGGGATGATTGTTAATTCCATTAAAATAAGTTTTGAGAATTATGAATATTATTTAAAATTGGGAAAGAATAATTATCCAAGCCCACTTTTTTTAGACCCGTAAACCCATATAAAGGGTATGGAGGGGTCATTTGAAATCACAATCAAAATGTGAAGAACAACACACAAGACTTGAAAATAATCAAACAAACCCAGAGCCAAGACCCAGAGCCAAAGCCAGACCTAGAGAAGAGCTAGAGCCAAAGCCAGACCCAGAGCCAAACCCAGAGCTAGAGCCAATGGACATCAAAATATTTATTTGCAGATCGAGAACCCCTATTAGGGATCACTGATGTACAAAGTGATTTTGCATCAATAATTGATCAGTTCCACCTTTGAGCAAGACCCAGAGACGTAGCTCAGATCGGGTGAACTCCATTATCAATTCTGGTTTGAATATTGCCTTTGTGGCTCATGTTTTTGGTGTATTATCAAAATTTTAATGCTGACTTTTATTATGCCAATTTCAAGTTAATTAATAGGGAACTAAGCATTTATAAAGCATCCATAAAAACAAAGTAATTGGTCATATTTTGGACATTCCCTATTTATGGATCGATCAAAATCATAACCTCCCTGTTAATCAGTGGTTGTGCTCCAGCTGTAGGGAAGACTAGGTCCTCAAATGCATCAATATCCAATGATGACCTAGTAGACAAAGACCTTGGAGAAATTGTTGTCTAACCCTGCTTCCTTTTAGGAGAGAGAAGGAAAAATCCTCCCTAGTTGAACTGTTCCTCTCCTCTTTTCCTCCTAGATTTAAGATTGGTTATAGTATTGTGGTTATATTTCCATATTTTGTTGTGTGTCTAAACAACACATCGATCGATTAGTAAAAGAAGGAATTCTAAATATGATATATCTAATGCTTATATTTGATTTTGATCATGTTGCCTACCTTTGAACCCACATATGGCCTTGTCTTGGCTAGGTGGAAGTTTATGCCTTGTGAACTTTTCAAGTCCTGCTCATGACTTGCCTAAGAATCTTAACAAATTTTGTTCAAAATATACTCATGGTAGAATTTAAACTAATGAAGAGCACATATATAAATTTAAAGAGGCCATCATCCGAACCCAGATCTAACATGAGGATATGGATTTCCGCTTATTCCTTATTCTCTAGATAAATATGCTTACCATTGGTAAATAGGTCTGCCAAATGGATGCATCACTTCATGGATTATCTTTAAAAATCCATTTGTCAACCATTTTAGTGTGTTTATTAATTCTATTTCCTTGTACTACTAGTTTGCTATAGCTTTTAAAGAGCCTATTTAACCCATAAGTTCATTCAATAGTCATTTTCACCAGCTATACAAGAGGTTGAAAGACCCATTCCTACAAACAGAGGTGGTGGCTATTGAGGCTTATCTTAGAGCATGGGATCCCTAACTAATATGTTTATTCAAAGGACCCCATCTGCACTCACCATCCCTGGCATCTACTTATCAAGAGGCATTCATTATTGAACAACAATCTACGCCACATGGTTATGGTGATAACTATATCAGAACAACTAGGTGTTCACACTCAAAATACTCAGACTTGTTTGCATGTGTCAGCGTGTGAACCAATGTGTGCCTTATAATCAAACCTTGCCTCAAGCTTATGTCAAACTAGACTTGCTTGTGATAAATGAGAACTTTATTGTGGTTCCAAATGCAAGTGATTATGATTGTTCAAATTTTGATTAATATGTTATTTTGCCTTGCTCTAATAATCAAGTGTCTTTTGGTGTTTTTACTAATCAAGTGTTATTTGTTGTTAGCGATGATACACAAGCAATGCATGGGATAACTTATGAGACTTCATCTTCAAGTTCACAACTTGGAGTCTATGGATGCAGAAATGGGATAAGTGTTGAAGCAATTATGTTGACTGAGAATGTCCTATTCAAAAGGCAAGAGCTAGTCCTTGAGAGTAGTGATGAAGATGAGTATGATGATGAAGAAACAATAGTAATCTCAAGTGAGTTCCCTTATGAAGATCTAAGTAGCAAAGAGTTGTGTACACAAAAAGAATAATCAAACGCTTCTTGCATTCAGTTGTGAGATGATATAGAAGAATTGAAGCAGATAGATGAAGAAGATGTTTACTATGCATATGAGACATTCTTGTCATATGCTACTGCTCTTACATTTGGTAAGCTAGCTCCAAAAGATCAACAAATAGGTGGTAGCAAATTGACCCCCATATCTTCATTAAAGATGGGAGGAAGTGAAAATAATCCAAATGGTTATCCTTGCATCTGAAGATTTGGATTCTTTGAAGGCCCCTATATAATGGGATTGCAACAGTGATGAGATTCTCTCAGCAGTAGATACAGTCAAGGCTTACATGAGTAACTATGAGCACAATGGATTGAATGAAGAGTGAAGCCAATGAGAGTTGAAGCTGACAATAACCTGATCCAATACATTTCCCCATATACTTTAATCACTGATGATAAAGCCAAAAGGTCCTTGAATTGGAAAGAACCAAGTCCACATCTTCTAAATAACAAAAATGATAATATGGATACTATTAAAGTATCCATGTTATCTGAAGAGCAGTCAATAGTAGATTCACCGCTGGGCTATTATAAGGAAAGTATCTTTGCCAAGTTTGGTATACAGATTACTTTGGTATGTATTGATGCCCACCCTTATCTCTCAATACAATTTAATGTTTGGGCAAAGGTTTTTCCTAAACTCTATCTGAGGAGCTTGTTGCTCATGGAGTGTAAGCCCATGATTGACTTTATAACATAAATCTAATCAATTTGCATGAAAACATTGTTAATAAGGTTCTTTGGGATTGTATTTTTCAACTTAAAAGACAACATCGATGCAAGTGCATGTTCTATTTTAGGTGTCTAACTAGTACGATCTTCTTGCTTGTCAAAAGACATCTCCTCAACCCCTCATTCTTAGTTTCAAATAGCTTGGGATGATCCTATAAATATTTTTATTTTTCTTTCCCTTCCTTGCTTATTTTGTTATTTTGTTTTTATTATTTAATTTAGGTATGTTTTCTTGTTTTATTATTCTATTTTCTTTGTTGGGTTTATTCCCCTTTTTTTTTTCCTTATGGTTCCACACTAGTCAATGAAAAGTAATGAAGTGAAAGCATAGTAAGTAGGTAGCATAAGTTACATTTAGTGCAAGGGTGTTTCTTGAGTTATTTTGTTGTCTTAGATCCTGTTATTGGGTTAGTATTGAAGATTGATATTGTTGTATGTGTCTTTGTTCTTGTTTTGGTAAAACTAATTGGTTACTGAAAGTATCATCTTGAAACCAAATATGAATTTCACAACTTAAATAGTTTAAAAAACTTCTTGGATGAACCTGTTATGATGAAGAAAGATGAAAAATCTATAGTTATGTCTTTCCTTTTCCATGGTGATCCCCAACCCTGAACTGAAGCATTAAAAAAAATGATAGAGAACAAAGGAGAAAATCAATTTCAAAAAAACTCAATCTTGGGTGATTTAGTCAACCTCTGTGGCGGCTATAGGCTTTTGACTGGGAGTAGAGCAAGGTCTTGAGTTGGATCAAAGGCAACTCCATCGAGGTTATAGACATCTGGGTAGGAATAGAGCAATGTCTAGGGAAACGTCTCCAAGGTAGGATTCACTAGCCTAATTGTTGGAACTGTAGCAATTAATCCTTACAGATTCTATGAAATGGTAAATCAAGTCATTTTTGCATACACTAGGTCAATCAAGATACTAGATGTGGTCATTTAGTTTCTCTCATCTTCTCCCTTTTTGGATTTGTTAATGTCCCATGCACTATTTTAACCAGAGATTTTGGGTTCTTTGATTGTTTATTTGATTCAAAATACTTAGGTGTATTCTCCAATGAAGTCACCATTTGTTGTTGCTTGCACAACACGTCTTAATTTCACCATTGAAATCATGAAACCTCTTATTTTATTCGAGTCTGGTTTTCTGTTCCAATCAAGTTTGGGTCTCTTTTTATTCATTGTCTAATTGAAAAAGGTTCTTAACAAGTTAAAACTTTGATATTATATTGGCTTTACTCTTTGAACTAAGTTTGAACTTAAAATGCCCATTGTATGCAGTTAGTCTAGAAGTGTTTTGACAATTATATTTGTATTGTCAATTAGGTCTATATTGATATAACTATTTGAATTTGTCACAAATCTAATAGGTCTTGGTTTGTTCTAGATCATGTTTTGGATTGTATTAAAGTTCTCATTCCCAGATCACTTCACCTCATATTTATGTAGATTATCTAATTATTTTAGTGTTTGTATTCTTTACTGAATATTTTTGTCCATTTTTATAGTGTTTCAAGGTTAATTTGTTGGATCTTTGTGTGTTTTAATTCTTTGACTTAATCATTTTACCAAAAAATGGACTAGTTTTTACTTTCAGTTAGGCAAAAAGACTATTTTGTTCATAGGTTTGTTTCTTTTACCTTTCTTTTTGCCTTAGTTGTTTTGGGCAAAATTCATACTCAAAATCTAACAACACTTTTGATCTATTAGTGGGCCAACACTCATTTTCTTTCTTGAAATTCCCCAAGCAAGCGAGGAGTGGCCAATTGTCACTCGCTCACTTTTCTAAGACTTTTTTGACTTAGTCATTTTGTTTTGACCCTCCAAGTGCCTTGGATCAAGATGTGTGGCGCAATCCTTTTATCCCACTTACCTGGGTTCCCTCAGTTTCTTCAACAGGCCAAAAACCTCTTGGATGCTTGAGATTGTGCCACACGACACAATCCCATTTCTTTAGACCCCCAAGGCAGTTTTTATGTTTACAAGTCTCTCATTAGGCCTTGGATAAATAAGATCTGGACAAGTTTCAAGATCTTGTTTCATCAAGATCATATGAGTCATTAGCCCAAATATACACTAAATTAGGTCCCAAATGAGCGAATGAATGCCTTGTGGCATGAACACCCAACTAGATGACACATTGGCAACCACATCAGTGTTGCATGAGCTTAAAATTGATGGTCGTCTGACCCGTCAAAACCGTCACAAAATTAGGATGTTTTCCTTTGGACTAGACTATTTAATTTACTTAAGTCTTTCAATTGTGGGTCAAATTCATCCCTTAAATGGCCTAAAATTAAATGTGTTTATCTGTTATTTGTTCTAAGGACTTAAATCATTTCATTTATTAAGTGGATTAAATCGACCATGTCTTTGCTTAAGTGCCCTTTTCAATTGCTAATTTTATAAGCTTTCTCAACTTTTTTTTCGACTTCTGGATTTAGCTATTTTTTTAAATTAAAATTGAGGAATTTAAAGTTTAACGGCTACTTTATTCAAATCCCACGACTATTTATTTTGTTTGCATCTCTAGATTCTCTATGGATCTACCACATGTCAACGTCTTAGAACTCCTAAGCTCAAGAGCACTTCAAACAAAGAGCTCACCCTTCAACCCTCTAGGTGCCTGAGATGACATCACATGGTGCAATCCCATTTCTTCAAGCCCTTAGGATGGTCAGTACAAGGTTGATAGGTATAGATCCTCTAGGTAAATAGGATGATGACACATCTTCTCCATGCCCCCAGGTTAAGCAAACCAATAAGATAGAGAAAAAATCAAGCGAGTCTCTGAGATGATGCTGCATGGTATAATATCGGGACTTTGAGGCAGTCATGACATTGAATAATGAACAAGGACCAACATAGCTCTAAGTGAATGGGATCTTGCCACTTTTCAAGATCTCATTGAATCATAATGAAAGAAAAGTCAACACAATCTGAACCTTCAACCAAGTTGCGAGTTAATGGAAAGTCACCGTGTAGCAGGACCTTGGCATATAAATGAGACATTGGCTTTCTCAAGTAATGAGAAGTGGACACGTTGAGTGACCTTCTCAAGGAAGATACGTGGATATCCACAAATAGGATTAGAGCCTAAACTTAACACTTGGCTTGACCGTCTAGGCTGTCAAGATCTAGAAATTAGACTGTCAGTGCAATCATGAATTATCTTATCTTCTAGCGATAAAAGGGACCATGTGACACAAATTCCCAATTAAGTCACATTGTGGTGTTAAACAAAAGATTTGGCATGTGCATAGGGATCGAGTGAGAATGTAAACAACATAGTATTGTCTTAATTAGGCAAGGTCATCACTGAGAAGAATATGACCAACTAGTTATCTCAAGAGGATCTTCAAGGACTTAAGTAGCCCCAAATTCAATTTGAAGATTAGTTTGTGTGGCCTTGATTCTGATTTCATCAAGATTGTGCATGGCCTAATTTGAATTTTGGTAAAAATGGGCACGTCTCATTAAGTAATTGCAACCACCAGTTAGTGGGTCAGTTTTATGACTCAGTGGACTAAATCATCTATATAAGACCAGTTGAAGGATATAAAAAAAACTCATCTTCAAATAACCTCATCACATTTCCTGTAATTCCTGCTTTCTTAGTCTATTTTTTACCTTTTCATGAGATGAGGTTATTTGAAGACCTTTTTGTAACTCATTTGAGTATTGATGAATCTTAGATTTATGTTTCATGAATCATCTTTTATATGAAACCTTTGTGAATGATATTCATTATCTGCAGATGTATATGGTGATTTTGTTTCCCTCTTCTACATAGCTACTTGGTACTCAAATTATTGCACCATTTTTTCTTCTTGGTTGTGCTATGTTGGCCACATAGAAATTGGTTTCTCAAAAGATTTGTTTGCTCAACATAGCCAAAGTTGTCCTCATTAGAAAGCGAGTTCATATTTTCTCTCTCTAGCCCATCCTACTCCCATGGCCCCCACTCCACCTTCCTCCTCTGTTTTCTCTACTTCCTCGATCAAAAAAGCTATTTTGAAATTACACACCAACAAAGTAGCTGATTGTGAAGGTCTCAATGTTGAGTTCATCAAATATGGTGTATATTCCCTTGCATTTTCCCTTGCCACACTTTTTAATCAGGGGGTGTCTTCATGCTTCCCTCACTCTTGGTCCCAATACATCATCCACCCTATTCATAAGTCAAGGGATCCCTCTATCCCTGACAACTACAAGACCATTATGATTGGGCATGCATTTGCCAAACTTTATGCCGTAGTTTTAGACATGCAACTGACAAAATACTTGGAAAGCAATAATATCAGAGCTCATGGGTAGGTGAGCTTCAGAAGGGACTACCAAACAATTGATCACATCTTTACACTCCAAGCGATCATTGAATAAGCTTGTCATAGGTCTTCCAAAGTCTTTTGTTGTTTTGTTGACTTTAAGAAAGCATTTGACTCGATTCCAAGACACCTACTTTTCTAGAAGTTGAAAGATTTTGGCATACCTGATTCTATGATCACCAAAGCTCGGAGGCTTTATGAAAAAGTCATTAGACAACTTCGTACCTCTCATAGTCTATCTGACTTTGTGAAGAGTACATTTGGGGTCAAACAAGGGTGTCCTCTCTCACTGACTCTTTTCAACATATACATTGACGAGTTAGAGGGGTTTCTGCTGTCATGCTCATATAGATGATAGTTGTCTTTTGGATGAGGTTCTTATAGCCATCCTCCTTTTTCTCAATGATGTGGTCCCCCTCTAATACTCTGTAGAATGATTACAATGACAAATTGATGCCCTTGCTCGTTTCTATGAACTCCAACAACTTGTGGTCAATCTTAGTAAAATTAAGGTCATGATCTTCAACATCTCCAAGCACTCTCTCTCCAGATTCCAATTTATCTACAAAGGGGAACTTCTTGAGATCACACCAACATACACTTATTTGGGGATCCAATTTTATGATCCATGCTTTAACATGAAGCTTGCCGCTCAACCATGTCTTTGCAATGGGTATGCCTCTATTTCTATTTTGAAAGGTCAATGTTTCTAGATCCACTTCCAGGACATCCATTCCAATCTATGCTTGTTTGATTCTATCATCAAACCTATAATTTTATATGGTTCAGAGGTATGGGTGTCTAGCTTGAGGGTCGTTGATTGGGCCCATATGGAGAGGGTCCAAACTCTCTTTTTACAAGGCACGATGCATTGCAAATGGGTAGTTCCTCAGTGCATCATCCACGCTAAATTTGTCACCCCCCCGTTAAGCCTTGAGACTATCTTTAGGCTTACTTTATACATCCACAGACTCCAATCCCTGGGGGACTTAGCTTTTGGTTGTAAGAGATATCCCTACTTAGCACTTTATTCTTTAGAGAGGAATGCTTCATTAGCCCCCACTAGATGTCAACACTATTGGTACTTTGAGACAAGGTTGTTGTTCCTTTTTATCAACATCTCTATTGACAGGCTACCCCCTTTCATGTATTCCTTGGATGCCCCTCTTGGTCTTCTTCCCACCAAGGAATTCATCACTACTGCTGCCAGAGAGGACATCTACAAATAATATATCCAGAGCACCTGGATCTCCCTATTAGGATCTTACAACACAATTGATTACTTTTGTATAAGCAACTAAACACGGAATTGAACCAGAAGTAACAAGTAACTAGAAATATGAAATAGCAAATAATAGGAGATACAAGAAACAACCAATCTTGCATTAAACTCTTCCAGAATACAATGAAGAAATCTCACTCTTCCCACACCTCTTGGGTGTACAGTATTTCTCTCAAGAGTTCTCTCTCTCTCTCTCACAATCAACTCAATAACCGAGTTGTTATTCCCTTGCTTAATTACAATACAGCCCCATGGGTCTCTTAAATAGGATCCAAGGCATACAATAATTAGAAACATAGACTCAAGACTAAAATTAGTCTTTACATGCAAACACCCTGTCCTCTTAAAATTAGAACAAATCTAATTCTGGAAACACATGCAAACGCACACACACAAGTGACCGACGCCGGTCGTTGTCGGTCTGCATATGACTGACGTCGGCCGATCCCTGACCGATGTCGATCAGTTATGATCCACGCTTGACTGATGTCGGTGATACTGTCGATACCGATTACTGGTTAAGCCCATCAACCTCCACATTTACATAACAGTGAAGCTTTTAGCTTCACAACTCAACAATCTTCCACTTGGAGATAAACATCTGCACTTGTACCTGTACAACAACATCCTCTATCTTGTTTCTCCCTCTTCAAGTTCAATCTTGAAGACCAACAAAAGTTGAATGAAGATTCAACTTCTCCTTTGTTACCAGCTTTGTCAACATATATGTAGGGTTCTTATCCGTATGGATCTTTTCTAGCTTCAACTGTCCATCCTCCAATACCTGTCGAATGAAGTGGTACCTAAGCTGTATATGTTTGATTCTTGAATGAAAGGCTGAATTTTTTGCCAAACGAATTGCACTTTGACTATCACTATACAGTCTGCAACTCTCTTGCTCCTTTTCCAACTCTTTCATGAACCGAGTCATCCATATCATTTCCTTTCTAGCCTCTGTGATTGCAATGTATTCTGCCTCTGTAGTAGATAGGGCAACAACCTTCTGCAACTTTGAAATCCAGCTAACCATCATTCCACCAATAGTGAACACATATCTTGTAGTGCTTCTCCTACCATCCAAGTCACCAGCCATATCTAAATCTACATACCCATGTAGAGAAGTGTTTGACCCTGCATAGCATAAATACCTGCTGCAGGTCCCTCTCAGATATCTGAGAATCCACTGAACTGCTTTCCAGTGTTCCTTTCCTAGATTGGCCATAAACTTGCTGAGTAGTGCCATATCAGGTCTAGTACATACCGTTGCATACATCAAGCTCCCAACTGTTGAAGCATATGGAACTCTGCTCATATACTCAACCTCATCATGTGATTTAGGACACTATTCTTTGCTCATCTTGAAGTGTCTAGCCATATGTGTGCTTACCGATTTTGCATTTTGCATATAGAACCTCTCCAACACCTTATTCACATAATCCTCTTGAGACAAAATGAAACTGTGATTTTTCCTGTCTCTCTTAATACTCATGACAAGGATTTTCTTTGCTGCTCCTAAATCCTTCATGGCAAATGTGTGAGCTAATTTTACCTTAAACTCAGTGATATCTTGCATGTGTGAACCTGCAACAAGCATATCATCTACATACAGCAACAGGATAATATAACTACCATCGTCTAATCTAGTAAAATAAACACAATGGTCAGATTGACATTTACTAAAGCCATGCTCTGTCATAAACCTGTCAAACCTTAAATACCATTGTCTTGGAGCTTGATTAAGACCATATAATTTTTTCTTCAACCTGCACACAAGTTTCTCCTTACCTTTGACCTCAAAATCTTTCGACTGATCCATATATATCTCTTCATCCAAATCTCCATGAAGAAATGCTATCTTAACATCTAGCTGCTCAAGATGCAAATCCTCAATAGTAACTAAAGACAATACAGTCTGAATAGAAGTCATTTTTACTACAAGAGAAAAAATTTCACCAAAATCAATCCCTAGTTTCTGTGCAAATCCCTTTACTACCAACCTAACCTTATGTCTCATTTGTCCATTCTCTCCTTCCTTTAACCTGTATACCCATTTGTTTTTCAGTGCTTTCTTTTCGACTGACAACTCAACCAAATCTCACGTTTGGTTCTCTTTCAAGGAATCAATTTCCTCATTGATGCCATGCTCCCACTGTTTCCTGGATTCTACCTGTATTGCCTCATCAAAACTTTTTTGTTCTCCACCATCAGTGAGCAACACGTAATATAAAGAAGGAGAATAACGAATTAGAGGTTTACTTACCCTTACAGTCCTCCTTATGGGCGTTTGAGACTCATTCACAGCTTGCTATCCGCCCAAATTTTATTTTGACAGTGACTGATCACGGTCATCTCTCTGTCTGCACCCGACCGATATTGGTTTTGTCTGATCGATGTCAGTCTCTGTCTGATCGACGTCAGTTCCTGCTTGACTGATGTCGGTTCCTGTGTTTTTCTGTGAGTGATGATTTTTACCCGCGAGCTCATTTTAGATCATAACCTCATCCAAATCAAGATTGCCTTACTCAAAATTATTCAGCCTCTTGCGCTGATCACTGTACATCACCTTCTCATTGAAAACTACATCACGGCTTCTAATAATTTTGTTAGTTTCTAAATTTCACAACTGGAATCTGAAATCTCCAAAGCCATAACCAATGAAAGTATACCACATAGATTTAACATCCAGCTTCTTTTTATTTTCTTTATCAATGTGCATAAAAGCTTCAGAACTAAAAACTCTGAGAATTGAAAGATCTACCTTTTTACCTATCTAAGCCTCTTCTGGAATTCCACCATCCAAAGCAGTAGAAGGTCCTCTGTTAATCAAGTAAACCGCAGTATCTACAACTTCTGCCCAAAACTTTAAGGGCAAACCAGCATGCAACCTCATACTCATGCATGCTCCATTATTGTTCTATTCATCATTTCAGCAACTCCATTTTGTTGAGGTGTCTTTGGAACTGTCATTTCTTTGCATATTTGACTCATAGAACAGTAACTGTTGAATTTATTGCTACAATACTCACCACCATTGTCAGATCTAAGGCATTTCAATCTCAAACCTGTTTTATTCTCAACCAAAGCTTTCCATTTTTTAAATGTGTCAAAAACATTAGATTTTCTCTTTATGCAATAAACCCATACCTTTCTTGTAGCATCATCAATGAAAGAAACATAATATCGTGATCCTCCAATAGAAGCTACCTGAGCTGGTCCCCACACGTCTGTGTGAACAAGCTCCAACTTGTGCTTCTTCTTTGTTGACCCAGTCTTGAGAAACCTTACTTTCTTCTATTTCTCACAAATACAATGCTCACAAAACTCTAGATCTATGCTTTTCAAATCTGAAAGATTACCTTTTGACTTAAGAACATGCATTCCCTTCTCACTCATGTGACCAAGCCTATAGTGCCACATCTTTGCATCTACATTTGAAGTAGATAAAATAGAAAGAGAATAATTAGTAACACAAGTAGATAGATAAAGTATACCTACTCTCTTACCTCTTGCTAATACAAGTGCACCCTTGGAAACTTTCCAAGATTCAGCTGTGAGAGTTACTGTGCAACTCTCATCATCCAACTTCCCTATAGAAATCAGATTCCTCTTCAAGATGGGTACATGCACGACATTTTTCAACACCCATGTGTTGCCATTCTGCAATTTCAGCTGCACTTTTTTTTGCCAACAATTTGACAAGACTCATCATCCCGTAAATAAACTTTTCTAAAATCTCCATGGACATAATCATTGAAAAATTCTCTATTTGGGGTTGCATGGAAAGAGGCACCAAAATCTAAAACTCAAGATTCTACTTTATTATCCAAAGAAAATATAAGAGCATCTTGTGCAACAATACCTGCAACATTTGCTTCCTTATTACCTTCTTGCTAATTTTCTTTGTTATCCTTCAACCAACAATCTTTCTTTGCATGCCCTTTCTTTCCACAATTCCAGCAGATTATACCTCCATTTTTGGATTTGGATCTCCTTCCCATCTTTGACCTTGATTTCTTTTGCTTGCCTTCTCTCTTTGCCTTCCCCTGCTTTCAATACTTAAAGCATTACCTGATGTTTTCCCTGTGCTTTTCTTGCAAATTTCTTCATTCAAGATTACACTAACAACATCATCAACTTTCAGGATATTTGAAGCAGATGCAGTATTGCTAACTGCCATTACCACGCTGTGCCAGCTTTCAAGTAAAGAGCATAAGATTAAGAGAGCTTTAATTTCATCATCAAAAACTATTTTGACTGAATTTAACTGATTTACAATTTCATGAAAATCATTAAGATGACTATATACAGATCCACCTTCTTGCATTTGCAAACTAAATAATTGCTTCATAAGATATACCTTATTCAAAGCTAAGGGTTTTTCATATAAGTTTGCCAGAGTATCCATTAACTCTACCATTGTCTTTGCCTGTGATAAGTTAGAAATCACAGAAGATGCCAGGCTCAACCTTATAGATCCAAGAGCCTTTCTATCAAGAACATTCCATTCTTCATCTTGCATATCTGTGGGCTTACTTGAAACTCCACCCAATGGTAAAAATAGATTTTTCTGATACATATAATTTTCTATCTGCATCCTCCATAATTGATAAATTTTGCCATTGAATTTCTCTATTTTTAGCTTACTTTATTCTGCCATTGCTTTGCTCCCACTCAAACAAAAACTTCTGTGAGTGACTTATAATCAACAAACACTAACTCACTCTGATACCACTTGTTAGTGAACCAAGCTCTGATACCACTTGTTACGATCTTACAGCACAATTGATTACTTTTGTATAAGCAACTAAACACGAAATTGAATCAGAAGTAACAAGTAATTAGAAATATGAAATAACAAATAATAGGAGATACAAGAAACAACCAATCTTGCATTAAACTCTTCTAAAATACAATGAAGAAATCTCACTCTTCCCACACCTCTTGGGTGTATAGTATTTCTCTCAAGAGTTCTCTCTCTTTCTCACAATCAATTACAATCAACTCAATAACTGAGTTGTTATTCCCTTGCTTAATTACAATATAGCCCCATGGGTCTCTTAAATAGGATCCAAGGCATACAATAATTAGAAACACAGACTCAAGACTAAAATTAGTCTTTACATGCAAACACCCTGTCCTCCTAAAATTAGAACAAATCTAATTCTGGAAACGCATGCAAACACACACACACAGGTGACCGACGCCGGTCGCTGTTGGTCTGCATATGATCGACGTCGGCCAATCCCTGACCGATGTCGGTCGGTTATGATCCATGCCTGACCAATGTCGACGATACTGCCGATGCCGGTTACTGGTTAAGCCTAACAACCTCCACATTTGCATAACAATGAAGCTTTTAGCTCCACAACTCAACACTCCCCCCGTGAGCCGTTCAGTCCCAATCTTGATTTCTATGTTGATAATTTCTTATAGGTGGTAAAGGGTATTATTCGTTGCCCTCATTATCTCCAACGCCATTGGTCTCATAGCTTGAGGTTTCCCCTTGGCCATATGAGAGTTTATTCCCACCAGCTACAGGTTGAAACATACCATCACATTATTCATCAGTTGTGGATCTGTCGTCTGTGTTCCCTCCAGGAGGTGGATATTGAGGCCCACTTCTATTTCAGATGCCCAATTTATTATGAGATCTAGGGAAGATACCATGAACTTTATAGAGACTCAAACAACACTCTAACTACTTTCTTTAGCTATACCGACCAACGGTGTCTGGCTCTTTATCTTCGCAAGGCTATCACCTTTTGATGAAGATCCTTACAGGGGGATCCTAGAGGCTCTAGAGCTTCCATATTGATCACCTCTTTCTTTCATCTCACTCAAGTGATTGACAAAACTAAGCATCCTTTGGACACTGGTACACCACACATCAGATTTGATAGATCAATTAGGCTGTGCATCGTTACTACTAAGACTACTTAAATCTCCAACCTTGTTATCTCTCGACACCGTGGCTTTGCTTTGATTTGTCGGCATGGCTCTACCCCACTCCAACGACATGGGTCTACTACTCACCAACAACTCCCCAAACCATAGGGGTAAACTGATATTAGTAGCTTCTTTCCTACTATGGGAGTTACATCGGCCTTAGATGTTAGGGGAGACCTTAGAGGAAGTGTCTTGCTTCCTCCTAGGATCCCCCTAATTGGCTCATCGGACCCTATATACTTTCCAAACAACATTATCAAATCTCTCATAGTGATCGATCATGGCCTAGATGATTTCTCCACTTCAAGCATAGACAAGGATATTTGATGAGACTTGCCTCCAGTCTTCATTGGTACCTATTCTTGTGGCCTCTACTTGCCCCTCATTGCTATTTGTTTTGGTTCTTTGCCACTTGTGTTAGTGGGATGCCATTCTATTTTATCTTTGTACTTTGTTTCTTTGGTTCACCTCTAGGATTCTCTCTTCCTAGAACTCTCTATTGCTATTGGTTGTTTCCTTCAATTCCATTGACCTACTTTTGATCATTTGTGGACATTAATATAATTTCTTTCTTTCTCCCTACCCTTTATCTTTTGCTCTTTTTTTAATTTCTTTGTTATATTAGCTTTAGAATAGTATAAATTGCAGTCAGTTGTTCGAGCTTTATTTGAGCTGCATGTTCATCCTTTCACTTGTCTTCTTTTATGCATTGTTACACTAGTAGACTAAGGACAAGTGCCAACCAACAATGAGTTCATTGATAATTTTGAACAAACTGGTTCTTCTGGACATAAGAGAGACCAAAGTTCCTTTTATAAATGTTAAAGTGTAATCCAAACAGGGCCCTTGTATGGAACAACTTGCATTAACCAACTGAGGTATCTAGTTTGTCATGACCTGGTAGACAAAGACCTTGGGAAAGTTGTCTAAACTTGTTTCTTTTTAGGAGAGGCAAAAGAGAAAATGGAAAATCCTCACTAGTTGGGCCTTTCCTCTCCTCTTTTTTTCCTAGAGTTAGTGTGTTGTGATGAACGGACCACCAACACTCTTCAAGTCTCATTTATCAAATCATGCATCTATTCTCTTTTGCTCTGCATAAGTTAAGCAGGTGTTGGATTTTTTTTTTTTTTGCCTAGGATCTACTCACTAGACTTAACATAAAATGAAATGCCAAGCTTGAGCTCAAGATCACACATTTTCTTTGGTGTTTGGTTTATCAAGGCCTTCCTTTTAGGGAACACCTCTTACACATTAGAATTGCTCAACCCAAATGTCTGGTCTGCTCTAGACTTGAGTGTTTCAAACAACTCTTTTGGACATGCCCAAAAGTTTAATCTGCGTGGCAATGGATCCACTGCATTTCTCAACCATTCCATCGAAAGCCCTTTGTGCATGTTTTTTTTTGGAATAATGCTCAATGGCCAACTTATATTGGTTTTCCATGGACCTTCTTTAAAGCTATAATTTTATTTTAGCATGGAAATATAAGAATTCAATGATGTCTAACAATGAAGATGGTGACCTTCTTCAAAGCTAAAATTTTATTTTAGCATGGAAATATAAGAATTCAATGATGTCTAACAATGAATAACCATCTTCATAGTTTTTTGTTAATCATAAGGTGATTGTTATCTCTTCAACTCTTATACAGATCCAAGCTCAAGTTGAGAAGGTGGCGCTTGAGTTTCAACACTTGTAGGAGTTGCTCAACCACTAAGGGAGTGTTCTCTATACTATGAGCTGTATCCCTCTAGACCAATCACATCATGGCTCCCCTCTCACAGCCCCAATTGTTTCTCTACCACTCTTAATCAGTAGGGGGTTGGAATCCGCCACCACTACGTGGGAAGTCTGTCGATGGATTGTTATGATGGAGCTCACCTATGTTGGGGTGTGGTCTAGTTGGTATCTTTGTTTAACAACCTTTTGGTTGAGGCATCATTGTTTCTTTGCTCTCCCTCAGATACCACTTAGGATGGTTGGAGGGTGCCCCATCTTCATTTAGCTAAGCCTTCCACTTGGAGCGCCCAACCTTCCAAGGATGATTTGCTTCAACCTCTTGGGTTGCGACATGTCCCTGAAGATTTGTGTTTTTATATTTTTTGATATGATCTTGTGAACTTTGGGTTGTCATGTTTTGCCAATGGTTTTTTGTTTTGAGTCGTGTTTTTCACTGACGTAGAGTTTGGGTCATGCATACCAACCAAGGGATTTATTGTTGTAACCATCCTTGTATAGTAAACTATTTAAATTTAATTTTATTATTATTAATAATATTTAAGTTTAGATGTTTTTTTATTAATTATTTAATTTTGATATCTTAAATTTTCAGGATTTTAAATTTATAAAAAAAAGGCATACAATAGGCCTCAAAATGTTGTTTTTATCATGGTGGCATTTTGGGTTGTTTTGATGCACAAAAGTTGACTGTGGTTGTGTTTCATCTCACGTTCATTTGAAAAAACTCTTTATTGGATGGTAGGCTTGGTGATGACACCATGGGATTAGCCCTCCTACTAACATAACGGCTAATTGTTTGCAAGATGAGCATGTTTTCTTGCGACCATTCCCTTTCTTCCTTTGTGGCTTCATAATCCCAAAAAAATCTCATTCAAATGTGCCTCTAAATACATAACTTACTAGCCCAAGTAGGATATGTTTCTTCAATACATCTTAGACTAACTTCTACAACTCTAAAATCCTCATTCATCATGCCACACGAGACTTAGGTTAATGTTTATTATAAGTGTAATTTCTGTAGGTGTTAATAGATTACATTTCTTCCCCATAATCAGTGATTTGATCCAAGCACTCATAGATGCTAAGAGGGCTTCATATGCCACCATAAATTTTTGATCATTGTAGATTCTTTTGGCTCACCCACATGTTATTTATACTTATTTTATGTTCAAGTCCCAATGACCTATTTTGGCTATTTGGTCACTATTTATATAATTTTTTATTTTTTGTGTAAATGATTAGTTATGGTCATTCCCTAAGCGTTAGGGTTATTAATGTTGACCATTTTTGGTCCTGCAGGCCAAAAATCGGTCTCCCTTTTTCTATGCTGTCATGACTAGTCAGTCTCTGATGTCTTCACCTTACTGCGATTGTGGGTTTTTCCCTTTGTAATAAAATGACTTGAGTCTTGTAGATGTTTCGAATTGATTTGGGTCTTATTTCGCTTTAAGCAATTACCTTGGACAAGCCTTTTGGCAAAGGAATGGGCCAGTTTCAAAGGAATACAAGTCTTTCACAAAGCTCCGAAGGTCAAGTGCCCTTATGGAGGGTAGGCGGGTTACAAATGGGACTGTTCAAGCAGGGTCCGAAGGGTAACTTTGGATCCACGGTACCCTTATGGAGGGCAGAGAGCATATTTGAAAGAGATCAAGGCCGAAAGCTAAAGGGAAAGTTTCCTTTTTTAAAAGTGACAAGGCAAAAGATAAAAGATTTCTTCAGACTTTTTGTCCAAAGAAAATCAAAGGAAGAAACCAAATGTAAATTCCTTCGGACAAAATGCCCGAAGGAATTCCGTTGGACTTTTGTCCGAAGTAATTTATCAAGAGAAGGCCGAGACATGAAGACAAGATTTCCTTCAGACAAAATCTCCGAAGGAATTAATAAAAAATAGTATATAATAAAATATAGTTTTTATTTATTTTTTTAACAATTACATAAATTTTCTCTCGAAAACTTTATACCAAACAAAAGAGAGCACTCAAAATTCTTAACAGAAAAAAGTTAAAGGCTATATATACATGCGCTCCTCAATTTCAACGGCTATATTGAATCAAAATAATCTTAAAATTCTTCAATCATTACTGTTGGGTGACTCTGTTCATGGGAAGCTTTATAGCATAACATTTCAGAAAACATACACCCTTGCGGAGGGCGCTTAGCTGCCAAAGTGAACCGTTGCAAAATTCTGAAGGATAGTTTTGGGCTCAAACAGCCCTTGCAGGGGGCAGGCGGGGAGCACGTGAACCGTTTCAAAGACCAAGTGAAGAGCAGGGAATTCTTTCAGAAAAGTTCCCGTGGAAAAGCAAACAAGGCACAAGTCCTTCGGACAAAATGTCTAAAGAAATTCACCTAGAGAGAAAGCCCGATGAAAAGCAAAAGCCTGCCAGAAGAAACTATGAAGGAATTCCTTTGGACTTTTCATCCGAAGGAAAAGAACCAAGAAAGACCACCCAAATAAATTAAAGCCCGAAGGCCATCCGAAGACCGCTCGAAGCGCAGATACCCTTGCGGGGGGCTCTCCCTGATCCAAAGCAGACCGTTTCTCAGGACCCCGAAGGGAAAGTCCTCTCCGAGAAGGATCAAACAACAAAGCCGAAGGAATTGTCAAGGAAAGTGACGGGCCCGTAGACGTCAAAGTTAAACACCATGAACTAGCCATTGGTTTCCTAACCATAAAAAGACCAAAGACGTCACATTCATGGAAATGAAATAGTTGTTGATCTTTGAAAGCTGGAATGCAGACCCGAATGCAAAAGGCCAAAACTCCAAAGGGAAGAATCACTGATAGAAGAGAGTAATGAGCCAACAAGACCGAAAAGATAGCTTGAGAGCTCAAATCACAACAAGAAGAGACAAAGAGGAAAATATCTACACAGTAGTTATTTCGATAGCTGGAATAGTCCGCAAAGTAGATATTTTGACTGGCAAACATTAAAGGTGCGACCTGTTAGTCTCCTTTGGAGTAAAGACAAAATGGACAGCCGCAAAAATGTCAGAGGGGACAAACCAGATGATCCAGACCCAAGAAGAGACATATTAGATGAATAGACACACCATAATTAAGGCAATGCACTGTTCCAAGCATGGTCTCTCCAGACAGAACTGAAAGCACATTGAAGACGTTGACTGCAACATGGGCCATCCCATGGGAAAGAGCGCCAAGCCTTGCGTGATTGCTATATATTGTAATTTCTCTCATTATGAAAGGAGACTTTTCATTTTTTACAAGAGTGAAACTCTGACCAATTGAAAGAAAACTGAAACTTTGAGCTCAGATTGTAATTTCATTTCATTTTATCTAAATGAGAAAGCAAGTTGTTTGCAGACTTTGTGTTGTTTTGGCTTGTATCATTTTAGGAGATTATTCTTGTGTCTGTCTTTTGATTGTGTTCTCATCTATTTAATTTGGCAAGCAGAGTTAGTGAAAGTAATAAGGAAGGTTTCTTGAGGCCGATTGTGGGAAGACTTTGTGCTTTCATAATTGTTTTCAGTGTGTATTTTTTTTTCCTTCTGTGTTGAGGATTCTGGGACGACTTTGTGCCCCCATTATCCTTTGTGTTATACTCTTTGGGCAATTGAGGTAGAAATTTTGTGTTCTGTTTCATCCTGCTGGTTACTGCCCCTGTGCTACTAGTTTATTGTCACTACCTGAAAGAAAATCTTATTGTTCTCTGTAAGAACACTTTTGAAAGAAGAGAAGTGCCTTCAGTGTTTTCACCAAGATTTTCTCCTCTATTTTTTAACATCATCTTTGAAAAAAGAGAGATGGATGGCTTATCCTACCTCTGTGTGTTATTTTCTGCTTATTTATATATATAGTATATAGCTCTTGCATATTCATAGGGAACCTCCTCTTGATGAGAGGAGAGATTTGTCCACCTTTGATGTAGTAAACCTGCACACTGGGCCGACCAATCTCCTTTGCTGTGGATGATAAGACCTATTTTGCTCAATCAGACAACTGACTGACAAAATATTCACCCAACAATTTTTTGGTGACTCTGCTGGGGATTCGAACAAGCAGTTCTTATCCTTATCCATTATAGACTCTGGTGACTCCATTTTGTGTCTTACCCATTATCATTATAGCCTTACCATCTTCTTCCATCTCCATTATATTATCTAGTCTGCAAAACCAGCGCTGTTGGAATAGAGCGCGTAGTTTGAAGTCTCAAGTTTCAAGCTGAAGCAGATCCTACTCTTTTCTATTTTTGTTCTGTAATCTAACAACTCCACGTTATACCAAAAGCCAAAAATCTCAAGGTGTTGTTGACCCTGCTTTTAAGTTGGTGCAACAGAGTAATTTTGAGTTGTTTCCTCCAAAACCTCACCTTCAACAAATTCGGAGTCTTCCTCCTAGCCCTACCAAGTCACCAACACAAGGCAGAACTTCTTTTTTTGCTGCTAGCAAAGCTTTGCCTATCCATACTCCACCCAGATTTGTGATCCCACTTTTACATAATCTAATCATGGCTCAAGGCCCTTGGGATAACTCTTTTGGTCCACTGAATTTAACTCCACCTTTGCATGAGCTTCCACACGGTTCAAAGAAGATTTTTTTCAAATTTTTTGATGATGGGAAAGTTCATCCTGATGAACACATTGCAACTTTAAGCATAGCCTGTGGTGTAATAAGGGTGAAATTTGAAGACATAGCAGTCAGGCTATTTGTGGAGACACTACAAGGTGCCGCTACACACTGTTTCTACCATTTGCAAGCTCGGTCAGTGACTGATTGGGACACTTTGAAAGACAAATTTGAAGCCAGGTTCAAACCTGCAGAAGATGCACATGCCTTGCTGGCCCAGCTCATATAGATGAAAAAGGAGCCCCATGAGCCTATGAGGGACTTCATTGCCAGGTTCGACAAGCTGAGGCACATGATTTTTATGGTCGCCTAGCTAACACCTCAGAATCTCAAGTGTTTCTGCATCAACTCACAACTCCCTGAAGTGAGTTTTCTGTTGAGACAGGCTAGACACATAGACCTTGCTACTATTCAGGACTTGCTACCGAGGTAGAAGATGACCTTATCTTGGCAGGAAAGATAAAGAGAGACCCTAATAAAGGTAAATCCTCTTCATCTTCTGAATACTCACCTACAGTCACCACTGACCCAATGGTACAAAAGTTAGCAAATGAAGTGTTAGCTCTCAGAAAGCAAATGGCACAAGGGATGTCATCTACTCCTGCATATAGAGATATGCTAAGAAAAATATTTCAAAATCAGGGGTATCAAGGCAATGCTGCCAGGAATCAAAGACAGCTAAATCGCCTTCCTCCATAGAGGAACCTCACCCTCAAAGCACCGCCAACCAACTCAGCGGTTGGATATCTTGAAGCTGAATTAGATTTCTCATTCTAGCTTGAGTTGAATCCTGAAGATGATGCTAATCTCTTCACTGAGGAAGAATAAAAATTAGCTGGCGTCTCCAACATTGGTTTCCTGAACCCAGAAGTGAAGGCAATGCAGCTGAGGGGTCATATGTTGTATTCATTTGGTCCAAGAATCAAGCAGCTCAATAAACTGATAAAGAGAAAGCGGATGAGTGACATCAACCAGCAGTTTCAATTGCTATGCAGGGGTCCACTCTTCCTTTCCAACCAAAAGACTCGATGATTGCAAGAAAGGTAAGTACCTCAAATGCCCATACGCCTTTTACTTCAAATTCGCAGTCCAGTCCTCCCCCCTCCCAAAATCAAAAAAATGAACTCCCATCCTCTACTCCTAGCTCGTTCTAGACATTTGACATAATTGACCATATAAAGAAAACTAAAATTCAAATGTCTGAATTTGAATTTCTGCAGTCTCATCTTGAAAAATTGGATAAATTGGTTGTGTGTGAAGAACCAAAATGCCCCTGTAGGACAAGCAATTCTCAAGATGATTCATGATTCCCCCAAGAATGCACCCACTAAGAACAACCTTATCATTGCTCCCCCTGCTACTCTTGGCAGGACTAAACCTTTTTATGTCTCATTGCTGATAAATGGACATCAGCCGAACAACTGCATCATTGATTTCGGAGCCTCAGACAATGTTATGCCTACCAAAGTGGTTGAATCCCTTAGCCTTACACTAACCAAAACTTTTGGTAGATGCTTCTCTATGGAAAACAAGCAAGTACCACTGCTAGGGCAGATCAAGGACACCCAATTTGCATTTGCAGCATTCCCAGACAAGAGGATCAAGATAATTGTCTTAGTCGCTGACGTCCCTGCATCCTATGGCATCCTTTTTGGACAGAATTTTTGCAGGGATGTTAGTGGTGAATTGAGCATGGACTTATTTGAGGCAAGGATTCTAGTCAAAGGTGTTGTGAAGAGGCTACTCCCTGAGAAAGAAGCAAAATACGTGGTTACCCAGACCTTAGCACCTAAAGCTCAAATTCTGTTTGAATTTTCAGGCATGGGTAACTGCTTTTTATCCATGGATGAATTTCATGAAATCCCTGTTGAAACTCTTGAAGGTGACAACCTGAAGATTAGTTCAGCTGGAATGGCAGAAGAATTGGCTAAGCGCAATGGAAGTATGCAAGAATCTCCCCCTTCGGATGAAGAGGAACCCAAAGAAAAATCAGTATCAAATGAGGTATGGATTCTTAAATTTGATAACAGTTGCTCTTCCACTAGTTCAGGAGCAAGAGTTGTGTTGATATCTCCTAAAAGAGATATTTTTCCTTCAGCCTACAAGTTGCAGTTCAGCAACACAAATAACACAGCTGAATATGAATATTTGTTGCTTGGATTGAGGGCTGCTCGAGACAAACACATCAAGCTCCTTCATGCCAAAGGAGATGTTGAACTAGTGTTTGTCAGGTAAAAAACTTATACCAAATCAAGAATAAAAGATTGCATCACTACCGCAATCTAGTCTGGGACCAAATCCAAAGTTTTGATACTTTCAGCATCTCTGCCATTCCTAGAGAATTCAATCACTGGGTTGATGCACTCGCTGTCTCAGCTACTCTCTTGGTCCCCCACTCAGACTTCAAACGAGACATGTACACTATTGAGTTGGTCTTTTGACCAAGTGTACCTAATAATGCCAGTCATTGGCAAGTGTTCAACAATGATAATCAAATCATTGCCTTCCTGGAGTAAAATGATAACTTTGAACCTTTGCATTTTGAAGACAATGGACCTTAGAAGTGTGAACCAACTCTTGAATCAAATACAGATGCAGGTGAAGAGTTCCTGCAACTTAAAGGGAATAAGAATTCCAAAGGCCTAGTTTCTTTTGAAAAACTATTTAACAAACATGATAGATTCGTCAAACAGCAGCAAATGGATT
Organism: Torreya grandis; assembly: GCA_037957365.1. NCBI lineage: Eukaryota > Viridiplantae > Streptophyta > Pinopsida > Cupressales > Taxaceae > Torreya > Torreya grandis. The sequence goes on along the minus strand of JARHVA010000137.1, from coordinate 2,928,677 downwards.
CAAGCTCTTCTCAGGAGCTTGATCAAGTAAATCTAAGCACCAAGGATGATCCCAAGATGGTGAACATTGGAAAATGCTGCACCCCTGAGGAGAAATTCAAGTTCACTACTCTACTCTGTCAGTACATGGACGTCTTGGCTTACTTCTATGATGACCTGAAGTCACTCTGGCCTGATAAAATTTGACATGACATTCCTTTCAACGCTGATTCGACACCTTACAAGCAAAAGTCCAGGCAGTATAATTCAAAAATATCAGGTACCATTGTTTCTAAGATACAAAAAATGCTAAATGCTAGGATAATCTTCCCAATCCATCATTCCACATGGATTGCAAATATAGTGCCTGTAAGAAAGAAAAATGACAAAATTTGCCTCTGTGTAGATTTCAAGAGCTTAAATCAGTGATCCTTGAAGGACAACTATCATTTGCCAATCATGAATCAAGTGCTTCAGACAGTGATGGGTTCAGATATGTTATCAATGTTATATGGCTTCTTAGGATATAATCAGGTTGAAGTTAATGAGGCAGACTAACATAAGATTGCTTTCACCACACCTTGGGGCATGTTTGCATATAGAAGGATGCCTTTTGGCTTGATAAATGCTGGCGCCACCTTCCAAAGAGCAATGGACCTTGCCTTCAAAGATGAAATGGGTAGGTTCATCATAATTTATCTTGATGACTTGACCATCTTTTTTAAGCATCGCCCAGATCATATACGCCACTTGCAACAAGAACTAGAGCGCTGCTACTAGAATGGCATTTTTTTAAACCTCAAGAAGTTAATTTTTGAAGTAACAGAGGGGAAACTTCTTAGACACATTGTGTCCAAAGGAGGCATAAATATTGACCCAAAAAGAGTCAAGTCTATCCAAGAGCTTACCTTGCCTATAAGTAAGACTGTTGTTCACTCTTTCTTTGAAAATGTGAATTTCTTACGGAGGTTCATCCCCAAGTTTGCTTAGAAGACCAGACACATTGTAAACATGATGAAGAATAAGGCCACCTTCAGCTGGACTGAAGAAGGTAAGTCAGCATTTGAGGATATCAAAACTTCCATTGCCCACGCCTCATTTCTAGTTTGTCCAGATTATATGAAGGATTTTCTCATGTATAGTTATGCTTTTGAACACACACTTTCAGCGATCCTGGTTCAGTAGAATGAAGAAGGTGTGGAATCTCTCATTTCTTTCATGAGCTGTCCTCTCAAAGCTCATGAGTTGAAATATTTAAACATAGAGAAGCATGCTTATGCGGTGGTCAAGGCAGTAAAACATTTTTATTTCTACATCCTCAATGCATGAGTTACTGCTCTGGTACTTAATACCATGGTCAAATCTATATTAACTCAGCAGGAGTTTGGAACCAAAAGAGGCAATTAAATTACAAAGATCTAGGAGTTTGATCTGATCATCAAGCCAACAACGCTAGTATGGAGAAAAGGCCTATGCCAATTGATTGCTGACAACAGACCAGAAGAAGCAAGGCATGAAGAAGCAGAGGTGGAAGACGCGCCAACTGTCCTCTTTGTCTCCACCACGAATGAGTGGTATTCAGGTATTGCTCATTTCCTTATTTATGGTGAGTGTCTTGCTCACCTATCTTATAAATAAAGGAGAACTATCAAGTTGAAAACTGCAAATTTTGTTCTCTGAGACAACGGCCTATACAAGAGGAGCCTTGATGGAATGTTCCTTCGTTGCGTGGACAAAGAGCAACAAAGCCAACTTCTGAAGTCTTTCCACAATTTGGCTTGTTGAGGACATTTCTCTGCTCTTGTGACTGCCCATAAAATTCTACGAGCTAGGTATTACTGGTGAACTCTCTTTCAAAATGCATACAAGTGGGTAAGAAAATATCAACTATGCCAGCAGTTTGTTGGGAGACCCAAGTTAGTTGCCCTGCCTCTCAAGCCAGTGGTCATAGAGGAGCCATTCCAGTAGTGGGGAATTGATTTTATTGGAGATGTAAACCCATTTTCAAGTGCTGGACATGATTATGTCCTTATAGCAACAGATTATTTCACCAAGTGGGTGGAAACAATTCCAACCAATCATGCTACTTCAAAAGTAGTATGCAATTTCCTTAAAAAGAATATCATTTTCAAGTTTGGGGTCCCAACCAAGATTGTCACTGATAATGCAGCTTGTTTCACTTTCCAAGAGATTACTCAATTTTGTTTCTACTATGGGATTACACTCTTCCACTCTTTCAATTACTTTCCACAAGGGAATGGACACGCTGAATCAAGCAATAAGACTTGGTGACTATCATCAATAAGCTGGTGGATGATAACCAAAGGATATGGCATAAAGCATTGGTTGATTCTCTATGGGCAGACATAATTACACTAAAGAGAGCAATTGGTATGTTTCATTTCCAACTTTTTTATGGTATCAATGCTGAGATACTAATCACCTTAGAACTGCCAGCATTGAAATTGGCTAAGGCAATTGAGGATCAAACGTATGAAAGCGCCCTTGACAAGAGGATCATGTGCCTGACTGAGATGGATGAGCAAAGAACTATGGTGGTAGATCGAATTGCTGGCCACCAAAGTCTGGTGAAGAAGCTCTTCGACCAGAAGGCAAAGAACCGTGATTTTCAGGTTGGAGATCAAGTCCTGATGTGGGACAAGAGAAGAAAGCCAAAGGGGATGCATGAAAAGTTTGATTCTCTTTAGAGAGGCCCGTTTATTATCCCTCAACTCAATGGTGAGAACAACTTCCTGTTGAAATATCAAGACGGCATGCTCTTTACTCTGCCTCACAATGGGCAGCACCTGAAACACTTTAATTCTTGAAGTGTCAGATAAGTTCACCTATACATATGTATACCTGTATAGTCTTTGTTTTCTGCTTTGTGTTGTTCGTTTTCATTTTTTGAAGCCTTTTTTTTGGTAGCATGACTCCATAGCCCAATGGCACACTTCAAAGCACTAGAGATTCTGGTTTCTACTCCCCTCAGCTGTTCCGAATTTTCAACTAAAGAAAGTTCTCTAATTGGAGCCAACTGTTGTCCTCCAAAAATATCACTCATTTTTGAGACAACCTATGAACTATTTTAGCTCAACAGACCAAAATCATCTCTCCCCTTTTTAAAAAATTGTCCTAAGCATCCGAGTTCTTCATTTTTCAAGCTTTTCAGAAATCTATGGACTCTATAGGCTTAAATCTATGGACTCTGCAGGGCAATTTCTCACTTCTACGGACTCCCCCAGATTTACAAACTCATTTCTACGGACTCTGCAGGTTGGTTTCTACAGACTCTACAGGAAAAAAACAAGTTTGACACTTAGCCATTTTTTTAATTGGAAAATTCAAAGGGGTCTTCCAAGAGCCCGAAGAACAAGTGCCCTTGCGGACGGCACTTAGTTGCCAAAGTGAACCGTTGCAAAAGTCCGAAGGATAGTTTTGGGCTCAAACAACCCTTGCGGGGGGCAGGCGGGGAGCACGTGAACCGTTTCAAAGACCAAGTGAAGAGCAGGGAATTCTTTTGAAAACGTTCATGTGAAAAAGCAAACAAGGCACAAGTCCTTTGGACAAAATATCCGAAGGAATTCCTTTGGACATTTTGTCTGAAGAAATTCACTCAGGGAGAAAGCCCAACGAAAAGCAAAAGCTCGGTGGAAGAAACTACGAAGGAATTCCTTCAAACGTTTTGTCTAAAGGAAAAGAACTAAGAAAGGCCGCTCGAAGAAATTAAAGCCCGAAGGCCATCTGAAGACCGCCCAAAGGGCAGATACCCTTGCGAGGGGCTCTCCCCGACCCAAAATAGACCATTTCTCAAGACCCTGAAGGGCAAGTCCCCTCCGAGAAGGATCAAACAACAAAGCCGAAGGGATTATCAAGGAAAGTGACGGGCCCGCAGATGTCAAAGTTAGACACCATGAATTAGCCGTTGGTTTCCTAACCATGACAGGGCCAAAGACGTCACATTCATAGAAATGAAATAGCTGTTGATCTTTGAAAGCTAGACAACATACTCGAATGTAAAAGACCAAAATGTCAAAGAGAAGAACTGCTGATAGAAGAGCGTAAGGAGCCATCAAGACTGAAAAGATAGCCCGAGAGCTCAAATCGCAGCAAGAAGAGACAAAGAGGAAAATATCTACGCAGTAGTTATTCTGGTAGCTAGAACAGTCTGCAAAGTAGATATTTTGACTGGCAAACATTAAAGGCGCGGCTTGTTAGTCTCTTTTAGAGTAGAGACAAAATAGACAGCTATGCAGACGTCAAAGGGGACAGACCAGATGATCCACACCCAGGAAGAGACATATTAGATGAATAGACATGCTATAATTAAGGCAATGCACTGTTCCAAGCATGGACCCTCCAGACAAAATTGAAGGTGCATTGAAGACATTGACTGCATCATGGGTTGTCCGATGGGAAAGAGCGCCAAGCCTTGCGTGATTGTTATATATTGTAATTTCTCTCATTATGAAGGGAGACTTTTCATTTTTTACAAGAGTGAAACTCTGCCCAATTGAAAGAAGAAGACTGAGACTTTGAGGTCAGATTGTAATTTCATTTTATTTTATATGAATGAGAAAGTAAGTTGTTTGTAGACTTTGTGTTGTTTTAGCTTGTATCATTTTAAGAGATTATTCTTATGTCTGTCTTCTGAATGTGTTTTCATCTATTTAATTTGGCAAGTAGAGTTAGTGAAAGTAATAATGAAGGTGTCCTAAGGCCGAATGTGGGAAGACTTTGTGCTTTCACAATTGTTTTCAGTGTGTGTTTTTCTTTTCCTTCTGTGTTGAGGATTCTGAGACGACTTTGTTGACCCCATTATCCTTTGTGTTATACTCTTTGGACAGTTGAGGTGGAAACTTTGTGTTTTGTTTCATCCTACTGGTTATTGCACTTATGCTACTAGTTTCTTGTCACTACCTGAAAGAAAATCTTGTTGTTCCCTATAAGAACACTTCTGAAAGAAGAGAAGTGTCTTCTGTTAGGACCCGAAAGCACCATTGATTACCATGCAACTAAACATGCGAAAATATCCAAAAGCAATAAGTAACTAAAATAAAAAACAACACAGAATATGAGAGACAATACCCAATTGTATTTATACTCTTTCAGAAGGAAATACGACAAAGAAGATTGCCACAGTCTTCTTCCTTACACACCTCTAGGGCTCCCACACCTCTAGGGCATAAACAATAAATCTCTTCAAGAGCTCACTCTCTCTCTTACGGTCCCAACACAACTCAAACACAGAGTTGGTGTTCACCTCCAACCAGTCAGTATCCACTATTGCCAGTACACCGAGTATACACACATACTTAATCGAGTACACAACGCACTCCAAATAGATCTCCCATGAACTTGCAACACCCTGCAACTCCACTGATCTTACTTTGGAAAGATCTACCTTGCCTTTCTCTTTGCTCTCCAACTGAGTACACACCGTATTCCAAGTAGATATCCCCTGATATTGCTCTCTATTGTGTTGCTAGCCTCCCTGATCTTGCACACCTGCAAATCAATCTGGTTCTGCACACCTGCAAATCAATCTGGTTCTGCACACACATACACCTGCAAATGAATGATCTTACTTACCATGTAGATCTCTAAACGTGGCCTTGCACACCTGTCGACCAAGATCCTACATACATGAAGAATCCCTCTGATTCTCTAAACCAGCGCCCATACTTGGCACTGTAGCATTAGGAGAAACACACATTGCTCTCTTCCCTCTGAAGGAGCTAATTTTTGCTCTCTTACTCTCTAACACAAATTACAATACATCCCATGAGTCTATTATATAGATTCATGCAAAGAATAATTAGACATCCAATTACAATAATTAGATCCGCAGCTCAAGTCTATAATTGGCCTTCTACATGCAAATAATCAGTTCGTTAACTAACTGTTCGTGCAACTGACAGTTTCAAAACCGCACAGGCGACTGACGTCAGTCCCTATCTGCCTGGAGGTGACCAACGCCGGCCAATCTTTGACCGACATCGATTTCTCTTCTCACTGTATATGATCGACGTTGGCTGATTAGATCGACATCGGTTGCTCTGCAACTCAGCAACCTCTCAGCAACCTCCTCCATGTCTGCATCAGTGAAGCTTTTAGCTCCACAACCTAACAATCTCCCACTTGGAGATAAACAGCTGCACTGTACCTGTACCTGTACACCGTCTAATTTGTTTCTTGGCTTGTATCCCTCTTCAAGTTCAACCTTGAAGACCAACCACCACACATCCTGTGGTGCAACCCCTGTCATCCAAGTAACCTGCCACATCTGCATCTACAAACCCATGTAGAAAAAGAACTTGACCCTACATAACACGTGCACTTGCTGCTGGTCCCTCTCAGATACCTGAGAATCCACTGAACTGCCCTCCAGTGCTTTTTTTTCGGATTGGCTCCAAACTTTTTGACAGCACCCACTGCTTGGGCAAATTCAAGGAGTACACATGTACTCAACCTCATCATGTGATTGGGGACCCTGTTTTGTGACCTGTCCATCCATAGGTGTGTTGTCTGATTCTGCATCCTGCACGACCTTCACACAATCATCTTGTGACAATATCAGCTTGTGATCTCCCTATCTCTAGGATAACTCATGCCAAAGAATTTCGCTGCTCTCAAATATTTCATGGCACACCACTGAACTAACCTTACTTTTAGCTCAGCAAAACCCTATATATCTGAACCTTCAGCTAGCATATCACTCACATACAGTAACAAGATAATGTTGCGACCGTCATCCACTTAGTAAGACAAACACAATGGTTACACTGACATTGACTAAAGCCCTGCTTTGTCATCCACCTGTCAAAACTTGTACCACTGTCCTGCAGCTTCCTTAAGACCATGTACTCTGGCCTTCTGTCTCACGTGTCCATTCTCTTTATTTTTTAAGCAAAAAATCCATTCGTCTCTCAGTGCTTTCATACTGGCTGGCAACCCTACCAAATCTCTCGTTTGATTCTGCATCCTCATCCATGACACGCTCCCACTATTTCCTGGATCTTTTATGCTCTGTAGTGAGCAACTAGTATAAAGAAGAGGAACAACGAAATTGAGGCTTACTTACCCTTTTAGTCCTCCATATGGGCGTTTGAGACTCTTTGACAGCTTGCTGTCTGCCCAAAATATGTTCCAATGACCGACCTCAGTCACCACAGTCTGCATTCGACCGACGTCGGTTCCATGCGACTGTCCAGATCGCCGATGTCGGTTATTCTACCGACATCGGTCTCCACCTGCCCGACACCACCGACTTCACTGGTCTGCACATGACCGATGTTGGTACCTGTCTGTTCGACGTCAGTTTTTCTTGACCGACACTGGTACCTGTGTTTTCCTGTGAGTGATGATTTTTTACCCGCAAGCTTTCTTTGAATCATACCCATGTCCAAACTGCCCTGCTCAGAAGTATCCGGCCCTCTTCGCTGATCTCTGTCTGTCATCTCCTCTAAGAACACCAAGGCTTTCCAGTTCTAAAGTTTATTAAATACATCAGTCTTCCTTTTCCTACAATAAACACAATCCTTTCTTGTAGCATCCCCCTGCTCACAAAAATCTCGGTCTATGCTCTCCAAAGTTGAACCCTTACCATTTGTCTTAAAAACATCCATTCCCTTCTCACTTATGTGACCAAGCCTACAAAGCCACACTTGTGCAACATAAGTGGAATCAGTAATACAAGCAAGTAGATAAAGAGTACCTGCTTTCTTACCACATGCTAATTCAAGTGCATCTTTGGTAACATTCCAAGAATCCGCTGTGAGAGTTTTTGTGCATCTCTCATCACCCAACTTTCTTGAAGAAATTAGCTGCATCTCCAAGACTGGGACCTGCATGACCTCTTTCAACACCTATGTGTTGGCCATCTGCAATTTCAGCCGTACTTCCCCTTTGCCAATACTATGACAAGGCTCACCAACCCCTCTAATTCGGGTTGCATGGAAAGAGGCAACAAAATATATAAACCAAGATTCTACTTTATCCATGAAACATCTCAAAGCATCCTGTGCAACAACACCTGCAACATCTGCTTCTTCAGTTCTTTCATCTTTATCTGCTACCAACTAACAATCTTTCTTTACCTGCTCTTTCTTTTCATAACACTGTAATTGATCATTCGTGCCTTTGAATTCCTCCATTCTTAGTGTACTTTCTTCTGTCGTTATACTCCCACTTAATTAGAAACCCTTGAGAGTGACCTGTAATCAAACACAAACCCTGCTCCCTGCAACCTTAGCTCTGATACCACTTGTTAGGACCCGAAAGCACCATTGATTACCATGCAACTAAACATGCAGAAATATCCAAAAGTAATAAGTAACTAGAATCAGAAACAACACAAAATATGAGAGATAATACCCAATTATATTAATACTCTTCCATAAGAAAATACAACAAAGAAGATTGCCACAGTCTTCTTCCTTACACACCTCTAGGGCTCCCACACCTCTAAGGCATAAACAGTAAATCTCTTCAAGAGCTCACTCTCTCTCTTACGGTCCCAACACACAACTCAAACACAGAGTTGGTGTTCACCTCCAAGCAGTCAGTATCCACTACTACCAGTACACTGAGTATACACACATACTCAATCGAGTACACAACACACTCCAAGTAGATCTTCCATGAACTTGTAACACCCTACAACTCAACTGATCTTACTTTGGAAGGATCTACTTTGCCTTCCTCTTTGCTCTCCAACTAAGTACACACCGTACTCCAAGTAGATCTCTCTTGATATTGCTCCCTGTTGTGTTGCTGACCTCCCTGATCTTGCACACCTGGAAATCAATTTAGTTCTGCACACCTGCAAACCTAGATCTCGCACACACACACCTGCAAATCAATGATCTTACTTACCATGTAGATCTCCAAACGTGGCCTTGCACACCTGCCGACCAAGATCCTACATACATGAAGAATCCCTCTGATTCTCCAAACCAACACCCATACTTGGCACTGTGGTACTAAGAGGAACACACCTTGCTCTCTTCCCTCTGAAAGAGCTAATTTTTGCTCTCTTACTCTCTAGCACAAATTACAATACAGCCCATGAGTCTATTATATAGATCTCATGCAAACAATAATTAGACATCCAATTATAATAATTAGATCCGTAGCTCAAGTCTATAATTGGCCTTCTACATGCAAACAACCGGTTCGTTAACTAACTATTCGTGCAACTGACAGTTCCAAAATTGCACAGGCAATCGACGTCAGTCTCTGTCTGCCTGGAGGTGATCGACGCCAGCCGATCTCTGACCGACGTCAGTTTTTTTTCTCACTGTATATGACTGACGTCAGCTGATCAGACCGACGTCGGTTGCTCTGCAACTCATCAACCTCTTTCATATCTGCATTAGTGAAGCTTTTAGCTCCACAACCTAACATCTTTAGTATTTTCACCAAAATTTTCTCCTCTGTTTGTTAACATCATCTCTGAAAAAAGAGAGATGGATGGTTTATCCTACCCCTGTGTGTTATTTTCTGCTTATTTATATATATAGTATATAGCTCCTGCATATTCACAGGGAACCTCTCCTTGATGAGATGAGAGATTTGTCCACCTCTGATGTAGTAAACCTGCACATTGGGCTGACCAATCTCCTTTGCTATGGATGATAAGACCTATTTTGCTCAATCAGACCACTGACTGACAAAATATTCACTCAAAAAAGTTGACTTCTACCACACCAAATGACCTCCAAGAAGTTAAGAGCTTGTTACAAAGTGTAACCAATGAATTAGTGGCTCTCAAGAGGCAACAAGCTCAAAGCTATCAATCGAACCAAGGATACCAGTAGTTCGGATAAATGAATAGATCGCCTTTCCAAAATTATAACTAGGGATAGGGTCAGATTACCCAGGCCAGACCATATCAAGGTTACAATCCAAGTGCCCATTTGTCATCCAAAGCTCTTGTTTCCACTCAAAATAACTTGGTACAGGAACAACCCAATTGCCCACCCCTGGGGTATGGTCAAGAATAGGTCACTTAAACTAATGAATTGCCAAATCAATATATGACCACACAAAAAATTCAAATAGCCGAATTCCCAAGTTTTGAGGCTTCAGTACACTTTGGGATAGACAACAGGTAGGCTTAGTTTGATTCCTCTCTCATAAATCACTTAGAAGGTGAATTCTATGTAGTCAATTATGTGGAGTCTGAATAATCAAGGTGATTGTGTTGTAGCCAATATTAGGTCTCAAAAGAGAGCTTCGGAGGAAGCTTAGCAGCTACTCAAGTGTTTGCAACATTTTTTTCATCACAAGTGAACCGGAAGTTTCCAAATTACAAGCCACCGATTGCACCTTCAAATCCTCGACTTACACCTTAGGTTGTAAATACCCCCAAAAAAAATTCAAAAGGGAGCAACCCTCAGATCAATGTGGTGGACCAGATGAAGACGCTACACATAAATATCTCATTGTGGGATTTCTTAGCAATACCAGGATAGAAAGACATACTCCAGAAGAAATTGCATGGGCTGAATGAACAAGCTATCTCAGCAAAGGCCAATAATGTATTTATTATGAATGGGCACCCTTCCATGGCAGGTCAAGCAAAGAAGGATGAAAAAGTTCCTCCTTTATATCTATCCTTAGTCATTGAAGATTTTTTGGTTCAAAATTGCATTATTGATAGTAAAGAAAACACCTCAGTAATGCCTAAATGCATAGTAGATAAGCTGAGACTCAAGTATGAGAAAATGATCAAGGGAGTCCTGCAGTTAGATGGCTCACCAGCTAAAATATTGGGAGTGGTAAGAGGCTTGAATTTAACGCTACACACCTGTCCAACTTTCTTTGTTTCCCACGACATGGTAGTGGTGGATGTTCCTCCCTACTATGCTCTCTGTTTATCCAGGGATTTTATGTCTAAAATAGGTGGGTACTTAACAACCAACAAGTTTTACATGGTTTTTAGCACTAAATATGGAACTAAAGTGAAGATTGATTCGAAACCCATCCACAGAGATCATCTAGAGCCATATTCATTCAAAGAAACAAATTTTAGCTACGCCATCATTGATGAAGAGAAATTTCAAATAGAGCAATCTACACCCTCTTCCCTTGAAGGAGTTGCTGACCTGCTCTTAGACGAATGGGGAAGTGACAATTTTGAACATGACCCATACATGTTCATCGAAGAGGTAGGGCTTGGAGTTTATTGCATGCATGAAGAAGGTACTTTCATACCAAATTTGATGAAGACCAACTAAGAGATCTCTGGTCTATGAAAACTCTTTCGATGGCTCAAGGAGCAAATTGGGAGCTGGTGGTGGAGTAATGTTAATTTCATGATCAAAGGAGAGATACTTCTCAACTTTTAGGGTCTAATTTTCTTGCACTTGCAATGTTGCATAATATGAGTCTCTCATCCATGGTTTAGAGTGGGCAAAGAAAAGGGGAATAAAAGAATTGTAAGTTTTTGGGGATAGTGAGCTAATTGTAAATTAGGGGACAGGGCGAAACTTGACCAATTTTTTTTTGCTTAAGTCTTACAAGCACAAAGTGTGGGACCTAGTAGAGAGTTTTCTGGCTTTCAACATTATTTCTATTCTAAGAGAACGAAATAAGCAAGTAGACAAAGTAGCAGCAGTCAGTGCTCAGTTTGACATTCCCAAAGAAACAGGTCGAGACAATAGTCCGTGCCATTTAAAAGTGATAATAAAACCCTTCGTACTTGATAATGTCACCAATTGGCAAGTGTTTGACAGTGATCAACTAATAACACTCTTCTTACAAGAGGAGGCTGAGTTTGCTTCTAAGAATCAAGCCAAGCTGTAGCAACAGTACGATGGTCAAATTGTTCAGTTGAAGAATAACAAACTTCCTAAAAGTTTGGTCAATCTCAAAAGCATTTTTAATGAGGATGAACAACTGAAAAATGACAAAGCAAGCATCGCGACCAAAAAATAAAATTATGCAAGAGTCGAAATATTCAATGACAGGGTGCTTGCACTTGGGAAGGTATGTACAAATGAGGAAAGACATTTTTTTCATTTTGTTATGCCAAGAGTTTGCCGATGTTTTTTCTTGGGAATATAGCGACCTAAAGGATTTTGACCCAAGCTTGGCCCAACGCACTATTGAACTGGAGGAAGCCGCGAAACCCATCAAACAAAAATAAAGGCCTATCAATTTGAAGATTGAACCTCTCATGTGAAAGGAACTCACCAAGCTGATTGAGTCCAAATTTTTTTTTTTTATCAAACACTCTTCTTGGCTGGCTAATCTAGTCACTGTTAAAAAAATGAATGGGGAGATCAGGCTATGTGTCGATTTTAGAGACCTCAATAGAGTCTCGTTAAAAGACCACTATCCCCTCCCAAGTATGAAACAGATCTTCCAAATGGTGACAAGCAGTGAATGTTTCTTCTTCTTGGATGGGTATTTAGGGTACAATCAAATTCTAGTCCAGCACTGTGACCAGTACAAGACATCGTTCACTACCAAGTGAGGAACTTTTGCTTACAAGAAAATGCCATTCAGATTGTCAAATGTTGGAGCTACCTTTCAATGAGCCATGGACATGGCTTTTAGGGCCTAATAAATACTATTTTATTGGTCTATCTTGATGACGTGACGATTTTTTCTAAGGATGCAAGCCAACATCTGAAACACTTGAGGTAAATCTTTGAGAGGTGTAGAGAGTTTGGTATCTCTCTCAACCCAAAAAAATGTGTTTGCTATCCATGAAGGTAAAATCCTTAGTCATGTTGTTTCAAAAAGGGGCTTGACCATTGGTCTGAAAAGAGTACGCACCATCCTAACGTTGTCCTTATCTAAGCACAAGAAATGTCTGCAAAGTTTTTTTGGTAGAATAAATTTTATTAGGAGGTTTATTCCTAATTTTATCGAGATAGTCAAGCCATTAACTTCCATGCTAAAGAAATATCAGAAGTTTGCATGGACAACACAAATGAAAGATAGTTCTGAAGGGATTAAGCAAGCTATTGCCCAGGTTCCCACCTTGATTAGTCTTGACTTCTCTAAGGATTTCAACCTTCGAAAATGAAGAGGTAATCTCTGCCATGCTTACTCAAGCAAATGATGAAAAACTTGAACAACCTCTCGCATTCTTTAGCCAAGGTCTAGAAGGTTTCAAAATTAGGTACACATATGTTGAAAAACAAGTGCTTGCGGTCATACGAAGTCCAAAAGAATTGGGAAGAGAAAGGAGCCCAAAGGGCAAGTGTCCTTGCAGAGAGCTCTCGACTATCGAAAGGGGGCCTTTTCCATTTTATCAAAGGGGCACCTTCTCTTCGTGAAGGTTGATTTTGTAAAGGTCAAAGGAATTACCAAAGATGATGACGAGATCGAGAACGTCAACTTCAACATGATGAACTAACCATTGGAGGTTCAAACATCTGGTGACGTGCTTGTAGACATCAAATTCAAGATAATGAAATAACTGTTGGTTTTCAAATGGTGGCAAGCCCACAGATGACAATTTTAATGGGATGCGTTAGCCGTTGAAAAAAAGCCAAAGAACTCATGAGTGCAGGCTTGGAGGAATTCAAAGGGCATAACGCCAAAAAGGAAACTCAGTGACCCACTAGAAAAGGAGCCAGGAGGAGACAAACAATAACCCTAAGGGTCGAGTTGCCAGGAAAAGACAAAAGGTAGCGCATAAAGAATAGAGCAGGCCAGGTGGCACATAAAGTGTCGGCAGGAGAAGTTATTGCTATAGATGAAATAGTCTCCACCAAGTGGTCATCAAAGGGAGCACAAGCATTCAATTGTGCGGCCCATTTTTCTTCATTTAGCATTGATAAGCAGACAATCACACAAGTCTCATAGAGGGGTGACCTTGTCATTCAAACAACAAAGCGACCAATGCTTTAGCAAGAACATTTAATATAGTTTAAGCAACAAAGTCAAGAGCCGTGACATCTACAACATGGTTATTTTAGGCCATTTATGGAAGGATGACAACAACATGAGTGGATTTTTCTTCCCCAGGTGTTTAATACAGTATAAGCCACATGTTCTTGAAAAGACTAAAGATTCTTTATCTTAATGCTATATATTGTAACCTCTCAACTGAGAAATGTATCTCTCACTTGTGTAAGGCGAAGCCTTGTCAATTTTTACCTTTGAATCAAAAGAACACATTTTACCTCTATCTAACTGGTTATACTTCTGAATATGTTTGTGTATCAATTTTGTGTTTAGTCATTTCATCTTGATATTTTCATAAGTTGACACCAACATATCTAGTATATCCAAAACCATTTCTGCAGGTTAACAAGAAGTGTCCATCTTGGAGCATAGAGACAAAAAAGCAGTTATCTGGCAGTGTGCTTCTTCAGCACCTATGGTAAGTTTTTTTATTTAAATCTTCTTTAAACTCGTTATTAAAACATCCATATAGTCCGGTCTTTTATTCAAATGAATTGTTTGTTTGCCCTTTTGGCCTAAAGTGTTGATATAAGCTGAGTAAATCAAATCATTTGGTGCATCACTATTTTAGATAGGTTCTATTTTATTATATCTTTCTCTCTTTTCAACCCCCCATTATTAACAATAGTAGTTGTTGACGTTGTGAATTGCACCCTTGACAGAAGGTTGAGCTTCTATCTTCCACGGGACACAATGGAGACTCCTCTCTTGCCTATGGGTTTGACAAAATTGAGGAGAAAATCTCTAGATAAGAGCTAGCTCCCTTTGATGCATCTCTGAGTTATACGAATACTATTGCTTATATATATATATATATATATATATATATATATATATATATATATATATATATATAAAGTGGGGGTTGAAAAGAGAGAAGGATTACTGAAAATAGAAGCTAGGCTAATACGGTGATGCATCAAAAAAGTTTGATCTACTCATTTGATCACAATTTATATCAAAAGAGGACATACAATTTATTTGCTAGAAAGACCAGACTGTAGGGAGCTTAACATGAAGGCTTAATGAAGACACATAGAAAATGAACTTACCACAAGCGCTGTAGAAAAATACACTGTCTGGTAACTTTCTCCTATCTTTGTGCTCCAAATAAAGCTCTTCTTGTTATATGCAAAAATGACGCTTTGTTTATACCAGGTGTGTTGGTATAAATCTTGTGAAAACATCATGGAAAATTGACTGAACACAAGGTTAATACTCAAGGACACTCAAAGATATATCCAACCAAATAGAGGTAAAAAATGTCTTCTATTGATTCAAAGTGAAAATTTCGCAGGGCTGCGCCATACAAAAAATGAGAGATATCTCTCAAATGAGATTTTTACAATATATATATATATATATATATAGAGGAAGCAATGGGACCCCTTTAGAAAAGACTTTGGCACCTTTTTTACAAGTGGCCCATGTGCGTTGAAAACATCGGGAAGAGGAAGCCGTTGAAAGAGAATGCTATGTTGGCTGCCAATTTTGACTTTTAGTGTTTAAAATATATTACACGTCATGTGTAAAATCATGGGCCATGCCATTTGTCTGCAAACAAGACCCCTTCTTCAAGACATTCATGCGGTTGTCTGCTCATTAATGCAAAATAAGAAAAAATAAGCTGCGTCATTTACTGTTTGTGCTTTTTGATGACCATTTCATAGGGACTGTTCCAACCACTATAATAACTCTTCTGTGCGAACACCTTCTTTTGCCACCTGGACTATTTTTGCGCTTGGCTTTTTGTCCATTCCCAATTTTTGTCTTTTTTTGGCTTTCTTTTCTTGGAATTTGAGCTCTCGGGGCTATCTTTTCGTCCTTTGCTGGTTCCTTGGGCTCCCTTCTCAGTAGTCTCTTCTTTTTGGCCTTAAGACCTTTGAATTCCTTTGGGTTCACGTTCAAGCATTTAAATATCAACGGTTATTTCACTGCCGTAAAGTTGACGTTCATGTGCCCGTCGTGATTTGAAAGTCAACGACTATTCCATCATCGTGATTTTGACGTCTGCGGGCCCGTCATCCATTTGTAATTCCTCCGACTTCACTTTTTGAAGTGTTCTTTCGGACTTTTTTCCGAAGGATATCTCCCCTTTCTTTTTCCTTGTTCGGGCCTCTGTCGTTGAACCCTCCCAAAGGGAAGGTGTCCCTTCGGGGCTAGGAGAAGGTCCTCCTTTTGATAGCCAAGAGTCTCCCACAAGGGCACTTGCCTTTCGAGGTCCTTCAAGCTGCCTCAGCTTCTTGATTCCTTTGGACATTTTGTATGAAGGAAATCTTTCCTTCATGTTTTTTCTCACTTGTTTCTTTCGGTCGACACTTTCTCTTCAGGCAAATTCCTTCGGACAAAATTCCCATTAAATTCTTTTGGACTTTTTGTCCGAAAGGTTTGCCTTGTGAATTTTTTTATAGAATTTTCCTTCTGAAAGGACAGCGTTTTGTTTGGCCCTTTGCCTTGTGAATTTCTTCGGACAAAATGTCCAAATGAATTATTTCGGACATTTTCCCCAAATAAATTCAATCTTTGTTCTATTTTATATAAGGAAACTTACCATTTTCTTCCTTGTTCACTTTGATCCCTCTTCAAGTGTTCCCTACTGTCCGCAAGGGCACCTTTGGGTCCAGAATTACCCTTCGCAGCCTATTGGAATGGTCTAGTTTGCACCTGACTATCCTCTGCAAGGGTACCTACCCTTCGGAGCTTTGTAAAACCTTTATATTCTTTGAACGGATCCATTTCCTTGTCGAAAGGCTTGTCTAAGGCATTTGCTCAAAGCGAAATAAGCTCCATACTGAATCAAAACCTACAAGTTTTAGATCTATCAATCCTTTATAAGAACATGATCTATTGCAAAGAAAAAGGGGATTTTGTAGAAGATGGATACATGATCAGACTGACGATTCAGAATAGTAGGGAAAGGAGACTGACATTTTGACCTACAGGACCAAAATGGTCAACAAATTGGCGATTCTCAGGGGAAGTATGTCTGCTATGCTTAGAAACTAGGAGCCTCAAAGTCCATTGGGCATGGAGTCAAGATGTAGCTTTGAAAGAGTTAGCAACAACCTCGAGATATCCAAGAATCAATCACGATGGTCTTACCCCCAAAAGGAAATGAAACACACACAAGATTAAGAAAACTACTAACATGTGCAAAAGCACTTAGAAAAAATAGGGAAAACAAGGAAAATATATACGTGATGGGAGAATGCTCAGTGATAATGTTTAAGATGTATCCCATTAACTGGGATACACAGTTCTTCACCGTCTAACTTGGAGAGTTGGAATGCATTGTGCTGCTTACACTGAGTAATGACATATGGACCACTCCGTAGGGTGTCGAACTTCATGTGCTTTTCAGGCTTAGCTCGGTCCTCATCCCATTTCAGGATGATGTCTCCTTCAGATAAACCTTTTGATGAGGATTTCTTGTCGAAGTGCTTTTTCGTCTGCTATTGGCAGCAGGTCATAGTGTTGACACTGTGGATTGCACCCTCGACATGAGGCTGAGCTCTTGTCTTCCATGCATCACAATGGAAACTCCCCTCTTGCCTGTGAGTCTGACAAAACTGGGGGGAGAGTCTCTAGATAAGGGCTATCTCCCTTTGATGTATCTCTATGGTCCTGGATTTTCTACTACTAACAATGGGGGGGGGGTGAAAAGGGAGAAGGATGCTGAAAACAGAACCTAAACTAAACGGTGATACACCAAAAAGTTTGATCTACTTAGCTTGAACCTACACTTTTCACCAAGAACAAGCTGACATACACTTCAATTGATACGAGAAATTCTTTTGCATCAGTGAGCTATTGGTCCGTGGAGATATAGGGAGGAAGAATTACCAGAGGCGTTCTAAGACACACTTTGGCAGCCTATTCACATGCACCTATACTCCTCTGGGGACACTTTTGGGTAACCTGCAAAAAAAGAACGCACAATACACTATACATGCTAGAATCATTTTGTGAAAGCATAAAAAAAATGACTTAACACAAGGCAAAGCCATAGACATATATGAAAGTGCAAACTCAAAATGGAAGTAAAAATGCTGTCTTAATTCAAGGTAAAATTCGACAGAGCTCCGCCTTACAAGCCAAGAGATTCCTTCTCAAATGAGAAGTTACAATATATATATAGAGAGAGGAAGTAAAGGTGCCCTTTTTGGAAAAGACTTTGGTGCTTTTTTACAAGTTGGCCCATGTGAGTTCCGAGCATTGGGAAGAGGAAGCCGTTGAAAAAAGATGATGTGTCGGTTGCCAGTTTTGACCTTGGTGTTCAAACATTAATGTGAAAGCATGGGCCGCACCTCCTCTCCTGTAAACAAGACCACTCTTTCAAGGCATTTACGCGGTTTTTTTGCTCATCAATGCAAAGTGGAAAAAAATGGGTCGTGTCGTTCGCTGTTTGTGCTCTTTGATGACCACTTAGTAGATATTGTGTCAACCGCTAGAGTAACTCCTTGAATCGACACCTTCTTTTGCCACTTGGACTGTTTTGTCCATTTCTGCACTTTGTCTTTTCTAGCTCCTCCAGCCCTCGGGGCTATTTTTTGCTAATTCTTTGGCTCTTTGGGCTCTTTCATTAGTAGGTCGTTGAGTTCATTCTTAACTTTTGTCTTTTCCCAGCGTCATCTTTTCCTGGTTTTTGTCTCTTCCTCTCTTAGCTCTTTGGGCTCCCTTCTAGTTGGCGCTCAAGTGTTTAAAGATCAATTAGCTATTTCATTGCCATAAAATTGATGTTTGTGAGCCCGTCGCCATTTGAAAGCCAACGGCTAGTCCATGATGCTTAACTTTGACATTCGCGGGCCCGTCACCCCTTGGTCAATTCCTTTGGCTTTTGTCTTCGGAACCCCCCGAAGGGAAGGTGTCCCTTCGGGCCTTGAGAATGGTCCATTTCGTGGTCGCCGAGAGTCCCCCGCAAGGGTACTTGCCCTTTGGGGTCCTTCGGGCTCCTTGGTCCTCGAATCCTTCGGGCAAAGGTCCGAAGGATTTCTTCCTTTGTCTTTTCTGCTTATTCCCTTGGGCTTTTTCTTTCGGGTGAATTCCTTCGGACTTTTGTCCAAAAGAATTTGTCTTGTCTTTTGCCGTGAAAAATCTTCTTGAAAAACATTTTTTTTTCCCTTATGAATTTCTTCAGACAAAATGTCTGAAGGAATTCCTTCGGGCATTTTGTCCGAAGAAATTATTAATCTCTTGCCTTGAACAAATTCGAAGGAATTCCAACTTTTCTGCCTTGTTTACTTTTTTGAAGAAAAACTTACCCTTTCAACCTTTTCTTTGATCCCTTTGCAAATGTTCCCTACCCTTCGCAAGGGTACTTGTCCTTCAGGCTTTGGGAGACTCCTTTGAACTTTCTAATTGACCCTGAACCTGAACCCTTTTCGGAGTTCAATGGTTCAACAGTTCAATGGTTCATCACTATGTCCTGCAAGGAGTTGCATTCCTTCAAATTGACCGATTGAACCACTTGGTTGAACCATTTGATCGAACAATTTGATTGAACCGATTGCTTGAACCAAACAATTGAATCGACTGCGTAAACCAACAATGGTTCAACGATTCAATGGTTCAATATTGTGCTCTGCTCATTCAATTGACTGCTTGAACCAACCACTTTGAACCATTTGATTGAACCAACCGACTGAACCAATTCTTTGAACCAAGTCGTTGAACCAAGCCGACTGAACCAACTTCTTGAACTGACTAATTGAACCAAAACATTGAACCAAGTAAGTGAACCAACCGATTGAACCAACTGAGTGAACCAACCGATTGAACCAACTGAGTGAACCATTCGTTTGAACCAATTGATCGAATGGTTCAATGGTCTGAAGAAGCTTTGTAAGAAACCTTACATTCTTTGAACTGGGTCATCATCTGCCGAAAGACTTGTACAACCAAAATTGAATTGACTCAGAACAGCAGGGGAAAAAGGAGACCGATTTTGGCCTATAGGACCAAAATGGTCAACAATTTAACGATTTTCAGGGGAAGCATGCCTGCTATGCTTAGAAGCCAGTGGTCTTAAAGTCCATTGGGCACGGGGTCAGAACGCAACTTAAAAAAGTTATCAACAGCCCCAATAGATCCAAGAATCAATCATGAAGCTTTTACCCCAAATACAAAGGAAAACACACAAAAGGCTAAAAACACTACTTGTATAAACAACACTTAGGGAAAACAAGAAAAAAAAACTGAAAGCAAACTACTGTGTACAGCTAACCAGGGATATTTGCCTCCCTCTTAGATCAAATAGAAATTTTTTTATGTCTCCTTCTTGACAAGAAAACTTATGATACCAGACAAGTCGCTGAATGGAATGGAGACTTGGTGACCTGCTCCTCTTGCCTACCACCTCAATTGGCTTGCATTCGAGTGGATCAGAGTCAAACATGCTTCCAACATATATGTACTCATCTTGTTCTTGGAATCTTGTCAAATGCTGGTCCTTCATGCTAGTGTGTTTCACCAAAAAATTGATCACTGTTGGCTCATCACCATAAGCCCTTAGATATGCATAATCCCTTTGACATGCATCATGGATTGGCTTGTCCCCTTCTACTTCATTGAAGACCCTGTCAAACTCATCTTCTGCTCCCTCATGGCTTTATTCAAGAAGGGTGACTGTTGTTATGTCTAAAATGAAACCACAAACTGATTGCTCATCCCACAGAACATCACCTTCTTGTTCAAGGCTCTCTTCTTCAAAGCTGTTCTCAAGATAGGCTTCTCCTTTTCCTGCTCAAGGATTCGAGTCTCTAGTTGTTCAAAAACATCCACCCGGTCCTCCTCCAACTCAGGCTCCATGGCATGGTCATCCTCCTCATCAAAGCAACAAGGAAGTTCATCAAACAAGGGAGGAGAGAGCTCACCATGCTTACTTTCCTCTCCATATTGATGGAACATCTGCATGTATGCATGGCCTGTGTCTTCTCCATTGTTGATGATGTCTTCAAAAAGAGCGTCCATGATGATTTCTTCCTCATTGACATCCATGAGAGCTTCTTGGGAAGCTGCAAATTGGATTCTCTCTTCTTCACTTGCCTCTTGTAAAACAGGTTCCTCATTGAGAAGGGATGAAGTGGAAGGCTGATGATTAAACCCATGTGGAAGATGAGGTAGTCCTTGAGCTAGAATCAAATGATTCTCTTCCTTCCATTTGGCCAACACTTCATCTATATCAAATGTGGCTTGATAGTTGTCTTGAAGGAGTGTATATGGGGTGTGTTCAGATATAGGTTCTTCTGCTTGATCTGAACCGTCCATCACACTTTGGTTGAAGAACCTCATTATGGACTCCAATTTTGCAATATGCTTTGCTATATTCTCTTGAAAGAGTCTTACTTGGAGGTCACAAGCATCATCATGATGAGTAGGAGCAGCTTCATCTTCCTCAAGGTTTTGAGCAAAACCTTTCTCCTCCTCCTCCCTGCCCCATGATTCCATTGTTTGCTTCCAACTCATGACCTTGGGATTGGAACTTTTCCCTTGGGAAGAGGCAACAACTTTATCTTCTTTAAGGTCCCGAGCTGGCTCATGATATTCCCTCTTCCAACTTGGAATCTTGACATCATGTTGAAAGACTTGAGGAGGTTGAGGAAGACTAGGGTCTGCTCATGCACATGAAGAGCTACTTCAAGAGAGATGTGTTGGTTCATGGCATTCCCTTCCAAGGAGGATTTGCAATCTAAAGAATTGAGAAGGTTCATCTCCTTGAGAGGTTGCTTTAACGCCCTTTGATGTTTGAAAGCTAGGCACAAGGGGTTAAGAGCAGAAGTGATTAATGCATCAGATGAGCTAGAATGAGCAAGTGCTATCTGGTAGAAAGGATTTGTTGCATAAGAGGGGGCTTTCTTTAAAATATGAGGAGACACACAAGGCTGACTGCCTTGCATGAATGGACTCTTCCATTTTGCTACCTCCTCCTCCATAGATTGCAAGGCCTGAGCTTGCCTAAACAAACACTCTTCTTTGTACATAAGCTCTTACTGATATCTATAATGCTCATTCAATCTGTCTATCTCCATCACTTACTTCTCAAATTCCAGTGCTACTTCCCTTATTGTTGAAGGGCAACTAAAAGAACTGTTTGAGGTGATTCCATGAACAACTTGAGCTTGATCAAAGTTATATAACGGAAAACCAAGTCCATGATTCTGAGCAATGGGATTATATATACAAAAATAAGATTTTTTGATGGCACCTGGACCGCTTAACCAGCTGATTCAACTTGAAGTCGCCATTGGTGTTGATGAAAAAGCCTCCAAAGGCTGGTTGGTTGAAGAACACACCAAAATCTTTCAACTCTTTTGGACAAAACTTGTCCCAAAATCTCCTGATTAAAGGTCAGATGCTGTATTAATGGTTCATTATGCTGTAACAGGACTAGCACCAATCCTAAAACTTTTTTGAGTGTTAAAACATCGTCCCACCAGGCGTGCCAAAAATTGTTGATGATGTGGATTGCACCCTCGACAGGAGGCTGAGCTCCTGTCTTCCACGCATCACAATAGAAACTCTCCTCTTGCTTGTGAGTCTGACAAAACTAGGGGTAGAGTCTTTAGATTAGGGCTAGCTCCCTTTGATGTATCTCTGTGGTCCTGGATTTTCTACTACTAACAATGATGGGGTGAAAAGGGAGAAGGACGCTGAAAATAGAACCTAAACTAAATGGTGATACACCAAAAAGTTTGATCTACTTAACTTGAACCTACACTTTTCACCAAGAACAAGCTGACATACACTTCATTTGATACGAGAAATTCTTCTGCATCAGTGAACTAGGGGTCCGTGGAGATATAGGGAGGAAGAACTCCCAGAGGCGTTCTACGACACACTTTGACAGCCTATTCACATGCACCTATACTCCTCTAGGGACACTTCTAGCTAACCTGCAAAAGAAGAACTCATAATACACTAGACATGCTGAAATCATTCTGTGAAAGTATAAAGGAAAATGACTTAACACATGACAAAGCCATAGACATATACGAAAGTGCAAACACAAAATGGAGGTAAAAATGCTGTCTTGATTCAAAGTAAAATCTGGCAGAGCTTCGCCTTACAAGCCAAGAGATTCTTTCTCAAATGAGAAGTTACAATATATATATAGAGAGAGGAAGTAAAGGCGCCCTTTTTGGAAAAGATTTTGGTGCCTTTTTACATGTTGGCCCATGTGTGTTCCGAGCATTGGGAAGAAGAAGCCACTGAAAAAGGATGGCGTTCAAACATTAATGTGAAAGCATGGGCTGCACCTCTTCTCTTGCAAATAATATCGCTCCTTCAAGGCATTTACGCAGTTTGTCTGCTCATCAATGCAAAGTGGAGAAAAATGGGTCGCACCGTTCACTGTTTGCGCCTTTTGATGACCACTTGGCAGATATTGTGTCAACCGCTAGAGTAACTCTTTGAATTGACACCTTCCTTTGCCACTTAGACTATTTTGTCTGTTTTTGCACTGTCTTTTCTAGCTCCTTCGGCCCTCAGGGCTATCTTCTGCTAATTCTTTGGCTCTTTGGGCTCTTTCATCAACAGGTCACTGAGTTCATTCTTAACTTTTGTCTTTTCCCAACGTCGTCTTTTTCTGGTTTTGTCTTTTGCTGGTTTTTGTCTCTTCCTTTCTTAGCTCTTTGGGCTCCCTTCTGGTTGGCGCTCAAGTGTTTAAAGATCAATCAACTATTTCATTGTCGTAAAATTGACGTTCGCGGGCCCGTCGCCATTTGAAAGCCAACGGCTAGTCCATGATGCTCAACTTTGACGTCGGCGAGCCCGTCACCCCTTGGTCAATTCCTTCGGCTTTTCTTTTCATTCAGCGTTTGTCTTTGGAACCTCATGAAGGGAAGGTGTCCCTTTGGGCCTTGAGAATGGTCCATTTCGTGGTCGCCGAGAGTCCCCCACAAGGGTACTTGCCCTTCGAGGTCATTCAGGCTCCTTGGTCCTCAAATCCTTCAGGCAAAGGTCCGAAGGAGTTCCTTCAGACATTTTGTTTGAAGGATTTCTTCCTTTGTCTTTCTCGCTTATTCCCTTGGGCTTTTTCTTTCGAGTGAATTCCTTTAGACTTTTTGTCCGAAAGAATTCGTCTTGTCTTTTGCCGCAGAAAATATTCTCGAAAAACATTGTTTTTTTGCCTTATGTATTTATTCGGACAAAATGTTCGAAGGAATTCCTTTGGGCATTTTGTCCGAAGAAATTCTTCATCTCTTGCCTTGAACAAATCTAAAGGAATTCCAACTTTTCTACCTTGTTCACTTTTCTGAAGAAAAACTTACCCTTTCGGCCTTCTCTTTGATCCCTTTGCAAATGTTCCCTGCCCTCCACAAGGGCACTTGTCCTTCGGGCTTTGGGAGACTCCTTTGAACCTTTCGATTGAACCTAAACCTGAACCTTTTTCGGAGTTCAATGGTTCATCATTGTGTCCTGCAAGGAGTCACGTTCCTTCAAATTGATCGATTGAACCGCTTGGTTGAACCATTTGATTGAACCGACTGCTTGAACCAAACAATTGAATTGATTGCTTGAACCAACAATGGTTCAACAGTTCAATACTGCGCTCTGCTCATTCAATTGACCGCTTGAACCAACCGCTTTGAACCAACTGACTGAACCAATTCTTTGAACCAAGTCATTGAACCAAGTTGACTGAACCAACTGCTTGAACTGATTGATTGAACCAAAACATTGAACCAATTGAGTGAACCAATTGAGTGAACTATTCATTTGAACTAACCGATCGAATGGTTCAATGGTTCATCGGTTCAATGGTCCGAAGAAGCTTTGTAAGAAACCTTGCATTCTTTGAACTAGTTCATCATCTGCCGAAAGACTTGTGCAACCAAAATTGAACTGGCTCAGAACAACAGGGGAAAAAGGAGACCGATTTTGGCCTGCAGGACCAAAATGGTCAACACATATAATCCATAGCTTGGTCCCTTATTTCTTGGAGTTCCATCAATTCACACAGCGTAACCTCCATGTTGTTGCCTTCTTCTAACTGCAGCTGGTGAGCAAGGTCCAAGGTTGAAAATTCAAGTGATATAGGAAGTCTAGCATCCCTTCCATACACAAGCGTGTATGGCGAATTACCAACTGTTCTCTTTGGAGTGACCTTGTCTGCCCATAGGGTTGTTTTCAACTTGGCATGCCAAGTTCTCTGATTCTCTTCCATTGTTCTTTTGATAATCCTGATCAGATTCTTGTTGGTGGATTCGGCCAGACCATTCCCCTGTGGGTAGTAGTAAGAAGAAGTGCTGAGATAGATGTTGTATCTCAACGCCCATTCACTCATTTTGGTTCCTAGAAAAGCTAAAGCGTTATCTGAGATGATGGTAGCTAGAACTCCAAACTTTGTCATCAGGTCTTCATAAAAATCTAGGACTGCACTTTCGTTGGCCTCCTTCAAAGCAACTTCTACCCATCTCATGAAGTAGTCTGTAGCGATCAGGACCCACTTGTGTCCAGCACTAGAAGGAGGGTTAATCATCCTTATGAAGTCAAGGCCCCATTGCATAAATCGTTGTTTAACTTGAATACGCTGTAGAGACATTGTAACTAACCATTGTTTCTCATCAAAGAGAGCACACTTTTGGCACTTTCATACCCAGGCATGGGTGTCTCTAAATAAAGTGGGCCAGAAGTAACTATCTCTCATTATTCTTGCAGCTGTAGGTTTAAGAGCAAAGTGACCACTAGCTGGCCCATCATGGAACTCAGACAACACTCTGTCGACCTGACTTGGGTCTATGCACCTTAAAAGCACTCCTAAGAAATTCTTTCTGAATAACACTCCATCAATCAGGACATAAGAGAGAGATTAGAGTCTGAAATATCTCTTCTTAGTCCTATCAAGGCCCTGCGGGCACTCACCAGTGAAAAGGAAACGTCTCATGTCTGATGTCCAATCTTTCATGACAACTAGTTCTTCTACTGTAGCTGCATCATTGATTAGCAAACTGTCATCTTTTTGTTGTTTAATGTCTGTAGCAAGGTGTTCACACATGCCTTTTTCTATTACTAGCTTGGTGGTTTTGATATACACGTCATATTCCATTACTTTAGTGATCCATCCTGCTCTCTTTTCATTCAAATCACGATTGATCAAGAAGTCTGACGCTGGAATGTGGCACCATGAGGTGAACCCTGCTATTGGACAACATATGTCTAAATTTTTTCAGACTCCATATGACCGTAAGGACTTGCTTATCCACATACATATACCTGACTTCAAAACCCTCTAGACTCTGGCTAAAAAATGCAAGCGGTTGTTCAAGGTTCTCACCATTCGATTGGGTAAGCATAGCGGAGATTTACTCTTCATTTCTGAAGGTGTAGAAGTTGAAATCTTTGGTGAAGTTAGGACTGATCAAGGTAGGAGCCTGGGCGATACCCTGCTTGATCTTTTCAAAACTATCATTTCTTTGCGCTGTCCACACAAATTTCTCATCTTTCTTCAGCATAGAGGTTAATGGCTTGACTACCTCCGCAAAATTTGGAATAAATCTTCTGATAAAATTTATTTTGCCAAATAAGCTTTGTAGACCTTTCTTATATTTAGACAAGGACAGCTCTAGGATGGAGCGAAATCTTTTTGGATCAATGGTTAAGCCTTTTTTAAAAACCACATGGCCAAGGAGTTTACCCTCATGGACAACATGCATTTCTTTTGGTTGAGAGAGATACCAAACTCTCTACAGCTCTCAAAGATTTTTCTGAGGTGTTTCATGTGTTGCCCTGCCTCTTTAGAGAATACTGTCACATTATCAAGATACACCAGCACAATGTTATTTATCAAGCCTTGAAAAGCCATGTCCATAGCTCGCTGAAAAGTGGCACCGACATTGGACAGTCCAAATGACATTTTTTCGATAAGCAAACGTCTCCCATTTGATCGCGAACGCTATCTTGTACTATTCATAGTCTTGCACCAAAATCTGATTGTATCCTGAATACCCATCCAAGAGGGAGAAATGCTCGCTACCTGTCATCATTTGGAGGATCTGCTCCATACTTGGGAGAGGATAATGGTCTTTCAAAGAGACTTTATTGAGGTCTCTGAAATCTACGCATAATCTAATCTCTCCATTATTTTTTCGGATAGAAACAAAATTGGGCAGCCAAGAAAAATGTTTGATCAGAAATATGATTTTGGACTCAATCAACTTGGTGAGTTCCTTCCATTGAGAGACTTAATCTTTGGGTTGACAAGTTTTTGTTTTTGCTTGATGGGCTTGGCGACTTCCTCCAACTGGATGGTATGTTGGGCTAAATTTGGGTGAAAACCCTTCAAGTTGCTATACTCCCAAGCAAAGACATCATCAAACTCTTGGTACAACAAGATGAAGGCCTACCTTTCATGATTTGTACACACTTTTCCAAGTGCAAGTAGCTTATTCTTGAATATTTCAACTTTTTCATAGTTCTCCCTCTTCGTTGTGATGCTTGCTTTATCATTTTTTAATTGGTCATCCTCGTTGAAGATACTTTCAAGAGTGACCAAGCATTTGGGAAGTTTATTGTTCTTCAGTTGAACAATTTGGTCGTCATACTACTGCTGTAGCTTAACTTGGTTTCTAGCAGCAAACTCAGTTTTCTCTTGGAAGAAGAGTGCTATTTGTTGATCGCTATCAAACACTTGGCAGTTGGTGATGTTGTTAGGCATGGAGAGTCTGATTACCACTTTCAAATGATGCAGACTATGATCTCGGCCTCTCTCCTTGGGGTCATTGAATTGAACACCAACTACTACTAGTCTGTCCGCTTGTTTGTTCTGTTCCCTTGGAATGGAGGTGACATTAAAAGCAAGAAAACTCTCTACTAAGTCCCATACCCTGTGCTTGTAGGACTTGAGCAAGGAATTCTTAGTTAGATTCAGGTCTCTCACTTGATTTATGATCAGTTCGCTGTCCCCAAAAACATGCAGCTCCTTAATTCTTCTTTTCCTTGCCCACTCCAAACCATGGATGAGAGATTCATACTCTACAACATTGCACGTGCAAGAAAATTGGAACCTGAAGGCCGAAAAGTATTTTATCTATGAGGGGGAAACTAGCACCACTCCCCCACTAGCACCCAACTTGCTTCTTTAGCCATCAAATAAAAGCTACTACAAACCTGAGCTCTCTTGGCTTGCTTTCATCAAATTTGGTACGAAAGTACCCTCTTCATGCATGCAATAAATCCCAAGGCCTGCCTCTTCTATGAACTTGTAAGGATCATGTTCAAAGTTGTCACTTTCTCACTCATCTAAGAGCAGGTCAGCAACTCCTTCAAAGGCAGAGGGCATATATTGATCCACTTGGAAATCTTCTTGATCAATAATAGTGTACATGACATTTGCCACCTTGAGTGAGTACGGCTCCAAATGATCTCTATGAATTGGATCTGATTCAATATTAACCTTAGTACCATACTTGGTTCTAAAAACCAACTAGGAACAATTTGCTGCTAGATAGCTGCCTATCTTGGATGTGAAATCCATGGACAAGCAAATGGTAAAGTAAGGGGGAACATCCGCCACTACCACATCGTGGGGAGTTGAAAAAGTTGGGCAGACGTGTAGCGTCAAGTTCAAACCTTTCACCACTCCAATTGTCTTTGTTGGTGATCCATCCAGCTGCAGGACTCCCTTAGTCATTTCTTCATATTTGAGCCCCAGTTTATCTGCTATGTTTTTAGGCATTACCGAGGTGCTTGCTCCAGTGTCAATGATGCAATTGTGCACCAAGAAATCTCCTATGACCAAAGACAAATAGAAAGGGGGGACATTTTATTCTTTCTTAACTTGGCTTGATGTGGAAGGTTGCCCATTCATGATCAAAACATTGTCGGCTTTTGCTGGGACAACTTGTTCATTTACCCTGTGCAATTCTTTTTGCAGCATGTCTTTTTGTCCCGGTATTGATAATGAATCCCACAAAGAAATATTCATGTGCAGCTTTTTCATCTGGTCTACCACATTGATCTGAGGGTGACTTCCTTTCAAATTTTTTTGGGATCGCTTGTAGCTTTTTGAGACACACGTCAAGGAGTTGAGGGTACAATTGACAGCCTGAAATTTGAAATTTTTTGGTTCACATATGGTGAAGATGGTGCGGATGTTTGACCAGCTACTTGTGCTTCTTCTATAGCTCTCCTTTTGGACCTTTATTCGCTGTGCCATAGTCGCTTTGATTGTTCGCACTGCCCACGTAATTGACTGCATAGAATTCACCTTCCAGGTGATTCATGAGAGTGGAATCAGGCTGAGCCTGACTGTTTCCCATGCCAAGTTGCACTGAAGTCTCAAAGCTTAGAAATTGGGCGGCTGCCTAATTGTCTTGTGCATTCGTGTATTGACTCAACATCTCATTTGTATAAATAACCTGATCTTGACCATATCCCATGGGGGAGCAATCTGACTGTTCTTGTATCAGATTATTTTGAGCGGGCATCAAAGCCTTAAATGATGAAGGAGCACCTGGATTATAGCCTTGATAAGGTCTAACTTGTGTAAACTAACTCTGTTCTTGATTGTAATTCTGGAAAAGAGGCCTATTTATTTGCCCAAACTACTAATATCCTTGATTTCACTGATAGTTCTAAGCTTGCTGTCTTTTGAGAGCCACTAGTTCATTTGTCATGCTTTGTAACAAGCTTTTGACTTCATGGAGGTCATTGAACGGAGTAACCGCTGGGTTTTCTATGCCAGACAAGAGAGCTAAGGTGGATGCAATAGTCTAAACTAAGGGTAGCAATTCTGGGAAGAGCGGCATATGAGGTCTAGGGGCTATCTTTCCTGCTTGCACCAGGCAATTCTCAACAGCTATGGCTATGTCTAGGCAGCGGACAACACATGTCCTCCCATAGACTGTATTATGACAGCAATGTTGTTGTTCAGCGCTTTCAAATAATAAAAAAAAGCATAGCTTGGGGTCGGTCTTACCAAAATGGGGATTCTATCCCATGTCTTCTGAACCCGAGTATTGAGATTTTGTATGAATTCGTAGAGAGCTCTTTTCATAGTGGTTAGTTGCTCAACAAGCGAGAGGTGGTCACTCTTCTCTCTGAATTTGTTTGTTAAAAGAGTACCCAATTCATTCCATGTATCGACTGAATTCATAGGCAAAGTCCCATACCAGTCCAGAACCTTGCCCTTAAAAGACAATGCCAACAATTTGGTAGCAATGCCAGCAATCTGATAGAAATATTTTCTTCAGTGACATTATGAATATTGTAGAGGTTACCAATATTTCTGATGTGTTCAATGGCAGTGATAGGTCCTTCTCTGTTAAAGGGAGGCACAGTCTTAATAGCTGCACCTGGGATTGGGTCATAATGTAGAAGATTCAACGGACTCTGACCATGAAAGACCACAAAAGGTAAAGCCATAGCTATGACAGGGTTCAACTGAGGCCTTCTTGCGTAAGTGTATCTTATAGCAAGTCTGAAAAAATGACTTGCTGAATAAGGATGAGTCCTTGCAAACCTCAGTCACCTTGCTGAGTTTAAAGGTTGTTCAACGAATTCAAAAGGGATTCTTTTAGTAGTAGATCGTGTGGTGACCTTAGGCATAGGAGGTCAGACTGATCCTTGACCAGAGACTGATGCTCTTGATAATGGAGTTCCCAGATGCTGGATTAATGATTATTTTTTGTTGTAATAGGACTAGCACCAATCCTGAAACTCTTCTGAGTGTTAAAAAAATGTGTCCCACTAGACATGCCAAAAACTATTGACGCTGTGAATTGCACCCTTGACCAAAAGTTGAGCTTCTGTCTTCCACGCGACATAATGGAATAGGGGCTATGCTTTCCTTTATTATTTGAAAGCTTTGAACAATGATATTGCTGTCATGATACAGTCCATGGGAGGACAAGTGTTACCAACTACTTATGAAATAGCTAGTCATTGAAAATTGTCTGGTACAAAAAAAAAAGATAGGCCCTAGACCTCATATGCCATTTTTTTCCGAATTACCACCCCTAGTTCAGACTACTGCACCCACCTTAGATCTTATGTTTGGTGTAGAAAAGCCGACTGCTACCTCATCAAATGACCCGCATGAAGTTAAGAGCTTGTTACAAAGTGTAACCAATGTATTAGTGTCTCTCAAGAGGCAACAAGCTCAAAGCTATTAGCCGAACCAAGGATACCGGTAGTTCAAACAAATGAATAAACTACATTTCCAAAATTACAACTAGGGACAGGGTCCGATTACCCAGGCCAGACCATATCAAGGCTACAATCTAGGTGCCCCTTCGTCATCCAAAGCTCTTGTTTCCACTAAAAAAACTTGGTATAGGAACAACCTAATTGCCCACCCTTGGGGTATGGTCAAGGACATGTCACTTATACTAATGAATTGCTAAATCAATATATGACCACACAAGACAATCAAATAGCCCAATTCTCAAGTTTTGAGGCTTTAGTACACCCTGGGATAGACAACAGGTAAGCTCAGTCTGATTCCACTTTCATGAATCACTTGGAAGGTAAATTCTATGCAGTCAATTATGTGGGGAGACTGAATAACTAGGATGATTGTGTTGCAGCCAATCGTAGGTCCAAAAAGAGAGCTATGGAGGAAGTTCAGGGAGCTACTCAAGCGTCTGCAACATCTTTTTCATCACAAGTGAACCAAAAGTTTCTTAATTACAAGCCACCGATTGCACCTTCAAATCCTCGGCTTACACCTCAAGCTGTAAATGCCCCCAAAAAAATTCAAAAAGGAGCAACCCTCAGATCAATGTGGTGGACCAGATGAAGAAGTTGCACACGAATATCTCACTGTGAGATTCCTTAGCAATACCGAGATAGAAAGACATACTCCAGAAGAAATTGCACGGGCTGAATGAACAAGCTATCCCAACAAAGGCCGATAATGTATTGATTATGAATGGGCACCCTTCCATGGTAGGGCAAGCAAAAAAGGATGAAAAGGTTCCTCCTTTATATCTATCCTTAGTCATTGGATATTTCTTGGTTGACAATTGCATTATTGACAGTAGAGCAAACACCTCAATAATGTCCAAATGCATAGCAAATAAGCTGGGACTCAAGTATGAGGAAATGATCAAGGGAGTCCTGGAGTTAGATGGCTCATTAGCTAAAACATTGGGAGTGATAAGAGGCTTGAATCTAATGCTACATGCCTATCCAACTTTCTCCGTTCCCCACGACGTGGTAATGACGGATGTTCCTCCCTACTTTGCTATCTGTTTATCTAAGAATTTCATGTCCAAAATAGGTGGGTACTTAACAGCCAACTGTGCTTACATGGTTTTTAAAATCAAATATGAAACTAAAGTGAAGATTGAGTCGAAGCCCATCCACAAAGATCATATGGAGCCATATTCACTCAAGGCGACAAATGTCAGCTACGCCATCATTGATGAAGAGTAATTCCAAATAAACCAATCTCCACCCTCTTCCCTTGAAGGAGTTGCTACCCTGCTCTTAGACGAATGGGGAAATGACAATTTTGAATATGACCCATACAAGTTCATCGAAGAGGCAAGCCTTAAGAGTTTATTACATGCATGAAGAAGGTACTTTCGTGCCAAATTTGGTAAAGGCCAACCAAGAGAGCTCTTGTCTATGGCAACTCTTCTTTGATGACTCAAAGAGCAAATTGGGAGTTGGTGGTGGAGTAATGTTAATTTCACTCTCAAAGGAGAGATACTTCTCAACTTTCAGGTTCCAATTTTCTTGCACTTAAAATGTTGTAGAATATGAGTCTTTCATCCATGGTTTAGAGTGGACAAGGAAAAAGGGAATAAAAGAATTGCAAGTTTTTGAGGACAGTGAGCTAATTGTAAACCAGGTGAGAAGGCGAAACTTGACCAAAAATTCTTTGCTTAAGTCTTATAAGCACATGGTGTAGGACCTAGTAGAGAGTTTTTTGGCTTTCAACATTATTTCCATTCCAAGATAATAAAATAAACAAACAGACAAACTAGCAGCAGTTGGTGCTCAATTTGATATTTTCAAGGAAATAGGTTGGGATAGCAGTTCGCACCATTTAAAAGTGATAATAAGACCCTCCGTACTTGATAATGACACCAATTGGCAAGTGTTCGACAGTGATCAGTAGATAACACTCTTCTTACAAGAGGAGGTTGAGTTTGCTTTTAGGAATCAAGCTAAGCTGCAACAACAGTACGATGGCTAGATTGTTTAGTTGAAGAACAACAAATTTCTCAAAAGTTTGGTCACTCTCGAAAACATCTTCAATGAGGATGACCAACTGAAGAATGACCAAGCAAGCATCACGACCAAGAAATAAAATTATGCAAGAGTCAAAATATTCAAGGACAGGGTGCTTGCACTTGGGAATGTAAGTACAAATGAGGAAAGACATTCTTTCATTTTGTTATGCCAAGAGTTTGCCGATGTTTTTGCTTGGAAATATAATAACCTGAAGGGTTTTGACCCAAACTTGGCCCAACACACTATTGAACTGGAGGAAGGCGCCAAACCCATCAAACAAAAATAAAGGCCTATCAATATGAAGATTGAGCTTCTCATGCGGAAGGAACTCACCAAGCTGATTGAGTCCAGAATTATTTTTTCTATCAAACACTCTTCTTGGCTGGCTAATCTAGTCCCTGTTAGAAAAAAGAATGGGGAGATCAGACTATGTGTCGATTTTAGAGACCTCAATAGAGTCTCATTAAAAGACCACTATCCCTCCTAAATATGGAACAGATCCTCCAAATGGTGACAGACATTGAACATTT
Source organism: Torreya grandis (assembly GCA_037957365.1). NCBI lineage: Eukaryota > Viridiplantae > Streptophyta > Pinopsida > Cupressales > Taxaceae > Torreya > Torreya grandis. The sequence continues at coordinate 2,895,058 of JARHVA010000137.1, read as the reverse complement.
CTTCCTCCTTGATGGGTATTTAGGGTATAATCAAATTCTAGTCCAGAACTGTGACTAGTACAAGAAAACCTTCACCACGATGTGGGAAACTTTTGCTTATAGAAAAATGCCATTCAAAATGTCAAATGTTGAAGCTACCTTTCAGCGAGCCATGTACATGGCTTTTCAGTGCCTGCTAAATAATATTGTATTGGTCTATTTGGACGACGTGATAGTTTTTTCTAAGGATGCAGAGCAACATCTGAAACACCTGAAGTAAATCTTTGAGAGGTGTAGAGAGTTTGGTATCTCTCTCAACCCAAAGAAATATGTGTTCGCTATCCATGAAGGTAAACTCTTTGGTCATGTTGTTTCAAAAAGGGGCTTGACTATTGATCCAGAAAAAGTACGCGCCATCCTAGCGTTGTCCTTACCTAAGAACAAGAAAGGTATGCAAAACTTCTTTGGCAGAATAAATTTTATTAGGAGGTTTATTCTTAATTTTGTCGAGATAGTCAAGCCACTACTTCCATGCTAAAGAAAGATGAAAAGTTTGCATGGACAACACAAAAGAAAGATAGTTTTGAAAGGATTACGCAAGCTATTGCCAAGGCTCCCACCTTGATCAGTTCTGACTTCTCTAAGGATTTCAACCTTTACACATTCGAAAATGAAGAGGTAATCTCTACCATGCTTACTTAAGCAAATGATGAAAACCTTGAACAACCTCTCGCATTTTTTAGCTAATGTCTAGAAGGTTTCAAAATTAGGTACATATATGTCGAAAAACAAATGCTTGTGGTCATACAAAACCTGAAAAAATTTAGACATATGTTGTCAAACAACAAGGTTCATGTCTTGGTACCACATCCTTGTGTCAAGGATTTTTTGATTAGTCGTGATCTAAATGAAAAGAGAGCATAATGGATCACCAAGGTAATGGAATATGACGTGGATATCAAAACCACCAAGCTGGTGAGGGGGAGAGGACTGTGTGAACACCTTACTACAGACCTTAAACAACAGAAAGAGGACATTTTGCTACTCTATGATGAGGCTACAGTAGAGAAATCTGCAGCTATAAAAGACTGGGCACAAGACATGACTCATTTCTTTTTCACTAGGGAGTGCCCACAGGGCCTTGATAGGACTAAGAGGAGGTATTTCAGTCTCCAATCTCTTCTTTATGCCCTGATTGATGGGGTGCTATTCAAAAAAGATTTTTTAGGGGTACTATTGAGATGCATAGACTCAAATTAGGTCAACAGAGTACTATCTGAGTTTCATAACGGACCAACTGGTGGTCACTTTGCTTCTAAACTTACAGCTGCAAGGATTGTGAGCGATGGTTACTTTTGGCCCACTTTATTCAGAGATACTCATACCTGAATACAGAGGTGCCAAAAATGTGCCCTCTTTGATGGAAAGCAACAACTCACTGCAATGCCTCTGCAACCTATTCAAGTAGAACAATCGTTCATGCAATGGGGCCTAGACTTCATAGGAATGATCAACCCTCTTTCCAGTGCTGGCCACAAATGGGTCTTGACTGCTACAGACTATTTCATGAGATGGGTAAAAACTGTTTATTTGAAGGAAGCCAATGAAAGTGTAGTCTTATGAAGGCCCGGTGACAAGATTTGGAGTTCCAGCTACCATCATCTTAGATAACGCATTGGCTTTTTTGGGAACCAAAACAAATGAGTGGGCGTTGGGATACAACATCTACCTTAGTACTTCTTCTAGTTACTACGCATAAAGAAATGAGCTGAGTCCACCAATAAGAATTTGATCAGAATCATTAAGACAATGGAGAAAAATTAGAGAACTTGGCACGTCAAACTGAAAATAGCCCTGTGGGTAGACATGGTTACTTCAAAAAGTGCAGTTGACAATTCACCATACATGCTTGTGTATGAAAGGAAAATTAAACTTCTTATTTCACTTGAATTGCTAGCCTTGGATCTTGCCCATCAGTTGCAATTGGATGAAGCGATAGCATAGAGGTCAAATTTTGTGAATTAATGGAGCTTCAGGAGGCAAGAGACCAAGCCATGGTTTCCATGACTAGTCGTCAGCAGCAAAAGAAGAAACATTTTGATAAGAAATCTCATCAAAAGGATTATTAGAAGGTGACATTGTCTTAAAATGGGATGAAGACCGAGCTAAACCTGGAAAGCACATAAAGCTCGATGCCTTATGGAGTGGTCCATATGTCATCATTCAATGCAAGCAGTATAACGTATTCCAACTCTCCAGATTGGATGATTGGAAACTACATATCCCAGTTAATGGGATATATCTTAAGCACTATCACTGAGCCTTCCCTTGTTAAATACATTTTTTTTAATTTTTTCCTATTTTCCTTAAAGTGCTTTTGTGCATATTTTTAGTTTTTAGCCTCGTGTGTGTTTTGTTTACCGTTTGAGGTAAAAGCTTCAGCTTGATTCTTTAGTCTCTCAAGGTTTGTCAACTTTTCAAGCTATATTTTGACTCCGTGCCCAATGGACTTGTAAGCCATTGGTTTTCCTAAGCATAGCAGGCATGCTTCTCTTGTGAATTGCCAAATATGTTGACCATTTTTGGTCTTGCAGGCCAAAAATTGGTCTCCCTTTTTCCTTGTTGTACTGACTAGTTAGTCTCTGATGTCTTCACTTTACTGCGATTATAGGTTTTTCCCTTTGTGATAGACCTTTTCTATAAAGAGCCAAATGACTTGAGTCTTGTAGATGTTTCGAATTGATCTGGGTCTTATTTCGCTTTAAGCAATTACCTTGGACAATCTTTTTGGCAAAGAAATGGACCGGTTTCAAAGGAATACAAGTCTTTCACAAAGCTCTGAAGGTCAAGTGCCCTTGCAGAGGGTAGACTGGTTACAAATGGGACTGTTCAAGCAAGCTCCAAAGGGTAACTTTGGACCCATAGTACCCTTGCGGAGGGCAGAGAGCACATTTGAAAGATATCAAGGTCAAAAGCCAAAGGGAAAGTTTCATTCGAAAAAGTGACAAGGCAAAAGGCAAAGGATTTCTTTGGACTTTTTGTCTGAAGAAAATCCAAGGAAGAAACCAAAGGTAAATTCCTTCGGACTTTTGTCCTTTTGTCCGAAGGAATTTATCAAGAGAAGGCCGAGACATGAAGACAAGATTTATTTCGAACAAAATGTCTGAAGGAATTCCTTCGGACATTTTGTCTGAAATAATTGGGAAGAGAAAGGAGCCCGAAGGGCAAGTGTCCTCGTGGAGGGCTCTCGACTGTCGAAAAGGGGTCTTTTTTGTGTTGTCGAAGGGGCACCTTCCTTTCAGGAAGGTTTATTTTGTAAAGGCCTAAGGAATTACCAAAGATGATGACGGGCCCGAGAACGTCAACTTCAGCATGATGAACTAGCCGTTGGAAGTTCAAACGTCTGGTGACATGCACACAGACGTCAAATTCAAGATAGTGAAATAGCCATTGGTTTTCAAATGGTGACATGTCCGTAGATGTCAATTTTAATGGGATGCGTTAGCCGTTGAAGAGAAGCCAAAGAACTCATGAGCGCAGGCCTAAAAGAATTCAAAGGGGCATAAGGCCAAAAAAGGAAACTCAGTGACCCGCTAGAAAAGGAGCCGGGAGGAGCCAAACAATAGCCCAAGGGTCGAGTTGCCAGGAAAAGACAAAAGGTAACGCAGGAAGAATAGAGTAGTCCAGGTGGCACATAAGGCATTGGCAGGGGAAGTTATTGTTACAGATGAAATAGTCTCCACCAAGTGGTCATCAAAGGGAGCACACTCATTCAATAGCGCGGCCCCTTTTTCTTTGTTTAGCATTGATAAGCAGACAGTCGCATAAGTCTCATAGAGGGGCGGCCTTGTTTCAAACAACAAAGCGACCCATGCTTTAGCAGGAACATTTAATACAGTTTGAGTAGCAAAGTCAAGCCCTGTGACATTTACAACATGGTTCTTTCCGGCCATTTATGGAAGGATGACAGCAACATGAGAGGATTCCTCTTTCCCAGGTGTTTAATACAGTATGGGCCACCTGTTCTTGAAAAGATCAAAGATTCTTTCTCTTAATGCTATATATTGTAACCTCTTAGCTGAGAAATGTATATCTCACTTGTGTAAGACGAAGCCCTGCCAATTTTTACCTTTGAGTCAAAAAAACATGTTTTACCTCTATCTGACTGATTATATTTCTGAATATGTTTGTGTATCAATTCTATGTTTAGTCATTTCATCTTGATGCTTTCATAAGTTGACACCAACATATCTAGTATATCCAAGACCATTTATGCAGGTTAACAGGTAGTGTCCAAGTTGGAGCATAGAGACAAAAGAGCAGTTATCTGATAGTGTGCTTCTTCAACACCTATGGTAAGTTCTTTTTCTTTAAATCTTCATTAAGCCCCCTGTTAAAGCGCCCATACAATCTAGTCTTTTGTTTAGATGAAGTGTTTGCTCGCCCTTTTGGTCTAAAGTGTTGATATATGCTGAGTAGATCAAATCATTTGGTGCATCACCATTTTAGATAAGTTTTGTTTTGTTGTATCCTTCTCTCTTTTTACTCCCCTGTCCGCCCCCCGCCCATTATTAACAATAGTAGTTAAGGACCATCAAAACTGCATCATGGGGAGCTAGCCCATATCTAGAGATTCATTCCTCAAATTTTCCAAGCCCACAGCGGGAGGAATGTCTCCATTGTGCCGCGTGGAAGAGAGAAGCTGAGCCTTCTTTTTAAGGGTGCAATCCACAGCGTCAACAATTGGAGAGCCAAATTTGTGACTTGAACCTGTGACCCAACTTTAATAACCGTTACATTGAGTGACAACCCTTGAGTACCATCTGGACAAAATAGTATTTAAGTAACCCTGAAATAATATTTAAATTTTAGTAATGGCAATGATAAGAAAATATGGAATAAATTGATAACAACAGGGATGAATATCCTCATCCAAATCAGCATTATTAGATTGCAAAACATGCTAGGAGAATCTCAATGCAAAAACAACAATGGTTTGCAATTCTCAACAATGACATGCTAAAAAGAAAAACAAACAATTTGAGGGCAATGTACTATTTATAGGTACAGCCCATTTCATCATTTGAAAGTAATCGATATCCTAGCATGAAAGCTCCTCTACGCTTAGTGGTGTATTTTATGTAATGATTAGTTTAAGAGGCTTTCCAATACAAAATGCTTCCATATTATTATTTTTTGATTGAAATCATAGCATCATATTCAAGAATAGCATTATTACCATTCCGATCAAAAACGTTGATGGAAAGGTTTCACACCAAGTTAAAACATATCTGGCCTCTACAATAATTTAGAATACCAAAACTATATAAATTTGAGAACATGCCAGCCAATATCAGATAGCAAAATTTCCTAGAAAATTTTCTATCACCAAACAAAAAAAGAGTTTTACAATTCTCAAAAATGACATCCAAAAATTAAAAAAAACAATTTGGAGGGCAATGTACCATTCATAGAACACATTTCAATATTCGAAAATATCCGATGTCCCAATTTTAAATTTTCAAAAAAAAATTAAGAAGACATAAATTGTGTAAATTTGAGACTGTGAACAAAGATGTTAAGAAACTAGAAGGTTTTGGCATGAGCTTCTTTCTACTTCTGAATTATAGCTTCTTGATGGTAATGTTGTCCTCTTGAAAAAACATGTGGTAATTATTACTGGCAGATGGTTATTTTCAAGAAACTAGAAGGTTTTGGCATGAGCTTCTTTCTACTTCTGAATCATAGCTTCTTGATGGTCATGTTGTCCTCTTGAAAAAACATACTGTATTCATTACTGGCAGATGGTTATTTTCAACTCAAAATCTTCATGAAATTCCTCTTTATCACCCCTAAATTATGTCTCATGCTTCTTATCCTTCTTTCTTCTCAGCATTGTCACTGGTAGACATCTCAACATGCTTCTTATCCTTCTTCCTTCTTAGCATTGTCAGTGGCAGACATCTCAACGTGCTTCTTATCCTCTTCCTTCCCAGCATCATCACTGATTGATGTCTTGTGCTTTCTTATTGTCGTCCTCAGCATCATCACCGATAGATGTCCCATGCATCTTATCCTCTGCTTCCTTGGAATCGCCATCCTTTTCCTTCTTATCATCATCCTCCACAAATGTCTGGGACAAATAATTCTTACGATTCATTATATCTTCCACTTTGCCAAGCAACCTCTGTAGACAGAAATAATTTTATCAATTTCAGCAAACTAGAGTTATGCCGTTTTGTTCGCTATGCTGTATCATTGTAGAGTTCTTACTGCATAAGGATTTTTGTTCTGACATTTTGAGTCCACTACTGTACTCATCATCAGATAGAGAAGGAAGGATTACTTGACTCATCATTAAAAACATGTCGGAACAAAAATCCGTGCATGATTGATTTCAGAAATAAATGTCTAATCGGTGGATGGACATAAAAGATTTGAAATTGAAATTATTATTAATATCTACAAATAATCACAAAGGTTAACGTTGTTGAAGATAAAGTCCAGCACAATAAGACGAGAGTGTGCCTATTATGCTTCAAATCAAAAAACGACAATATTGTACAAAAGAATGTACAGTAAAAAAGGCTGAACAACCAATGCCAAAGTCAAAATAAAATTAGATGTGAAATAAATCTGTAATATGAGTGGAATCAATAATTGCTACTATTTTCCAATCCTTAATTTAGATTTCATCAGCTAACAATTAAGGAGATTTGCTGCTCCAACACTATTCATTTTTCTTTTACTGGATTTCTAATTATTAAAGAAGCATCTTGTATACTTTTATTTTACAATCAGAATATGCTCCCTATAGAAAATATCCAAGCAGCTCTTGCCGCAACTGTCTATAGGAAGCTGGCATGCTTTAAATTCTCGCACGAGAGTATATTTGATTTGTATCATCTTATTTGTTATTTAACAACATTTTAAAAATAATTTTACATGTTTCTTGTGATTGTTTTCATTCAACTTCGTAAACATAAGCAATTTCATGGTAATCTCATGCCATAATCGAAGAGAGTTCTAGTGATTGTATGATCAATTCTTGTTACCTGCACAAGCTTAGTTGTAATTCAAGGACTAGCAATCTTCATGTCCATTTCCTAAACAGATTTTTGTGTAAAATTTGTTTCAGCAGGCTAGATGCACAAGGGAAGAAACTTTAGTTTATTGCAGAGAGATCAGATCAACAGTCACAGTGGAGAACGCTAAATCTTAAAAATTAAATCTCTAATTTCTTCTGCAATTTGAAGGACAAGAACTATCTCTAGTCTGAGAGAGACCCCAACTGCAGATAAAGAGAGTGCCTCCAATCAACATCACATTACACAAAAAATCATGTCTTCTATGTATCGTGCTTGACAATGGTGATCAGGCGAACTGTGAGCATACAAACATAATTGTCTATTATGATGAAGATGGAGAATACAACTCAAACTAGAAGAAATCCTAGACAAGTGTAACAAGCCGTTGCAGCGAAGATAAGTTAGCAAATCTTTGTCTCTTTTTTAAAATCAACTTTCTGGATCACACTCTGTGATCCATCATCAGAGTATAACAGTGAATATTCATTATTATACCCTGATGATGGATCACAGAGTGTGACATGACATGTTCATTTAAAAAAAATCTTCACACGATTGTTTCTAGAAGCTCACTTCGTTCATATCATGATTTATAAAAATATTAGATCTCTAATGAATATATCATCAAATGAAAGGATTTATGATTTACCCATTAACAAGGCCACTCAGGGGAACGAACAATTCATGCAAGAAGACCCACATTTGTTACAACTCATGCTTCAAGGATGAAGCATGTGTAACAAGGCAGGGCTGTAGGGTAAGGGGAAGAGAGGAGGATGCTAAGCACCTCCATTTATTGGCCAGCTCAACATAAGTAAGAATTGTTATGGCTCATTATGAATGCAAATCATTAGTGTTTGTTTATACTTGGAGAAACCGAAGTAGATATCATGCCATGTTTCATTACCAAGTTATTGTAGGAAATCCTTTGGAGATCTACCCTATTCAAATAGGGTCAGCTATATGTTACCTTGCAAATATGGAAGAACATAACAAAGGAGTTTTTTTTTTGGATAGATTAAAACAGGGGAAAAGGGCCCTGACCAGGGAAAATAAATTACCACAATTGGATTGCAAACCAAGTTTTACAACTAATTATGCAAATACCCCATAATTAGACCAGAACCGAGCACAGAAGTGCCATAATCTACCACAAATAAAACAAGCCCTGCTCCACCAGAATCTAACCTGTATTTTAAACAAGGCACCAAAAATACCAATTGATGGTATTATTTCTCTCTTAGTTTTTTTTGAATTTACAGCAGGGCATGGAATGACTACTGTAGCCGGACCACAATTGGATTGCAAACCAAGTTTTACAGCTAATTATGCAAATACCCCATAATTAGACCAGAACCGAGCACAGAAGTGCCATAATCTACCACAAATAAAACAAGCCCTGCTCCACCACAATCTAACCTGTATTTTAAACAAGGCACCAAAAATACCAATTGATGGTATTATTTCTCTCTTAGTTTTTTTTGAATTTACAGCAGGGCATGGAATGACTACTGTAGCCGGGTTTGTGATTCCTTAGCTGTCTTATCATGCAACCTATATTATGTGCTCTTTTGACTATCATATAAAGCTCTGTAAAAGGTCATAGTTGTTATAGGCCACACCATGAATAGGTATCGATTACAGTTCCAAAGAAGAATGACATGGAATATGGAACTGAAGTAAAAGGAATCGCCATTTCACCCTGATGTTACACAGAGCCACATCTTCAGACTTGATTTTGACACGTTGTAGGTGAATTCTATCTCAAATCAACATTTGAAACCAGCAAATTAAGTTGCAGGCGGAAACTTTCCCCATAAATCAAGTTAATGTTGTCTCCAAGTGACCAGGAAAAGTAGTTAAGAAAGAAAGAAAGAAATTATATTAATGTCCATGAATGACCAAAAGTAAGTCAATGGGACTCGAGAATACAACCGGTTACAATAGAAAGTGCTAGGCAACAATCCTAGGATGAAGGACTAAATAAATAAAAGAAGAACAAAAGCACTGAAAATAAATGAGTAGTAAAACAAACACAGTAAAGCTCCCAACCCATGTGTTTAGGATACCGATATAAATAACCATGTAAGGAGAGCAAGAACCTCCCAAAGAGCATGGGCTGATGGAAGTCAGAAAGACTGTATGGTAGTCCCATCAAACATCTCTCACTATGCCCAGGATAGAGGAATCATTTGTGTCATCATCTATCACTGTAGTCCAATGCAAGATCTGATAATGCTCATCGAGGAGTGTCCAGGACTAAAAGGGCCAGGATGGGTAAACCTGGGAGGAAGCAAAGCACTCCCCCTAGAATCCTTCCTAGCATTCAAGGCTGAAGAAACTCCCATGGCAACGAAGTAAATTGTAATGTGTGCTTGTCCCATCTTAGAAGACCCATGTTTGAAAGTCTTCATGCCAATGCTAAAGTAGTGAAATCAACATTTGTAGCAATCTTAAACAAACAAAAATGTTCTATTTGGTTCTTCAAGAACTGTGCAAATAATTACAGAACAACATTTAAATTACTTACCTTGAAGCTATCCCTATCTATTGAAGCACATTTGCATGGAGTAGCTGCAGTTACAGTTGCAGCACGGGGTTCGCTGGCGAGCAAAGCCAACTCTCCAAAGGAATCCCCTCTACTGTATTCCATGACTCTTTTCCCTGCAAGTCTCAGCTTGCTTTAATTTCAGAATTCCATCAAATTTGATTAATTCATTTTTTTTGTGTATGAACTTAGCATCTTGAATGGTGATTCATGCTTTCTGGAGACTTAAACATCATGCATGGATGCAATAAGAATGATGGACAGAAAAAACTAAAATAATTTATCATTCTCAAAGATTTTAAAACCAAGATAAAGAAGTCTCAGCATTACAAAGACATGAGAATCCAACAACTACATTGTATTCCTGTAGTCCATACACCTTTTGGTTTAGCAGTGGAACAATAAATCTTTTTCAAGATCAGGTATATAGGCAAATAATTTCACCAAAATCGTTTATTGATTATTTCAGAACTAATTATCAACTGTTGTCTACCAGAAAAATTACTTCTCTGTCAGTTAAAAGTGAGCCTTTTACTGATGTCATTTATAGTTATCTGCTACCTTATTTAATTTGTATACTCAACTATCACAAATTATTTTTGGAAACATTTTTTCAATCATGATGAATTTACATCAATTATATGCTCTTCTACAAGGACCAAAGTAAGTGCTTTCAAGTGGTACAAAATCATGGCAGTTATATAGGGCTTGCATCAGGCCAAATAAAAATAAAGAAAACAAAAGCAAGGTCTTTGAGTTCAAGTGCTCACATTTTCCAGGAAGTACATTTTATCTCCTGGTTCTCCCTCAACGATAATGTCCTCTCTTTCATCAAAATATTCAGCCACAAGAGCATCCGCAATTGCTGATCTCTCATGTCTGTCAAGTGTCTATATTTGCATAGGTAACATCGAAGGCAATGGTTAATATCACCAATGGATGCAAATATATATCTTGCTAAGTTTCATGTATTTTTTACCACAGCTTTTCCTAGCATTGAACAACTGAATTTTGCAATACATCTCAAATAATATTTTAACTGGGTATTCTCATTTACCATTTCATTAGTGGACTTTATTCAAAGGCTGAAAATGCTTACTAGTATGAAATCTAAAAACATAAAAAAATGAAAACCCATCCTACATTTCCATTCTAGGGATAGATGTATATACAATCAACGATGTCCTCTCTTTGATCAAAATATTCAGCCACAAGAGCATCCGCAATTGCTGATCTCTCATGTCTGTCAAGTGTCTATATTTGCATAGGTAACATCGAAGGCAATGGTTAATATCACCAATGGATACAAATATATATCTTGCTAAGTTTCATGTATTTTTTACCACAGCTTTTCCTAGCATTGAACAACTGAATTTTGCAATACATCTCAAATAATATTTTAACTGGGTATTCTCATTTACCATTTCATTAGTGGACTTTATTCAAAGGCTGAAAATGCTTACTAGTATGAAATCTAAAAACATAAAAAAATGAAAACCCATCCTACATTTCCATTCTAGGGATAGATGTATATACAATCAATGGAGAAAATAATTTGATAAGGAAGCTTTTCAGATGTAACAAGAAATAATAGCGCTTTCGATACTACAATAGAGCAATGAATCCTTTTAGGATTTTTCTTTGATGCACTATCAAAAATGTAAAAATGCTCACCCCACAAGAAAGAAAGAAAGAAATTATATTTATGTCCACAAGGGACCAAAGCGTGGGAAAAACTACATAACTAACAAAGCCATCCATGTAACCAATCTTAAAATGCTTTGGTCTCCAATGCCAATTGTGACATTAGTATTTGGCGTTGAGCTTTTGTAGAGTAGTTTGAAATTGCATTTAAATATACTAAATATATTCAATGAACTCAGTAGATTTGTCAACTTCTTTCAAGGTTGAAGAAGGCAACGACATGTATAAGGCAAATGATAAGCTACATCTACAGGTGCTAATGGCTGAATACCCAAATAAATATGGAATGGGTTGTGAACTGCATATCTGTGGAGTGCTCTACTATAGCCATGTTGTATGAAACGTATGATTTCATCCCAAGTGTGATGAACCTTGGAATATTATCATGTTTACCACCTCAGTTTGTCAATCAATATGAGGATGGAAACCTGTATAATTTCTTCTCTTCGCATCCATCATTGATGCCAAAGATTTATCCAAAATGTGCTTAGAGATACAATGGTTGCTGGAAAACCAAAATTAATTCACACATTGAAAGAACAACTTGATTGTGTCTATAGCTTAAAGCGATTTGTGACATGGCACTAGAACAACCATCTTACAGAACCTATCTACTACTACAAATACACAATCATTATCATGTTTGGTAGTAGGAAAACACGACAAGAAATCTATAGAAATTAATTTCCAAGGTTTATTAACCATCAAAGGGAGGAAAGCACATTATTTGCTTCTTGTTCAATGGCTTCACAATTGTAAAGACGATACAAGATCTAATGTATCTTGTAATGTCTAATCTACAATGTTTTTAAAATAAGTTCTTCAGATTGAGTACTTCCAAAGTCATTAACTCCATAATTTCCTGCAATGCTAAAATTTGCCTTTCACATGTACTTTGATTCAGAAAGTACTAATTAGTGTCCTAAACATAGTTTACATACTCGGCGAGTATGCAAGTTCTCACCCTTTTTTTCCCCGTGAATTTTTTTAACTTATACTCGCGGGTTTGTGGAATCTGAGTTTCGGTGATTTTTTGCACATTACTCATGAGTACTGAATACAGACTTAGTGTAGTGGAAAACGCAATCAATGCGGAAAAACACTAATTTTATCCTTTTTAAGCACACAGGCCCGCACACTCTCATCACACAACATTTGAGCAAATTGGAGGGAGTTTATAGTGGATTTGTAGAGCAAATTTGATGAATTTCGATTTCTAGGTTAGTTTTTTTTTCATTTTTTCCAACCATATAAATTCTTTCTAATGTTAATATTAGTTTCTAAACATGTTTTTCAAATTTAAATGTATTCCATTCAATTCTTATAATTCTTATTCATGATTTACGTTAGTTTTTCATAAATTATGAATAAAATTGTTGGTTTTTTCCTGTATATAGGATTTAATTTTACAAATTTATGGTTTAGGATTTTTTTAAACATCATTCTTAATTTTTTTTTGTATTTTTTCATATATATAGTGTTTACATTTATAACTTTCCGGTTTAGTTTTTTTTTTTAAATGTTGTTTTTAATTTTTTTAATATTTAAACATGTTGTAGATTAGCATATGGCATCCAACACTGCATCGGGTTCAACATAAACAAGTGGTAGTCGTACCACCACTTGGAAGTATGCCATAGCTGGACCGTCCTAGGGAAGTGTGATTTTGCATGTTTTGCTCAAAGGTTTTTGGAGGCATCAATTGCCTCAAGTACCATATTGCATGCATTTTTTGTTGAATAAGAGAAACTAGAGAGGGCAAAGGTACAAGCAGTTGTAGCAATGACCATTACTCTTGCATCGATGATGAAAATTGAGGTAGACATGATAAATGTTGTGGGCTCTAATTCTAGTCCACGCATACAAGGCACAACCACCTCATCCAATTTGAGCAAAGACCAATCACAGATTGTTGGTACTTAGAAACATACCTAAGGCACAACCTTCATTGTAATGTGGAGAGCGGAACAAAGAGATGCATGAGGAAGCAAATAAGACATGCGAATTTCTAGTACTACAACAACCTTCCCTTCAACGTGTCAAAAAGCCATACTAGGATTATTTGGTGACGGCATTAAAAGTTGTAGGAAAAGGGTACAAGACATTCTCTCCAAGAGACTTAAATGGGAGGTTGCTCCAAAATGTTGTTGAAGATGCAAAGTTAATTATGGAAGAACAAAAGAAGCAGTTACAAAATTTCGGATGTACAATTCTTTCAGATAAATGGATGGATGGAAGGAACTGCACTCTCATCAATTGTTTAACAGCTTCAAATGTTGAGATGGTTTTTTTTGAAATTAATTGATGCCTCTAACAAAGTAAAGAATGTAGAAACTTTGAGACTGATGCTTGAGGAGGTTGTATTAGAGGTGGGCATCGAGAATGTTGTGCAAATTATCACTGACAATGTAGTTGCATCTCTGGTGGCTAAGAGACTGTTTAATGAGAGGTATCCATCACTCTTTTGGACCCCTTGCCAGCGTATTGCCTTGACCTTCTTTTGGAGGACATATAAAAAATTGATTAGGTGAGACTGGTTGTAAAAGATGCCAAAAACATCATCAAATAAATTTATAATCAAATTTGGATTCTCAACTTAATGAGAGATCACACCAAAGGGAAAGAGCTTGTGCGAGCGGGTGTCACAAGGTTTAAAACTAAAATCTAAAATTGCAAATTATTTGTAGTTTGTTGACACCCTTGAAGTAGATGTTTGTGAGTCAAACGTGGTTGGACTCAACCTTTTCAAAAAAAATTGGAGTGAAAATCACAAAGACAATTTTTGATGATGCCTTTGCGAAGAGAGATATAAAGATTATTAAGGTAACTTCAAATTTAAATTTAAATTTCACGTCGATTCTTTTACTTACTTTAATTGTAAGTTTGTAAGTTTGTAAGTGTCGGAGCCTTGGTGAGGGTTTTGTGCTTGGTGGATGGAGAGCAAAACCTAATGAGATACATTTATAAAGCCATGGATAATGCCAAAGAGGCCATCCAAAACTTTTATAGGGGGATAGAGGCATGTTTGATCCCATTTGAGAGAGAATTGATCGGAGTTGGAATAATCAACTCCACCAATCCATTCATGCAGTGCGCCACTATCTTAATCCCAAGTTTTTTTACTCCGATGGCTTCAAAGATGTTAATGGGAAGGTTATGGAGGGTCTCTCAACATGCATTGAGAGGATAGCACCTAAAGTTGAAATGAGGAACCTCATTATTTTAGAGTTGCCGAACTACAAGCAGGTTAGAGGAAGGTTATTTTCTTCGGCACTATCTACCTAAGGGAGATCCACCCAGACACTAGATAATAATAAATTGAAGTCTTTACTTATACCTTACAATTTACAAATTTACAATTATGAATTACTTACAAACTTTTGAATATCTTGTTTGCAGGTTCATTGTGGGAAGATTGGGGTGGAAATACTCCAAATCTCAAAAAGTTATCCCTCATAATTTTAATTCAACTTTGTAGCACTTATGGATGTGAGTGCAGCTGGAGTTTGTTTGAAACCATTCACACGAAGAAGTGCCATAGGTTAACTCAACTCAATGACCTAGATTTTGTCAAATACAACCTTCAACTTTGCACAAGAAATGTGGAGGACAAATCATGGGAACCTATTGATTTGGGTGAGATTGATCCCTACATTGACTGGATTGCACAGGATGAAGAGACCCCCTTGTTCACAGAGGACGAGATTGTAGATTTCAAGGGGCAAGTTGTGGAAGGTGTTGGTAGTGGTACAACTAAAGTAGGAGAGATTGGATTGGACGACATCCTTGTAGATGTTGTCAAACACAAGGTAGAGGAGTTTGTTGACCATTTTTCGTCCAATAGGCCAAAATCGGTCCCCTTCTTCCCTTGTTGTTTTGAGCTAGTTGAATTCGGGTTGCACAAGTCTTTTGGCAGAAGATGAACCAGTTCAAAGAATGAAAGGGCTTTTTCGGACTCTTGTCCGAGGAAATTCACAAGGAAAGAGAGCAAAAAATGATTCAAGACACTTTTCCTTAAGGTTGGAAAAGAGGTTTAACGTCGAGGTTCAACGACATGATCTTTCCAAGAGTTAAGAATTTTTGAACTTTGAACCATTGAACCGTTGAACCATTGTTGGTTCAAACGGTTGGTTCACTCAGTCAGTTCAAAGAGTTGGTCCAAGCAGTCGGTTCAATTGGTTTGGTTCAACAACTTGGTTCATCGGCTTGGTTCAACGGTTGGTTCACACAGTTGGTTCATCTATTTGGTTCAGTCGGCTTGGTTCAAAGGTTTGGTTCAATCAAAAGGTTCAAATGGATGGTTCAAAGTGGTTGGTTCAAGCAGCAAATTGAATGAACAGAATACAATATTGAACCATTGAACCGTTGAACCATTGTTGGTTCAATCGATCGGTTCAACTGGTTGGTTCAATCGAACAATTCAATCAGAAGGTTCAAGAAAGTCTCCCGAAGGACAAGTGCCCTTGAGGAGGGCAGTCAAGCATAAAAGAGACCATTCCAGTGCCCTTGCAAATGGCAGTTCCAGACCCAAGTGCCCTTGCGAAGGGCAGGGAACACTTGCAAAGGGATCAAAGAGAAGGCCGAAAGGGTAAGATTTTCTTTGAAAAAGTAAACAAGGCAAGTTGGAATTCCTTCGGATTTGTTCAAGGCAAGAGACGGAGAATTTCTTCAGACAAAATGTCCGAAGGAATTCCTTCGGACATTTTGTCCGAAGAAATCCTTCGGAAGAAAATACCACGGAAATAACAGACAAGGCCCCTTCAATAAAAAGACTTTCTTCGGACTTTTGTCCGAAGAAATTCCTTTGGACAAAAAGTCCGAAGAAATTCAGAGAAAGAGCCGCGGGAAAAAAACCCGAAGAAAGATTTCGAAGGTCAAAGTGATTGAGATAATTCTTACGGACATTTTGTCCGCGAGAAAAATGACCAAAAGGAAAAGCCCAAACGAAGGCAAAACATAAGGAAAGATATCCTTCGGACAAAAGTCCGAAGAAATTTGGCCAACAAAACATTGAGGACCCAACTAAGACAAAGCCTGACCAGAGCAAAAAGCCGAAGGAAAGGAAAAAGCCAAAGGAATTGCCAAGGAGGGTGACGGGCCCGAAGATGTCAAAATCGAGCACGGCAAACTAGCCGTTGGAGGTTCAAACGCCCAGTGATGGGTGCACAGACGTCAAATTTAAAACAGTTAAATAGCCGTTGATTTTGAAAAAAGCTTAAGGACAAGCCGCGAGTGAACTCAGTGACCTGCCGAAAGGATAGCCCCCGAGGACCGAAGGAGCCAGGAAGAGACAAAGTGCAGAAACGGACAAAACAGTCCAAGTGGCAAAGGAAGGTGTCGACTCAAGGAGTTACTCCAGCAGTTAACACAGTATCTGCCAAGTGGTCATCAATGTTAAGCACACGCTTATACTGAGAGGGGGGGTGAATCAATATAAGATATTTTTTCAATTTCGACTATTAATCTTAAATCCAAAACCTCAAATTACTCCGCAATTAATATATTCAAAGCAATCAAATAATACAATGCAAAACTACACAATGCAAATAGACACATATAAACCACGAAGAAATTTGCGTGGAACCTTTTCGGGAGAAAACCACGAAGAAATTTTCTTAATATAAATATTCGTAGGCACCAACCTACTGGAGCACCAACCCCAAAAACAATTTTGTAGGCACCAACCTACAGGAGCACCAACCCCTTTCACCGAGCACCAACTCAGCAAGAGACACCAATCTCTTCAAACGAAGACACCAACCTACTCAGAAAAAATCACTCTTATATCTCAAATTTGTTGTCAAAACAACGAATGATAGAACACTTGCGTTATCTCCTTTAGATTCGATCTACACTTGAGTGTTTTCGCTGCTATACTCTTCCTTATACTTGCTGATTTTTTTTTTTAATATTCTCACAAAAATTTGCCTTTAAAAATTCTGCTCTTATTTTATATATCTTCAACTTTCGAATCTACAATTTTGCCATTCGTTATGCACTTATTTATAACCCACGAAAAGCCACAAATTAAGGTCGTGACTCTTCAAGTGAAAAGGTCATTTCGAACAATCACAACTCTCAATAGGTCGGCCAAGGTTGACAATTCCGTTCACTTCCGTCAACAATTCCGTTCATTTTTGGCAACAATTTCGTTCACTTTCGTCGACATTTCCGTTCACTTCTGGCAATCAATTCCGTTTGCTTCCGGCAATAGTTCCATTTGACATCAATGACAATATTCCAACAATCTCCCCCTTTGTCATTGATGGCAACCACAAACTGAAACTGCTCCCCCTTGCTGCACTGTCTCTTCTGTCTGAATCCTTCTTTGCTGTAGCTCCCCCTTTTTGTGACATCCTCTTTCTGTACTTCTCCCCCTTTGACATCAATGGCAAAGGGTCTATCCAAGAGCTAGTACTTAGCTCCCCCTTAGCTGATGCTTCCCTTCAGTGGCAAGAAGCAAAAGAAATTACTCCCAACTTCTGTCGTAGGTACTCAAATGTTTTCTTTGGAAGCGGCTTAGTGAAGATATCTGCCAACTTCTGTCGTAGGTACTCAAATGTTTCTTTTGGAAGTGGCTTAGTGAAGATATCTGCCATCTATTCGGATGTGGAAACATATTCCAATTTTAGTTGTTGTTTTGCCATCTGTTCGGATGTGGAAACATATTCCAATTTTACTTGTTCTGCCACTTGTTCTCTCAAGTAATAATACTGTATAGGGATTTGCTTAGTTCTGGAATGCATAACTGGATTCTTTGAAATACTTATCGCACTAGTATTATCGCAGAATATGGAGATTGGATGATTATACTCTACTTTGATATCTTTCAAGGTTTGTTTCATCCATAGAACTTGTGTACAACATAGCACTGCCACTATGTACTCTGCTTCTGCTGTGGATAGAGATACAAAATTCTGCTTCTTACTCAACCAAGATACTAGGCTATCTCCAAGAAAGAAGCTCTTCCACTTGTACTTTTTCTATCATCTACACAACCTGCCCAATCTGAATCCGTGTACGCTACTAATGTAAAGTCTTTACCTCTTGGGTACCACAACCCATAATCCAAGGTTCTCTTTAAATATCTAAATATACGTTTCACGGCTTGCACATGTGTTTCTTTTGGAGCTGCTTGAAATCGTGCAACCATACCTACTGCTTGCATGATATCTGGCCTAGATGCCGTCACATATAGTAAACTCCCAATCATTGATCTGTAAAGAGTTTGATCAGTATTCGGAGATTCATCATCTTTGCTCAACTTCGTACCTGTAGCCATAGGTGTGCTAACAGGGGCACACTCCTCCATATGGAATTTCTTCAACATCTCCTTCACATACTTGCTTTGGGATATGAATATTCCTTTGTTAGATTGAGAGATTTGTAAACCAAGGAAAAATGACAACTCACCTAACATGGACATCTCAAATTCCTTTTGCATATCTTCGACAAATATCTTAGACATTTCCTCATTGTCTCCTCCAATGATTATATCATCTACATACACCACAATAATTAACTGGTGATCTCCTTCAATTTTGATGTAAAGATTACTATCAGCATATCCTTTCTTGAATCCTTGGTCTTGTAGGTATTTATCAAGCCTAGCATACCATGCTCTAGGAGCTTGTTTCAATACGTATAAAGCCTTCTTCAACTTACACACATAATCCGTGTTTTCTGATAAGAGGAATCCTTCTGGCTGTTCTATGTAAACTTCCTCTTCTAGATTGACATTTAGAAATGCTGATTTAACATCCATTTGATAAACTTTGAAATTTTTGAATACTGAAAATGCAAGAAATATTCGAATTGCTTCTAATCTAGCAACAGGAGCAAAAATCTCTTCAAAATCTACACCTTCTACTTGAGCATACCCCTTACATACCAACCTTGCTTTGTTTCAAGTGACTTGGCCATTTTCATTCAATTTGTTTCGAAAAACCCACTTAGTGCCAATTATATTCTAATCCATTGGCCTGGGCACAAGTTCCCAAGTCTCATTCTTCTCAATTTGATCTAACTCTTCTTCCATTGCTTTTACCCAATGTTTATCATGACTAGCTTCAGAAAAATTCTTAGGTTCTACCTTGGATAACAAAGAGAAATTTACATGCTCAGGTATACTTACAATTCTTCTTTTGGTTTGCACCCCAGCATCAATGTTGCCAATGCTCTGACTTTCAGCATGATTCTTTTGAACAAAGCGAGATGGTGCTTTGGTGTCCTGCCTTTCAGATTCACTCAATTTTTCTACATTTTCTTCCTCTCCTTCTACAAGATTGGGTATTTCTAGAGGCTCTTCTGAAGGTTCTTTTGCCTTTTGATTCATGATCTCATCTATTCTAACACTAGCACTTTCTAGGATAGTTTGTAGCCTTTTGTTATAACATCTATAGGCTTTGTTTTTGATGGAGTAACCAAGAAAAATTCTTTCGTCAGCTCTTGAATCAAATTTGCCCAAGTTTTCTTCATCCCTATTGATAAAACATTTACTTCCAAACACTTTGAAATGTTTGACCGAAGCTGGTCTTCCTTTCCACAATTCGTAAGGAGTTTTTTCATTATTAACTCTAATTTGCCCTCTATTCAAGATATATACTGCTGTATTAACTGCTTCTCTCCAAAATCTATCTGATAGCTTAGATTCATTCAACATAGTTCTAGCCATCTCTTGAACGGTTCAATTTTTCCTTTCCACCACTCCATTTTGTTGTGGAGTCCTTGCAGCTGAGTATTGTCTCTTAATTCCATGATCTTCACAAAACTCAATGAATTCATTTGAAATAAACTCACCTCCTCGATCTGACCTTAGACATTTTATTTTCAGCGCATTTTCATTTTCTACTAATGCCTTGAAAGCTTTAAACTTTTCAAATGCTTTTAATTTTTCTTTTAGAAAGGCTACCCATGTCATTCTAGTATAATCATCAATGAGCAACATAAAGTAGCTCTCACCTTGTGTGCTTTCAGTTTTGGTAGGACCACAAAGATCCGTATGAATCAACTCTAGTGGTTTGGTGGTCGAATATTCCTTCGTTCTGAACCTTGTTCTGGTTTGCTTCCCGTGTTGGCATTGCTTGCATAGAATGCTTGAAGGTTTCATTATCTTGGGCATATCTCGCCCAACCTGTTTGTTGCTGATTTTTACAAGATTATCAAAATTTATGTGCCCTAACCTTCTATGCCATAGCCAACTCTCTTCAACTTGACTCAGACAACATTTCTCTCCTCTCATTTCTCCAAGCATGTATAGGTTGTTTGTGGTTCTATGAGCATCTGCAATTAGTTCTCCTGTGTCTCTTTGTCTGATCTCACAACCTTCAGAAAAGAACTTGAGTGTATGTCCTTGATCACACATTTGGCTAACACTTAGAAGATTATGCTTTAACCCTTCCACATATAACACATTTTCTGTTTTGGTTTTTCCATTATCGAGACTAAGTGTACATTTTCCTGTTATTCTGGCTGTAGTGTTGTCTCCAAACTTCACCGTGCCTTCATTGACCTTTTTTAACGAGATGAATTTGCTTTTATCTCCAGTCATGTGTCTCGAACATCCACTATCAATGAACCATTGCTGTTCTTCATCTCTAGCATGGAATGTTGTTTGAACAATCATGGATTCTTCTTGCTTCTTCTTCCAGGTCTTTGATGGTTTTCTTTTCTTTATCACTGGAGCTTTGAACTTTTGATCTTGTCTTACAGATTCAAAAACACTTCTACAATAGCGTGCTATATGTCCATAGTTGTTGCACTTGTAACAAACTATAGCTTCATCAAAGTTTGATGAGGGAGCAAACGAATTGTAGTTTCTGTTCGAAGCTCCATAGGTTCCTTTGTTTTTGCTCCTGACTTCAATATCCTTGGCTCTCTTTCTACAATCTAAATTCTTATGACCAAAATAATTGCAATAATAACAATATCCATCAAAATAATTACCAAACCTGGTTTTATTTGCATATCTTGGAGCAAATGGTCTTCTGAAGTTTTGTTCTCCTTTGCTTTCTTTGTTGATAGAGCTGGTTTTTGTATTCTGGGCTTCTTCCTTCTTGGTCTCCTTTTTCACTGGTTCCTTAAGAGTTTCAACATAGCTCTTAGCTTTCTCTTTTGCCTTCTCATACCCAATGCCTGACTTGTTAGATGGTGATCTTTGACTCTCTAGAATCTTATTCAAAACATGAGTGCTTTTCTCAGATTTCAATTCACTTGCTATTTTAGAATTCACCTTTTCTAAATCCCTTTTTAAAACATCTATTTCAGATTCATACCTTTCACAGTCTTCTCCTTTCTTCTTTAGCTGATCCGTTAGATCTTCAATTTTCTTTGCTTCTTCGATTTGGATTTTTAGATCAGCAATTACCTTGTTTGATTCCTCAAAGACTTGTGATGTCTTTGCTTTGAAGTCTCAATTCTCTTCTTCATATTTTCAGAGTTGTGACTTTAGTTTTTGATTCTTCTTCTTAAATGCTTTTATTTCTTCCAACGCGCAAATAAGTTCTTCAAGGTTCACTTCACCTTCTTCCATGTCTTCGTCTTCCTCCAAATTCTCTTTGCTGGTGGTAGCATTTTCTTCTGTAGCCATGAACAAAATCTCTTCATTATCACTCTCAACATCACTTTCTTTGTTTTCTTCAGATGAGCTGCTATACCTCTTGGAGTATAGGCTTTTCTTTTGTTTCTCAAATCTTTGCTTGTCTTTGCTCGGCTTGAATCCCTTTTTGTACTTTGATTTGTTTCTCTCATCATCGCTATTTCTTTTATTTGGACATTTGGCTGCAAAATGACCAATTTTACCACAATTAAAGCATTTAAATGGTAACTTTCCTTTATATTTACCCGATCCTTTCTTTAGCTTCCGAATGAACAGAGCTTCATTTTCATCTTCTTCACTACTTGAATTTTCACTTGATTCTGGTTCTTTGATCTTTTCTTTCTTCGAGACCTTGAATGATGCTTCCTTCTTCGACTGTCTCTCAGATTCGGTTCTCATCTCGTAGGCTGTAAGAATTCCATGGAGCTCATCCATTTTCATCGTGTCTAAATCTTTCATTTCTTCAATGGCGGAGACCTTCGCATCAAATCTCAATGGTAGGGATCTCAAGACTTTCTGAACGATCACAAATTTTTCAATTTTCTCTCTGAGTCCTCGAATGACACTAACAATCTCATCGACACGAAGAAGATACCCAAGAATGTTTTCATCATTCTTCATTTTTAAACTTTCAAATTGCCTCCGGTGGGTTTGGAGTTTTGTTTTTCTAACCTTACTATCACCTTCATACATAGTGTTGAGTTTATCCCAAATCTCTTTTGCAGATTCACAATGCATAACCTTAACAAACTCATTTTTTGAAAGCCCGCATAAGATTGCATTCATAGCTTTTGCATTGTTCTCACTGGCCTTTTTTCCGGTGGCATCCATTGGTGCAATTTGTGGCGTTGTGTATCCTATTACCACTGCTTGCCAAATATCGAAACCTAGGGCCATCAAGTAAGTCTTCATTCTTATGCTCCAAAATGCGTAATTCGTTCCATCGAACAAAGGAGCCTTGTTAGTGGAGAAACCATCTAGCACTTGAGATTCTACCATATGTGTTTTCCAAGATCTACCTTCTAGCAATTTTGTTAACACCGAAGGAACCGGCTTTGATACCAATTGTTAAGCACACGCTTATACTGAGAGGGGGGGTGAATCAGTATAAGATATTTTTTCACTTTCGACTATTAATCTTGAATCCAAAACCTCAAATTACTCCGCAATTAATATATTCAAAGCAAACAAATAATACAATGCAAAACTACACAATGCAAATAGACACAGATTTGCGTGAAAACCCTTTTAGGAGAAAACCACGGAGAAATTCTATTAATATAAATATTCGTAGGCACCAACCTACTAGAGCACCAACCCCAAAAACAATTTTGTAGGCACCAACCTACAGGAGCACCAACCTCTTTCACCGAGCACCAACTCAGCAAGAGACACCAATCTCTTCAAAACGAAGGCACCAACCTTCTCAAAAAAAATCACTCTTCTATCTCAAATTTGTTATCAAAACAACGGATGATAGAACACTTGCTTTATCTTCTTTATATTCGATCTACACTTAAGTGTTTTCGCTGCTATACTCTTCCTTATACTAGCTGATTTTTTTTTTTAATATTCTCACAAAAATTTTCCTTTAAAAATTCTGCTCTTATTTTATATATCTTCAACTTTCAAATCTACAATTTTGTCATTCATTATGCACTTATTTATAAACCACGGAAAGCCAGAAATTAAGGTCGTGACTCTTCAAGTGAAAAGGTCCTTTCGAACGGTCACAACTCCACCCAATAGGTCGGCCAAGGTTGACAATTCCATCGACAATTCCGTTCACTTCCGTCAACAATGCCGTTCACTTCCGTCAACAATTCTGTTCATTTCTGGCAACAATTTCGTTCACTTCCGTCGACATTTCCGTTCACTTCTGGCAATCAATTCCGTTCGCTTCCGGCAATAGTTCCATTTGACATCAATGACAATATTCCAACAATCAAGGGGCGCAAACAGTGAACGACGCGACCCATTTTTTTCACTTTACATTAATGAGCAGACAAACCGTGTGAATATCTTGAAGGGGCAGTCTTGTTTGCAGAAAAAGAGGTGCCGCCTATGCTTTCACATTAATGTTTGAGTGCTAAAGTCAAGACCGGCGATTACACAGCATGGTTCTAGCAGGTCTCTTCTAGAAAGATGATATCAGCAACAACGACTTCCTCTTCCCGATGCTCTCAACGCACATGGGCCAACTTGTAAAAAGGCGCCAAAGTCTTTTCCAAAGAGGGGCTTTTACTTCTTCTCTCTTTATATATTGTAAACTTCTCATTTTTGAGAAAGAGATCTCTTAGCTTGTAAGGCAAAACTCTGCCTAGAAAGCTCTTGGCTTGTAAGGCCGAGCTCTGCTGGATTTTACCTTGAATCAAGACAGCATTTTTACCTCCATTTGAGCTTGCACTTTCGTATATGTCTATGTTTTCGTTTTGTGTTAAGTCATTTTCCTTTTGCTTCCACAGAACAATTGTAGCATGTCTAGTTTATTGTGAAGTTTCTTCTTTTGCAGGTCTGCCGAAAGTGTCTACAACAGGAATATAGGCACATGTGAATAGGCTGCCATAGAGTGTCTTAGAACACCTCTGGTAGTTCTTCCTCCCTGTATCTCCACAGACCCCTGACTCACTGATATAGAAGAGTTTCTTATTTCAAATGAAGTGTATATCAGCGTGTTCTTGGTGAAAAGCGTATGCTCAAGCTAAGTAGATCAACTTTTTGGTGTATCACCGTTTAGTTTAGGTTCTATTTTCAGCATCATTCTCCCTTTTCAACCCCCCCTTTTTATTTATTTGTTAGCAATAGGAAATCCTTGACCTTAGAGATACATCAAAGGGAGCTAGCCCTTACCTAGAGACTCTCCCCCCAGTTTTGCCAGGCCCACAGGCAAGAGGGGAGTTTCCATTTTGACTCGTGGAAGACAGAAGCCCAGCCTCCTGTCAAGGGTGCAATCTGCTACGTCAACAGTTTTTGGCATGCCCGGAGGGACCATGTTTTAACAATCAGAAAAGTTTCAGGATTGGTGCTGGTCCTGTTACAGCAGAACGACACATTAATACAGCATCTGACCTTTAATCAGGCGATTGTGGGACAAGTTTTGTCCAAAAAGTTGAAGAATTTTGGTGTGTTCTTCAACCAACCAGCCTTTGGAGGCTTTTTCATCAACACCAATGGCGACTCCGAGTTAAATCCGCTGGTTAAGCTGTCCTAGTGCCATCAAGAAACTGTATTTTGGTATGTATAATTCCACTATTCATAACCATGGGTCTTGTATTCCTTCATATAACTATGATCAAGCTCAGGTTGTTCAGGGAATCACCTCAAGTAGCTCTCCTAGTTGCCCTTCAACAATAAGGGAAGTAGCGCTGGAGTTTGAGAAGCAAGTGATGGAAATAGATAGACTAGATGAGCAGTATAGATATCAGCGAGAGCTTATGTACAAGGAGTGTTTGTTTAGGCAAACTCAGGGCTTGCAATGCATGAAGGAAGAGGTAGCAAAATGGAAGAGTCCATTCATTCAAGGCAGTTAGCCTTGTGTGCCCCTTCCTATTCTAAAGAAAGCCCCTTCTTGTGCACCAAATCCTTTCTACCAGATAGCATTTGCTCACTCTAGCTCATCTGATGCATTAATCACTCCTGCTCTTAACCCCTTGCGCCTAGCTTTCAAACATCAAAGGGCATTAGAGCAACCTCTCATGGAAATGAACCTTCTCAATTCTTTAGAATGTGAATCCTCCTTTGAAGGGAATACTATGAACCAACACATCTCTCTTGAAGCAGCTCTTTCTGTGCATG
Organism: Torreya grandis; assembly: GCA_037957365.1. NCBI lineage: Eukaryota > Viridiplantae > Streptophyta > Pinopsida > Cupressales > Taxaceae > Torreya > Torreya grandis. Next base: position 2,869,347 of record JARHVA010000137.1, on the reverse strand, counting down.
ATCAAACCCTTCCTAGTCTTCCTCAACCTCCTCAAGTCTTTTAGCATGATGTCAAGATTCCAAGTTGGAAGAGGGAATATCATGAACCAGCTCAGGAACTTGAATAGGATAAAGTTACTCCCTGTTCACAAAGGGAAAATTCCAATCCCAAGGTCATGCGTTGGAAGCAAACAATGGAATCATGGGGCAGGAAGGAGGAGAAGCAATTTTTTGCTCAAAGCCTTGAAGAAGACAAAGCTGCTCCTACTCATCATGATGATTCCTATGAGCTCCAAGAAAGGCTCTTCCAAGAGAATACAGCCAGGAAGATTGCAGAATTGGAATCCAGAATGAGGTTCCTCAGCCAAAGTGTGATGGACGGTTCAGATCAAGTAGAAGATCCTACATTTGAACACACCCCATCTACACCCCTCCAAGAGAGTTATCAAGCCACATCTGATATAGATGAAGTACTAGCCAAATGGAAAGAGGAGAATCATTCGATTCTAGCTCAAAGACTACCTCCTCTTCCACATGGGTTTAATCATCAGCCTTCCACTTCATCCTTTCTCAAGGAGGAACCTGTTTTGCAGGAGGCGAGTGAAGAGCAGAAGATCCAATTTGCAGTTGTCCAAGAGGCTATCATGAGCGACAATGAAGAGGAAATCATCATGGATGCTCCCTGTTGACAAATCTTCCACGAGTCAGATTTTTTCTTGCCACTTGGAAAGTTTTCGTCTCTAGTCAAGGAAGGAAGAATTCATTGTTTTCCTTTGTTGATTCTAAGGACTCACTCAGAAGAGTTTCTACGGACTCACTCAGAAGAGATTCTACGGACTCACTCAGAAGAGTTTCTATGGACTCACTTAGAAAAATTCTATGGACTCTCCCGACACTTTCAAGAGTTCCAAGGGCAGGGTACCCTTCGGAAGGGACACTTACAACAATCCCGAAGGGCACCTACCCTTCGGGCAGGAGAAAGGCCAAATTCACAGACCGTCGCAAAAAGCTCGGGTGCCCTCCAATTTTTTCGAAGGGCACTGACAGAGGACACTTGGACTGGCTGCCGAAGGACACTTGGAAATCCCGAAAGGCATTTTGGAGGGAAAGACATTTCCTTTGGACAAAAAGTCCGAAGGAATTTGGAAAGGGCAGGAGACAAGTCCGAAGACAAAGACCAAGAGAAAAGACAAGATAAAACTAAGTCAAGCGGAAATGAATTCTTTTGGACTTTTTCTTCGAAGGAATTCCTTCAGACAAAAAGTCCGAAGAAATTCGGAAAGGCTGGCACAAGACAAGATTTCGAAGGAATTCGGAGGCAAAGACATGTAATCAAAAAAAGTCCGCGGGAATATGACTTAGCGACCAATACAAAAGAGCCGACAGAGCAACAGACCGCGGGAAAAACCCTGAACTAAATAGGAGTAAAGGAAAAATGATAGAAATAAGCCCGAGGAAATATAGCCATAAGAAATATGATAGTTTCGGTGACGTCCTGCAGGCCGTCAATTTTTTCCTGCAGGAAGTAACCGTTGAGACTAAGGAGATAGCAGGAAATCCGAAATAAATGGAAGCCGACTATGCAAAAAAAAAAAGAAAATAGATAATCCGATGAAGAATTGAATACGGAATCCTATCGGAAATAGACACGATCAAAATTAGAACGAAATACATGCAAACATAAGGGATATTTTCGAACATAAGAGCTATTTTTGAATAAATGGTCAAAGTTTCAGTTGACTGATCATTAAAGACCTGTTCGTCTTCATTCAGCGCATGCATTTGAAGGACTAAATACGGCTTCAACAGGAGTTTCGAGTTCGAGTGAGGAGTTGACTATTCTAGATTTAGAGTTAACTAATTGATTTAAACGCCACGTCCACTAGAAAATTTCATGCGAAAGAGAATGATCACTTCGTCCAAGTCAGTTTTCAAACACTACAACTTGGCAATCAAGCAGCTCACGTGGAGTTCAAAAATTGACATCTGCGTGGATTTACATGCAAAAAAGAGGTGGACGGATCATGACAAGGATAAGTACACTTCAAACGAATAAGCTTCATGCAAGGACAAAGAGAAAAATATATTATATTGAAAGGCCAAGTAAAGCCTTGAGTTAACTAAAGTGAATCTTTCTCTTCAAGTTTATATGCCTATCTTTGGCCTCTTGTAATTTGCTATATAATGGCTTTCAGCCTTGTTTAAAAATCATCTAATCTCTCTTGGTTAGACCAAACTCTGCCATTGGTGAGTTGTGTAACCTCTTCGATCAATAAGGACTGTACTTTTTAGATTTCAAGCGTGGCATAGTGTATATTTCTTCAGCAATTTGCATAAGTGGTAGAATTTTCTCCCTTTCCAAATTCTGTTTCGTACCTAGTTGCTATATTGTCCTTGTGCAGGTCATGTTAAAGTGTTCTTTATTGTCTTTTGCTGAGACTGTAAGTGGATGTTAGGCGGCTGCAAAGTGTCTTTTATCAGACCTCTCTCCACCATTTTCCCTCAAGTTTTAGTCATTGGACCGGACCTCTGTATGAAATACTTTTGCACAAGTGATTAATTGAAGTCTAAGGTCTTCCTTCTCTCTTGTTCGCTCAATGTTCAAGGTTCCAAGCTGAGTAGGATCATAATTCTGGTGTATCACCCCCTTTTAGGTAGGATTTCCCCTTTAAGTTTTCTTTCTCTCTTTTTCATGGTAGTTAGCAGCGTGGAGTAGGAATCTTCATTGATACATCATACAAGAACCAGCCTTCTCTGGAGGTTCTTCTCACTATTGAGGCACCCACCCTCGTGAGAAGATCCCATTGTTTCAGCCGGATAGAGGATTGGTTGTTTTGCGCACGTCCTCGAATCAGGGCACAGCTCCAGGTTGACAACACTCCCTTTGAAGACATCATCAGCAATGGAAAAGACGCAGGTCATGCATACATGCGGATGTTCCAGCAATATGAAGAGGAACGTAAGCATGGTGAGCTCTCTCCTCCCTTGTTTGATGAACTTCCTTGTTGCTTTGATGAGGAAGATGATCGTGCCATGGAGCTTGAGTTGGAGGAGGATCAGGAGGATGTCTTTGAACAACTAGAGACTTTGATCCTTGAGCAGGAAAAGGAGAGGCTTGTCCATCTTGAGGAAAGCCTTGAAGAAGAGAGCTTTGAACAAAAAGGTGATGTTCTGTGGGATGAGCAATCAGTTTGTGATTCTATTTCAAACATCACAACAGTCACCCTTTTCAAGAAAGCCATGAAGGAGCAGATGATGAGTTTGAGAGGGTCTTCAATGAAGCAGAAAGGAATGGGTCAAACCATGGTGCACTGCAAAGGGACTGTGCATATCAAAGGGCTTATGGTGATGAGCCAACAACCATTGATTTCTTGATGAAATACACCAGCATGAAGAGCCAACATTCGACAAGCTTCCAAGAACAAGAAGAGTACATATATGTTGGAAGCATGTTTGACTCTGATCCACTCGGATACAAGCCAATCAAGTGGCAGGCAAGAGGAGCAGATCACCAAATCTCCATTCCATTCAGCCACTTGTCTGGCACCATAAGTTTCCTTGCCATGAAGGAGACTTAAGAAGTTTTCCCTTTGATCCAGGAGGGAGGCAAATATATCTGGTTAGCTGTATATAGTAGTTTGCTTTCAGTTTTCTTCCCTGTTTTCCCTAAGTGTTGTTTGCACAAGTAGTGTTTTTAGCCTTGTGTGTGTTTTCCTTTGTGTGTGGGGTAAAAGCATCATGATTGATTCTTGGATCTATTAGGGTTGTTGCTAACTTTTTTCAAGTTACATTCCGACTCCGTGCCCAATGGATTTTAAGGCAACTGGTTTCTAAGCATAGTAGGCATGCTTCCCCTGGGAGTCGCCAATTTGTTGACCATTTTTGGTCCAGCAGGCCAAAATCAGTCCTCTTCTTCCCTTGTTGTTCTGAGCCAGTTGAATTCGGGTTGCACAAGTCTTTTGGCAGAAGATGAACCAATTCAAAGAATGAAAGGGCTTTTTCGGACTCTTGTCCGAGGAAATTCACAAGGAAAGAGAACAAAAAATGATTCAAGACACTTTTCCTTAAGGTTGGAAAAGTGGTTCAACGTCGGGGTTCAACGACATGATCTTTCCAAGAGTTAAGAATTTTTGAACTTTGAACCATTGAACCGTTGAACCATTGTTGGTTCAATCGGTTGGTTCACTCAGTCAGTTCAAAGAGTTGGTCCAAGCAGTCGGTTCAAATGGTTTGGTTCAACGACTTGGTTCATTGGCTTGGTTCACTCAGTTGGTTCATCGACTTGGTTCAGTCGGCTTGGTTCAATCAAATGGTTCAAATGGATGGTTCAAAGCAGTTGGTTCAAGCAAAAAATTGAACGAGTAGAATACAGTATTGAACCATTGAACCATTGTTGGTTCAATTGGTTTGTTCAACTGGTTGGTTCAATCGAACAGTTCAATCAGAAGGTTCAAGAAAGTCTCCTGAAGGACAAGTGCCTTTGTGGAGGGCAGTCAAGCATAAAAGAGACCATTACAACGCCTTTGCAGAGGGCAGTTCCGGACCCAAGTGCCCTTGCGGAGGGCAAGGAACACTTGCAAAGGGATCAAAGAGAAGGCCGAAATGGTAAGATTTTCTTCGGGAAAGTAAACAAGGCAAGTTGGAATTCCTTCGGATTTGTTCAAGGCAAGAGACTAAGAATTTATTTGGACAAGATGTCCGAAGGAATTCCTTCAGACATTTTGTCCGAAGAAATCCTTTGGAAGAAAATCCCGCGGAAATAAAAGACAAGGCCCCTTCAATAAAATGAATTTCTTCGGACTTTTGTCCAAAGGAATTCCTTTGGACAAAAAGTCCGAAGAAATTCGGAGAAAGAGTCGTAGGAAAAAAACCCGAAGAAAGATTTTGAAAGTCAAAGTGATCGAGATAATTCTTGCCGACATTTTGTCTGCGGGAAAAATGACCAAAAGGAAAAGCCCGAATGAAGGCAAAACATAAGGAAAGATATCCTTCGGACAAAAGTCCGAAGAAATTCGGCCGCCAAAACAATGAGGACCCAACTAAGACAAAGACCGACCAGAGCAAAAAGCCGAAGGAAAGGAAAAAGCTGAAGGAATTGCCAAGGAGGGTGACGGGCCCAAAGATGTCAAAATCGAGCACGGCGAACTAGCCGTTGGAGGTTCAAACGGCCAGTGACGGGTACACAAACGTCAAATTTAAGACGATTAAATCGTTGTTGATTTTGAAAAAAGCTTAAGGACAGGCCGCAAGTGAATTCAGCGACCCGCCAAAAGGATAGCCCCCAAGGGCCAAAGGAGCCAGGTAGAGACAAAGTGCAGAAACGGACAAAACAATCCAAGTGGCAAAGGAAGGTGTCGACTCAAGGAGTTACTCTAGTGGTTGACACAGTATTTGCCAAGTGGTCATCAAGGGGCGCAAACAGTGAACGACGCAACCCGTTTGCCTCACTTTACATTAATGAGCAGACAAACTGCATGAATATCTTGAAGGGGCAGTCTTGTTTGCAGAAAAAGAGGTGCCACCTATGCTTTCACATTAATGTTTGAGCGCCAAAGTCAAGACCGGAGATTACACAGCATGGTTTTAGCCGGTCTCTTCTAGAAAGATGATATCAGCAACAACGACTTCCTCTTCCCGATGCTCTCAACGCACATGGGCCAACTTGTAAAAAGGCGCCAAAGTATTTTCCAAAGAGGGGCCTTTACTTCTCTCTATATATTGTAAACTTCTCATTTTTCAGAAAAAGATCTCTTAGCCTGTAAGGCAAAACTCTGCCCAGAATGCTCTTGGCTTGTAAGGCAGAGCTTTGCCAGATTTTAACTTGAATCAAAACAGCATTTTTACCTCCATTTGAGCTTGCACTTTCGTATATGTCTATGTTTTCGTTTTGTGTTAAGTCATTTTCCTTTATGCTTCCACAGAACAATTGCAACATGTTTAGTGTATTGTGAAGTTTTTTCTTTTGCAGGTCTGCTAGAAGTGTCTACAACAGGAATATAGGCGCATGTGAATAGGCTGCCATAGAGTTTCTTAGAACACCTCTGATAGTTCTTCCTCCCTGTATCTCCACAGACCCCTAATTCACTGATACAGAAGAGTTTCTTATATCAAATGAAATATATTTCAGCTTGTTCTTGGTGAAAAGTGTATGCTCAAGCTAAGTAAATCAACTTTTTGGTGTATCACAGTTTAGTTTAGGTTTTGTTTTCAGCATCCTTCTCCCTTTTCAACCCCCCCTTTTTATTTATTTGTTAGCAGTAAGAAATCCAGGACCTCAGAGATACATCAAAGGGAGCTAGCCCTTATCTAGAGACTCTCCCCCCAGTTTTGCCAGGCCCACAAGCAAGAGGGGAGTTTCCATTTTGACGCGTGGAAGACAGGAGCCCAGCCTCCTGTCAAGGGTGCAATCCACTACATCAACAGTTTTTGGCACGCCCGGAGGGACCATGTTTTAACATTCAGAAAAGTTCCAGGATTGGTGTTGGTCCTGTTACAGCAGAACAAACCATTAATACAGCATTTGACCTTTAATTAGGCGATTGTGGGACAAGTGTTGTCCAAAAAGTTGAAGAATTTTGGTGTGTTCTTCAGCCAACCAGCCTTTGGAGGCTTTTTCATCAACACCAATGGCGACTCCGAGTTAAATCCGCTGGTTAAACAGTCCTGGTGCCATCAAAAAACCGTATTTTGGTATGTATAATTCCACTGTTCAGAACCATGGGTCTTGTATTCCTTCATATAACTATGATCAAGCTCAGGTTGTTCAGGGAATCACCTCAAGTAGCTCTCCTAGTTGCCCTTCAACAATAAGGGAAGTAGCGCTGGAGTTTGAGAAGTGATGGAAATAGATAGACTAGATGAGCAGTATAGATATCAGCGAGAGCTTATGTACAAGGAGTGTTTGTTTAGGCAAACTCAGGGCTTGCAATGCATGAAGGAAGATGTAGCAAAATGGAAGAGTCCATTCATTCAAGGCAGTTAGCCTTGTGTGCCCCCTCCTATTCTAAAGAAAGCCCCCTTTTGTGCACCAAATCCTTTCTACCAGATAGCACTTGCTCACTCTAGCTCATCTGATGCATTAATCACTCTTGCTCTTAACCCCTTGCGCCTAGCTTTCAAACATCAAAGGGCATTAGAGCAACCTCTCATGGAAATGAACCTTCTCAATTCCTTGGAATGTGAATCCTCCTTTGAAGGGAATACTATGAACCAGCACATCTCTCTTGAAGCAGCTCTTCCTGTGCATGAGCAGACCCTTCCTAGTCTTCCTCAACCTCCTCAAGTCTTTCAGCATGATGTCAAGATTCCAAGTTGGAAGAGGGAATATCATGAACCAGCTCAGGAACTTGAATAGGATAAAGTTACTCCCTGTTCACAAAGGAAAAATTTCAATCCCAAGGTCATGAGTTGGAAGCAAACAATGGAATCATGGCGCAGAAAGGAGGAGAAGCAAGTTTTTGCTCAAAGCCTTGAAGAAGACGAAGCTGCTCCTACTCATCATGATGATTCCTATGAGCTCCAAGAAAGGCTCTTCCAAGAGAATATAGCCAGGAAGATTGCAAAATTGGAATCCAGAATGAGGTTCCTCAGCCAAAGTGTGATGGACGGTTTAGATCAAGCAGAAGATCCTACATTTGAACACACCCCATCTACACCCCTCCAAGAGAGTTATCAAGCCACATCTGATATAGATGAAGTGCTAGCCAAATGGAAAGAGGAGAATCATTCGATTCTAGCTCAAGGACTACCTCCTCTTCCACATGGATTTAATCAACCTTCCACTTCATCCCTTCTCAAGGAGGAACCTGTTTTGCAGAAGGCGAGTGAAGAGCAAAAGATCCAATTTGCAGCTATCCAGGAGGCTATCATGAGCGACAATGAAGAGGAAATCATCATGGATGCTCCCTCTGAAGACATCATTAGCAATGGAGAAGACGCAGGTCATGCATACATGCGGATGTTCCAGCAATATGAAGAGGAACGTAAGCATGGTGAGCTCTCTCCTCCCTTGTTTGATGAACTTCCTTGTTGTTTTGATGAGGAAGATGATCGTGCCATGGAGCTTGAGTTGGAGGAGGATAAGGAGGATGTCTTTGAACAACTAGAGACTCTGATCCTTGAGCAGGAAAATGAGAGGCTTGTCCATCTTGAGGAAAGCCTTGAAGAAGAGAGCTTTGAACAAAAAGGTGATGTTCTGTGGGATGAGCAATCAGTTTGTGATTCTATTTCAGACATCACAACAGTCACCCTTCTTCAAGAAAGCCATGAAGGAGCAGAAGATGAGTTTGACAGGGTCTTCAATGAAGCAGAAAGGAATGGGTCAAACCATGGTGCACTGCAAAGGGACTGTGCATATCAAAGGGCTTATGGTGATGAGCCAACAGCCATTGATTTCTTGATGAAACACACCAGCATGAAGAGCCAACATTCGACAAGCTTCCAAGAACAAGAAGAGTACATATATGTTGGAAGCATGTTTGACTCTGATCCACTCGGATACAAGCCAATCAAGGTGGCAGGCAAGAGGAGCAAGTCACCAAATCTCCATTCCATTCAGCCACTTGTCTGGCACCATAAGTTTCCTTGCCATGAAGGAGACTTAAGAAGTTTTTCCTTTGATTCAGGGGGGAGGCAAATTTACCTGGTTAGCTGTATATAGTAGTTTGCTTTCAGTTTTCTTTCCTGTTTTTCCGAAGTGCTGTTTGCACAAGTAGTGTTTTTAGCCTTGTGTGTGTTTTCCTTTGTGTGTGGGGTAAAAGCATCATGATTGATTCTTGGATCTATCGGGGCTGTTGATAACTTTTTTCAAGTTACATTCTTACTCCGTGCCCAATGGATTTTAAGATAACTGGTTTCTAAGCATAGCAGTTATGCTTCCCTTCGGAGTCACCAATTTGTTGACCATTTTTGGTCCAGCAGGCCAAAATCGGTCCCCATCTTCCCTTACTGTTCTGAGCCAGTTGAATTTGGGTTGCACAAGTCTTTCGGTAGAAGATGAACCAGTTCAAAGAATGAAAGGGCTTTTTTGGACTCTTGTCCGAGGAAATTCAGAAGGAAAGAGAGCAAAAAATGATTCAAGACACTTTTCCTTAAGGTTGGAAAAGTGGTTCAACATCGGGATTCAACAACATGATCTTTCCAAGAGTTAAGAATTTTTGAATTTTGAACCATTGAACCGTTGAACCATTGTTGGTTCAAACGGTTGGTTCACTCAGTCAGTTCAAAGAGTTTGTCCAAGCAGTCGGTTCAATTGGTTTGGTTCAACGACTTGGTTCATCGGCTTGGTTCAATAGTTGGTTCACTTAGTTGGTTCATCGACTTGGTTCAGTCGGCTTGGTTCAAAGGTTTGGTTCAAATGGATGGTTCAAAGCGGTTGGTTCAAGCAGCAACTTGAATGAGCAGAATACATTATTGAACCATTGAACCGTTGAACCATTGTTGGTTCAATCGGTCAATTTAACCGGTTGGTTCAATCGAACAGTTCAATCAGAAGGTTTAAGAAAGTCTCCCGAAGGACAAGTGCCCTTGCGAAGGGCAGTCAAGCATAAAAGAGACCATTCCAGTGCCCTTGCGGAGGGCAGTTCCGGACCAAAGTGCCCTTGCAGAGGGCAGGGAACACTTGCAAAGGGATCAAAGAGAAGGCCGAAAGGGTAAGATTTTCTTCGGGAAAGTAAACAAGGCAAGTTGGAATTCCTTCGGATTTGTTCAAGGTAAGAAATCCTTTAGAAGAAAATCCCGCGGAAATAAAAGACAAGGCCCCTTCAATAAAATGACTTTCTTCGGACTTTTGTCCGAAGGAATTCCTTTGGACAAAAAGTCCGAAGAAATTCAGAGAAAGAGCCGCAGGAAAAAAAACCCGAAGAAAGATTTTGAAGGTCAAAGTGATCGAGATAATTCTTGCGGACATTTTGTCTGCGGGAAAAATGACCAAAAGGAAAAGCCCGAATGAAGGCAAAACAGAAGGAAAGATATCCTTCGGACTTTTGTTCGAAGGATTTTCTTCGGACAAAAGTCTGAAGAAATTCGGCCGCCAAAACAATGAGGACCCAACTAAGACAAAGCCTGACCAAAGCAAAAAGCTGAAGGAAAGGAAAAAGCCGAAGGAATTGCCAAGGAGGGTGACGGGCCCGAAGACATCAAAATTGAGCACAGTGAACTAGCCGTTGGAGGTTCAAATGCCCAGTGACGGGTGCACAGATGTCAAATTTAAGATGGTTATATAGCCGTTGATTTTGAAAAACGCTTAAGGACAGGCCGCGAGTGAATTCAGCGACCTGCTGAAAGGATAGCCCCGAGGGCCGAAGGAGCTAGGAAGAGACAAAGTGTAGAAACGGACAAAACAGTTCAAGTGGCAAAGGAAGGTGTCGACTCAAGGAGTTACTCCAGTGGTTGACACAGTATCTGCCAAGTGGTCATCAAAAGGCGCAAACAATGAATGGCTCGACCCGTTTTCTTCACTTTACATTGATGAGCAGACAAACCGCGTGAATATCTTGAAGGGCGGTCTTGTTTGCAGAAAAAGCGGTGCCGCCTATGCTTGACATTAATGTTTGAGTGCCAAAGTCAAGACCGATGATTACACAGCATGGTTCTAGCAGGTCTCTTCTAAAAGGATGATATCAGCAACAACGACTTCCTCTTCTCGATGCTCTCAACGCACATGGGCCAACTTGTAAAAAGGCACCAAAGTCTTTTCCAAAGAGGGGCCTTTACTTCTCTCTCTATATATTGTAAACTTTTCATTTTTGAGAAAGAGATCTCTTAGCCTGTAAGACAAAAATCTGCCCAGAAAGCTCTTGGCTTGTAAGGCGGAGCTCTGCCGGATTTTACCTTGAATCAAGACAGCATTTTTACCTCCATTTAAGCTTGCACTTTCGTATATGTCTATGTTTTCGTTTTGTGTTAAGTCATTTTCCTTTATGCTTCCACAGAACAATTGCAGCATGTCTAGTGCATTGTGAAGTTTCTTCTTTTGCAGGTCTGCTAGAAGTGTCTACAGCAAGAATATAGGCGCATGTGAATAGGCTGCCATAGAGTGTTTTAGAACACCTCTGGTAGTTCTTTCTCCCTATATTTCCACAAACCCCTGACTCACTAATACAGAAGAGTTTCTTATATCAAATGAAGTGTATATCAACTTGTTCTTGGTTAAAAGTGTATGCTCAAGCTAAGTAGATCAACTTTTTGGTGTATCACCATTTAGTTTAGGTTCTATTTTCAGCATCCTTCTCCATTTTCAACCCCCCCTTTTTATTTATTTGTTAGCAGTAGAAAATCTAGGACCTCAGAGATACATCAAAGGGAGCTAGCCCTTATCTAAAGACTCTCCCCAGTTTTGCCAGGCCCACAGGCAAGAGGGGAGTTTTCATTTTGACGCGTAGAAGACAGGAGCCCAGCCTCCTGTCAAGGGTGCAATCTGTTGCGTCAACAGAGTCGTCATTGCCATCTGGTACTATAGTGGAGCCACAGGTGTAGCCTTTCAAGTAGAGCATGGAGCTGCAACAGAGTGTGAGGACTAAACCCTTTAAGTCTCCCATATTTTTCACTAGAATGGGGAAGAGGAAATTGTAACTTATTGTAGTTTTTAACTTGCATCGATATGTAATTTCTGATGATGATTTTCAATGACAATCATTATAAGTTCATAATTTATAACAATTATCAGTTTACAAACTAATATAAAACACCATCAATGTTTTAGAGACTCGTTTGATACATTTTGTAATTGTAATTTATATACAATTTGTGTTTTTTAAATAAATTTAAGTAGTTTTTTAAAGTTTTCGATTATTGCCAAGTATTTGACAAGTGTTGTTGAGTCAAAAAAAAATTGGTTAGTGGAGTCCAAGTCGAATCCAAGCATGCAAACTATGGTCCTAAGTGATACAATATTCCATATTGAAATTAGAAATCTAGAGATTACTCAGCCTCATATGTTTTAGGAAAGTCTAGGTCTGATTGGTACAATCTTAACCAAATATGTGTTTTATGCTTGCATGCGAGCAAACACGGTGATAGTGGATTTGACCAGAGGATGGATTAAACAATTTGCTACTTCATTGGCACTATCCTTCTTGTGATTAGTGTTCAAGTGGATTGTGAAGAGAGGGGAACCTTTTAACGTCACTCTTGTTGGAATTTATTATATTTGTAAGAAGTTAAGAACTACATTGATTTATGGTTAGTGTATATAATAGTTTTGTTTCCTAGTGTTTCCTAAACAATGGCATAAACCTTTTTGTGATAAGTGGAGTATTTCCTTATGACATCAATAAATGTCTCATCGTTTTAGGTAGCTGGATGCCCAAATCGGGTGAGGACTACTCCAAGTGCACGCTCAGATGCATTAGTGGTGTTGGAGATCTAACGATGAGGTTAGCACTAGTGCTGAACAAAGTCTTCTTTTCAAGTCTTCAAATCCTTTCTATCGTGAGACTGACGAAATGAATATTTTGTTGGCACCTCCTCCACTAATTTGACTCAAAGGCCATGCAATGTGAGAAAAACAAATTATAAATACTCTACACAAATTTTCCAAACCCATGAAATTTTCCAAATTGACATTTTGTGAAATAATTTTGTGTACTATCATTGAATGATAGATATTATTTGGATCTACATGAACTCCATCTTTGACAACAACATACACTGAATCTGCTTCATGGCACATCGACACTTCTTCATATTATTCTTGTATTGAAGTATTTAATATAATAATGTTAATCTCAAGAGTTATTGTAGGAGAGCTTTTATCTCGTAGTGGTAGATAAATAGTCTCCGTAAGAAGGTGAAAAGTGTTCTTGAAATATGAAATGAATAGTTACATATTTGGCTATAAACATTGTAATATCTCATTCATTCATTAATACAATAACTTTGGTTTGCACCAATACCCGTTATTTTATTTGTCATCCATTCATGGCTTGACATTGGTATCGGAGCACGTGATTCCTTAATTATTTTTTCTCCATTCTTCCTCCCTGCTGCAATTTCATTCTCAGCCAATTAAATACTTTCAAAATCAGATCTTTTATGCTTAAAGACTGCACTTTGGATTTTCAAAAGAATTTGACTAATCAAAATCCATTTTTCAGATGCTCAAGGTGGCGTTCTGGCATCTTACTGTTGACATGGTGGATTGCACCCTCTGAAGGGAGGCTCAACTCTTTTCCTCCATGTGACACAATGGAGACACCCCTCTTGCTGTGGGTTGCAAACGTGAGGGATGAATCTCTAGACTAGGGGCTAGCTCCCCTTGATACCTTGAGGCTCTGGATTTCCTATTGCTAACAATGGGAGGGAATGAAAAGGGAGAGAAATACTGAAATCAGAACCTAAACTAATGCGGTGATGCACCAAAATGGTTGGTCTACTCAGCGTTGACATACACTTTACACCAGAGAGAAACAAGCATACACTTCATTCAAATGAGAACCTTTCCTGCATCAGTGTTTCAACAGGGGATCCTATGGAGATATAGGGAGGAAGAACTATCAGAAGTGTTTTAAAGAACACTATGGACAACTTGTTCACATGCGCCTATACTCTGAGCTGGACACTTCTTGTTGACCTGTCAGAGAAGAACTCACAATACACTAGATATGTTGGCATAAACTTATGAAAGCATGAAAAGGAAATGACTTAACATAAGATAAAACCATAGACATGTAAAAGTGCAAGCTCAAATGGAGGTAAAAATGCTTCTTTTGATTCAAGGTAAATTCCTTCAAGGCTTCGCCATACAATGCTGAGAGAGATTTTTTCAAATGAGAAGTTACAAATATATAGAGAACTTGGAAATAAATAGCTGGCAAATCTAAGAATGGAAACCCATGCTGAGTTAAACACTTCTGCAGAGACCACAAGCCCATGTTGCTGTTGTATTCTTCCAATTGCGTATGGGAGAGCCATGCTGTAGATGTCCAAGTCGTTGCCCTTGCTGTCCTAGGCTTGCAAAAGCATGGGATACTCCTAGCAACTGACAAAGCCATCCCCAAGTTGTGTTGACTGGACCATGCTCTCTTCAATGCTGGACGCAACTGGTTGTGCATTAATGGCAAAACATGAAAACACGGGCTGCTCTCCTCTATAGTTCGATAACCAATTCTTTTATTGATTTTCGGTAGAGACTATTTCACTTAAGTGCATTTACACTTCTTGCTGACGACACCTATGCCACTTGCCTTGGTTTGGTTCATCCTTGGGTCTGTGCTTTGACTTGTCACGCTACTTGGAATGTTTTGAGCTTTTACTTTATTGTATTGCGTGACCGCATTCTCAGTTACCCGCCTTGTTTTCTTTTACTTTGTTATTTCTCTTTGCCTTGGCTTTTTCCCTTGTCTTTAACCATTCGAGCTTTCGGGCGCTTGTTATTTCTCGGGCCTTTGGGCTTGTGGTAATGTTGAATTTCTTCGGACAAAATGTCCAAAGGAATTCCTTTGGATATTTTGTCCGAAGAAATTCTCTTTTGGGCTTGCCTTTGGACAAAATGTCCGAATGAATTCTTTCCTTTGATTGCTTCTTTTTCTGAAGGGCATGTTGGCATTTTGTGTTCGTCCTCTCTTTCTTAAAGTGCCCTTCGCAAAGGCTTCTCCCATCCAAAAGTGTCCGAAAAATTTCTTTCCTTTGATTGCTTCTTTTCCTGAAGGGCATGTGCCCTTCGGGCCTTTTGTCTTCGTCTTCTCTTTCTTAAAGTGCCCTTCACAAAGGCTTCTCCCATTCAAAAGCGCCCTCTGCAAGGGCAGCTGCCCTTCGAAAACTCTGAAAATGACCCTTCAAAAAAGTGAAAAGAGTCCTCTTTCTTGACCAAGTGCCCTCCACAAAGACACTTACCCTTCGAACTTTCTGTGACCGTCGAATTTCTTCGGACAAAATGTCCGAAGGAATTTGACCTTGGCTTGCCTTCTTTAGTTTTCCTTTGGATAAAATGTCCGAAGGAAAACTCCTTTCACTTGTCACTAATCTGAAAAGGCAAGTTCCCTTCGGGCTTCTTGTCTTTGCCCCTTTGCTTTAACTGGCTGCCCTCCTGTTGACGCAGTGGATTGCACCCTCGACAGGACGCTGAGCTCTTGCCTTCCACACGTCACAATGGAAACTCCCCTCTTGCCTGTGGGCCTGGCAAAACTGGGAGGAGAGTTTCTAGATAAGGGCTAGCTCCCTTTGATGTATCTTTTAGGTCCTGGATTTCTTACTGCTAACAAATAAATGAAAAAAAAGGGGGTTGAAAAGGGAAAAGGATGCTGAAAACACAACCTAAACCTAAACTGAAAGGTGATACACCAAAAAAATTGATCCACTCAGCCCGAACATACACTCTTCACCAAGAACAAGCTCCCATACACTTCATTTGACACGAGAAATCCTTCTGCATCAGTAAGCTAGGGGTCCGTGGATATACAAGGAGGAAGAACTACCAAAGGCGTCCTCAGATGCACTATGGCAACCTATTCGCAGGCACCTACACTCCTCTAGGGACACTTTGGCTACCTTGCAAAAGGAAAACTCACATTGCACTAGACATGTTGAAATCATCTTGCGAAAGCATAAAGGAAAATGACTTAACACAGAACAAAGACATAGACACATACAAAAGTGCAAATTCAGAGTGGAGGTAAAAATGCTATGTTTCGATTCAAGGTAAAATCCGGCAGAGTTCTGCCTTATGAGCCCAGAGGTTTTTTGGGCAGAGCTTTGCCTTATGGGCTAAGAGATCCCCTCAAAAATGAGAAGTTACAATATATATAGAGAAGAGAGAACAAAAGCGCCTCTTTTGAAAAAAACTTTTGGTGCCCTTTGACAAGCTGGCCCATGTGCGTTGAGAGCATCGAGAAGAGGAAGCCGCTTGATAGATAATGTTGTGTCGGCTCCTGCTTTGACTTTGGCGTTCAAACATTAATGTGAAAGCATGGGTCGTGCCTCTTTTTTGCAAATAGACTGCTTCCTTTCAGATATTCACGCGATTTGTCTGCTCATAAATGCAAAGTGGAGAAAACAAGCCGTGCCACTTATTGTTTGCGCCGTTTGATGACCACTTGGCAAGCACTGTTCCAACTACAGAAGTAAATCCTTGAGTCGACATCTCTCTTTGCCACCTGGACTGTTTGTCTGTTTCTGCACTCTGTCTCTTCCTGGTTTTGTCTTCTCTGTCTCATTCGGCTCTCGAGGTTATCTTTTTGGCAGGTCATTGAGTTCACTTGCGACCTGTCCTTAAGCCTTTTCAAAATCAACGGCTATTTCACTGCCTTAAATTTGACGTCTATGCACCCGTCACTAGGCGTTTGAACTTCCAACGGCTAGTTCGTCGTGCTTGATTTTGACGTCTTCGGGCCCGTCACTCCTTGGAATTTCTTCGGCCTTTTCCTTTCCTTCAGCGTTTCTCTGGTCAGGCTTTTGTTTCAGCCATTTTTCCTGCAGACAAAATGTCCACAAGAATTGTCTCGCTCGTTCCTTTCCTTTGGAGTTTTTTCTCGGGCTTTTTCCTGTGGCCTCTCTTGAATTTCTTCGAACTTTCCTCCCTCGGCTTTTTCTCCGAATTTCTTTGGACTTTTTGTCCGAAGGAATTCCTTCAGACAAAAGTTTGAAAGAAATCAAGCCTATGCCTTTTGCCTTAGTCTTTCTTACTCTGGCGGGATTTTCTTCCGAAGAAATTCTCGTCCTTTGCCTTAAACAAATTTTTGAAGGAAACTTACCCTTTCGGCGTTCTTTCCAAGCGCTTTCCTGCCCTCTGCAAGGGCTGTTTGGCCTCTAAAACTGCACTCCGCAAGGGCTGTTTGGCCTCTAAAACTGCCCTCCGCAAAAGTTGCAAAGGTCCTTTCAGAGTCCGTAGAAAAGCCTGCAGAGTCCGTAGAAATGCCTGCAGAGCCCATAGAAACCCCTGCAGAGTCCGTAGAAATGCCTGCAGAGTCCGTAGAAACAAGACTTGTGCAAAAAATTAAATTTTGGACTGGTTCAGAACAGCAGGGAAAAAAATGGGGGACCGATTTTGGCCTGCGGGACCAAAATGGTCAACAAATTGGTGACTCCCAAGGGAAGCATGCTTGCTATGCTTAGAAACCAGTTGCCTTAAAATCCATTGGGCACGGAGTCAAAATGCAGCTTGAAAAGGTTAGCAACAGTCCCAATAGATCCAAGAATCAATCATGAAGCTTTTACCCCACACACAAAGGAAAACACACACAAGGCTAAAAAACGGTACTTGTGCAAACTGCACTTAGGAAAAGCAGGAAAAGAAACTGAAAGCAAACTATTATGTACAACTAACCAGGGATATTTGCCTCCCTCCTAGATCAAAGGAAAAATTTCTTAAGTCCCCTTCTTGGCTAGGAAACTTATGGTGCCAGACAAGTGGCTGAATGGAATGGAGACTTGGTGACTGGCTCCTCTTGCCTGCCACCTGGATTGGCTTGCATCCGAGTGGATCAAAATCAAACATGCTCCCAACATATATGTACTTTTCTTGTCCTTGGAAGCTTGTCGAATGCTGGTCCTTCATGCTGGTGCATTTCACCAAGAAATCAATGGCTGTTGGCTCATCACCATAAGCTCTTTGATATGCATATCCCTTTGCAGTGCATCATGGTTTGACTCATTCCCTTCTGCCTCATTGAAGACCCTATCAAACCCATCTTTTGCTCCTTCATGGCTTTCTGGAAGAAGGGTGACTGTTGTGGTGTCTGAAATGGAATCACAAACTGATTGCTCATCCCACAGAACATCACTTTTTTGTTCAAATCTCTCTTCTTCAAGGCTTTCCTCAAGATGGGCAAGCCTCTCCTTTTCTTGCTCAAAGACCAGAGTCTCTAGTTGTTCAAAGACATCCATCTGATCCTCCTCCAACTCAGGCTCCTCAGTATAGTCATCCTCCTCATCAAAGCAACAAGGAAGTTCATCAAACAAAGGAGGAGAGAGCTCACCATGTTTACGTTCCTCTTCGTATTGCTGGAACATCCGCATGTCTGCATGCCCTGTGTCTTCCCCATTGCTGATGATGTCTTCCGAAGGAGCCTCCATGATGACTTCATCTTCTTTGACATCCATGATAGCCTCTTGGACAACTCCAAATTGGATCTTCTCTTCCTCACTCGCCTCCTGCAAAACAGGTTCCTCCTTGAGAAGGGATGAAGTGGAAAAACCATGTGGAAGAGGAGGCAGTCCTTGAGCTAGAATCGAATGATTCTCCTCTTTCCATTTGGCCAACACTTCATCTATATCAAGTGTGGCCTTATAGCTCTCTTGGAAGTGTGTAGATGGGGTGTGTTCAGACATGTCCATCACACGTTGGCTGAGGAATCTCGCTCTGGATTCCACCTCTGCAATTCTCCTGGCTATATCTTCTTGGAAGAGCCTTTCTTGGAGGTCATAGGAATCATCATGATGAGTAGGAGCAGCTTCATCTTCTTCAAGGTTTTGAGCAAAACCTTTCTCCTCCTCTTTCCTGCCCCACGATTCCACTGTTTGCTTCCAACTCATGACCTTGGGATTGGAACTTTGCCCCTGTGAACAGGCAGCAACTTTATCCTCTTCAAGTTCCCGAGCTGGTTCATGATTTTCTCTTCCAACTTGGAATCTGGAGATCATACTGAGAGACCTGAGGAAGTTGGGGAGGGTTAGGAAGGGTCTGTTGATTTACAAAAAGAGGTATTACCTTCAAAGGAGGATTCACAATCTAAGGAATTGAGAAGGTTCATTTCCATGAGAGGTTGCTCTAATGCCCTTTGATGTTTGAAAGCTAAATGCAAGGGGTTAGAAGCAGAAGTGATTAACGCATCAGATGAGCTAGAGTGAGCAAGTGTTATCTGATAGAAAGGATTTGGTGCATAAGAGGGGGATTTCTTTAGAATAGGAGGGGGCGCACAAGGCTTACTGTCTTGCATGAATGGACTCTTCCATTTTGCTACCTCCTCCTTCACGGATTGCAAGGCCTGAGCTTGCTTAAACAAACACTCCTCTTTGTACATAAGCTCCTGCTGATATCTATACTGCTTATTTAATTTGTCTATCTCCATCACCTGCTTCTCAAACTGCAACGCTACTTCCCTTATGGTTGAAGGGCAACTATGAGCGCTGCTTGAGGAGATCCCATAAAAAGCTTGAGCTTGATCATGGTTAAATGAAGGAAAAAGGGGCCCATTATGCTAAGCAAAGTTATATATATAAAAATGGTGATCTCTTGATGGCACTTGGACTGCTTAACCATCTGATTCAACTTGGAGTCGCCATTGGTGTTGATGAAAAAGCCTCCAAAGGCTGGTTGGTTGAAGGACACACCAAAAATTCAACTCTTGGGACAAAACTTGTCCCACAATCCCTTGATTAAAGGTCAGATGTATTAATGGTTCGTTCTGCTGTAACAGGACCAGCACCAATCCTGGAACTTTTCTGAGTGTCCGAACGTGGTCCCATCGGGCGTGCCAAAAATTGTTGACACAGTGGATTGCACCCTCGATAGGAGGCTGAGCTCCTGCCTTCCACACGTCACAATGAAAACTCCCCTCTTGCTAGTGGGCCTGACAAAACTGGGGGGGGAGTCTCTAGATAAGGGCTAGCTCCCTTTGATGTATCTTTTAGGTCCTGGATTTCCTACTGCTAACAAATAAATGAAAAAAGGGGGGGTTAAAAAGGGAGAAGGATGCTGAAAACAAAACCTAAACCTAAACTAAAAGGTGATACACCAAAAAAGTTGATCCACTCAGCCCGAACATACACTCTTCATCAAGAACAAGCTCCCATACACTTCATTTGACACGAGAAATCCTTCTGCATCAGTGAGCTAGGGGTCCGTGGATATACAGAGAGGAAGAACTACCAAAGGCGTCCTCAGACGCACTATGGCAGCCTATTCGCAGGCACCTACACTCCTCTAGGGACACTTCTGGCTAACCTGCAAAAGGAAAACTCACAATGTACTAGACATGTTGAAATCATCTTGCGAAAGCATAAAAGAAAATGACTTAACACAGAACAAAGGCATAGACACATACGAAAGTGAAAACTCAGAATGAAGGTAAAAATGCTATGTCTCGATTCAAGGTAAAATCCGGCAGAGTTCTGCCTTACAAGCCCAAAGGTTTTTTGGGCAGAGCTTTGCCTTACGGGCTAAGAGATCCCCTCAAAAATGAGAAGTTACAATATATATAGAGAAGAGAGAACAAAAGCGCCTCTTTTGAAAAAGACTTTTGGCGCCCTTTGACAAGCTGGCCCATGTGCGTTGAGAGCATCGGGAAGAGGAAGCCGCTTGATAGATAATGCTGTGTCAGCTCCTGCTTTGACTTTGGTGTTCAAACATTAATGTGAAAGCATGGGCCGCGCCTCTTTTCTGCAAAGAGACTACTTTCTTTCAGATATTCACGCGGTTTGTCTACTCATAAATGCAAAGTGGAGAAAACAGGCTGCACTGCTTACTGTTTGCATCGTTTGATGACCACTTGGCAAGCACTGTTCCAACTGTAGGAGTAAATCCTTGAGTCGACATCTCTCTTTGCCACCTCGATTGTTTGTCTGTTTTTGCACTTTGTCTCATTCTAGTTTTGTCTTCTCTGTCTCCTTCGGCCCTCGGGGCTATCTTTCTGGCGGGTCGCTGAGTTCACTTGCGGCCTGTCCTTAAGCCTTTTCAAAATCAACGGCTATTTCACCGCCTTAAATTTGATGTCTGTGCACCTGTCACTAGGCGTTAGAACTTCCAACGGCTAGTTCGTCGTTCTTGATTTTGACGTCTTCCGGTCGGTCACCCCTTGGAATTTCTTCGGCCTTTTCCTTTTCTTCGGCTTTTCTCTGGTCGGGCTTTTGTTTCGGCCATTTTTTCCACGGAAAAAATGTCCGCAAGAATTGTCTCGCTCGTTCCTTTCCTTCGGAGTTTTTTTCCCGCGGCCTCTCCCGAACTTTCCTCCCTCAGCCTTTTCTCCGAATTTCTTCAGACAAAAGTCCGAAAGAAATCAAGTCTATGCCTTTTGCCTTAGTCTTTCTTACTCCGGCGGGATTTTCTTCCAAAGAAATTCTCGTCCTTTGCCTTAAAAAAATTTCCGAAGGAAACTTACCCTTTTGGCCTTCTTTCCAAGCGCTTTCCTGCCCTCCGCAAGGGCTATTTGGCCTCTAAAACTGCCCTCCGCAAAAGTTGCAAAGGTCCTTTCAGAGTCCATAGAAAAGCCTGCAGAGTCCGTAGAAACGCCTGCAAAGTCCGTAAAAATGCCTGCAGAGTCCGTAGAAATGCCTACAGAGTCTGTAGAAACAAGACTTGTGCAAAAAATCAAATTTTGGACTGGTTCAGTACAACAAGGGAAAAAAGAGGGGACCGATTTTCGCCTGCGGGACCAAAATGGTCAACACCTCCACAAGGGCATTTCGGGCCAAAAATGCCCTTCGAAACTTTGGTATTGGTCCTCACGTCGACGAAAAGCCCTCCGCAAGGTCCATTCTGCCTTCAAACATACCCATCGAAAGTTTTGAATACGTTCGTTTCATCTTTGAAATGCCTCTCGCAAGGGCACATACCCTTCGGAGAAATTACAAATGACCCTATAGAACGCCCATGTGCCTTCCGCAGAAAAACACTTGCCTTAAGAAGCGTCTAAGACCAATTCGGGCTCTTCCGAAGGACTTACTCAAAAAGCTTTGAAGTAAAGACGTCTCAAAACCCGATTGCTTCTTCCTTACCCTTTTGGGTTTGTGAATGACTCCAACTCATGAAAGATCATAAGTAAAGTAATACCACAAACCTGAATTGAACTACTCTGACGCTAATCGGGTTTGTCTTCAGCTTCAACTTATAAAAGTCATAAGACAAGTCCCCTCATAACCCCGAAATGCACTGCTCTGGCCCTATCGGGTTTCTGAACTGCTTTTACTCATGAAAATTGGCAAGTAAAGTACTTTGCAAAACTTGACCTGCACTGGAACTGGGCATAGACCCTTTCGGGTTTGTCAAGTGCTCCTGCTTATTACTTGTAAAGCTTACAAGTAATGTTGTTCTGAGAACCTGATTTGCTCTGTGAGTGCTGAACAAGACCAATACTTGATGAGACAACACCTGCACCTACACAAAAGCAACTTTTCCTTGATTTTTAAAGGGTTAAGACCTGGTTTCAGGGCAAAAGGTCATGAAGAACAAAGTTTCAAGGGAAAAAGGAGGGGGGGCTCGACAAGTCCTATGACGGGACTCGCGAGTCTGAGTCCCATCACAAGGCTTGTCGAATCTGCAAAAAACTCGACGAGACTTCAACGTGATTGACTCGGGCTTGGAACTACGAGTACTCATCGAGTCTCAACACTATGGTTTCAACTGCAACTGTATGAACTCCAATTCTAAGTGAGAATCATATAGATCTTTCAATTTATGAAATGTTTCCCAATGAATGTTGCACCCTTGCATGTGATGAAAAACCTTTACATCAATTGAGGCCCTCATCAAGACCAATGCTTTTGAATTCTTCTACTTCCACAATGGTATCTCCTTTGCTTCTTTATGTTCGGTAGGTTGTTCATCCTTGTCACAGATGTTGAACCACAAGTCTTTGAAGATAAGTGTGTTATCCAATTGCCTTGACCATTCTAACCAACTATTTTTTCTAATTAGATTGTGCCAACAATAGTTTTGATTGAGTGCGTGTTTGTTGTAAAGGGATAAGGAATGGTTCCTTATCGCTCCACAAAGGTTTCAATTTCTATATACATCTAACTGAAATACCAAACATTTTTATATGCTTGCCCTTTTTATATACCTGTCAGTACGTGGAAAAAAATCGTCATTTCTATATACCCAATGGTATGTGAAAGAGAATTTAAACCACGTGAGAGCATAATGGTATGTGGTACCTGTTGACATTTTTGCCCCACAAGGCAAAATTGTCAACCTTACTATTCGGAAGATGGTCTTATGGCACCAGTTTGTCTTGTGAATCAGTTTTGGGGTCCTTAAAAAGACACCTACAGCCATGTAAATTGGTAAAGACACATACAACCATGCAAATCTCAAGGAGCCATCTACAACCATCAAAATTGAAGCATGTAGTCTATTTGAGGGAAAGACACCTACAGCCAAGGAAAGAGCCTACAACCAGGTAAAGTTTTGGTCATTCAAAGGATTCGAAGGGGCATTCTCATTTTCAGATTTGGCAATGTCCACCTACAGCGATCCTTAAGGTTAACCTACAAGCCTGTAGGTTCGCTTGTGAACGAAGGCGAGTGTTTTCTTTCGGACACCTACGGAATACAGGTTTGTTTTTTAGACTTACAACGACTATTCTCTTTCCCAAGTGTTTTCTTTCCAAAGTGTTGTCTTCTCAAAATTTTGTCGGGCTAAGAGATGGACAATTTCCTCGGAATTTTTGTTCGAGGGAAAAGATTTTTCAAAGGACTTGGCAGAAGTCCAAGAGAATTTCAAAGGGACAATTTACAAAGCATTTAATTCTTTCGGACTTTTTGTCCGAGGGAATTAGTGAGACAAAAAATCAAAAGGTGTGGACAACATAAAGTCCGAAGGAATAAGGACGGTTACAAAAAAACCCGGGTGACCTACAAAAAGCCTGGGTTCCCTATAAAAAGCCCGAGTGCCCTTCAATTTTTCTGAAAAGCCAGTTTCGAAAGACAAAAGCCCTTGCGAAGGGCACTTGGTCGGTGGCAGGACCTTTCCAATTTTCGCGAAAGGCACAAACAAGAGACAGAAGCCCTTGCGAAGGGCAATTGGTCGGTGGA
This sequence comes from Torreya grandis, assembly GCA_037957365.1. Lineage (NCBI taxonomy): Eukaryota > Viridiplantae > Streptophyta > Pinopsida > Cupressales > Taxaceae > Torreya > Torreya grandis. The sequence continues at coordinate 2,845,683 of JARHVA010000137.1, read as the reverse complement.
GTGGACCTACAAAAAGTCCAAAGAAATTCGGGACAAAGAAAAAAACCCGAGAAAATATAAATAAAGGCAAAGAAAGTGTTGCCGCAGTGGATTGCACCCTTGACAGGAGACTGAGCTCTTGTCTTCCACGCATCACAATGAAAACTCCCCTCTTGCCTGTGGGTCTGGCAAAACTAGGGGGAGAGTCTCTAGATAAGGGCTAGCTCCCTTTGATGTATCTCTGTGGTCCTGGATTTCCTACTGCTAACAATGGGGGGGGTGAAAAGGGAGAAGGATGCTGAAAACAAAACCTAATCTAAACGGTGATACACCAAAAAAGTTGATCTACTTAGCTTGAACATACACTTTCCACCAAGAACAAGCTGATATACACTTCATTTGATATTAGAAACTCTTCTACATCAGCGAGCTAGGGGTCCTCTAGAGATACAGGGAGGAAGAACTATTAGAGGTGTTTTGAGACACACTATGGCAGCGTGTTCACATGCGCCTATACTCTGCTGTAGACACTTCTGGCAGACCTGCAAAAGAAGAAACTTCACAATACACTAGACATGCTGGAATCGTTCTGTGAAAGCATAAAAGAAAAATGACCTAACACAAAACAAAGCCATAGACATATGCAAAAGTGTAAGCTCAAATGGAGGTAAAATGCTATGTCTTGATTCAAGGTAAAATTGGGCAGAGCTCCGCCTTACAAGCCAAGAGATATCTTCTCAAATGAGAGATTACTATATATATATAGAAAGAGGAAAAGACTTTGGCACTTTCTGGAAAATAAATGACCCATGCTGCATTGAAAATCTTGGGAAGAGGAAGTCGTTGTTGCTGATATCATCCTTCTAGAAGAGGCCTGCTAGAACCATCCTGTGTAATCGCCGCTCTTGACTTTGGCGCTTAAAACGTATTAAACGCTACTGCAGAAGCGTGAGTCACCCGATTGTTTTAATGACAAGGCCGGCCCTTTTGTCTGCAAACAAGACCACTTCTTAAAGAGATTCACACGGTTTGTCTACTCATCAATGCAAAGTGGAGAAAACAGGTCGCACCGTTCACTGTTCGCGCCCCTTGATGACCACTTGGCGGACACTATTTCAACTGCAGGAATAACTCGCCTCCCCTTTGCCACTTGGGTTGTCTTGTCCATATTCATAATTTTGTCCCTTCCTGGCTTTGTCTTTTCCTAGAATTTGAGCTCTCAGGGCTATCCTATCGTCCTTTGCTGGCTCCTTGGGCTCTTTTATCAGTAGGTCCCTGAGTTCATTCTTAACTTTTGTCTTTTCCCAGCTATGTTTTTTGTTGGTTTTGTCTCTTCCTCTCTTAGCTCTTTGGGCTCCCTTCTGGTTGGCGCTCAAGTATTTAGAGATCAACGGCTATTTCATTGCCATAAAATTGACGTTCGCGCACCCGTCACCATTTGAGAGCCAATGACTAGTTTATTGCCCTGAATTTGACGGCTTCGGGGACGTCATCGGACGTCTAGATCCCAACAGCTAGTTCATGGTGCTTAATCTTGACGTCTTCGGGTCTGTCACCCTCCTTGGCAATTCCTTCGGCTTTCTTGTTTGATCCTTCCCAAAGGGGAGATGTCCCTTTGGCTTTGGAGAAGTGTCCATTTTTGGCCGAGAGTCCCCTGCAAGGGTACCTGCCCTTCGGGGTCCTTTGGGCTCCTTTTGGTAGTCACATCCTTCGGACAAAATGCCCGAAGGATATGTTTCCTTAATGTTTTTTCCGCTTGCCTTTTTCCGGTCGGGCCTTCCTGCAGACAAATTCCTTTAAACAAAAGTCTAAAGGAATTCCTTCGGACTTTTGCCTAAAAGAATTCGTCTTGTTTGCTTTACCATTCCCGTGGGATTTTCTTCCGAAGGAAATTCTTTGTTCGGCAACTTGCCTTGCGAATTTCTTTCGACAAAATGTCTGAAGGAATTCCTTCGGGCATTTTGCCCGAAGAAATTCAACTCTTCGCCTTCTCCGAAGGAAAACTCTGTCCCTTTGGCCCTCTTTCCAAGTGCTTTCCTACCCTCTGCAAGGGTAATTTAAGCCCAAAGCTACCCTTCAGATTTCTGCAATGGTCCATTTTGCTCATCACCTGCCCTCCGCAAGGGCACTTTGGTCTCCAAACTTGCTTTTCGAAAAAGTTACAAAGGGGTCCTTTTGTCGCCTAAGTGCCCTCCGCAGCCTGCTGGAATGGTCCATTTTGTGCCTGACTGCCTTCCGCAAGGGCACTTGTCCTTCAGGCTTTTGGAAGACTCCTTTGAACTTTCCAATTGAACCATTTCTTGAACCATCCCTTTGAGCCAAACGTTGAACCAACTCATTGAACCAAACATTGAACCAACTGCTTGAACTGACTGACTGAACCAAAACATTGAACCAACTGAGTGAACCGACCAACTAAACCGACTGAGTGAACCAACCGATTGAATGGTTCATCAGTTCAATGGTCCAAAGAAGCTTTGTAAAAGCCCTTGCATTCTTTGAACTGGTTCATCTTCTGCGAAAAGACTTGTGCAACCAAAATTGAATTGGCTCAGAACAGTAGGGGAACAAGGAGACCAATTTTGGCCTGTTGGACCAAAAATGGTCAACAATTTGGCGATTCCCAGGGGAAGCATGCCTGCTATGCTTAGAAGCCAGTTGCCTTAAAGTCCATTGGGCACGGAGTCAAAGCGCAACTTGAAAAAAGTTAGCAACAACCCTGATAGATCCAAGAATCAATCATAAAGCTTTTACCCCAAACACAAAGGAAAACACACGCAAGGCTAAAAACACTACTTGTGCAAACAACACTTAGGGAAAATAGGAAAAGAAAACTGAAAGCAAACTACTATGTACAGCTAACCAGGTATATTTGCCTCCCTCCTGGATCAAAGGAAAAATTTCTTAAGTCTCTTTCATGGCAAGGAAACCTATGGTGCCAGACAAGTGGCTGAATGGAATGGAGACTTGGTGATCTGCTCCTCTTGCCTGCCACCTCGATTGGCTTGCACTCGAGTGGATCAGAGTCAAACATGCTCCCAACATATATGTACTCTTCTTGTTTTTGGAAGCTTGTCGAATGCTGGCTCTTCATGCTAGTGTGTTTTACCAAGAAATCGATGGCTGTTGGCGCATCACCATAAGCCCTTTGATGTGCATAGCTCTTTTGACATGCATCATGGTTTGACCCGTTCCCTTCTGCTTTATTGAAGACCCTATCAAACTCATCCTCTGCTCCCTCATGGCTTTCTTGAAGAAGGGTGATTGTTGTGATGTCTGAAATGAGATCACACACTGATTGCTCATCCCACAGTATAGCACCTTTTTGTTCAAGGCTCTCTCCTTCAAAGTTGTTCTCAAGATAGACAGGCTTCTCCTTTTATTGCTCAAGGATCAAAGTCTCTAGTTGTCCAAAGACATCCACCTGATCCTCCTCCAACTCAGGCTCCATGGCATGGTCATCCTCCTCATCAAAGCAACAAGGAAGTTCATCAAACAAGGGAGGAGAGAGCTCACCATGCTTACGTTCCTCTTCATATTGTTGGAACATCCACATGTATGCATGCCCTGTGTCTTCTCCATTGTTGATGTCTTCAAAAGGAGCATCCATGAGGATTCCTTCCTCATTGACATCCATGAGAGCTTCTTGATCAGCTGCAAATTGGATCCTCTTCTTCACTTGCCTCTTTCAAAACAGGTTCCTCCTTGATGACTTCAAAAATATCATCTTCAGATTCACCAACCTCTTGAAAGGATAAATCTGAAAGCTTGCAGCCCCTTTGCATACTTATTTGAGTCCAAATGCTGCCTTCTCCACCCATAGTCAGCTCATAGCCTCCTTGAAGAGGGGTGCAGCCTACCCCAATGACTTCAAACGAATCATTCAAAACATGAACAAGAGACTGTCCATGCTCTTCCATGACATCTATGGTGATCTCCTTCTCATCTGCACTCATGGAGTCTCCCTCATCAGTCGTGAACTGAGTATACTCCTCTTCACTCGCCCCTTTCAAAACAAGTTCCTCCTTGAGAAGGGGCGAAGTGGAAGGTTGACAGACGAACTCATGTGGAAGAGGAGAAAGCCCTTGAGCTAGAATCAAATGATTTTCCTCCTTCTATTTGGCCAGCACTTCATCTATATCAGATGTGGCCTAATAGCTCTCTTGGAGGGGTGTAGATGGGGTGTGTTCAAACGTAGGATCTTCTGCTTGATCTGAACCGTCCATCACACTTTGGTTGAGGAACCTCATTCTGGATTCCAACTCTGCAATTTTCTTGGCTATATTTTCTTGGAAGAGCCTTTCTTGGAGGTCACAAGCATCATCATGATGAGTAGGAGCAGCTTTATCTTCTTCAAGGTTCTGAGCCGGTTCATGATAGGCACTCCTCCAACTTGGAATCTGGACATCATGTTGAGAGACCTGAGGATTGGTAGAAGGGGTGTTTTTTGGCGTAGGCTCCTCTCTAAGGTCTGAAACCTCCATCTCTCCTTCACTAAGCAATCTCACCTTTGCTTCTAATTCCTCAATTTGCTTAGCTAGATTTTCTTGAAAGAGTCTTTCTTGGAGCTCATAGGAATCATCATAGAGATGGGGAGTGCATGAAGGCTGCCATGAAGTACAAGAAGCTTCTTGAGGAAGGGTGGGAGGGACTTGAAAGGGACTAGCCTCATTTTGTACCTCACACTCTTGGACAATGTCTTTCTCCTCCTTGCTGTTCCATGACTCAACTACTTTACTCCAGCTCATGATATTAGGACTGGACATCTCCTTTTGGGGTGATGGGGTTGCAATGTGAGAGGGCAGTGAGGGTTTGGATTCCACTTCCCTTGTTGCCAACATAGACTGCTGCATTTGAAGATTTTCCAATTCAATCTGCTTATCAAGATTGGCCTTAAACACAAGATTTATTGTTTCAAAACTCTACTCAACATGATTGGGGAAAGGACTTTGGCAAGCTTGACTTGGCTCATGAGCAGGAACTGCGTATGGCTGATATAAAACTTGGGGCAGCGGGTATGCAGGTTGATAGAATTGGTAAGGCTGCCTCTCATGAATACTCAGCCTCCCTTCCAAAGATGCAATCAAACCACTCACATCCAGCATCTCATTTGTAAGCCTTTGCCAATTGGCTCTTTCAATGGGAATCCATTCACTCTTAACCAGATCTAGTGCATTTCTCACATGATGGACGACATGATCAGGGATTTCTTGGCCACATCCCCTTCTAGTGTCAAGCTCTACTACATACTTTTCATATCCTAGCAGTGCTTCTTTGAAGGTGGAAATGGGTTGATTGGCAAAGAGATTAGGTTGAGTAGGAGAAGTGACACATCGAGAAGACTGGGCATAAGACTGATATAGCTCATGACAGGGCTGAGACTGGTCATATTGGACCTGCAAAGGGCAAAACTCATAACCGTATGCATCCTTGTTGCTTGAGGTGATTCCATGAACAACCTGAGCTTGATCAAAAATATATGGAGGAACACAAGACCCATGGTTCTGAGCAATGGAATTATACATACCAAACTGTGATTTCTTGATGGCACCAGGATTGCTTAACCAGCTGATTTAACTCGGAGTCGCCATTGGTGTTGATGAAAAGCCTCCAAAGGCTGGTTGGTTGAAGAACACACCAAAATTCTTCAACTCTTTGGATAAAAACTAGTCCCACGATCCCCTGATTAAAGGTCCGATGCTGGATTAATGATTCGTTCTGCTGTAACAGGACCAGCACCAATCTTGGAACTTTTTTGAGTGTTAAAACATGGTCCCACCGGGCGTGCCAAAAACTATTGATGCAGTGGATTGCACCCTTGACAGGAGACTGAGCTCTTGTCTTCCACGCATCACAATGGAAACTCCCCTCTTGCCTGTGGGTCTAGCAAAACTGGGGGGGGACTCTCTAGATAAGGGCTAGCTCCCTTTGATGTATCTCTGTGGTCCTGGATTTCCTCCTGCTAACAATGGGTGGGGGTGAAAAGGGAGAAAGATGCTGAAAACAAAACCTAATCTAAACGGTGATACACCAAAAAAGTTGATCTACTTAGCTTGAACATACACTTTCCACTCAGAACACGCTGATATACACTTCATTTGATATTAGAAACTCTTCTACATCAGCGAGCTAGGGGTCCTCTAGAGATACAGGGAGGAAGAACTATTAGAGGTGTTCTGAGACACACTATGGCAGCCTGTTCACATGCGCCTATACTCTGCTGTAGACACTTCTGGCAGACCTGCAAAAGAAGAAACTTCACAATACACTAGACATGTTGGAATCGTTCTGTGAAAGCATAAAAGAAAAATGACTTAACACAAAACAAAGCCATAGACATATGCAAAAGTGTAAGCTCAAATGGAGGTAAAATGCTATGTCTTGATTCAAGGTAAAATTGGGCAGAGCTCCGCCTTACAAGTCAAGAGATATCTTCTCAAATGAGAGATTACTATATATATATAGAAAGAGGAAAAGACTTTGGCACTTTCTGGAAAATAAATGACCCATGCTGCATTGAAAATCTTGGGAAGAGGAAGTCGTTGTTGCTGATATCATCCTTCTAGAAGAGGCCTGCTAGAACCATCTTGTGTAATCGCCGCTCTTGACTTTGGCGCTTAAAACGTATTAAACGCTACTGCAGAAGCGTGAGTCACCCGATTGTTTTAATGACAAAGCCGGTCCTTTTGTCTGCAAACAAGACCACTTCTTAAAGAGATTCACGCGGTTTGTCTGCTCATCAATGCAAAGTGGAGAAAACAGGTCGCGCCGTTCACTGTTCGAGCCCCTTGATGACCACTTGGCGGACACTATTTCAACTGCAGGAATAACTCGCCTCCCCTTTGCCACCTGGGTTGTCTTGTCCATATTCATAATTTTGTCCCTTCCTGGCTTTGTCTTTTCCTAGAATTTGAGCTCTCAGGGCTATCCTATCATCCTTTGCTGGCTCCTTGGGCTCTTTCATCAGCAAGTCGCTGAGTTCATTCTTAACTTTTGTCTTTTCCCAGCTTTGTCTCTTCCACTCTTAGCTCTTTGGGCTCCCTTCTGGTTGGTGCTCAAGTATTTAGAGATCAACGACTATTTCATTGCCGTAAAATTGACGTTCGCACGCTCGTCACCATTTGAGAGCCAACGACTAGTTTATTGCCCTAAATTTGACAGCTACGAGGATGTCATCGGACGTCTAGATCCCAACGGCTAGTTCATGGTGCTTAATCTTGACGTCTTCGGGTCCGTCACCCTCCTTGGCAATTCCTTCAGCTTTCTTGTTTGATCCTTCCCAAAGGGGAGATGTCCCTTCAGCTTTGGAGAAGTGTCCCTTCATTTTTGGCCGAGAGTCCCCCGCAAGGGTACCTTCCCTTCGGGGTCCTTTGGGCTCCTTTTTGGTAGTCACATCCTTCAGACAAAATGCCCGAAGGATATGTTTCCTTTATGTTTTTTCCGCTTGCCTTTTTCCGGTCGGGCCTTCCTGCAGACAAATTCCTTCGGACTTTTGCCAGAAAGAATTCGTCTTGTTTGCTTTACCATTCCTGCGGGATTTTCTTCCGAAGGAAATTTTTTGTTCGGCGACTTGCCTTGCAAATTTATTCGGACAAAATGTTCGAAGGAATTCCTTCGGGCAGTTTGCCCGAAGAAATTCAACTTTGTCTTCGCCTTCTTCAAAGGAAAACTCTGTCCCTTTGGCCCTCTTTCCAAGCGCTTTCCTGCCCTCCGCAAGAGTACTTTAAGCCCAAAGCTACCCTTCGGACTTCTGCAATGGTCCATTTTGCTCATCACCTGCCCTCCACAAGGGCACATTGGTCTCCAAACTTGCTTTTCAGAAAAGTTACAAAGGGGTCCTTTTGTCGCCTAAGTGCCCTCCGCAGCCTGCTAGAATAGTCCAGTTTGTGCCTGATTGCCCTCCGCAAGGGCACTTGTCTTTCAGGATTTTGGAATACTCCTTTGAACTTTCCGATTGAACCATTGCTTGAACCATCCCTTTGAACCAAACGTTGAACCAACTCATTGAACCAAACATTGAACCAACTGTTTGAACTGACTAATTGAACCAAAACATTGAACCAACTAAGTGAACCAACCGATTGAATGGTTCAATGGTTCAATGGTCCGAAGAAGATTTGTAAAAGCCCTTGCATTCTTTGAACTGGTTTATATTTTGCCGAAAGACATGTGCAACCAAAATTGAACTGGCTCAGAATAGCAGGGGAAGGAGACCGATTTTGGCCTGCCGGACCAAAAATGGTCAACAAAAAGAAAAGGGAGGGAGATCCTTTGGACTTTTTGTCCAAAGGAATACTTCGAGAAATTGCAAGCAGGAAAAGTCAGCCCTTCGAGAAGTTCGTGGGAATTTAAAAGGACATAAGAGTCAAAAGGAATAAAATCGAAAAAATTGGCAAGAGAAAAGTCAAAGCCAAGAATCTGAAGGGAAGAATGGTCATGACAAGAATTCCGAAAGAATAAACTAAGGGGCTGTCCAAAAAGTCCGAGGGGGTTGTTTGAAAATTCCGGAGGGCACTTTCCGCGGGAAGTCAAATCCAAAAAAGCCTAAGAGGTTATGATAAAATAAGCAAATGAAAAGGAGGAGGATATCCCTCGGACTTTTTGTTCGAAGGATTCCTTCGGGAAAATAGGCAGAAATTTATTCGGAAAAGTTGGCCAAGGAAATCCAAATCCAAGGAGAGGACACGCACAAAAGTCTGCAACCAACAAAAAGTCTGAGGAAAGAGAAACCAACAGAATTCCGAAAGGAAATAATTAAAAAAACAAAGGCAAGACAGAATTTCGAAGGAATAATTGGACTTGGACAGAAAATAAAAGTCCGCATAAAATGAACATGAACAGGCAGACCAAATAAAAGGAAAATCCATGCAAGCGAAGGCTATTTTCAGTTGACTGCTCAAAGCTTCAGTTGGCTGGTTATTGAAGTCAAGCTCATCTTCGAATCAACTTGTGCTTTCAAACGTTCTAACTCAGCTTCCAACATTTCAATTCGAGTTCTAATTTTAGCATGGCATGGATTTCAAGCATGCTCTTGTTATCGCATGATTTCAAACGATCAAATGGCTCAAGAGGAAGTCCATATTTGGAGGTGGTCGTAGCATTTTTGCATGATAAGAATTTGACTTTAAACAAACTCACCGTCCATTTCCTCTAACGCCAAGGAGCTTCATGCACGATAAATAGACTTTTTGTTAAGACTGAGTTGGATGGATTTAACCTCCTATTTTTTCCAACGCCAATTCTTGGTTGTAATTTTCTATATAAGTTGGCTTTTCAGCCTTAAATTGTATCCCTCTCTTGGTAAGACCAGACTCTATCATTGGTGAGTTGTGTAATCTCTTCAATCAATAAAAGGACTGTACTTTCAGATTTCAAGTGCTGGCATAGTGTATATTCATTCAACAATTTACATATGTAGTAGATTTCTCTCCCTTCCCAAATTCTGATTCGTACCTAGTTGCTAGCTCATCATATTATGCAGGTCATGTTTAGTGTTCTATATGTCTTTTGTTGAAGTTGTAAGTGGACGTGAGGTGGCTGCAAAGTGTCTTGTATCAGACCTCTCTCTATCGTTTTCCCTCACGTTTTGGTCTTTGGATCGAACCTTCTCATGAAATATTTATGCATAGTGATAAATTGAAATCAAAGGTCTTCTTTTTTCCTTGTTTGATTCAGTGTTCAAGGTTCCAAGTAGAGTGGATCAATATTTTGGTGTATCATCGTCATTAAGTAGGATTTCCCTTTCAAGTTTTTTTCTCCCTTTTCCATGGTAGATTCGTAACACAGAGTAGAGATCCATTGATACATCTTACAGGAACCAGCTTTATCTAGAGGTTCTTCTCACCATTGAGGCACCCACCTTCGTGAGAAGATCCCATTGTTTCAACCGAAGAGAGGATTAGCCATTTTAGCACGTCTTCGATTCAGGGTGCAACTCCAGGTTGACAACAGTACCTAGGTAGTATGTGAAGAGGATTTGCTCTATCTATGACACCCACTTAGCGAGAATTCCTTGTACGTAGGCATGATAACCCTATATACTCGGAGTGTTCTTGCTCATTTTTAGGATTTACGTTTAGCAATAATCACAAATGGGTAACGAAAGGAATGGAAAAATATTTGTTTCCCTTATTTCTCCCCAACAGTTTATAGGAACGATGTCACAAATGCCGTTGTTGTAGTTATATTAGGCTATAAATGCAGTAGTTTGATCAAGATAATATGACTTGTAAACTTGAACTAGAGACACTATTGATACTGAATGTTGCAATTTTTTTTGTTTGCACAATTTGATTTGTTTTTTGTTGGAGATTAATCTTATTTGGGTTCACTTTTTCCAAGTCATTTAGGGTAATTTAGGTTTATCATAAGTCCATTTTAGTTATGCTCGCTTTATCTCAGATTTGTGAGGTGTCACGTTTTTTGGAGAATATTGGAGTTACATTTACATGTAACTCCCCCCACACTTGTCACACACATCCCCTCACTCAAAAGGGGATTAGTGACATTTGGAACACACATGAATTTTATGTAAATAACTCTTTTTTCCTTCTAGCTCTATTTATTGAGTTCTCATCTCTCATTCTTCATCCATTTTGCTCTAGCTATTTTTAGATGCCTCTTTTGGCTTGAGACTATTCTTCCATCTCTTTCTCTTAGACTTCTATTTGATATTGTACTTGGAGATTGATGTTTTACAAGTCTAATAGATGTGGGGGTTTTCTCCATTTGATGGTTTCCTCACTTGCCAACTCGTCTCTTGAATTTTGTGGTTTGCTTACTTTTCAAGATAACACTATTCCTTTTACATTCATTATTTTATGCTTTATCAACGTTAATCTCTCGATTTTGGCATAAATCCTAACATTGTATCGAAGCAGGTTTGGCTTAACATTAAAATTTGAGAGTTTTGTGCATCTTGGGTGCAGAAGATGTTTTTTTTGCAAGGGTTTTCACCCTTGCAATTTTTTCTCTTTACCCATTTCTTTTAATTTGTCCCTAGATCTCGTTATTTCATTTTTTTTTGGCACTTTATCTTTTACCTTCATCTTTGACCTTTTGAGATGTGCATTAATTTCTTTGACTGTTTGTAGATTTGTTTGGCAGGAGACACTTCAGCCTGCATGAGATGTCTTACCTCTTTAGTTTTGCCATATTCTTTCATTGATAAGTAATTTCATTTGCATAATCAGTCGGGTTACAAAACTATAAAACGCGTACTTGCCTAAGTACTATTCCTAGTGACCATCCTGACTTGTTTGCATTGGTTCACAATAGAAAGCAATTAACTCTATAATTTTCCAGACAATTAAAGGGGAATAAAGATGCTAATAATAAGTGTCTTAATTCATCCAAATATAGAATAACAACTTTTGGGAGAAGAGATATGGTGTTTCCACAGTCCATTAGATTTAGAGATAGCAACTTCTAGATAAAACTGTGTATGCTGTTTTTGATCGACATTTTGGATCACACTCCATGATCCATCATCAGGAAGAGGATAGAAAACATAGAATGCAGACTTAGGTTCCTTTGTTTATAAAGGATGAAAACTATGACAAGCCACAATGCCATTAGGGATGTTCAAAAGTCACAATCTCATTGAGATTTCTTTTATCTTGACTTTGGATCATATAAATGAAATGGCAGAAACTATGCTTTGGTGGATGGAATTGGACTTTCTGTTTTTTTGGTAGATGTTAGTTGTATAGTTTGAAACAGCGATTCTTCTGAATGCAAAAAATTACAAAAACAGAGGAATTTTCACCTCCAGAATGGGTACATCTTGCAAGAATTGCTCATAGAGATCTCTTTTGATCATGGTGGTGTTCATTACAATTGTTCGGAATGTGTTCCTATCAACTGCCCAAAGTGCAGAGTCTGAGAGTGCCTGCTCAGAGAAAGGAGCTTAATGAGAAAGCTAGGCATGTTATGTTTTCATAGTAAAACAGCATTCTTCCCATTCTTATTTAATAAAACAAAACATAAGCACCCTCCATGGTTTTCCAAATTCACCTTGACAGTTGCTGCCCTTGGAGCATTGTAGAGCAGAGCAAGCTCTCCAAAGGTGTCACCTGCACTACATCTCTTCACCATCCTTGATTTTTTGTCATCAGATCCTTTTATCCACACTTCACAAGTTCCTTGCTAAAAATGAAAGAGTACTAGAACAATTAACATCTTTAAAACACCTTGAATGGCAATATGGATGTACAGAAACATACTGGTTACTGGTTATGAAATATTTGCTTTAAGGTTTCTGCTTCAAAGATTAGGCAATAACACAACCTATAGTGTATGAGTACAAAGAAAATAGAAATGATAAGAATTCTGAATCATCCCTCTTCTAATTCTTGGACCTATGGTCTAACTTGGGATGATAACCAGGCAGAAAGATAAGGAGCAAACATCATGATCATTATTCACATGAATTAGCATGAGTGAGCATCTCAGTAAGAAAATGTGGCTAATAGTTACTTTACTTCGATACCAGTTAAATATTAAATACCTCCAACATGAAGAAGTGATCCCCTGGATCCCCTTTCCTGATAATCATATCCCCTTTTGCGTACTTCACCTCTTTAGCTGCATTAATAACCTAAGTATTTCATCAAACAAAGCACATTCGATTCAGAAAGCGAACAAAAGATATGCCAGTGTCAAAGTCTTACATAAACAGTGAGAAATGGAAGTGCAATATCAAGATTTGGCACTTGAAATGAATAAAAGAATAGACATCCTTGGATAAATTTGAAAAATTCAATAAAGGATTAAAATCAGATTGACAATTTTTTGTGTACATAACTGATTTCGTTTTGTTCCATTGTGTGGTGGCCAAGGTGCCATGTATGAACAGGTAAAAAGTAAATCAACAAAGTTCAGCTCTAATAGTGATTTTTTTTATTTAAATGAAAGTGCTATATTACATTTAAAAAGATTTACAGACTATTCACAAAAAAGATAGGTAGAATAGATTCGCACTCCCAAAATCCAGTATACTAGGGTCACATGACCTAGGAAGATATCAAAATATCATGAAAAAAGATTCCATTGGGTGGCCTGGGAGCATTGTTTCTTTCCAAGAGAAGCTGGTGGTTTAGGTCTGCTTGACATCCATCTTCAAGTCATTGCATTGTGATTTAAATGTTTGAAAACCAAAGAGATGTAACGTTCCTGCATATTAATTCTGGTTTTACAAAATCTAATATCAATCAACAAATTAAATCGTTAATATGCCTGAGTATGGTAACATTTAAAGCAGTAGCTTACACTTTGGGTTTGCTCTTTATCAAGAGATTTATAAAGCAAACATTTCTGTAATGCATCTTCTATTCTACTCCTGGCATCATTGTATTTTGGAATAACCTGCAATGCAAAAAGTGAAATGCATCACCTTCTAAATCAAAGCTCTTCATGGACAAAGGCTGAACTGTAAACCAAATAACAAGTTAAAAGACAGGTTTTATTTGTACAAATTTGAAAAAGCTAAGGTATAAAAGAGAAAATTGGACGAATGAGAATTAAAAACGTTTTTGAGAAAGGTTTATGGAATCAGCAATATGCTAATATAAAACTTCACCCAGTTGCATGCCCACCAATACATTGATGGCCAAAAATTAAGAAATAATGATTGCATAAAACAAAAAATGAAATATGTTGCAATATTTGCCTTTGGTCTGAACCAATGTAGCAACTTTAGCATGGACAGTTTTATACGGTAGACCTCAAACATGGAGGAAAAAAAAATCAGTCTATGAAAAAATTACAATAAGGGAAAAAATACAGTAAATTACATCTATAAAAATACACTGATTTTTTAATACCCGGCACAATAAAGAAATCCAAACACCAAACACTTAGAACAAAGAGATCACAGTTTTGTGTTTTTATACAGTGGATTGAAAACGGAAAAACACAGTAAATCTCTCAAAAACCACTGTATTTGGTAACCTTGGTTGGAACAATGCAACACCAACGATTGCATAAACCAAAAAAATCAAGGAGTTTGCAATACTTGCCCTTGGTTTGAACAGTACAAAATCTGATAGAGGAGTGCATTCCGCACTCACGGATTTCCTTCTACCTGACAAAAGTGCAGTAGGTCCATGTTGTATGCTTTGGACTCCGCTCATTTTTCTTTAAAATATTCTAATCAAATCTCTTTCAGTATCTTCTATTGTATTTCTTTCAGAATCCGCAACTAAATTTCTTTCAGAATCTCCAATTACAAGCCTTTCTATAGGCTGAGAAAAAAACAAACAAATTCCAGACAATGATGAGTGGAAGTCAATTTGCATTGTAGAATCATTTGAAGGACCCTTTTTATTCCAGCTTGTGTACATTCCCTTAATTATGTAGCAATTTCAATACATACTTGAGAAGACGAGAGATTAAATACAAACATGTGCATTGACTAGGCTAGTAGATAAACATACAATGAATGATAATCTAATAAAACTATCCTTTTGCAAGTTTAAGATTTATTCATCATTAGAAACACCGAAGTTTGGGTATGAAATGTAATCCATTGAATAAAAAAAATTAATCATTAGCACCAAAGTGTACTTACAACCACCGCAGCAGTAGAATGTGAGTACACAAGAAACAATGCTGAAAGACTAGCACAGGAGCAAGACCATCTGAGTGCATGCACTAGAGAAACTGAGAGTCTGGGTATTACAGGTTGCAAGCAGTTTGCCTGTCTCCTACCAGCCACTAGCTACGAGTGAAATCAAGACCTTGCAAGCAGTCAATAGACCATTTAGTCATTATATCACAAGATGAGATCAGTAGTTTTAATGGAAGTGTTAATATCATAGTTACCTGCATCTCCGGGATGGGGGACGGGCTTATTTCAGTTTGTTTAAGCGTTTTTTATTTTTTTAATTTATTTGTATTTTAAAGATTTAATGACAAAATGGCACTGTAGCAAGAAACACCACGTTCCCAGTTAAGATTTAATTTCAGTCTTTGAGATTTGTATTTAGTTGTGCATTGTTCCCAGTTATTTCATTGTTAGTTATTTGGTATATTAGTATTTTCGGTTATTGCATTCTGTATAAGGCAGATCTATGTTTTTCTTCATAAATTAAAAAATACAAAAAAAAGAGTTCTGGGTATTAGTTCATTAGCTTGGCTAGGCTAGGGCGCCACTATTCTCTAATTTTCAGAATTTTTAAAGCTTGCATTTATTTTCTAGAGGAAATTGCCCTATTCAGCTGGGACGCCCCTTTTGGGCTGCATTGCAATCCGTGTAATAATTATTGGTTGCAGATTGGGTCAGATTTTGGGTGCTAGCTTGGGCGCCATCATAAGAAAGGGACTGTGCAACAGAAATCAGGTCGATTGAACAAGTTTTTTGTGAGTTATGAACATCTGAATAATTTAATAGGTTGCTAGTTTTTCCTCTTTCTAAGAGCAAAATTGTATTCAAAACTGAAATTATTATATTGCTCTTGATTCTTTCATTGTTGGGCATGACTATCCAAGATATGGATAATATTCTATGATGTAATGCTAATCTTTCTGCTTCTTACGACACTGGCATACAGATCTTTCTAATATTGTAAAGCTGACAGTAGTACTGGCAGCCATTCTTTACTTGTTCAAATCTGATTGCAAATGTTCAGTTTCTAATAAAGACATTGTATTAGTTTTAGCTCCGCCCTATGGTAGCTACTTTCCCTCTCGGGGTTAGCAAGCACATTCTGGGTGTTGAGCTCCGCCCTATGGTAGCTACTTTCCCTTCTGGGGTTAGCAAGCACATGCTGGGTATGGAGTAGTTTTATCTTTCAGCATTTTCCATTTAAGCATTGTTTGTAATTTCACTCCATCTTATGGTCGCCCCTTACTCTGCTTTGGATTGGGTAGCACATGCTTGACGTTGAGTTCCTTTGTTTTGTAATTCACTCTGTCTTATGGTCGCCCCTTAGTCCGCTTTGGATTGGGTAGCACATACTGGACGTCGAGTTCCATTTCCAGCATTTAGAGAGCAGATCCTCTGACCAATGCTCGCCATCATCGGCGCCATACTGGTTAGAGTTGTTTCAGTACGTTTGGGTTCATTTTCTAACCTTAACGGGTGCATTGATTGTAATTTGCAATTTGTAAAAATCAAAAAATTTGGCTCGGGATATTTCACTAAACTATATTCTTATTATTCTTCCCAGATGATTACATTATAAAATCTCTGTCATGCATACAAAAATAATATCAAATATTGTTCAAAAACCTGATTTTTTTGCAATCTGAAAAAAAAACCCTAGATCTGGTAGGGCTGGTACGGTTGCAATAAATAACCATTTCTCCTTGCTTCTAATGATCCAGAATGATGCTAGATGTATAGGCGCTCCAACTGGAATATGTCAACTGGTCCAAAAGAAGGCGTTTTGCCCTAGAAGTGAAATACGCCCCCTGCTGGTGATGTACGCCCTGGTACAAAACCATATGGCTTCCGTACAGCAGTAGTAAAAAACAGTACGCCCTGAAAGTTGAGCTCCAGATCTCAAGAAAAATAGCGCCACTACTGAAGATCCCTTTCTGGATGATTTTCAGATCAAAGCCCTGAATATATAAATCCCTGTGAATCTCTGTGATAACCTCTGTGTGAAGTTATTTATCTGCCTGGCAATAGATCAGCTGATATTTCACAACCTCTGAATTGCACACACTGAAGATTGCATGTTCTCCAATGCAAATCGAATACTGGAACCCTTGGCTCTGTCTTCAAGAAAATACTTGGCAAAAATTGGCTTCAATCATGAATGGCACGCTTTCCAATGAGAAACCCTTATAGTCTTGGAAAAAGTGTGATTTCCCTAATTAGGGTTTCATAATTTAAATTCGGATTTTCTTTTAATTTTTCCATAGTTCAAAAATCACATTTTTTTTAATTATTAAAAAACGACCCCTTTCATAATGAGCGCCCCCTAGTCAAAACCCTTAAGTTATAATATTAAATATTATAACTTCATGATATAGCTCCGAATAATTAATATTTAATTAAATCAATTAAATATTAATATCTCTCTCAATACATATCCGATTCTCGAACCATCTGAAGCTGGCGAACAAGGGAGTGATTCCGCACATGACCAGACCATAGCAAGGGTGCTCCGCTGAGTGTCAAATATCCCTAAAAATAGCAACTCAGGCAAACGGTGTCCGAAAGAGCCTGAACGAAAACCAACTGAAAAAATTCTGACAGTCGAAGCCAAGCCAAGCTCCATCAAGACCCTCTATCCATCTTATTAGCCTACGAGAACCAGGAATAGGCTAAACCCTCTACGAACTGATGCTCATGAAAATGGAGACATTACAGTCCGCCCTCCCTGAAATTGCTTGTCCCCAAGCAATCTCAGCTGCCAAGAAAACTCTACTCCAACTGGATCCCAAATGACTCTGTAGAGTGCCCGAAAAGATACTGAATCATGCTTAGCACTGTTGTGAACCACTATCATGATGAAAAGCAATCTGTCATACAAAATGATCCCTGTATCCCAATACAATCTGTACTCACATTCATCTACCAAATCCTCCTGGATGTGATAACTTATCAAACCATCATCCCTGCTAACACCATAACCATCATGTAACCATGTATCCGTATGAAATCCCTGTGATATAGGAGTAGCAATCCCTAGCAGATTCGTATCAGCATGATGGATAGCTAACTTGCAGGTTCTAGTTCCAACTTTTGTAGATGGCAACTCTTCATTGCACAATGGATGGTATAAGCTCCTTGTCAATCCACATCGATGCATCAACCAACCCTCTGTATCTGAACTAAAAGAAAGGTGATGAACTCTCCTCACTATGCAGTCATGGTAAAAAACACCAACCTCCGTCAATTGTTGACCATCATAGTCCTACTTTGTATCCCTTGACATGGAACTAACATTAAGGGAATCAAGTGTATTTTCAGATTCATCCCTCATTTGGATGAGGAGTCTCCTAATGTGATCTATCCCCTTTCGCCTCTCCATGTTGGAGAGATTGACCTTTCCTTTTATGTTTTGAAGATGCTGTCTCACCTTGACAGCGACTAATCTAGCCTTCTTGGCCCTTTGTGACCACATCACATAAATTTTGTGTCCTTTCCACATCCTTCCAAGTCTGATATAAAAAATCAGAATGCTCATGACTTGTATTCATCCCTAGACTGAATACGTCACACTTGTATGTAAATGGTTCATACCGCAGAAGTTCTGGGGCCATCCATTCGGGAGTTCCAGCAGCTACCGTATCCCTTATGGGAAGGGTTGTTATTATCCGCGATAGACCAAAGTCGCAGATTTTAACTGTCCACTGTTTGTCAACCAGACAATTTGCACTTTTCAGATCTCGGTGCACTACGTTCATCTGCTGTATGCACATCATGGCCCTGCAGATATCACGGAGCATCTTTAATCTTCTTCGCTAGCTGAGCTTCTTTCCTTGACCGCTTGTATGTAATAAGTAATACAGACAACCCAATTCCATATATTCTGTCACCATTGAAAGATGAGGGGGCTTTGTACAGGATCCAAGAAACAATATCACATTTGGATGTCGCAAGCGGCTTAGAAGTGATATTCCATTGCAGAAGTCTTCCATGTTCTCCTCGGTCAAATCTTGCTCAAGTAAAATCTTGATTGCAACTTCTGTTCCTTTCCAAATGCCTCGAAAAACTTCCCCAAATGAGCCAATACCAACACGAACACCGATTTTCAACTCAGAAAAATCTATATTCCATTCTAAGAATGGCAATAATGGTTTGGATGGAAGTGATGAAGACTCCAACACTCGATTCCATGAAGTAATTATGTCAACGAATTTCGAAGGATCCATCCCTCTTGCAGACGACAGATTCTTCTGAAATTCTCGTGGAGATGAAGGTACTGAAGTAGCCCTCTGAGAGAGTTTATCAAAATTCTTTGAAGAACTGAATTCTGTCCTTTCTCTAGAATTGCTTCCTTGATCAGTGGCAGCAAACTTTGATGCATGTTCAGACTGATTATTCCAAATAGTTTGGCTTTTCTCATCTCCAATCATACTTTTTTCTACATTGCAAAGCTCGTCACCTTTTACAAGTTGTTCTTGCTTCATTGCTTCTTTCATTGCTCTGACAGCTCTGACCATATCATCACTGATTTCTGGTATGATGCTCATGCTTCTTTTTCTTATTCGACGAGATTCTGATGCTGAATGATGATCAGAGCGAGTAAAATCTCCACCAATCAACCAAAACCCATTTTTTGCCCCCAATTCTTGGGTACCATTTATAGATGATTCCAAGGTATCGTCATTCTCATGTTGTCGAAGTATTTTCTCATGCTGAGGTGAAGAAATGTGGCTGCTGTCATCAGCAGACCTGTCATATTCTTCAAGCTTTACAAGTGCATTTTTATTGGAGTCTTCATGCCCAACACTTACACTTTGTGAACCAACACTTGTAGACTCATCTTCACAATTTCTCCCATGCGTAAGAGTAGTAATCTCATAAGAATGAGGAAAAACATCGCTGTCCCAATTCAAATCTTTGGAATTTTCTTCTTCGTTGTAGTCATCAAACACCATCAAGTCTTGATGTGTCTCATCTTGTCTCTTAGCTGCCATAAAGAACTGATTTTCTGAATTATGATAGGAGTGATTATGCCCACTCAAAAGTAGACAAAGGTCAGCGATCTCTCTATCTTGATCTTTTACCAAATGGATAGCCCTGTCCCTATCTCTAACCAATTGTAGGTAGTCTTCTTTTATCAATTCCAACGCATCTTTGAAGGGATGCAAATGTGTATGAGAAATGCCATGTCCCAATCCCTTTTGTCCTTCCTCTCTTTGAGCTGTCCAAATGAGGTCTTCTAGGTGTTTGTGAGTGCTGTCCATTCTTGACAAAGCATGAGTTATTCCATCTTCCTTCACCACCATTTGTACTTGCAAATCTTCCCAAACCAAAGGCTTTTGTTCCAACTGTCATTGGCTGCCATAGTCTGATTTTTCATGATGTGAAGGTGAAGTAGCACTATGATCATCCAAAAAATCCATACCATTATTACCCATATCATTAGCATGCTCTATGCTGGCCTCCAATGTAGAAGTCTCAAGTGAAGCTTCTTGCAAAGATGATATAGACAACTCATTCCCCATGGCTGCCCTCATATCCTCTTGGGTCAAATCAACATGTCTAACAATTGGTGTAAGGCTGCCATCAATGGTTGATATCATATCACAAGCTCCTATCTCATGAGAATCATGGGACATAATGCTGCTGTCCTCAAACAAATCAGTAATGACATCATGCCATTGTAAAATGTCTCCATCCTGAGTAGTCAAAACACTAGTGGCTGCTCCACTAAGTAAATGATTAACTTTCACATTCATCTTTTTATCTTGAGCCTCCAATAGACTTTCAGATGTATGAATAACATTCATCGAACCACCATCTGATTCTTTACCATGATAGGATGAAGTAATGCTAGACTCACCTAATGAAGCATCACAAGAAACCTTATCTTTATCTTCAAAGATCACTTGCTCTTCTCTGATCTTGAAGTCATCATGAAGTGTCTTGTGCCTAACATCTTTCTTAAAAGTCTGATTTTTGCTCTCCATAGGATCAGCTATAAGCTGGTCACTCACTGATGAAAATTCATTGTAAAGATTTCTAGATACTTCCCTTGTAGAGACCTCTTGTGTCATGTCCCCTTCCAGTTGACATCTCTCAGAGTTGATGATTAGCCTATTATGCGATCCTCGTAGGCTGATAGGATGGATAGAGGGTCTTGATGGAGCTTGGCTTGGCTTCGACTATCAGAGATTTTTCCAGTTGGCTTTCGTTCGGGCTCTTTCGGACGCCGTCTACCTGAGTTGCTATTTTTTAGGGATATTTGACACTCAGCGGAGCACCCCTACTATGGTCTGGTCATGTGCGGAATCACTCCCTTGTTCACCAGCTTCAGACGGTTCGAAAATCGGATATGTATTGAGGGAGATATTAATATTTAATTGATTTAATTAAATATTAATTATTCGGAGCTATATCATAAAGTTATAATATTTAATATTATAACTTAAGGGTTTTGACTAGGGGGCGCTCATTATGAAGGGGGCCGTTTTTAATAATTAAAAAAAGCGATTTTTGAACTATGAAAAAATTAAAAGAAAATCCGAATTTTTAATGAAACCCTAATTAGGGAAATCGCACTTTTTCAAGGATATAAGGGTTTCTCATTGGGGAGCGTGCCATTCATGTTGAAGACAATTTTTGCTAAGTATTTTCTGAGAAGACTGAGCCAAGAGTTCTAGTATTCAATTTGCATTGGAAAACGTGCAATTTTCAGTGTGTGCAATTCAGAGATTGTGAAATACCAGCTGATCTATTGCCAGACAGAAAGATAATTTCATACAGAGGTTATCACAGAGCTTCACAGGGATTTATTTATTCAAAGTTTTGGCCAGAAAATCATCCAGGAAGAAATTTTCAACAGTGGCGCACCTTTTTATTGAGATCTGCAATCATTTCCAGGGCCGTACTAATGTTTTATTTGCTGCTGTACGGAATTCGTACAATTTCATACCAGGTCGTACCTGCAAAAAAAGGGGCGTATTTTTCTTTGGAGCAAATCGCTTGCTATTTGATCAGTCCGCCATTATCAATTGGAGCGTCTATATACCTGGCGTCATTCGAGATCTTCAGAAAAAGGGAGAAAAGCTTATTTATTGCAGCCATACCAGATCTAGGGTTTTTTTAGATTGCAGCAAATTAGGTTTTTGAGACAATATTTTTATATTATTATTTCATATGCATGTCAGAGATCTATTGTAATCATCTTGAATGAATAATAAGACTATAAATTAGCCAGTTAGAAGAGTATACTGCTATATATTTATTTATTTGAATTTTTACGAATTTATCTTGCAAAATCGCATTATTCTTTTATTCATGCAAAAATACCAAAAAAATCAAAATACACAAAAACAGTCAAAAAAATATTCAGTACCAAAATTCAGGAGAAACTGGGGTTTCTGCAGTGGTATCAGAGCTAATTCTTGCCATCCTGAAGGTTTAACAATCTTATGCAGCCACAAGAGTTAGGACCACACAGGGATTACACACGCAGGAGAGCCTTGGTAGAAGGCGACCAGGGTTTAGAACAACAGCCGGTTATCATGGGTGAGGTGTGAGGGTAGTCCACCCAGGGGCCACAGGAATAAAATGAGGATCAGGACACCAGAGACTTCTTCCGTGCTATGATCACAGGACAGCAGCAGATGGCGCAGGCATTACAGGGACTTACTACTATGGTAGAAAGGATGAACCCACCTGTTAGACAGAATGGGGAACAAGGATATAATAGGAGTGCTACAGTTAATCAAAGACCACAGCTGACCCATTCCAAAACAGTTGATAGGCCTACACGTCCTACATTTGTTCAGGAGGACCCAGAAGAAGCTCCAGCAGAGGAGGCGGCAGGAGACCCCCTATTTGCAGATACACTCATGGCTGCAAATGAGTGGGAATTATTAGCTCCTCAGGTTCGGGAGAGGATGTCTTTTGATCGTTTTGTTAATCAGAGGAGAGCATTACAGGTCACTTAGACAGGATAGGAGGCCTAGAGGTCAGCTTAGTGAGCTGAAGAAGGCTACAGGGAAGCTTTCTTTGACTACTTTTGACGGTAGTGGTAAGATGACAACTCAAGCTTGGATTCATAAGCTTGACACATTTTTGGCATTAAGGCCAATGACAGAGATAGAAGCTATCAAATACGCCGCTTTGCACTTGGAGGGAGTAGCACATGATTGGTGGTACCATGGTATGGTAACACTTCAGCATAATCAAGTGACAGAGTACCAGGACTTCGTGGATAGGTTGGTTGAGAGGTTTGACAAGAAAGATCTAGAGGTTTGCTTTCGAGATTTGGCATAGTTGAATCAAACAGGTAACTTGGAGTCCTTCATTGGGAAATTTCAGCGGTTGGCAGTCATGGTGCCAAACATTTCAGAGCGTAGATTGATAGTTCTTTTCATTGAGGGCCTCTCCAAACCATTGAGAGGTTGGATCAAAGCCTTTGATCCTCCTTCGTTACAGGAAGCTATGAAAGCGCGAAGTATGGAGATGGCAGCCCCATCCAGTAAATTCAGCTCCAGAGGTACTTCTTCATTCAGGGACAATAAGGGCTTCAACAGAAATAGAGAGAAATCAGACTTTAACAAAGACATCAAATTTTAAGAATGATTCAAAGGGCAAACTAGCAGCACCACCTTTGGATTGAGAGGCTCTTAACGATCTACGCAGGAAGAAGCTTTGCTTCTACTGCAAAGGTCCCTATGATGCCAATCACGATTGTCCTTTGAGGCCTAAGGGCAAGGCAAATCAAGTGATGTGGGCTTATGAGGATTCGGAATCAAAAAATTCCGAATAGCAGGAGAGTTCTGAGGAGTCAGAGTCAGAGGCTTCGAAGCCTAAGGCGGACGCAGATTCAGAGCTTCAAATTCAGGAGGCACTCCTATCTAGCATCCAGCAAGAGGGTTCATTCAGACTCCATGGAGTTTTGGCAGGACAGAGGGTCATAACCCTTCTTGACACAGGGGCCACACATAATTTTATAGATGCTAGATTTGTGGAGAATCGTGGACTAATTACCGAGGAGTTTGACGGCATTAGAGTTAAGGTGGCCAACGGTTACACTCTTAGGTGTGAGCGGATGGTTAGAGATCTCCCATTGCGCTTGAACAACTATGAGTTCAAGGCTGATTATTATGTGGTGAACATGGGGGATATGGATTTAGTCTTGGGCATGAAGTGGCTTCATTCCCTTGAGGAAGTCACTCTTCGTCTCAAAAACATGGAGATTCGTTTTGATGTTGATGGGAAGACACATTTTGAAGGCAATACGGGACAGCAACATCAAAACTATTTCTTTTCATCGGATGGAGAGGCTCATGCGACACGACATGGTAGAGTGGGTTGCCGAGTGCATGTTGGCACCAATACAGGAGGGACAACAGAAGATTGAGTATCATCCTGACATTCATCAATTGAGAGTCAAGCATGATAAGGTATTCAGCGATATTCCACCAGGGAGATCATCAATATTGGTGCTTATTTTTATCAAGATTCGGCACTAAATAACCAGGCCGTACTGTTTTAATTACTATTGTACGAAATCCGTATGGTTCTGTACCAAGCCGTACATCTCCAGCAGGGGCGTGTTTCTCTTCTAGGGCAAAATGCCTTCTTTTTGTCCAGTCTGTTGATACCCTTTAGGGCGCCTATACATCTAGCATATTTCTGTATCATCAGAAGCAAGGAAAAAGCGTTATTAATTGCAGCCGTACCAGTCGTACCAGATCTAAAGTTTTATATTATTTCGTATGCATGATAGAGATCTTCTATTGTAATTGTCTGGAATGAATAATAAGATTATAGATTAGTCGGTTAAGAGATTATACTGCTATTTATTTATTTGAATTTATCTTGCAAAATTGCATTCTTCTTTATTTCATGCAAAAACACCAAAAAAATCAGAATACAAAAAAAGTAAAAAAAAACATACAATTCTAGAATTCAGGGGAAACAAGGGTTTCTACAACCGTGCTCAATATTTTGGAGAGGGAGTCGCTTTTCTCCCTCCTTCTGAAGATCCCGAATGAGCCAGGTGTATAGGCGCTCCAATTGATAATGGCAGACTGATCAAACAGTAAGCAATTTGCTCCAAAGAAAAATACGCCCCTTTTTCTGCAGGTACGGCTTGGTACGAAATTGTATGGATTTCGTATAGCAGCAAATAAAATAGTAGTATGGCCCTGGAAATGATTGTAGATCTCAATAAAAAGGTGCGCCACTTTTGAAAATTTCTACCTGAACGATCTTTCGGTCAAAACTCTGAATATATAAATCCATGTGAAGCTCTGTGATAACCTCTGTATGAAATTATCTCTCTGCCTGGCAATAGATCAGCTGGTATTTCACAACCTCTGAATTGCACACACCGAAGATTGCACGTTCTCAAATGCAAATTGAATACTGGAACCCTTGGCTCAGTCTTCTTAGAAAATACTTAGCAAAAATTTTGTCTTCAACATGAATAGAGAGAAATCAGACTTTAACAAAGACAATCAGATTTTAAGAATGATTCAAAGGGCAAACCAGCAGCACCACCTTTGGATCGAGAGGCTCTTAACGATCTACGCAGGAAGAAGCTTTGCTTCTACTACAAAGGTCCCTATGATGCCAATCACGATTGTCCTTTGAGGCCTAAGGGCAAGGCAAATCGAGTGATGTGGGCTTATTATGAGGATTCGGAATCAAAAAATTCCGAACAGCAGGAGAGTTCTGAGGAGTCAGAGGCAGAGGCTTCAGAGCCTAAGGCGGAGGCAGATTCAGAGCTTCAGATTCAGGAGGCATGCCTATCTAGCATCCAACAGGAGGGTTCATTCAGACTCCGTGGAGTTTTGGCAGGACCGAGGGTCATAACCCTTCTTGACACAGGAGCCACACATAATTTTATTGATGCTAGATTTGTGGAGAAGCGTGGACTAATTACCGAGGAGTTTGACGGCATTAGAGTTAAGGTGGCCAACGGTTACACTCTTAGGTGTGAGCGGATGATTAGAGACCTCCCATTGCGCTTGAACAACTATGAGTTCAAGGCTGATTATTATGTGGTGAACATGGGGGATATCGATTTGGTCTTGGGCATGAAGTGGCTACATTCCCTTGAGGAAGTCACTTTTCGTCTCAAGGACATGGAGATTCGTTTTGATGTTGATGGGAAGACACATATTCTTAAGGCAATATGGGACAGCAACATCAAAACTATTTCTTTTCATCGGATGGAGAGGCTCATGCGACATGACATGGTTGAGTGGGCTGCCGAGTGCACATTGGCACCAATACAGGAGGGACAGCAGAAGATTGAGTATCATCCTGACATTCAGCAGCAGAAGATTGAGTATCATCCTGACATTCAGCAGTTGAGAGTCAAGCATGATAAGGTATTCAGCGATATTCCACCAGGGAGACCTCCAGACAGGGGCATTGAGCACATTATTGAGCTTGAGGGCGCTAAGCCCGTTATGATTACTCCTTATCGGCATCCTAAGCGGTTGAAAGATGAGATCG
Organism: Torreya grandis; assembly: GCA_037957365.1. Taxonomy (NCBI): domain Eukaryota; kingdom Viridiplantae; phylum Streptophyta; class Pinopsida; order Cupressales; family Taxaceae; genus Torreya; species Torreya grandis. The sequence continues at coordinate 2,819,600 of JARHVA010000137.1, read as the reverse complement.
AGAAAACAATCAAGGAATTACTTGCTATGGGTCACATTTGGCCTAGCAAATCACCATTCGCTTCTTCAGTTGTTCTGGTGAAAAAGGATGGCACCCTACGCATGTGCATTGACTACAGAGTCTTGAATAAGAGGACTATTAAGAATAGATATCCAATACCTCGTATCGATGAGCTTATTGATGAGCTCCATGGTGCATGCTACTTCACGAAGATAGTCTTAAGGTCAGGATATCATCAGATCAGGGTTCGTGAGTAGGACATTGAGAAGACTGCTTTCCGTTGTCATTGTGGACACTATGAGTTTGTGGTGATGCCATTTGGGCTCACTAATGTGCCAGTGACATTTCAGTCCACCATGAACAGTCTTCCATTCACTGCTGAGGAGATTTGTACTAGTTTTCTTCGACGACATTCTTATATACAGCATGACTTGGCAGGAGCATTTGGCTCATCTGGAGACCGTGCTCAATATTTTGGAGAGGGAGTCCTTATACGCCAAGGAGTCCAAATGTGATTTGGGGATGACCGAATTGTTATACTTAGGTCATATTATCAGTGCAGAGGGAGTGTGGATGGATCCTGAGAAGATCCGCGCTATTATAGACTGGCCTATTCCGGCGAATCTTGCACAGCGGCGGGGATTTATAGGTTTGTGTGGATTTTCTCGTAGATTCGTGAATGGTTATTCACGTCATGCAGCCCCTATGACAGATTTGTTGAGAAAATGTGCATTTTGTTGGACTCCTGAGGCACAGGAGTGTTTCGTGAGGATTAAGGAGTTGATGACTACGTGCCCCATGTTGGCACTACCAGATTTCTCGAAGCCTTTTGAGCTTTAGTGTGATGCTTTAGGTGAGGGCATTGGAGCGGTGCTTATGCAGGACAAGCACCCTATTGTGTATGAGAGCCGTAAACTTAGAGGGCCAAAGAGGCTTTACAGCATTTATGATAAGGAGATGCTCGCTATAATGCATGCCTTGGCAAAATTTAGGCAATATCTTGTTGGCAGCAAATTTTGCATCAAAACTGATCACAACAGCTTGAGGCATTTCTTGGGGCAGCGAGATCTCAATGATCGTCAGCAAAAGTGGGTGAGCAAATTACAGGTATATGACTTTGACATCTCTTTCATCAAGGGCACCCAGAATGTAGTGGTCGACGTTCTCTCACGCAGGCCTTATTTGAGCACTATGGTTCACATTACAGAGGATTGGAGACATATGATTGTGGCAGAGTATGCCAAGGATTCATGGGCATCCAGCATTGTTGAGGGATCGACAATTGATACCAGATATACGCTTGTGAATGACTTGATCATTTACAAGAACAGGGTTTATTTGATTCCAGGATCAATGGTGAAGAACATTATCATGCGAGCCTTTCATGACATACCTACTGCAGGACATCCCGAGTATTTCAAAACCTATAGACAGATTCGGGAGAGATTCACATGGAAAGGACTTAAGGCAGATGTTCTTCAGTATGTGCGTGAGTGCCCTGTTTGTCAGCAGAACAAGCAGGAGAACACGTACCCGACATGATTATTGCAGCCACTTCCGATTCTTGACAGGAAGTGGGAATGCCTGTCGATGGATTTCATTACGGGCTTGCCTAAAGCCCAAGGACGGGATTGCATATATGTAGTCGTGGATCAGTTAACGAAGTATGCCCACTTCTTTCCGATTACCACCACTTACACAACTACACAGGTAGCAGAGGTCTTCTTTCGAGAAGTATTCAGACTGCATAGCTTGCCTTGTAACATAGTGAGCGACAGGTATAGTCGGTTCTTGAGTCACTTCTTGCAGGAGGTGTTCAGACTTTGTGGGACCGAGCTTACGCCGAGCACCAATTACCACCCGCAGACCGATGGACAGACAGAGATAGTGAATAAATGGGTGGAAGGTTACCTCAGGAACTATATTGCAGGGCAGCAAAAGGTATGGGTCAAGTGGATTCATTTGTGCGAGTATTGCTATAACACGACCTTCCACATGACCATTCAGATGTCCCCTTTTATGGCGTTGTACGGGTATGAGGCACCGAGTTTTCTAGATTTACTACTGAGTGACAGTAGAGTGCTGGAGACTTGCTGCAAGAGAGTCAGGATACTATGAGGGCTCTCAAGGAGAATATTGCCAAAGCACAGAATCAGCAAAAGCAGTATGCAGATCAGCGGAGGACAAAGAGATCTTTTGATGTGGATGACAGGGTTATCTTATGCTGCAACCTTACCATCAGTCTACTCTTAGGAAGAGTGGGGCAAAGAAGCTTAAGCCACGTTATTACGGTCCTTTCAGGATCCTGAGGCGTGCTGGAGAGGTGGCTTATGAGCTAGAACTTCTGGCAGAGAGCAGGGTACATAATGTTTTTCATGTATCACGCTTCAAAAAGGCGTTGGGACACCGTGTGGTACCTTCTATAGTTTTACCTCCCTTAGATGATGAGGAAAAGTTGATTTTAGTACCTGAATCTATCCTGGAGTACAGAGAGAGTTGCGTAAGAGGACTATCAGGGAATATTTGGTAAAATGGAGAGATTTGCTAGTGGAGGATGCTACATGGGAGAGCGAGGATATTTTGCAGCATCCAGAATTGAGATTGCTTGAAGGCAAGCAATTTCAGGAGGGGCGGACTGTCATGTCCCCTTCCAGTTGACATCTCTCAGAGTTGATGATTAGCCTATTATGCGACCCTCGTAGGCTGATAGCATGGATAGAGGGTCTTGATGGAGTTTGGCTTGGCTTCGACTATCAGAATTTTTCCAGTTGGCTTTCGTTCGGGCTCTTTCGGACACCGTTTGCCTGAGTTGCTATTTTTTAGGGATTTTTGGCACTCAGCGGAGCACCCCTGTTATGGTCTGGTCATGTGCGGAATCACTCCCTTGCTCACCAGCGTCAGACGGTTCGAGAATCGGATATGTATTGAGGGAGATATTAATATTTAATTGATTTAATTAAATATTAATTATTCGGAGCTATATCATAAAGTTATAATATTTAATATTATAACTTAAGGGTTTTGACTAGGGGGCGCTCATTATGAAGGGGGCCATTTTTAATAATTAAAAAAAAAGTGATTTTTGAACTATGGAAAAATTAAAAGAAAAATTCGAATTTTAATTATGAAACCCTAATTAGGGAAATCACACTTTTTCCAAGAATATAAGGGTTTCTCATTGGGAGGCATGCCATTGATGTTGAAGACAAAATTTTTGCTAAGTATTTTCTGAGAAGACTGAGCCAAGGGTTTCCAGTATTCGATTTGCATTGGAGAACGTTCAATCTTCAGTATGTGCAATTCAGAGGTTGTGAAATATCCCCTGATCTATTGCCAGGCAGAGAAAATTTCATACAGAGGTTATCACAGAGCTTCACGGAGGTTTATATCATCAGGGTTTTGTTTCGAAAATTATCCAGAAGGAGATCATCAATATTGGCGCTTATTTTTATCAAGATTCGGCACTCAAAAACCAGGTCGTACTATTTTAATTACTGTTGTACGAAATCCGTACGGTTCTGTACCAGGTCGTACATCTCCAGCTGGGCGTGTTTCTCTTCTAGGGCAAAACGCCTTCTTTTTGTCCAGTCTACTGATACCCTTTAGGGCGCCTATACATCTAGTATCTTTCTGGATCATCAGAAACAAAGAAAATGGGTTATTAATTGCAGCCGTACCAGATCTAGGTTTTTTAAATCTTGCAGCAAAATCAAGTTTTGAAACAATATTTTTATATTATTTCGTATGCATGATAGAGATCTATTGTAATCGTCTGGAATAAATAATAAGATCATAGATTACCCAGTTAAGAAATTATACTGCAATTTATTTATTTGAATTTATCTTGCAAAATCGCATTCTTTTTTATTTCATGCAAAAACACCAAAAAAATCAGAATACACAAAAATAGTAAAAAAACATACAGTTCTAAAATTCAGGGGAAACAGGGGTTTCTACAACTGTGCTCAGTATTTTGGAGAGGGAGTCGCTTTTCTCCCTCCTTCTGAAGATCCCAAATGAGCCAGGTATATAGGCACTCCAATTGATAATGGCAGACTGATCAAACAGTAAGCAATTTGCTCCAAAGAAAAATACGCCCATTTTTCTGTAGGTACGGCCTGGTACGAAATTGTATGGATTCCGTACAACAGCAAATTAAATAGTAGTACGGCCCTAGAAATGATTGTAGATCTCAATAAAAAGGTGCGCCACTGTTGAAAATTTCTTCCCAGACGATTTTCCAGCCAAATCCCTGAATATATAAATCCATGTGAAGCTCTGTGATAACCTCTATATGAAATTATCTCTCTGCCTGGCAATAGATCCGCTGGTATTTCACAACCTCTGAATTGCACACACTGAAGATTGCACGTTCTCAAATGCAAATTGAATACTGGAACCCTTGGCTCAGTCTTCTTAGAAAATACTTAGCAAAAATTTTGTCTTCACCATGAATAGAGAGAAATCAGACTTTAACAAAGACAAATCAGATTTTAAGAATGATTCAAAGGGCAAACCAGCAGCACCACCTTTGGATCGAGAGGCTCTTAACGATCTACACAGGAAGAAGCTTTGCTTCTACTGCAAAGGTCCCTATGATGCCAATCACGATTGTCTTTTGAGGCCTAAGGGCAAGGCAAATCGAGTGATGTGGGCTTATTATGAGGATTCGGAATCAAAAAATTTCGAACAGCAGAAGAGTTCTGAGGAGTCAGAGTCAGAGGCTTCAGAGCCTAAGGTGGAGGCAGATTCAGAGCTTCAGATTCAGGAGGCACGCCTATCTAACATCTAGCAGGAGGGTTCATTCAGACTCCGTGGAGTTTTGGCAGGACAGAGGGTCATAACCCTTCTTGACACAGGGGCCACACATAATTTTATAGATGCTAGATTTGTGGAGAAGCGTGGACTAATTACCGAGGAGTTTGACGGCATTAGAGTTAAGGTGGCCAACGGTTACACTCTTAGGTGTGAGCGGATGATTAGAGATCTCCCATTGCGCTTGAACAACTATGAGTTCAAGGCTGATTATTATGTGGTGAACATGGGGGATATGGATTTAGTCTTGGGCATGAAGTGGCTTCATTCCCTTGAGAAAGTCACTCTTCGTCTCAAGGACATGGAAATTCGTTTTGATGTTGATGGGAAGACGCACATTCTGAAGGCAATATGGGACAGCAACATCAAAACTATTTCTTTTCATCGGATGGAGAGGCTCATGCAACACGACATGGTAGAGCGGGCTGCCGAGTGCACGTTGGCACCAATACAGGAGGGACAGCAGAAGACTGAGTATCATCCTGACATTCAGCAGTTGAGAGTCAAGCATGATAAGGTATTCAGCAATATTCCACCAGGGAGAACTCCAGACAGGGGCATTGAGCACATTATTGAGCTTGAGGGCGCTAAGCCTGTTATGATTACTCCTTATCGGCATCCTAAGCGGTTGAAAGATGAGATCGAGAAAACAATCAAGGAGTTACTTGCTATGGGTCACATTCGGCCTAGCAATTCACCATTCGCTTCTTCAGTTGTTCTGGTGAAGAAGAAGGATGGCACCCTACGCATGTGCATTGACTACAGAGTCCTAAATAAGAGGACTATTAAAAACAAATATCCAATACCTCGTATCGATGAGATTATTAATGAGCTCCATGGTGCATGCTACTTCACGAAGATAGACTTAAGGTCAGGATATCATCAGATCAGGGTTCGTAAGCAGGACATTGAGAAGACTGCTTTCCGTTGTCATTGTGGACACTATGAGTTTGTGGTGATGCCATTTGGGCTCACTAATGCACCAGCGACATTTCAATCCACCATGAACAGAGTCTTCCATTCACTACTGAGGAGATTTGTACTAGTTTTCTTCGACGACATTCTTATATACAACAAGACTTGGCAGGTGCATTTGGCTCATCTGGAGACCGTGCTCAGTATTTTGGAGAGGGAGTCCTTGTACGCCAAGGAGTCCAAATGTGATTTGGGGATGACCGAATTGTTATACTTAAGTCATATTATCAGTGCAGAGGGAGTGCGGATGGATCCTGAGAAGATCCGTGCTATCATAGACGGGCCTATTCCGGTGAATCTTACACAGCTGCGGGGATTTCTAGGTTTGCATGGGTTTTATCGTAGATTCGTGAATGGTTATTCACATCATGCAGCCCCTATGACAGATTTGTTGAGAAAAGGTGCATTTTGTTGGACTCTTGAGGCACAGGAGTGTTTCGTGAGGTTTAAGGAGTTGATGACTACGTGCCCTGTGTTGGCACTACCAGATTTTTCGAAGCCTTTTGAGCTTCAATGTGATGCTTCAGGTGAGGGCATTGGAGCGGTGCTTATGCAAGACAAGCACCCTATAGTATATGAGAGCCGTAAGCTCAGGGGGCCAGAGAGACTTTACAGCATTTATGATAAGGATATGCTCGCTATAATGCATGCCTTGGTAAAATTTAGGCAATATCTTGTTGGCAGCAAATTTTGCATCAAAACTGACCACAACAACTTGAGGCATTTCTTGGGGCAGCGAGACCTCAATGATCGTCAGCAGAAGTGGGTGAGCAAATTACAGGGATATGACTTTGACATCTCTTTCATTAAGGGCACCCAGAATGTAGTGGCCGACGCACTCTCACGTAGGCCTTATTTGAGTACTATGGTTCACATTACAGAAGATTGGAGACATATGATTGTGGCAGAGTATGCCAAGGATTCATGGGCATCCAACATTGTTGAGGGATCGACGATTGATACCAAATATACGCTTGTAAATGACTTGATCATTTACAAGAACATGGTTTATTTGATCCCAGGTTCAGAGGTGAACATTATCATGCGAGCCTTTCATGATGTACCCACTGCAGGACATCCTGGGTATTTCAAGACCTATAGACAGATTCGGGAGAGATTCACATGGAAAGGACTTAAAGCAGATGTTCTTCAGTATGTGCGTGAGTGCCTTGTTTGTCAATAGAACAAGCAGGAGAACACATACCCGACAGGATTATTGCAGCCACTTCCGATTCCTGACAGGGAGTGGGAATGCCTGTCAATGGATTTCATTACGGGCTTGCCTAAAGCCCAAGGACGGGATTGCATATATGTAGTTGTGGATCGGTTAACGAAGTATGCCCACTTCTTTTCGATTACCACCACTTACACAGCTACACAGGTAGCAGAGGTCTTCTTCCGAGAGGTATTTAGACTGCATGGGTTGCCTTAGCGCATAGTGATCGATAGGGATAGTCGGTTCTTGAGTCACTTCTAGCAGGAAGTGTTCAGACTTTGTGGGGCCGAGCTTACCGAGCAACAGTTACCACCTGCAGACCGATGGACAGACAGAGATAGTGAATAAATGGGTGGAAGGTTACCTCAAGAACTATATTGCAGGGCAGCAAAAGGCATGGGTCAAGTGGATTCATTTGTGCGAGTATTGCTACAACACGACCTTCCATATGACCATTCAGATGTCCCCTTTTATGGCGTTGTACGGGTATGAGGCGCCGAGTTTTCTGGATTTGCTACTGAGTGACAGTAGAGTGCCGAGTGCTGAAGACTTGTTGCAGGAGAGTCAGGATACTATGAGGGCTCTCACGGAGAATATTGCCAAGGCACAGAATCAGCAGAAGCAGTACGCGAATCAGAAGAGGACAGAGAGATCTTTGGATGTGGGTGACATGGTTTATCTTATGCTGCAGCCTTACCGTCAGTCTACTCTTAGGAAGAGTGGGGCAGAGAAGCTTAAGCCACGATATTATGGTCCTTTCAGGATCCTGAGGTGTGTTGGAGAGGTGGCTTATGAGCTAGAGCTTTCGGCAGAGAGCAGGGTACACAATGTTTTTCATGTGTCACGCCTCAAGAAGGCGTTGGGACACCGTGTGGTACCTTCTACAGTTTTACCTCCATTAGATGATGAGAGAAAGTTGATTTTAGTACCTGAGTCTAACCTGGAGTACAGAGAGAGACAGTTGCGTAGGACTATCAGGGAATATTTGGTAAAGTGGAGAGATTTGCTAGTGGAAGATGCTACATGGGAGAGCGAGGATATTCTGCAGCATCCGGAGTTGAGATTGCTTGAGGACAAGCAATTTCAGGAGGGGCGGACTGTCATGTCCCCTTCCAGTTGACCTCTCAGAGTTGATGATTAGCTTATTATGCGACCCTCGTACGCTGATAGGATGGATAGAGGGTCTTGATGGAGCTTGGCTTGGCTTAAACTATCGGAGATTTTTCCAATTGGCTTTCGTTCAGGCTCTTTCAGACGCCGTTTCCCTGAGATGCTATTTTTTAGGGATATTTGACACTTAACGGAGCACCCCTGCTATGGTCTGGTCATGTGCGGAATCACTCCCTTGTTCACCAGCTTCAGACGGTTCGAGAATCGGATATGTATTGAGGGAGATATTAATATTTAATTGATTTAATTAAATATTAATTATTCAGAGCTATATCCTAAAGTTATAATATTTAATATTATAACTTAAGGGTTCTGACTAGGGGGCGCTCATTATGAAGGGGGCCGTTTTTAATAATTAAAAAGGGTGATTTTTGAACTATGGAAAAATTAAAAGAAAATCCGAATTTTTATTGAAACCCTAATTAGGGAAATCACACTTTTTCAAGGATATAAGGGTTTCTCATTGGGGAGCGTGTCATTCATGTTGAAGACAATTTTTGCTAAGTATTTTTTGAGAAGACTGAGCCAAGGGTTCTAGTATTCAATTTGCATTGGAGAACGTACAATCTTCGGTGTGTGCAATTCAGAGGTTGTGAAATACCAGCTGATCTATTGCCAGGCAGAGAGATAATTTCATACAAAGGTTATCACAGAGCTTCACAAGGATTTATATATTCAGGGTTTTGGCCGAAAAATCGTTCAGGAAGAAATTTTCAACAGTGGCGCACCTTTTTATTGAGATCTGCAATCATTTCCAGGGCCGTACTGCTAGTTTATTTGTTGTATGAAATTCGTACCAGGGTGTACCTGCAAAAAAAGGGGCATATTTTTCTTTGGAACAAACTGCTTGCTGTTTGATCAGTCTGCCATTATCAATTGGAGCGCCTATATACCTGGCGTCATTCGGGATCTTTAGAAAGAGGGAGAAAAGCTTATTTATTGCAGCCGTACCAGATCTAGGGTTTTTTTTAGATTGCAACAAATCAGGGTTTTGAGACAATATTTTTATATTATTTCGTATGCATGTTAGAGATCTATTGTAATCATCTGGAATGAATAATAAGACTATAAATTAGCCAGTTAGAAGAGTATACTGCTATATATTTATTTATTTGAATTTTTACGAATTTATCTTGCAAAATCGCATTCTTCTTTTATTCATGCAAAAACACCAAAAAAATCAAAATACACAAAAACAGTGAAAAAAATATTCAGTACCAAAATTCAGGGGAAACTGGGGTTTCTACATCTTGTTTCTCCTTTTTGTTTTGTGAAGTGGACCCTTTAAAAATGGATGTCATATATCGCGCTAATTTGTCTTTGGTTGTAGGGTGTGAAAGCAATTCATTCATCCTCCTCTGGTTTTCAACCAACTTATTCAAACTTTGTTTAAGCTTCTCCATATTCTTGTCCCACTGTTTCTGAGTACTTGAAGTAACCATGTTAACTAGCCGATTCAATGTCCAATCTACCCAACAGGATGGTAGGACAAAGGCTCTGATACCACTGTAAAAACCCCTGTTTCCCCTGAATTCTGGAACTCTATGTTTTTGGACTGTTTTTGTGTATTTTTTATTTTTTTGTGTTTTTGCATGAATTAAAAAAGAATGCGATTTTGCAAGAAAAAAATTGTATAAATTCAAATAAATAAATATTGAAGCAGTAAACCCTTTTTTTGGCTAAAATATATTCTTATTATTCTTCCCAGATGATTACAATATAAAATCTCTGTCATACATACAAAAATAATATCAAATATTGTTCAAAAACCTAATTTTTTTGCAATCTGAAAAAAAAACCCTAGATCTGGTACGGCTGGTACAGCTGCAATAAATAACCTTTCCTCCTTGCTTTTGATGATCCAGAATGATGCTAGATGTATAAGCGCTCCAACTGGAATAGGTCGACTGGTCCAAAAGAAAGCGTTTTGCCCCAGAAGTGAAATACACCCCCTGTTGGTGATGTACGCCCTGGTACAGAATCGTACGAATTCTGTACAACAGCAGTAAAAAACAATACGGCCTAAAAGCTGAGCTCCAGATCTCAAGAAAAATAGCGCCACTACTGAAGATCCCTTTCTGGATGATTTTCAGATCAAAGCCCTGAATATATAAATACCTGTGAATCTCTGTGATAACCTCTGTGTGAAGTTATCTCTGCCTGGCAATAGATCAGCTGATATTTTACAACCTCTGAATTGCACACTGAAGATTGCATGTTCTCCAATGCAAATCGAATATTGGAACCCTTGGCTCTGTCTTCAAAAAAATACTTAGCAAAAATTGGCTTCAATCATGAATGGCACGCTTTCCAATGAAAAACCCTGATATTCTTGGAAAAAGTGTGATTTCCCTAATTAGGGTTTCATAATTAAAATTCGGATTTTCTTTTAATTTTTTCATAGTTCAAAAATCACATTTTTTTTAATTATTAAAAACGACCCCCTTCATAATGAGCGCCCCCTAGTCAAAACCCTTAAGTTATAATATTAAATATTATAACTTTATGATATAGCTCATAATAATTAATATTTAATTAAATCAATTACATATTAATATCTCCCTCAATACATATCTGATTCTCAAACTGTCTGACGCTGGCGAACAAGGGAGTGATTTCGCACATGACCGGACCATAGCAAGGGTGCTCCGCTGAGTGTCAAATATCCCTAAAAAATAACAACTCAAGCAAACACTGTCCGAAAGACCCCGAACGAAAGCCAACTAGAAAAAATTTGACAGTCGAAGCCAAGCCAAGCTCCATCAAGACCTTCTATCCATCCTATTAGCCTACGAGAACCAGGAATAGGCTAAACCCTCTAAGAACTGATGCTCATGAAAATGGGGGCATTACACAGAAGCAATATCAAAGAAGATTTAAAATAGAGAACATAATAGAAACCGGGAATTTTTTTTAATTAATTTGTACATTTTGTACACGACATACTCTCAAAGGAGATGTATAGTAGTTTATATTCCCCTATATGATTCTTATCTAATGTTACTGATATCCATAAATAAATTGCAAAGTTGTGAAAGTTTAAAGAGTTGTTATAGAAATTGAAATGATTGAACCTCCATGCATGACTCTTTACCTTCCAACAATTGTGTGGCTTGACTTCAAGATGCATGGTATGCTGAAAAATGTGGTAGCATGATACAAGCCCTAAAAGTGCCACCTAGCATGATATAGTGTGGCGTGAGTCCACATGACCATTGTGGATTTTGAATGTTTTGTGCAAGGACTAAGTTGCATGGTTTGTCTATAGGTGATGCGCAAATGGCTAAAGTTGTGCAGAGATTGTGCGGATGGTGCAGATTGGCAGAGTGTTGGGCAAGCTGCATGGAATGCGGTGATGCATTGTCACGGAGTTGCACTGAAAGGTGTTGAGATTGATCATAAAAATATTGCTTACCTTGCGCTCAACAGGGGTGCTGCCCCTTGACCTTGAAAGGGAACCATTTGACTTATATTGGGGCTCCACCTCATTTCAAGGGGAGAGAGCAATGTTGTCTTCTGAGTTGTGGAGTGTGTATCTTGGCACTGCGCATAATGTGCATGGTGCAAAGGACTGCAAAAATGTGCTCAAAGCACAAAAGTGTGGAAGTGAACAAGGTAGTCAAGGTAGAGCATGGATTGACGAGGTTATGCTCGGATCACCAAGACACAAGGGGCATCACTGTCTAAGTAGAAACAAGAAAACATTGGCTTGAAATTCCAAGTTGACATTATTTACTCAAAGGCACCAAAACATCAAAAAGACTTGCAACTATCTGGGACCCACATTAACTCATGAAACCTTGCCAAAGGAGGAGCTTTTATCACACTAATGTCACCCTATTGAATTGACAACACTCTAGAAATAGTTGAAGGGAAAGAAACACATTGTAGAGTTGAGGACCAATGCCCCATGTTGTAAGGGGGAAGGATCGCAAGGTTGATGGGTCCAGCTAGAACAATGTGTCGTCCTCTTCTAATTCAGTTATATAAATATTGATATTTAATTAAAACTATTACAGGAAAGTGGAAATTGGAGGATGACTGAGAGAGGCAGTTTGGAGCTCTGCAATGGGGAGGCGAAAGGTCATCCTCCATTGAAGGCACTTCAAGCTTTCCTTTGGCTTCCTTGCTTCTCTTTGTCTCCTTGTTCTTACATGTTTCCTACAAGTTGGTTAGGAGACAATGTGAGTTATGATACTATTCTCATGCTTTTTCTTTTGGACTTGATTGTTGGGTTTGTTTATGTTTGGTTGTTTTCATTTTGTTCATGTGCTCTTTTTGTGATTTTCGTCCTACCTGGGAGTCTGTGTCGTGTTTAGTTCCCTTAGCTTGTGACACATCCCTTCACCTGCTGCCTCCCCCTTATTTCCCTTTCCCTTTGTTGGGAAAAGAAAGTGGCCGAATTTATTGTTCGGCGTATGGCTGATGGTGAAGGCAACTTCGATCGTGCTGGGAGTAAAGATGAAGAAGATAACAATGGAATGAATCGTGCTCCAGATTTGCATAAGGCTTGCATTGGAAAAAGCAGCTCTGAGGATTGTTCAGAAACGAGAAAAGTTTTTGTTGAGGAAGCTAAGAAATTATCCTGCAACATCCGGCATCAGGGAGAAGTTGCTAAGCACTCTAAAGGAGTGGAGTTCGTGGTTGGCCAGTTTGAATCAGCTGAGGATGGAGCGGGAAAGGGAAATGTGGGAGAAACTGATAAGTGCTCTAGCTCTCCACAACGCTCTTCCTTAACCTTGATCTCTCCATGGAACATGAGTTGTTGAATGAAGAAGCCAGACTGGAAAATATTGGTATCTTCTTTGTTCATCTTAATAAAAACTCGCTTCTCAAATTTTTTGTGATAATTGGTTAAACTCTGTTTGGGAAAAGAAAATGAGGATCTATGTGAGCTTCTGTAGAAATTTTAGAAAGGGTGTCTTTTTGGTTACTTTCAAAAACTCAAATATGCATAGAAGAGTTATTAGTAGCCGCTATGGAATGTTGGTCTGTCTCTTTTTAAAGTTGTTCCATGGGACCCTTATGTGGATTGTAATGACCTTGTATTTAAGACTTCACCCAGATGGGTTGATATAGAAAATGTTCCTCTGCATCTATGGAATTTTTTGCCTCAGGCGCTCAAACCCCTTGGGGATGTTCTCAGGATCGAAGATAGCAGACTCTTTGGCCTACATTAATGCTAGGGTTCTAATTACCCTAGCTCCATTGGATTTCTTTCTTGAAACCCTAGCTTTTAATCTAGATTGATGAAAGTACCTGTATCTGCCCTATCAAAGGTCTAGGAGGTTTCGATGCTTGTTTTTTTTGTAAAAAAGACGGTCACTTGAGGAAAGATTGCTCTCTTCTTGTTGAAAATTAGACTAAGGCCTCAAAGCTTAGCCCTAACCTTGATAGCAACAAGGGCCTTGTTTATCCCAACCCCCCTGAGTTTGTGAAGTTGAACCCTGAAACCAATCCTCTCTTTGACAATGAATCTTTGGAAGATAGAGCATCCCTTGTTATAGGCGGGGGTGAAAATTGCATGCAAGATTCAAAAAATTGTATTGATGGTCATAGCTCGGCAAGTATTGGCCGGTTCAGGTTGAATAATGACTCTGGCTTGGAGCCTGTTTCTATGCCGATTGTTGAGGGAGGGATACTCCCCCCCTAATATGCTCAATAAGTCAGGAATTCCCTCTTTTGATCAGCCTTGATTTGGGGTTCATGATGAGCTCATGGTTGATGTCATTCCCTTCTCTAAATGGAAACCTGCTAAAGAAACTAATGCGAAAGTTATGGATTGTCTTGAAAAAGAAGGTATGTCCCCTAATAGTAGCACGGCTTGCCTTCCAGATTCTTTGATGGAGTACATCCCTCCTCTTGAGACTCCTCCATAGATTGCTTCTCTCCCTTCTCTTCTAGCCTCTAAGGCTGGGGAGATGGATCCAATGACCAATTGTGACCCAAACTCTGGAGAAAACTAGAAAGCTAAAGGGTCGGGAAAAACGCTGAAAACACAAGCCTCTGCTATAACCCCAAGTAACTCTCATATGGTGAATGAAGTTAAAAAAAATCAAAAGATATTATGCAAAAATCAGGGGATGGCTATAGCAAAAAAAGGAATAAAAAAAATCAAGTTCCAGAGTGTTTCAATAGACTCTATCAAGGTAAAGGGGGGAATAAGTCCCCTATGGTGGATACGAAAGTCTAGGTTCTTATTCGTATTATAAGCTGGAATGTTAGGGGTTTGGAAACCCTTGATGGGAAGCCTATTTTTAGACAGTTTAGAAACACAAGACATGATTTGGACGTCCTACACCAAGAAGACAAAGCTACCGGATTCATGCTCTCCTCAACTCTCAATTTTATCTGTCCCAGCTTTGTTCACTTCTCCACCAATTACTAGAGAGGCAAAGGAGGTGCCTCTATTCTGATTAATCTGGATTTGAAGGACTATATTGTTGAGCATGGCATCTCCACCTGTAATCATGTTGTTTGGGTGAGTCTTCAAATAAACAATTGTGCGTTTAGTATCTACAACATTTATGCCCCCAATGACTATAATCAAAGAGCGGATTTGTGGAACTGGTTGGCCTCTAACCTTAAAGATATCCCATGGATATTTGGGGGAGACTTCAATATGATAGATAAGATAAGATAAATATATTAATGTCCAACTAATGACCACAAAAGTAGGTCAACGGGACTGCAGATTACAAAAATGTGTCGGGGAAAAGTGGGAAACCAAAAAAGGTCTCCAAAAACAAGAAAAACAGTGCTGAAAGAAATAGTATAAAACAGGTAAAGAGTGACCACGCTCAGATCCAAACCACCAAAGGACCCAACCACACTTGGGTTCAAAGAAGGGATCAAAAGAGATGAGTGATCTCCAAGAATTTGTAAACATCGGGAGCAAGATGATGATCCCTAAGAAAGAAGAACCAGGAGGGGACCCATCAAGAGTTCGATCCAACTCTCCTAGCATCCAAGGCCAACGAGAAGAAGCTTTGAATAAAAGTATGACGTGAAGGGGAGGTATGATGTCTAGATTGTCCTCCAATCCTCTGCCTAGAAGGAAAAGTCTTCTGTGAAGGTCTGGTGGATCTAGTTTGCCTCTTGATGTCAGGTCTGAAGTGGATATGCTAATGAAAACATTTGGGAACTATGAATAGTGTCTCTAGGCCTCACTGATTTGGAATGTGGGGCTATACTGATGTCAATATGTCGCTTAGTGCCTCTCCTCGAAGGTAGCACCGTGAAAAAGGAAGTAATCCATGGAGCAGAGACTGGTCTGGTGGGTCTCTGAGTAAAATGATCACGAAGCTTAAGAGCTTCCTGTATATATAAAGCCAAACATCTCTGATCCTCATATTTGAAGAAGTTAGAAAGAGTTTGTGTCCTCCTAAATAGGCAGTAAAACCTCCCTCTAATCTCATAATAAATGGGACAACGAAAGACGAAATGCTCCTTCAACTTCGTCTCTTGGATGTTGCATAGCTGACAAATCCTATTTGCTCAATCTATCTGGTGATCTGTCTCAATCCTAAGCATGTGAGACCCCACTCGAAACTATGCTAATGGGATGCGAGGAGAGTGCATCCAGTGGCAGAATGTATACTGTGGATGAATGATAAGCCCATCACTCAGCTCCAAGAAGTGTTATGGCAGTAACCCCCCAGGAGGGTTTACCCAAGTAGTATGGATAAGCTGTCTGTAAATATCATCCCTAATAATCCAGTTCAACTCATGTCTAGTGGGTAGAAGATGAACTGGTGTGTCCAAGGAGCACATAAATGGAGGAAGTTGATCCATCCTGATTCCCACAGACTCCAATAGATCGGAAACTCTTGCATACCAACAACGTCCATGAGTCTAAAGAGAAGATAAGTAGGGAGGTGACCCACACTCTTGGAAGGGAATGGACTTTCTTCTAGTCCAAATTCAAGAGAATTCACAAGGTTGCGGATCCCCTAAAGGCTGAAATTTGAGTAAAGATATATGGTTCACATGTGTAATAATCAGACCAACTCCAAAAGGATGTATTCTAGATTGAATAGATTCTATCTCTGCCAAGATTCTTTTGATATTCCTCACTGTCATGATGCTAACGTGGCTAAGGTGGTTCCGTTTACTATCTCTGATCACTCCCCTATTGAAATATGTGTTTTCTTGAAGGATGAGAATTCTAGTGATAAAGCAGGTATGAAGGGTCTCTATAAGTTTAATGTCTCCCATCTCGAAGATGGCATCCGCTCTCCCTGGAATGTTGGTAAATGTAATTGTAGCTCTTCTTCTAAGATTGATATGTGGAACAGTTCTATAGACATGTCAAAAAAAATTGCTAGATCTTATGGTCAGTTTAAAGCTAAGAGGAAGAGGAAATTTGCTAGAGACGCCCAAGAGAAATTTAATCAAGCAAAGAGTGCTCTTCAAAATGATCCTGTGAACCCTTCTTTGCTAATGGACCTTTCGTCCCTTAAACATCAGATTAGACAACACCAAATTTATATAGCTAGGGATGCTCATATTCAATCCTAATTGAATTGGATGCAGCTGGGAGCATAGTGTTGAGACTTGGACTCGGCAAGCCTTTTTTTGCCTCGGACTCGGACTCGGCAAGACTCAGAAAATTTTAAAAAATCATTAAAAATAGTGAATTTTAGGAGAAAAAACTATTAAAATGCATTCCATATCAAATCCACTTCAAAAAACACTCAAAACTAGTTAATTAGATCTAACATACACATGTATACACAGAGGTAAATAATGTGATATTGAATGTTTTCATTGGAACAATTGAACTTGATATTTGAAAGTTGAGAACTAATATTAAATAGGAGTTGTTTTTATATTCATCAAATTGTTTTTTACATACAAAATATGGATTTAGACATCCATGGCAATGGCATCCACAAAAACATAATATAAAAAGATACATCTAAGGTTGAGAAGAGTATGCATCACTTGTCCTCTCAACACAAGCTCCAACACGTTGGAGCCTACGGCGTGTTTTACATGTCAAAGAAGCAGCTGCAGCCATTGTACCTGCCCTCGTGGTATCTCTATCTACCACAACATCTTTATCCCTAGATGTACAAGCTTGCTCCTCTTCCTCTCCCAACGCTACAAGCCCTACCTCATGATCAGCCTGATCAACCCATTCATGGTCCTCTGTAAACACACAGTTGTCATCCTCTGTGATCCACTATGACTGTGGATCATACTCCTCTAGCTCAATGGGGGATAAGTCAATGCACTTAAAAACAGCCAATCCCTTGAAGCTCCAGCCTCCAAGGCTCCAACAATACACTCACTTGTGGCCAAACCAACCTTTGTACACTAGCAATCAGCCCCTTTGTAGCAAAAAGAACAAATCTGAAATTTTAATCACAATGGAAGAAAATGAAAAATGGAATAGGCTCATGAAAACAGAGTTAGAATGAGAGAATGGCACTTTGAGGATGTTAGAATGTCTTTTAGGTTTAGCTTTAAGTTTTTGTTTTTTCACTTTATTGTGAGTTTTTTTTTTTGAATTTAAAAAAAAAAAAATTGGGTTTTTTGCAAACTTGGCGAGTCCCGTTACAGGACTCTTTAAGTCTGCAAAAAACTTGGCGAGGCCTTGGCAGACTCGCGAGTCCCGTCACAGGACTCTTCGAGTCTACAAAAAACTCGGCGAGGCCTTGGCGTGATCGACTCGGGCTCAAAACCGCAAGTACTCACTGAGACTCGCCAAGTCTCAACACTATGGCTGGGAGGCAAAGACGCTAAGTTTTTTTTTCAGGTTCTTGAAAGCCAAACATCAAAGGAAAAAAAACCCTGCAATCAGCTTTGGGGGGGTGGTCTCAGATGACCCTATTCTAATTAAAAATACTTCTTTTGAATTTTATTCTTCCCTCTTTCAGTCTGATGGGTCAAATGACTAGATTGTTGGGAGTAGAGAATTGTGTGCCAAAATTATTCCTAGGAAACTCTCCCCTATTCAAGTTGCCTTCTTAGACAGTGTCATTTCTATTGATGAAGTTATAAACACCATTGGATCTTTGAAAGAAGACAATGCCCCTGGCATTGATGGATTCCCAATAGAGTTCTATAAAGCCAATAAAGATTGGATTGCTTCGGAGTGTTTGAATGTTTATTTGGAAGCCATTGAGGTCGGGTTTCTAGGGCCGGAGATTAATAGAGGTGTCATCAAGCTCATTCCCAAGGAAAGAGACCAGTCCCTTGTCAAAAATTAGAGACCAATTACCCTTCTTAATGTCTCTTATAAAATATTTGCAAAAATTCTAGCAAACAAAATCTCTTCATTGCTTCCTTCTATTATCTCAGAGACTCAAATTGGGTTTGTGGCAGGCAAATATACTTTGGACAATCTTATTTCTAGTTGGGAGGGGATATACTAGGCTTGGGACTCTCCACATAATGTTGGAATGATTCACTTGGACTTTGAAAAAACATATGATAGAATTGAGTGGCCATTCATTGAGACTATTTTGCGGGCCTTTGGTTTTCAAGACTATTCTGCAGAATGATTAATGTTCTTTTTAAAGATGCCTCTACAATTGTGGAGGTTAATGGGGAACTTACTGAGGTACTGGACTTGCAAAGATCTATTAGACAGGGCTGCCCTTTGCTCCTTCTGTCTTTGTCATTGTTGCTGATGCCCTTCATTATTTACTTCGTTGTGGTGAGATATTCCCCCCAGTTGTGGGTATCACTCTCCCCAACAACAATGTCCTTATTGATGTTCTCTTTGCTGATGACACCTCTCTCTTTGTCAATATTTCCTGTGACAATCTCCTCCAAGTTGAATTAAGGCTCAATATCTAATGCCAAGCCTCGAGTTCTAAGGTAGCCATGCATAAGTCTTTTATGATGGGATGGTTTGATGAGCCTCCTGATGGTATTTTTGAGTTCGGTTGGGAATGGAAAGGTCCTAATCAGATTGTTAGATGTTAGGGTATACCCTTTGCTCTTAACCTTTCCTTTAATCAAATGTGGGATTGGTTGTATGTCAAAATTAATCAGAAGATTGGTAAATGGCAAAGTCATGTTTTCTCTCTCCCAGGAAGAATCCAAGTTTGCCAAAAGACCCTGTCCTCCTACAGTATTTACTACGCCTCTTGTTGGATGTTCAATAAGTACCAAATCAATTTATTGCACAAACTTTTAAGAGACTTCCTATGGTCTGATGGTAAAGGTAACAATAAAAGGCATGTAGTTGCTTGGAGGTTTTGTTGTAGGCCTAAATTCAGTGGGGGGCTCAGTCTAAAAGACTTCAGAATTCAAGGCATCACTCTGGCTACGAAGTGGATCATTCAGTCTTTTGATGGTAATGAACCTTGGAAAGTTCTCATTAGACACAATATTTTGAGAGGTTTCCCTAAAGGTAGGCCTGGATGGATTGGATTACATATGGCAGATCTCCTTCTCGGCCCTTTCTCGGTCAAAGTTGTTGGTTCTCCTATTTTTGGGTCTATTTGGAAAGCTTGGGATTTGGTCAAGCATTTGGTCACTACCAAGCATGTTTTCAACTGGTTTGGGTCCTGTTGTCAGGGGTACAGTGTCATGTCCCCCTTTTGGACATGAAGCAATTAAGACCCTTAACCTCACTTGTTTCCCAAGGGCTAAGGAAAAAGAGAAAAAGAAAAGGGAAACACTTTGATTTCTAAGAATAATTGTAAAATTACTTTATTATTCTAATTTTCACTTAAGTGGTGTCCTTTTGAGGATCATGGGAACCCAAGGACTTAAGCAAAAATTATAAGAGTTACTCTTTTTAGATTTAAAATTAGATCCTTCCCTCCAATTTGTATGCCACCCTTGGGAGGTGTATAAATAGAAAGTGAAGGATCAATTGAAGGTATGCTATGTTTTGAATATTGAATCTATGTCAAGTATGTCAAGCTTGGTCAAAGCATTTTGAGGATAGAAACCTTCAAAGTGTGAATAAGGTGTGAGGACGAAAACCTTCATATCTTCTATGTGAGTGGCTCTACATCAAGGGCTGCAAAATTGTGCTTCAACCGGGAATTTCAAATTGTGGATGCTAGGCGACTTGTTTCTAAGGGTTGCTTGATGTGTTTGGAGGTCATCCTTTGGGTGGCGAATTGCATGGAGGTTTGAAGACCCCTCTTTGACGGCTGCTCTACAAGGAAACCCTCTCCTAGGGTTTGGTTATTAATTCTGATTTATTGTTGATTTATTCCAAGTTGGATGATTGGGTTTGGAAGGATTGTAAGGCCTTTTGAGTGACCAAAGTATGCCCTAATTTGATAATAATAATTCTAAAATTATTATTATATTTTTTTAATGTTTATCACATTGATTTGAGGTCATTTTGATGCCAATTATGGTACATTTAATTCTGAATTTTGTGAGTATTTCTCGATTTTTATCTAGGGCATTGACTACATACTTTTAGGGTTTGGACTCAATTTTGGGTGACTTCCACCCAACAGAAAATTCTGATTTGTTTTTAATTTGAAAGCTTATAATTTTAGCTTTGATTTGAGCTATTATCCAGTTGAAGATGAATATTCCATTTTGAGGGAGATATTGAATTTCTTCATTTTCACCAAATTCTGGAAAAACTAATAATTTTGAATTCTGAATTTTATTTCTTTTATGAAATCTGATTGGGAGAATTATTTGCAAAAATCTGAAAGTGGTTTCATGCATTTTGGTTGGATCAAAGTCATTTTATGATAAAAAGCCCAGAGCGCTAGGGTTAGGGCAGCAAAACAGAATTTTTAGCATTCATTTCCAGAATTATGACATTGATTTTCAGATTTTTTTTGGGCTGAATATTGTGCGCATTTTCAGAATTAAATATTTGGATTTGTAGAAAACTCTTGTTTTAGTCATTTGTCCCAATTTGGGGACATTACATACAGATCCATATGGTGGAACCTCCCTCAATAGCCAGCCCCTTGCTCTCACAAGGGGTTGTTCTACCTTGCAATGGTTCCAAAAAGGTCTACATAGTTTCAAGGATATCTTCTCTTTTGAGGGTTGGGCCTCCTGGGATCTCATCAGGGTCAAATATCATATTCCCTTGTCTCAACGGAGAACTTTCTCTATGGTTATTGTTGATGCGATGGATTGCACCCTCTGAAGGGAGGCTCAGCTCTCTTCATCCATGTGACACAATGGAGACATCCCTCTTGCTGTAGGTTGCAAATGTGAAAGATGAATATCTAGATTAGGGGCTAGCTCCCCTTGATGCACCTTGAGGCCCTAGATCTACTGTTAATAATGGGGGGAGGGGGGCGGGGGGCGCAAGGCGATGAAAAGGGAGGAAAATACTGAAAGCATAACCTACGCTAAAGCGGTGATGCACCAAAATGTTTGGTCTACTCAGCTTTGACATACACTTTACACCAGAGACAAGCAAGCATACACTTCATTCAAATGAGAAACTTTCCTGCATCAGTGTTTCAACAGGGGGTCCTATGGAGATACAAGGAGGAAGAACTACCAGAGGTGTTCTAAGCATAACCTACGCTAAAGCGGTGATGCACCAAAATGTTTGGTCTACTCAGCGTTGACATACACTTTACACCAGAGACAAGCAAGCATACACTTCATTCAAATGAGAAACTTTCCTGCATCAGTGTTTCAACAGGGGGTCCTATGGAGATACAAGGAGGAAGAACTACCAGAGGTGTTCTAAGACACACTATGGACAGCCTATTCACATGCACCTATACTCTGTTCTGGACACTTCTTGTTGACCTGCAAGAGAGAAAAAAATCACTATGCACTAGATATGCTGGAATAAACTAATGAAAGCATGAAAATAAAATGACTTAACACAAGATAAAACCATAGACATGCAAAAATGCAAGCTCAAATGGAGGTAAAAATGCTTTTTTTGATTCAAGGTAAATTCCTTCAAGGCTTCGCCATACAACTTGAGAGATATTTTCTCAAATGAGAAGTTACAAATATATAGAGAACTGGAAACAAGATAGCTAACAAATCAAGGAATGGAAACCCATGCTGAGTTAAACACTTCTGCAGAGACCAAAAGACCATGTTATTGTCACTTTCTTCGAACTGCCTATGGGAGCCATGTTGTAGGCTGTCCAAACCGCCATTTTTGCTGTCCTTGGGGTGCAAAAGCATGGAAGACCATCCCCAACAACTGACAAGGCCATTCTGAGTTGTTGTCACCGACTATGCTCTCTTCAATACCTGGACGCGACTTGTATGCACATTAATGGTGAAGCATGAAAACACAAGATGTTGGTCTCTATAGTTCAAAAACCAATCTATTTTATTGGTTTTTGGTAGATATATTCTACCTAAATGTATTAACTCCCTTTGCTGAGTTGTTCATGCCCCCTGTCTCGGTCGGAGTGGTCATTGATTATCCCCTTTGTCTTTGTCAGCAGCTAGAACTGTTTCGAGTTTTGTCTTTTTCGCTTTGTCTTTGCCCGTGTTTTGTCTCTTTCCTTCGACTTCTCATTTGCCTTGGTTTCTCCTGTTTTGTCTTTACTCATTCAGGCCTTCGGGTTCTTGGCGGGTTTCTCTTCGACATGTCCTTCGGACAAAATGTCTGAAGGTTTTGTCTCTTTCCTTCAACTTCTCATTTGCCTTGGTTTCACCTATTTTGTCTTTACTCATTCGGGCCTTCAAGTTCTTGGTGGGTTTCTCTTCGACATGTCCTTCAGACATTTTATCCAAAGGAATTCTCCTTGGCTTTGTTACTTGCCTTATTGGTTTGCTTCTTTGCATTGTCAGCCTTCAGGGTTTCTGTGACCGTCGAATTTCTTCAGACAAAATGTCCGAAGGAACTCCTTCGGACATTTTCTCCAAAGGAATTCAACCTTGGCTTGCCTTCTTCGGTTTTCCTTCGAACAAAATGTCCGAAGAAATTCCTTCACCGTTTTGTCCGAAGGAAAACTTCTTCTGCTTGTCACTTTTCCCAAAGGGTAAGTGCCCTTTGGGTTTCTTGTCTTTGCCCCTTTGCTTCAACCAGCTGCCCTCCGCAAGGGCATTTCGAGCCAAAAGTGCCCTTCGGGCTTATGAAAATGGTCCCTGAATTTCTCAAAGTGCACTCTGCAAGGGTATTTGGAGCCTCTAGTTGGCCTTCGAAACTTTTGTATTGGTCCTCACCTCGATGAAAAGCCCTCTGCAAGGGCACTTGCTTCCAAATTTACCCTTCGGCCTTTCTTCAATTGTTCTTCGAAAAAGTGAAAAGTCCACTTTTTTTGCTTATGTGCCCTCCGAAGAAAATCTGTGCCTTTGGCGAGCTGCATAGACCAAATCGGGTCCTTCACTTGCTTTTACTTATAAAAGCCGACAAGTAATACACCTGCACAAACCCAAATTGCACTAGATAGACCATTTCGGACCTCTCATTAGCTCTTACTTTGGGTTTTGCGTCAACTTCAACTCATAAAATAAACAAGTAAAGGCACTTGGAAAACCCGATTTGGTCTGCCAAGACCAAATCGGGTTTTGCAAGTGTCTTTA
This sequence comes from Torreya grandis, assembly GCA_037957365.1. Lineage (NCBI taxonomy): Eukaryota > Viridiplantae > Streptophyta > Pinopsida > Cupressales > Taxaceae > Torreya > Torreya grandis. Next base: position 2,795,962 of record JARHVA010000137.1, on the reverse strand, counting down.
CTTATAAACCTTTATAAATAAAGATGTTTGCAAAGTCCGAATTACACCATCAAGACCAAATCGGGTTTATCAAGTGACTTGACTTATGAATATTTCACAAGTAAAGTCATTTGGAATACCCGAAATGCACTATTGTAGGTGAAGTAATTGCTCTTGACAAACCCAAAATACACTTGGCAAAGCAGAATGAGGGAAACACCTGGCTTTTTCATGAGAAAGGTCTGATAGAGAACATTTTGCACAAGACAGCTGAGGGATGATCTAGCCAAAACATGGATTGAATGACTCTTGCAAAGAAAAAGGAGGGGGTCCCCAATTTTGGCCGACAGGACCAAAAATTGGTCAACAGTTACCAAGGCTCTTGAGAGTTATAATACCATTTCCATCTTGGACAATGAAGATGAATTTTGGGAAAGTATCAAGTTGGTTAATGGCCCTCCTTTGCATGAGTTCACTATAAGACTCTACAACAAGCTTTCTTTTACCAAGCCTCCTTAATCGTATTTGGTAGGGTTTTGACCCTCTCTGAAGCTGGTCCTTTAGGTTTAATGTGTTGTGGGCTTCTTGTCTGGAACTTAAGAAATTTGGCTTTCGTTGGCTTCTTATTTACAAGAAGGTTGCTATAAGGTTATTTCCAAGCATTTTGAGGTCCTGCCTTTTTGTTAGGTTTGTGGTGAGGTTGAGTTTTTAGAACATCTTTTTTGCACTTGTCCCTTTGTTATTAATGTTTGGAAAAATTGTTTACATTGCTGGTCTAATGTCTTTGGATGTGGTCTTACTTGGTTGAATATTGCTTTTGGTTATGTTTGTCATGAGAAAAAAGTTCATCCTTTCTTCCATAAGTTTTGGATTGTTTTTTCAACTAAAATTCTATGGCTCATTTGGAGACAAAGGAATGAAGAGGTGTTTCAATTTAGAGCTAGATCACTTGCTGACTTCTCAGTTGAATCCATCAGTAGAATTTTTTTTTGTGCAGATTCATCTTAGGCTCAAGATCCCACAGGATGTGTTGGAGAAAATTCTTAGTATGAGAATGCTGAAAGTCACTTCAGACTCTTTGATAGATTCTAGTGGCTTTCCGAAATCATCCCCCCATCTGGATTGGATTCTATCCCATAACATGGCTGCTGAAATCAAGATTTCGAAGTATGAGTGGTCCTACATCAAAGACTCATATTTCGAACAGGCCAAGGATCCCGTTCATGGACGGATTACCTCTTGATTTAGACAAAAATGGTGTGCATTGCTGGTTGAATGCAGCTCATAACATGATTATTGACAATGATACTCCTATTCCAGACTCTCAGGTGGCTAGTGACGACCTTGACTCCTCCAATATAGGTCTCATGAGTTTGGATCTTGAACATGCTGCTACAAGGGATGATATTGGTTTGGAACTTACTTCTTCTCAGTTTAGTGAGGAACAAGAAAGGAAAACTTGGAAGAACATTCATAAAAAAATTAATGAATTTTCTAGCAGACTTGAGAAACTGGTTGAAGTTGGTGGCCAGAAAGAAGTTGAAGATGTCCTCCACTTTACAAAAGAGAACAAAATTGCTCCTATGTTCGATAAAATCTCCCGATACTTCCCCCGAAAGTGGACTCTAATACTACTGCTTAGTTCGGACCTGTTGACATCGTTCAGAAGGGACCTGGTTTTTTGGTGATGGCTCTGATGGTTCTTCTAAGGGTGATGTTACTAGAAGGGCAGTGGATTCTCCTGTTTAGTTGGCTCCTTTTCGTTTTCTAGGGCACTTCATGGCCCGTAGCTCCTGTGATTTTGGTTTCCTACTTGTCTTTCCTTTCTATTGTTGCCTCCTGGGTGATGTTTTTTTTAATATTGATATATCATTAATGTTAGATCTCGGTTCTTCTTTGTGACATTTAACTGCACATTTAAAAGCCCTTGTGGAATTTGCAAAAGGTGCTAGCTTCATGAGAGTTCCCAAAGTAGAGTGTAAGTTCCGTGTCTCAAAAGTCTAAGGAGCTCCATGATGTGTTCTCGGGTTTGACAGAGCAAATAAACTGTTTCAGAGGACTTTTATTGGCAAAATGGACCAAATTCAGAGGGCAGAAAACGCTTGAAAGGGTCAGAGTTTTCCTTTAGAAAAAGGACTAAGGCAAAAGAAATCCAAGGGAATTAAAGGGATGAATTCTTTCGGACTTTATGTCCGAAGGTATTCGCCAAAGGATGATTTTCAAAAGCCCGAAGGGTAACAGCCCTTGCGAGGGGCACTCAGGCAACTAAAAGGGCCTTTGCAACTTTTCCGAAAGGCAATTTTGAAGGCCAAACAGCCCTTGCGGAGGGCAGGTGATGAGCAAAGTGGACCATTACAAGCTCCGAAGGGTAACTTTGGGTTTGATTTAGCCCTTGCGAAAGGCAGTTGGTCAAAAGGCCCAAAAGGGACTTGCCCTTCGAAAGAAAGACCAAGGAAATTTTCGTAAGGCAAAGATATAGAAAAAACAAAGGCTGAATTTCTTCGGACAAAATGTCCGAAGGAATTCCTTTGGACATTTTGTACGTAGAAATCCTTTCGGAAGAAAATCCCGCAGCAAAAGTCCAAGGAATTCCTTCGGACAAAAAGTCCGAAGGAATTCCTTCAGACTTTTGTCTGAAGGAATTCACCCGAAAAAGAAAGCCCGACCGAAGGGAAAGCCGACCGAAGCGGAAAAAAAGGTAAAGGAACATTTCCTTCGGACATTTTGTTCAAAGGATTTGAGGACCAAGGAGCCCGAAGGACCCCGAAAGGCAAGTACCCTTGTGGGGGACTCTCAGCAAAAATGAAGGGACCTTTCTCCAAGCCCCGAAGGGACACCTTCCCTTCGGGAGAGTTAAGAGACAAAGGCCTGGCCGAAGGAAACAAAGCCGAAGAAATTGCCAAAGGGGATGATGGGCCTGCAAACGTCAAAATTGGACATCATGAACTAGCCGTTGGAATCCGGACGTCAAATGACGTCTCCAAAGACGTCAAATTCAGGGCAATAAGATAGCCGTTGGCTTTCAAATGGTGACGGGTGCGCAAACGTCAACTTTACGGCAATAAAATAGCCGTTGACCTTTAAATGCTTGAGCACGAACCTGAAGAAATTCAAAGACCTTAAGGCCAAAAGGAAGAGACCGCCGAGAAGGGAGCCCAAAGAGCCAAAGATTAATAGAAGATAGCCCAAAGGGCTCAGATTGCCGAAAGGAGTCAAGAGAGGAAAAAACAAAACCAGGAAAAGACAAAGCTGGGAAAAGACAAAAGTTAAGAATGAACTCAGCGACTTGCTGATGAAAGAGCCCAAGGAGCCAGCAAAGGACAATAAGATAGCCCTGAGAGCTCAAATTCCAGGAAAAGACAAAGCCAGGAAAAGACAAAATTATGAATATGGACAAAACAACCCAGGTGGCAAAGGGGAGGCGAGTTATTCTTGCAGTTGAAACAGTCTCTGCCAAGTAGTCATCAAGGAGCGCAAACAGTGAACGGCGTGCCCTGTTTTTTCTCCACTCTGCATTGATAAGCAGACAAGCCACGTGAATGTTTTGAAGGAGCAGTCTTGTTCACAACAAACGGCAAGGCCCATGATTTCACATATGGCGTTTAATATATTTTAAACGCCTAAAGTCAAAACTGGAGCCGACACAGCATTATCTACCAAGCGGCTTCCTCTTTCCAATGCTCTCAACGCACATGGGCCACTTGTAAAAGGGCGCCAAAGCCTTTTCCAAAAAGGGGCGCCTTTTGCTTTCTCTTTCTCTATATATATTGTAATCTCTCATTTTGAGAAGGCATCTCTCATATTGTAAGGTGAAGCCCTGCCAATTTTCACCTAGAATCAATAGAATACGCATTTTTTACCTCTATTTTGGTTGGATATATCTCTGAGTGTGTCTGAGTGTTAACCTTGTGTTCAGTCACTTCTTTCCTGATGCTTTCACAAGCTTGATACCAACACACCTGGTATAGACAAAGCGCCACTCCTGCAGGCAACAAGAAGAGCTGTATTTGGAGCGCAGAGGTAGAAGAAGGTTACCAGACAGTGTGCTTTTCCTACAATGCCTATGGTAAGTTCTTTTTCTGTGTGTTTCCATTAAAGCCTCCCTGTTAAGCTCCCTTCAGTCTGGCCCTTTCATCAAATAAAGTGTATGTATGTGCTCTTATGGTTTGAAGTGTGAGTATGAGTAGATCAAACTTGTTTGGTGCATCACCAACTTAGGTTAGGTTCTGTTTTTTAGTAATCGTTCTCTCTTTTCAACCCCCCCATTATATGTATGTATTAGCAATATTACTGGAATAACTTAGAGATGCATCAGAGGGAGCTAGCCCTTATCTAGAGACTCTCCCCTCAGTTTTGCCAGACCCACAGGGAAGAGAGGAGTTTCCATTGTGCCACGTGGAAGAGAGAAGCCCAGCCTTCTCTCAAGGGTGCAATCCACAGCGTCAACAGTTTTTGGCATGCTCGGTGGGACATTTTGTCTAAAGAGTTGAAAAATTTTGGTGTGTTCTTCAACCAACCAGCCTTTGAGAGGCTTTTTCATCAACACCAATGGCGACTCCGAGTTGAATCAGCTGGTTAAGCAGTCCAGGTGCCATCAAGAAATCTTATTTTTGTATGTATAATCCCATTGCTCAGAATCATGGGCCTTGTATTCCTTCATATGGTTTTGATCAAGCTCAAGTTGTTCATGGAATCACCTCAAACAGCTCTCCTAGTTGCCCTTCAACAATAAGGGAAGTAACACTGGAATTTGAGAAGCAGGTGATGGAGATAGACAGATTGGATGAGCAGTATAGATATCAACATGAGCTTATGTACAAAGAGGAGTGTTTGTTTAGGCAAGCTCAGGGCTTGCAATCCCTGGAGGAGGTAGCAAAATGGAAGAGTCCGTTCATTCAAGGCAGTCAACCTTGTGTGCCCCCTCCTATTCTAAAGAAAGCCCCCTTTTATGCACCAAATCCTTTCTACCAAATAGCACTTGCTCACTCTAGCTCATCTAATGCAAGAATCACTCCTGCTCCTAATCCCTTGCGCCTAACTTCCCAGCATCAAAAGGCATTAGAGCAACCTTTCATGGAAATGAACCTTCTCAATTCCTTAGAGTGTGAATCCTTCTTGGAAGGGAATACCATGAACCAGCACGTCTCTCTTCAGGAAATTTTTCCTATGCATCAACAGTCTCTTCTTAATCTTCCCCAACCTCCTCAAGTCTTTCAACATGATGTCAAGATTCCAAGTTGGAAAAGGGAATGTCATGAACCAACTCGGGACCTTGGAGAAGATAAAGTTGCTGCCTGTTCACAAGGGAAAAGTTCCAATCCCAAGGTCATGAGTTGGAAGCAAACAATGGAATCATGGGGCAGGAAGGAGGAGGAGAAAGGTTTTGCTCAAAACCTTGAAGAAATCGAAGCTGCTCTTACTCACCATGATGATGCTTGTGACCTCCAGGAAAGGCTCTTTCAAGAGAATATAGCTAGGCGAATGCAGAATTGGAGTCCAGAATGAGGTTCCTGTTGATGTTGTGGATTGCACCCTTGACAGGAGGATCTCCTGTCTTCCATGCATCACAATGCAAACTCTCCTCTTGCCTGTGGGTCTGGCAAAACTGGGGGGGAGTCTCTAGATAAGGGCTAGCTCCCTTTGATGTATCTCTGTGGTCCTAGATTTCCTACTGCTAACAATGGGGGGGGTGAAAAGGGAGAAGGATGCTGAAAACAGAACCTAAACTAAACGGTGATACGCCAAAGAGTTTGATCTACTTAGCTTGAACCTACACTTTCCACCAAGAACAAGCTGGCATACACTTCATTTGATATGAGAAACTCTTCTACATCAGTGAGCTAGGGGTCCTCTAGAGATACAGGGAGGAAGAACTATCAGAGGTGTTCTGAGACACACTATGGCAGCCTGTTCACATACGCCTATACTCTGTTGTAGACACTTCTGGCAAACCTGCAAAAGAAGAAACTTCACAATACACTAGACATGCTGGAATCATTCTGTGAAAGCATAAAAAAAAAAATGACTTAACACAAAATAAAGCCATAGACATGCAAAAGCGTAAGCTCAAATGGAGGTAAAAGTGCTATGTCTTGATTCAAGGTAAAATCCAGCAGAGCTCCACCTTACAAGCCAAGGGATCTCTTTCTCAAAATGAGAAGTTTACAATATATAGAGGAAGAAAAGGCCTTTTGGCGCCCTTCTACAAATGGCCCATGTGCGTTCCGAGTATTGGGAAGAGGAAGCCGCTAGATAGATAATGTTGTGTCGGCCCCTGTTTTGACTTTAGGCGTTTAAGATATATTAAACGTCATATGTGAAATTATGGGCTGCGCTGTTTGTCTGCAAACAAGACCGCTCTTTAAAGAGATTCACACGGTTTGTCTGCTCATCAATACAAAAATGGAGAAAACAGGGCGCGTCGTTCACTGTTTGCGTTCCTTGATGACCACTTGGCGGACACTGTTTCAACTGCAGGGATAACTCGCCTCCCCTTTGCCACCTGCGCTATTTTGTCCATATTCATGACTTTGTCCCTTCCTGGCTTTGTCTTTTCCTAGAATTTGAGCTCTCGAGGCTATCTTATTGTCTTTTGTTGGCTCCTTGGGCTCTTTCATTAGCAGGTCGCTGAGTTCATTCTTAACTTTTGTCTTTTCCCAGCTTTGTCTTTTGTTGGTTTTGTCTCTTCCTCTCTTAGCTCTTTGGGCTCCCTTTTGGTTGGTCCTCAAGTATTTAAAGATCAACGGCTATTTCATTGCCGTAAAATTGACGTTCGCGCGCCCGTCACCATTTGAAAGCCAACGGCTAGTTTATTGCCCTGAATTTGACGGCTTCGAGGACGTCACCTGACGTCCGAATTCCAACGGCTACTTCATGGTGCCCAACTTTGACGTCTGCGGGCCCATCACCCCTTTGAATTCCTTCAGCTTTCTGTTCCTTCGGCCTTGAGAAAGGTCCTTTTGGCAGCCAAGAGTCCCCCGCAAGGGCACCCTTCGAGGTCCTTCGGGATTTTTGTTTCTACAAATCCTTAGGACATTTCTTTCCTTTGTCTTTTCCACTTATTCCCTCGGGATTTTTCTTTCGGGAGAATTCTTTCGGACAAAATGTCCGAAGGAATTCCTTCGGACATTTTGTCCGAAGAGATTCATAAGGCAAGTCGAAAGAGCAAGAATTCTTTCGGAAAAGTTCCAGCGGCAAAATGAACGAGACGAATTCTTTGGGACAAAATGTCCGAAGGAATTCCTTCGGACATTCCGAAGAGATTCATAAGGCAAGTCGAAAGAGCAAGGAATTCTTTCGGAAAAGTTCCAGCGGCAAAATGAACGAGACGAATTCTTTCGGACAAAATGTCCGAAGGAATTATATAAGGCAAGTCGAAAGAGCAAGGAATTCTTTCGGAAAAGTTCCAACGGCAAAATGAACGAGACGAATTCTTTCGGACAAAATGTCTGAAGCAATTCTTTCGAAAAAGTTCCAGCGGCAAAATGAACGAGACGAATTCTTTCGGACAAAATGTCCGAAGCAATTCTTTCGGAAAAGTTCCAGCGGCAAAATGAACGAGATGAATTCTTTCGAACAAAATGTCCGAAGCAATTCAAAAGAGCAAGGAATTCTTTCGGAAAAGTTCCAGCGGCAAAATGAACGAGACGAATTCTTTCGGACAAAATGTCCGAAGCAATTTTGTCCGAAAGAATTCGTAATTGCTTCGGACATTTTGTCCGAAAGAATTCGTCTCGTTCATTTTGCCGCCGGAACTTTTCCGAAAGAATTGCTTCGGACATTTTGTCCGAAAGAATTCCTTCCTTCGGACATTTTGTCCGAAGAGATTCATAAGGCAAGTCGAAAGAGCAAGGAATTCTTTCGGAAAAGTTCTATCGGCAAAATGAACGAGACGAATTCTTTCGGACAAAATGTCCGAAGGAATTGGAACTTTTCCGAAAGAATTGCTTCGGACATTTTGTCCGAAAGAATTCGTCTCGTTCATTTTGCCGCTGGAACTTTTCCGAAAGAATTCCTTGCTCTTTCGACTTGCCTTATGAATCTCTTCCTTCGGACAAAAAATGTCCGAAGGAAGAGATTCATAAGGCAAGTCGAAAGAGCAAGGAATTCTTTCGGAAAAGTTCCAGCGGCAAAATGAACGAGACGAATTCTTTCGGACAAAATGTCCGAAGCAATTCTTTCGGAAAAGTTCCAATTCCTTCGGACATTTTGTCCGAAAGAATTCGTCTCGTTCATTTTGCCGATAGAACTTTTCCGAAAGATTCCTTGCTCTTTCGACTTGCCTTATGAATCTCTTCGGACAAAATGTCCGAAGGAATTCCTTCGGACATTTTGTCCGAAAGAATTCGTCTCGTTCATTTTGCCACTGAAACTTTTTCGAAAGAATTCCTTGCTCTTTCGACTTGCCTTATGAATCTCTTCGGACATTTTGTCCGAAAGAATTCGTCTCGTTCATTTTGCCGCTGGAACTTTTCCGAAAGAATTCCTTGCTCTTTCGACTTGCCTTATGAATCTCTTCGGACATTTCGGACATTTTGTCGGAAGAAATTCGGCCTTTGCTTTAGCATTTCTGATGGAGAATCACCCTTTTGTTTTCTCCACAAAGGTTCCCTGCCCTCCACAAGGGCAAATCAAGTCCAAAACTACCCTTCGGACTTTTACAACAGTGCATTTTGCTCATCTCCTGCCCTCCACAAGGGCTATTTGGTCTCCAAAATTGCCTTTCGGAAGTCACAAAGGTCCTTTTGTCGCCTTGCTAGAATGGTCCAGTTTGTGCCTGACTGCCCTCCGCAAGGGCACTTGTCCTTCGGGCTTTTGGAAGACTCCTTTGAACTTTCCGATTGAACCATTTCTTGAACCATCCCTTTCAACCAAACGTTGAACCGACTCATTGAACCAAACGTTGAACCAACTCGTGAACCAATCACTTGAACTGACTGACTGAACCAACTAAGTGAACCAACCGATTGAACCAACTGAGTGAACCAACCGATTGAATGGTTCAATGGTCCGAAGAAGCTTTGTAAGAAACCTTGCATTCTTTGAACTGGTTCATCATCTGCCAAAAAACTTGTGCAACCAAATTTGAACTGGCTCTAAACAACAGGGAAAGGAGACCGATTTTGGCCTGCAAGACCAAAATGGTCAACAGAAGTGCCTTCATGCTATTCCATGCAAACTCACACCAAGTCAAAAGATAGCATGTGAAAGGCCTCTTTCTATTGAGGAACACCACAACACAATAAAAAGTATGGATCAAGACAAGGCCCCAAGCATTGATGGTTTTCCTTGTGAATTTTATCAAACCTTGTGGAACTGTTGGGACCTAATTTGCATAGGTCTATTTGGAAGCCATGACAAATGGCTCTTTGGAAAATCTCATTAATAAAGGCAATATCAAATTTATTCCCAAGGCTAGAGACTCTAAGCTAATCACTAAGTGGAGGCCCATAACATTGCTCAATGTCTCCTACAAAATTATCACAAAGGCCTTAGCACTTGGAATCAAATATCTAGTATATTTAGTGGTAAGCCCTGACCAAACAGGGTTCATACAAGGCAGATACAACCTGTCATGTCCCTTCTTTAGTACGACATGACACTTTACGTGGATTTGCCTATTCCAGACTCTCGTAGGTAGATGGTGGTGATGAGAGAGTCATTTTTGCGTTTATTTGGCGATTGGATGACTCATTATGCTCTCAGAGACATTATATTTATTTATTTGGGGCCAAAATGTTATATTTTTAAATTAAGATGCACTTTTATTTTATAAAGTTACTTTTTATAAAGTCACTTTTATTTTATTAAAAAAAAAGTACAATGAGGTTTTACAAGATGTATTACGGACACTTCTAGAAGTTTCCAAAAAGCGCATAAATAGACCCCATGGGTTTCTCATTTGGCATCCAAGTCTATTTTGATCATTCGAATCTTCTTGAGCATTTGTGAGGCTTGATAGTCTGCAAATATTCAGCAAAAATCCTTGAGAACGATACTTCTCAAGAGATTGCATAACTGAGGAAGTGGAAGATCTTCTGAAGGGTTGCACATTAAAAGTGGTCTTCAGCCATTTCATGTTGAGCTTCATTGAGTATTCAGGCTCAGTTCGAGAGTTGAACAATTTTTGGAGTCCCTTGGTGGGGCGATTGCATCATTGACCTATTTTGAATGATCTCCAAGGATATCATATTATATATATAATTTTTACAGTGCGTACAGGTACGGCTTGTACCTGCAGAACTATACGACAAGGTTGGCGCCCCCAACAAACTGTGATCTACAGCTGAAACCCTATTTTGCTCATAACTCCTACTTGGCTGGGCGATTAATTTTTATATTTTGGGAGGCACTCACCTCAGTCTGGGCGTCCATATTCAGGACCTTATCGGCGCTTATCAGTGAAGACAAGAATTAAAACCGTACCAGTCCGTACTGTATGGCCTATACTTGCAGCAGGATATGGACAGCTTGCTGGACAGTGTATGGACAGCAGTCAAGGCGCCACTTACAGACTAGGTCATTTTGTCATCAGCAGGTTCTATTTATATTTGCATACCTATATTTATGTGCCAGGCTTTTTAGGATATTAATTCTGTCCATGTTTGTGAAAGCTGAAAGTCACCATTTATTGTAAAAGGAACTGCATTTCCATGGATAAATATATTGATACTAAATCTTTTGAATTATTGAGCTGAATAAATTTGTTTACACTTACAGCAGTGTAGTTTAATTGTTTGCCAACTGTTTGACAAAAATCCATAATGCAATATTAGTATATTTTGTAATCCAACCAACTGTTTGACAAAATTCCATAGTGCAAGATCAGTGTTTTGATGGTCCTACTGAGGGTCATCACACAGCGTAGACAACATCATAGCAATCTAGGAAGGAATAGAAGCGACCTACATCTCCAACCAAAAGGCCTTGTTTCGTCAAGATCATAGAAACGAGATTCAAACTAAAAGACTTGGCCAAGGCTCGGCAAATTTGAAAAAAAAAATCATAAAAACTGTGAATTTTAGGGCGAAAAACTATTAAAATGCATTACATATCAAATCGACTTAAAAATACATTCAAAACTAATCGATTACGTCCAACATACACATGTATACATAAAGAAGTAAGTAAATAATGCAATATTGATTGTTGTAAGTTGAAAAGTTGAACATGAAACTTGAAACTTGAGAGCTGATATTAAATAAGAGTTGGTTTTATATTCATATTTTTTTTCCTTGTATACAAAATATGGATTTAGATGTTTCAATCACAATGCACATATTTGTTGCTAATTGTAATGTCCCCATTTTCATGTTCTCTTGCAGTGTAGTTAGCATTGACTTTCTGAGTTTGTGTTAGCCTAATCAGAGGGGTATATTGATGTTACTAGTGAGTTCTAATGGCTTAGTGGAGTTGTACGACACTTTCAAATGTTATTTCTGGCTTGTAGTTTGGGCTCCAAGATTCTTAAAGGGAGCGTCTATTTTCAGTAAGTCACCCCGTAGGGTCCGTTTATCATCTTTCATCATCAGGATCACTCTTACATAGTCAGTGTTCAATTCCAATGCTTTTCGACCATTGTCACTAATTGGGTATATTATTGAGCTATATTTAATTAATTTTACTAAGGTTGTCAATTTAATTAAAATAATTAATCGAACGCCTGAGTATTATAGCTTGTTGGAAAGAGAACAAAAAGATTTAAATGATGAAACGTTTAAAAGTGACTTTCAGCGTCGAAAATGTTTTAAAAATAAAATAAATCACTTTTTGGAGTTAAAAGATTTAATAAATTAATAAAGTGATTTATAAAAAGGATATTAATGTTTATTTAAGCATGGTGGAGTTAATGAGGAGTGTCTAAGGAAACTTTCCGGATGGGACATTGACTTCTAGGAGAGGATATGGATGAGAGTTCCAAGAAACCTTTCTATTTCATAAGTGGGTCAAGTTTGGGAAAGTTGGTAGTAGAAGCAAAGAAGGAAAAAGCAAGCTCTAAGTGGATTATGGAAAGTAGATAAAAGAGGAAAGTTGTTTTTCCTAACTCATAAATTCCCAAAGCAAGGAGTGGAAATTGGGCATCTTGTGCATAAATATGTGGTGATCTCATTATGGGATATCTTTTGGAAAATTAACAGATTTTTTATGCTTGTTGCACTTGTGCTACAGCTACCGGATTTGAGGATGAAACCCTTCGGATTCTTGGAGATTACAAGATGAAAACCCTCTGATTTCATGTGGGTAATCTCATATAGAGATTGCAATGGAGCTTCACAGAGTTACAAAGTTGCAATCAGTTTAGCGTGTACATTTGCAGGATTTTCGAGTTTGCATGTCAGAGATCTATTCAGCTTTCAACTGTAGATTAGTATGTTGTAGTGCCATTTGGTTAAGACGGGCGTAGTAGGCTGTAAGTGTGTATTTCAAAGTTCATTACTATAAACTCCTAATTTATCCATCATATGATTGTATCTTTCATAAGAATAAATCAGAGATACCAATTTGGTGTGTTCTTTTCCGTGCATGTAAACTTTGAATGGTTTCAAGATCATGCATGTCATTTAAAAGTGTGTGCATGTTAATGCATGTGTCATTTGGGGAAACATTTCAGATTTGAGTACTTTTGCTTGAAATTTAATAGTGAGGTTGTTACAGTGGTATCAGAGCTAAAGTTCTTGCCAGGCTTTGGGTAATTCAGGGAATTGACTTTTAGTTTGAAGCATGGCAACAGAAGATAGAAAATGGTTGACAAGATTACTCTACGAATTAGGTAGTAAGCTCAGTATTCTATCTCAACTAAGAAATGATACTTTGATCACATTGAAAAAAGTAGAAGAATGTTTGATCCTTGTTGAGCAGTCAGTTTCTGAATTGTTGCATACAACTCTTATTCCTATAGTGACTTATTTAAGTCAACATAGGTGGTTGAAACACACAGACAAAGAGATAAGGCTCATGGTTACTGTTGGTCATTTTTGGCCCACATATAAAGCTCTTGCATGGTTTGATGAAGCAGTGGATCAAAAGTGTAGAAATGGATCCAACATTGGCAAATAGAGAGGATCCAAGCAAGGTTTTCTAAGGATCCAATAGCAATGTTCAAGGATAAGCCTGCAAGCCAGAAGCTTAAGTGCAAAATATTTTATTCAGCTAAGTCTTTACTTGTTCATTCTTTTGGACTTTGTGGGGATTAAGTGTTTTTTTTCTTTCGGGACCTTTTTTGGCTACGTGTTGAATTCTTTCGGACAAGTTGTCCAAGACAAGGTTTTCGAAGGGATAATTCTTTCGAACAAAATGTCTGAAGCAAAAGGCAAAAACCTCTTTCGGAAAAATTGTCCGAGACAATTTTCCCGAAGGGTAACTCTTCAATAAAATGGTCCTTTTCAAAATTCCCGAAGGAATTCTACAACAAAGTGCCCCAAACAATTTCCCCGAAAGGTTCTTTTTTTGAGAAATGGTCCAGTTAAAAATTCCAAAGGAATTTGTTTTTCAGGAAAAAGTTCCGAAGGAATTCGTCTTTTCAAAATTCCCGAAAGGTATTTTCTCGGGAAAATGTCCCACTTTGTTTCCGAATGGTACTTTTCTTTCGGGAAGTGGACCTAAGCAGAGTTTCCGAAGGATCATTTCAAAGAGGCAAGGGGCCATTCTAAGAACGCAATTCCTTCAGAAAAATTGTCTAGGACAATTTTCTATAAGGCAAAAATCCTTCGGACTTTTGTCCGAAACAAAAATCCCAAGAGAATTGCTCAAAGGCAGAGACAAAGCAAGCAATTTCCTTTGGGAAGAAGTGTCAAATCAAAAAATTCTGAGGAAATGGTCTTTTCAAAAGTTTTGAAGGTTTCTTTCCCTTCAGGAAAAGGCTTTTCAAGAAATCCGAAGCGCTTTTTCAAAAGTTTCGAAGGGCACTTAACAAATTTCCGAAGGATCTCTCCACCATAAAGGTGCCCCAAGCAAAGGTCCTGGAGATTTTCTCTTGCGGGAAAATGGCCCGAAACAAAATGCCGAAGGAATTCCTTTGGGAGAGGATAAGTCCGTGGAAAAAGAGGAAGCAAATAGTCCAAAGGAATAGCCGTTGGGATTCAAATATCCCATGACGGGCTCGCAGACATCAACTTCAGCCCTGCAAGTAGCCATTGGCATGCAAAATATCAAAATTGGAACCAGTATGTAGATAACGGTCAGACTCCATCATTAAAGCTCCTCGAAGACACAAGTGGGATATTCACACCTACTACCACAAAGTGGGTTGGCGACTTAAATGAAGAAGTGAAACCATGCTTCTGGCCGAGTCTCCGACATCCAGAATCCAGGAAAACCAATATTTAAGATTGGTTTTCCTCCATAATGAGCTCGGGTCTAGTTTTAAAGTGAGATTTGATGTCTGCATTCAATGAAGAGTGTACCAAGCCATATCCTAGACAGACAACCGCCCAAAATAGGTTCGATTATGACGTTGCCAAATGCATAAGTATGGGGACCTTGTCCTGGCAAACAAGAAGAGACTTGGATGCGCGAAAGGCTCAAGGATATTTGCAGCGATCTTAGGCAGTTTATCTCATGATCAAGGCAGTTGCATGCTTTGAATGCAAAGGAGCTCAAGAACAATAGTGGTAGTTGCAGCCATTTATGAGACCCCTCTCCATTTTCTAATGAAAGTCCCTCTTCTCTCTCATCCTTTTCTGATATATATACAGGCTGTTGAGACTTAAAAAGGGATCCCTAGATTGGTGATAGAGTTACTCTGTCAAAATCCCCTTGTAAACACTTTCTTGAAGCAATAAGATAAACTTTTCTGATTCTGGTTTGAAGTCAAGTGTACATTATTGGAGCTCAACTTGCAAATATATGTCCCTTTTCATCATTTGTAGATTCTCTACATATCTTGCTTTAATTCTTTTGGTTCCTTGTAAGTTGTGTGAAGTGTTAAACATTGGTGCCTTTCTTGAAGTGTCATAAGTTTATAGTGTCTCATACAGACCTATTTCTTTCTGTCCTTCAAATTTCAGGGTTTCCCTTCGACCTCCACACAAAATACTTATGCTTGTGGCCTTGAAATAGAATCATATTAGTCTATGTCTTGGTTAGGTTCATTAGTAGTTAGGGTTTCCAGGCTGAAAGTGGATCATTCCATATTTGGTGCATCACCATCCTTAGCTTAGATTTCTCTTTCATGTTATCTTTCTCTCCCTTTTCCTTAGTCAGTAGTAGATTCTAGTGTGGGAAACAAGCCAAAGTAAAGCATCTGAGGAGCTAGCCTCATTAAAAAGTCTAGAGGTTCAACCTCACTACAAGATACCCACACCCTAAGGTTGTTCCAATATTGTAGCTAGGAGTGAGAGAGCCTGAAAAACTTTCCCACAAGGGTGCAATTCTAGCCTACAACAGTTACTTCATGTTTGAGTAAAATCATGAGAATTTCAACACCTAAAGCTCCTTGTGATGATAATACATTAAAAAATATAATTCAACTGATGGTGGATAGTTTCCAGGATATTGATGGTATCAAAAGTTCTCACTATTCTAGAAGGGTTGTTATACTTAAAACATTCGCAGAAATCAGATTAAATAACATTATACTAGATTTGGGAATGAATGATTTAATCTATAACATGTTTCACCATTTCTTTGCCACAGTCAGGAAAGAACATGATGATGATGTTATTGCATACATGCAAACTATTATGGTACTGACTATTAATGAGTGATGATGTGCCTCAATCTCTTTTTTCTATCCTATCGACTAATAGGAAGAAGGGGAAACATGAAATCCTATCAGTTAAAGAGAAATTAGCTCATAGGGTGACTAATCGTTGTGGGAAGAAGCTGAAATCTTTCTTGGATAATGAGGAGCAGGTGGTTGAAGAGAAGTTCATAGCTGAAAAATCTAATGTAGTGATTGATTTGAAACATGATGAATGTGAGACGGAGCCTCAGGATGACTCTTTGGTCATGCATGCAACTACTATGGATAAGGTTGTGCATGAAGGAAAGGAAAAAACGACAGACTTGGATAACAGTTCGGATTCGTCTGGTGATGACTCTAATTCTAATGAGTCCCTTGATGTTTCTAGTGGAGCAGATATTGATGATGAGTTCACTAATGTATCTTAAGATGATGGGCATGGAGAAAGCAAAAATGATGATGATGAGTCAAGCTTCAAAATGGAGGTTCTTGCAATTTGGGGCAGCCATGGAGTCACTACTAAAAGGTATGACAAAGATTCTGGTTCTAGTTCTCCTCATAGCAGTAGTTTATTATTGTTCCCTGAACGTGATTGGAAAATCAGTTTTTGGTGTCTATTGAAAATGAAGTGCACACATTATCTAGATTGGATGACATAAGATGATGGGCATGGAGAAAGCAAAAATGATGATGATGAGTCAAGCTTCAAAATGGAGGTTCATGCGATTTGGGGCAGCCATGGAGTCACTACTAAAAGGTATGACAAAGATTCTGGTTCTAGTTTTCCTCATAGCAATAATTTATTATCATTCCTTGAACGTGATTGGAAAAATCAGTTTTTGGTGTCTATTGAAAATGAAGTGCACACATTATCTAGATTGGATGACATAAGAAGCCTTGTTTAAACACTTATCCTCATGACACCAAGAAACCAATATGAGCAAAGTGTTCTTGCTGATTTGCACATGATGAAGAACATTCTGGAGGAATAAAATCAGATTTCTTACATATGATGCATGGTAGAGATGTACCCACCAAGTTGGCAGATGAGACTTTGTCTATGACTAGGCAATTAAGAGGAGAGGTTAGTGAGCTCACCATTGAGCTGGATTCCATGAAGCTTGCTTTGGAAAGTACCCAAGAGGCACTTCTTGAAGCAAATGAACAGCTCTATGAGGCCAAACAATTCAGAGAGCACGATAACAAAGAAAGGGCCAAGGAAATCAAGCAGGTAATGGAGGAGCTTGATTGCATTCATAAGGAATTTGAACTTGCACATTGTCCCAAAAAATCTGAAAATAGGATTTTGGATCAGCAAGACGATTGGTCTGATTTTGGAGTTGAGGATAATCTTCAATTTGTTGATAACCCTTTGTTTGAGGTGACTTAAGATAATCCACCCTTTGAGTTGGATGATGGAACTCGTTCTGATTCCAGTGATGAGATTGGAGTCGATCACAGGATTTGGGATCCAGGTGTAGTTCCTAGTTGTGAGGTGTTGTCTCAAGATTGGAGTTGTGGGCAAAATCCCAGTGTTAGTACTGCTGTCCACTTTCCGATCAGCCTATACATGACTTCAGTTCGTAGCCCGCAAATGAGTTGGATGGCTTCTTCAGACCAGCAGTTGAGTACTTTATGGTTGAGATTGGTTGATAGAGATGATTTGACCATAGGAGATGACTCTTCAGCTACTTCCATACTCATCTTGCCTATGTTTTTAGTGGGATTTCAGATTGATTACCACTGCCCTTACATTTCCACATTGGTTATGGTGACATCTTTTTATGAGCAGATTGCTTTTGAGTTTTGGCAGGCTTTAGGGCAGCTGGTTGTTAGATTTTTTCTGGACACAATTCATTTATTTATTGCTTCCACTCTGGTGAGTGACGTGTTGACCAAATTTTGGTCCTACAGGCCAAAAAAATCGGTCTCCCTTTTCTTTCCCTGCTGTCCTGAGCAGTCAGTCTCTGATGTCTTCACTTTCCTCCAATTGTGGTTTTTTCCCTTTGTAATAAACTTGTTCTTATAAAGAGCCGAGTGATCTGACTCCTGTAGGTTTTCAGGTTGATCTGGGGCTTATTTCACTTTAAGCAATTACATTGGACAAGCCTTTTTTGGCAAAAGAATGGGCCAGTTTCAAAGAGATGCAAGTCTTTCGCAAAACTCCGAGGGTCAAGTGCCCTTGCAGAGGGCAGGTAGGTGACGAATTGGACCATTCAACGAGCTCCGAAGGACAACTTTGGACCCAAGGTGCCCTTGTAGAGGGCAAAGAACACATTTGAAAGAGATCAACGCAGAAGGTCGAAAGGGAAGTTTCCTTCGAAAAAAGTGACAAGGCAAGACAGGATTTTTTCGGAATTTTTGTCCGAAGAAAATCCATGGAGAAACCAAAGGTAAATTCCTTCGGACAAAATGCCCAAAGGAATTCCTTCGGACTTTTGTCCGAAGAAATTTACAAAGAGAACGCTGAGACATTAAAGGTACATTTCCTTCGAGCAAAATGTCCGAAGGAATTTGAAAGACAACAGGACCCGAAGGAACCCGAAAGGCAGGTGCCCTTGCGGAGGGCTCTCGGCTATCAAAAGGACCTCCTCTTTTCCGAAGGGTCACTCACCTTCCCTTCCCTTCGGGAAGGTTTATTTTGCAAAACGCTGAAGGAATTACAAAAAATGATGACAGGCCCGAAAACGTCAACTTCAGCATGGTGAACTAGCCGTTAGAGGTTCAAACATCAGGTGACGTGTCCACGAACGTCAAATTCAAGATAGTGAAATAGTCGTTGGTTTTCAAATGGTGACATACCCGCAGACGTCGATTTTGATGGGATGCATTAGCCGTTGAAGAGAAGCCAAAGAACAAGTCCTTTCGGACAAGCGATCGAAAGTTTTCTTTTAGACATTTTGCCCGAAAGAACTCATGAGCACAGGCCCAAAGGAATTCAAAGGGCATAAGACCCGAAGATAGACTCAGCAACCCGCTAGGAAGGGAGCCAGGAGGAGACAAAAGATAGCCCCAAGAGCCGAGTTACCAGGAAAAGACAAGAAGTAGCACAGGAACGAATAGAGCAGTCCAGGTGGCACAGAAGGTGTCGACAGGGGAAGTTATTGCTGCAGATAAAATAGTCCTCACCAAGTGGTCATCAAAGGGGGCGCAAGAATTCAATAGCACAACCCATTTTTCTTCGTTTAGCATTAATAAGCAAACAATCACATAAGTTTTATAGGGAGGCGGCCTTGTCTTTCAAGCAACAAAGCGACCCATCCTTTAGTAGGAACATTTAATACAGTTTAAGCAACAAAGTCAATATCTGTGACATCTACAGCATGGTTCTTTCAAGCCATTTATGGAAGGATGACAGCAGCATGAATGGATTCCTCTTTCCCAAGTGTTTAATGCAGTATGGGCCGCTTGTTCTTTGGGAGACCAGAAGTCTTTTCCTTAATGCTATATATTGTAACCTCTCGGCTTGAAAAAAGGATCTCTCACTTGTGTAAGGTGAAGCCCTACCAAATTTTAGCTTTGAATCAAAAGAACGTGTTTTACCTCTATCTGATTTGTTATACTTCTGAATATGTCTATGTATCAACTTTGTGTTTAGTCATTTCAGCTTGATGCTTTCATATGTTGACACTAACATATCTGGTATATCCAAGACCGTTTCTGCAGATTAATAGAAAGTGCCCAAGTTGGAGCATAGAGACAGAAAAGCAATTATCTGACAGTGTGCTTCTGGAGCACCTATGGTAGGTTCTTTTTCTTTGTATCTCTATTAAGCCCCTTGTTAAAGCGCCCATGCAGTGTGGGATTTTGTTCAAATGAAGTGTCTGTTTGCTCCTTTGGTATAAAGTGTTGATATACGCTGAGTAGATTGGATCATTTGGTGCATCACCATTTTAGATAGGTTTTGTTTTTGTTGTATCCTTCTCTCTTTTCACCCCCCATTATTAACAGTAGTAGTTAAGGACCTCAAAGATGCATCATGGGGAGCTAGCCCATATCTAGAGATTCATTCCTCAATTTTGCCAAGCCCATAGCAAGAGGAACGTCTCCATTGTGCCGTGTGGAAGAAAGAAGCCAAGCCTTCTTTTAAAAGGTGCAATCCACAACGTCAACATGACGATCACTAAAAATACTTCATGGAGATGGTATGCATATCTTCAGATGATGCCTTATTGATTGCAGTGGGTTGGTGTGTTCAGAACCATTCCATTGACACTTGGAGATTAAGCGTTGATGACACGTCTTCAGTTGGCGATCGCAGAGGCATTCCCTGGTTGGCAAATTTTAGAGTTGTGACAGTGATTGACCTGTTTCATTTTTGAGATGTCATGAGGGGATATGCTGAGACTTATTCTTTATCGCTGAGCGGCTTTCCTTTTCTGATGCCCAGGATCAAGTCTGGCAGTGGATTTGTAGACATTGACTTCACTGAGATGCCTTGGCAGGTTATGATTCATGGTAGCGGGTTTGGCCCTTTCAAGTATTTCAGCTTGGGTTTTGATGATGATTATTTTTTTGGGTTCCAGGACAGGAGAATGCAGTCAGGGCACGATGGTCAAACAATTATGATCAGAGTGGTGCAGCATCAACATGGTGGTTCCTTTTTGAGACTAACTTGGAACCCTGGAATTACATTGTTTTGTAGTTCAACAACTGTAGGGGATGATAGATCC
The DNA here is from genome assembly GCA_037957365.1 of Torreya grandis. Lineage (NCBI taxonomy): Eukaryota > Viridiplantae > Streptophyta > Pinopsida > Cupressales > Taxaceae > Torreya > Torreya grandis. Next base: position 2,775,628 of record JARHVA010000137.1, on the reverse strand, counting down.
AGTGTTGGCTTTTTGGAGTTTACTCCTATAGTGCATCGGTTTAGTTCTTACAAAGAGCAATTCTCTGAGGAGTGGACCGAGTTTATGCAATATTTGAATGCTCTTCATACTGGTGGATACTTGGAGGTCTTTTGTGTTGGTACCCTATAGGATAGTCCCTGGAGAAGACGGTACTACAGATCTCCTAAGTTGACTTGGGACCCTGGAATCGTTCTTGATTTCAGTCTAGTTCGGCCTTTTGATTTTGAGGTTATGATGGCATTGCTTGAGGACAAGCAATCTTTGGGAAGGGAGGACTGTAATGTCCCCATTTTCAGGTTCTTTTGCACTGTAGTTAGCGTTGACTTTTGGGTTTGTGTCAGCCTAATCAAAGAGGTATTTTGAAGTTACCAGTTAGCTCAATGGTTTAGTGGAGTTGTACGACACTTTCACATGTTATTTTTGACTTCCAGTTTGGGCTCCAATATTCTTGGAGGGAGCGTTTATTTTTAGTAAGTCAACTAGTAGGGTCTGTTTATCATCTTTCATTATCGGGATCACTCCTACATAGTCAGTCTTTGATTCTGATGCTTTTCGACCATTGTCACTAATTGGATATATTATTGAGCTATATTTAATTATTTTTACTAAGGTTGTCATTTTAATTAAAATAATTAATCGGGCACCTAAGTATTATAGCTCGTTGGAAAGAGAACGGAAAGATTTAAATGATGAGATGCTTAAAAGTGACTTTCAACATCGAAAATATTTTTAAAATAAAATAAATCATTTTTTTGGAGTTAAAAGGTTTAATAAATTAATAAAGTGATTTATAAAAAGGATATTAATGTTTATTTAATCATGGTGGAGTTAATGAGGAGTGTCTAAGGAAACTTTCCAAATGGGACATTGACTTCTATGAGGGGATATGGATGGGAGTTCCAAGGAAAATCTCTATTTCATACGTGGGTTAAATTTGAGAAAGTTGGAAGTAGAAGGAAAAAGCAAGCTCTAAGTGGATTATGGAAAGTAGATAAAAGAGGAAAGTTGGTTGTTTTTTCTAACTCATATCTTCCCAAAGCAAGAAGTGGAAATTGGGCATCTTGTGTATAAATATGTGGTGATCTCATTATGGGATATATTTTGGCAAAGTAACAAATTTTTTATGCTTGTTGCACTTGTGCTATAACTACTAGATTCGAGGATGAAACCCCTTGGATTCTTGGAGATCACAGGACGAAAAGCCTCTGATTTCATGTGGGTAATCTCATACAGAGATTGTAATGGAGCTTCATAGAGTTACAGAGTTGCAATCAGTTTAGTGTGAACATTTGCACGATTTTTGAGTTTGCATGTCAGAGATCTATTCAGCTTTCAACTGTGGATTAGTATGTTAATAGTGCCATTTGGTTAAGACGGGCATAGCCGGGTGTGTGTATTTCAAAGTTCATTGTGAGATCTATTACTGTAAAATCCTAATGTTTCCATCATATGATTGTATCTTTCATAAGCATAAATCAGAGATATTAATTTGGTCTGTTCTTTTCCGTGCGTGTGAACTTTGAGTGGTTTTAGGATCATGCATGTCATTTAAAAGTGTTTGCATGTTAATGCATGTGTGTGATTTGGGGAAACATTTCAGATTTGAGTACTTTTGCATGAAATTTTGAGTACTTTTGCTTGAAATTTAATACCAAGGTTATTACACTAATCACCTCTTATCCAAGTTGAATCTAGCCTTTGCACACTAACAATCAAAAGTTTTGAAGCAAAAACAAAAAATCAAAATGATTCAATCACATTGGTGTGTGAAAGTGAGGAAAGTTAAATATGGAATGGGCTCATGAAAATAAGGATTGAATAAGTGAACGAGTGTTTTGAGTGTGTTTGAGTAGCTTTTAGGTTTAGGTTTGTGTATTTGTTTATTTACTTTATTGTATTTTTAATTTTCATTTTTGCATTTAAAATTTTTTAAAACACCTCAGACTCGACAAGTCTAGACACAAGACTCGCGATTCTGACCAGACTCAAGTCTGTAAAAGACTAGATGGTTCCTCGCAAGACCTAACTCAGACTCATATTGGTGAGTCCTCGCCAGGACTCGTCGAGTCTCAATTCATTGGTCAAGATTGAATTTGAAAAAGCCTATGACATGATTGAATGACCATTTATTCTGGCCATGTTTCAAGCCCTAGGATTTGGTCCCAAGTTTGTTCACTCTATCAAGACTCTATTTCAAGATGCATCTACCTATCTCACCATCAACCCATCAGACTAAGAATTTTGGGCTCTTCCATTCTATTAGGCATGGTTGCCCTTTATGCCCCTCCCTACATGTCCTATGTTTTGGCTATCTATTGGGGAATTATGCCTCTAGAGGGCTTGTCAGGGAAATTTATCTTTCCCTATTGTCTCCATATTAGCTTCTAAATGGATATTGTGGAGATGATTCCTCCTCATGCTATTGGAAGATGAATTTTTGGTTCACAATGCCATGGAATGTCTTCAAATCTGCTGCTTAGCTTCATGCTCTAGCATACAATGCACTAAAGCTCAATGCTACAAGCAATCACATAGTCCCATGCCTGCCTAGCTAGGGACCTATCAATAGAATTGGATTTCCCATGGGGAATGCTTAAATTCCTAGGCATTACCTTTGCCTTCCAAGCCTCACAGGTTGAGTTGTGGAACTAAGTTATCCCAAGAGTGGAAAGAAGCTTGCATTTTGGATTACTAAGCCCCTATCTCTTGTAGGCAAAATCAAAATATGCTCCAAAGTCCTGGTTGCTACTCATGTTTATTACTCCTATTGGGCTCCTTCTAAGTTAGCCTACAAGAAACTTGAAAACCTTAAGAGACTTCCTTTGGGTTGACTCGAAAGGCCACAGGGGCTTCCACAGAGTCGCAGGGGAAAAAATTTGTAAACCCAAGGAAGTTGGGTGGCTTGGGCTCATTGATATTGCCAAACAAGGAACTTCCCTATGTGCCAAATAGATTATGTTGTCATTTGAAACATGCACCAGTGGATGCTTCATAGCATGGGGAAGCTTGGCAGTGGGGCGCTGAGCACGAAGGCCTTGCACAGGGTGCAAGAGTCTAAGGCATTGGGTGCGGAAGTATTGTCGTGCAACTACGTGCATGAGCAACAGTCGTTTCATCACAACAATGGGAACATCCCCAAGATGTGGTGTTAACTAAAATTTTTGCACCTTGTTTTAGAATTTTTCAAACCTCAAAAATTATGTCGTCTTGCTAAAACACCTGACAGGGGCCAATGACTCAAAATATTGTAGTCTTATTATACCGTTTCATTTTGTGTGATTAGATTAAATATGGCTATTGAAGTGTTTGTCGTTTTCATTACTTTTTTTTTCTGCAATAAGTTGTATTAGGCGACTCTGGTTATCCGCTTCAACAACACAATTGTTGTTGCAGTTGTCTCTATTTGGCATGTTGAATAACAAGGCAAATCAAGTTGGTAGCTTATTGTTCGATTTTCCATCATGAGCTTGGCAAACATCGTAATCTCCTTGGTATTCGTAATCGAGCCTCTGTCACAAATTTCTTTGCACAAGGCAGTCGTATCGTTTTACATTTGGTACAGGGGGATTATAATAACTTCATTTTATATGATTTGGTTATGTTTGCCAATGAGATAATTAACCAAGGTCTTAGAAAGATGCCTAAACAAAATAAGGGAAAGCATTAATATATGTTTACAATATAAGTTTTAAAATAAAATATAACTTATATGGAAAAGTTTATAAATGCATGGTGTGGGTTGATTAATGTGGTCTTTTGATTACAAGACAAAAACATTATTTTCCAACTAATATCCTAGCATCAACTCATTGGCATGATGTGTAAGTAAAAAAATGTCATGTCATAAAGTTCCCCTTTTCATTTTGATATTTCGGCCAAGATGACATATGGTCATTTATGCCAAAGTGAGTAACATGAAAATAGGTATACATGTTTTGATTGGGGGACAGCAGCATTTAATGAGTTGTTAATGCACTTTTGGGAGTTGGAGATTTTCGTAGTTTTCCTCTATTTGTGCATCTAAGTCAAGTAGCGAATTAGATAAGCTCATGATCACGCCTTTGTTAAATTTGGAAGTCTACTCTATTTGATTGAGCTATTTGGGCAGCAATGTATTAGTACATCTGTCTTTAGCACTTTCGCACCCTGCATTAATTTTGGTACTCTCTCATTTGAAAGTTAAACAAGAAAAGAAATTCCTTCCTGGTTTTATTTTTCGAAAATCTCCTTCAAGGGTTTAGTTCAGATGATAATGAAGCTTGGAAACTTCAATGAATTTGTTTGCAACACACTTTCAGCGTAGCATATAGGACAAATTTCTTGTTATGGGTTTTCTGGGATCTATTGAGGCGCATTTTCTGCTAACAGGTGAGTTTCTTAGCAGAAACTCACTCAATGGTTTAATTTTTTTTTTTTTTTTTCAGATTTATGTCATGCAATGAGGATATAGATTGGACTTGGTAAAAGCCTTTATTTCTCCTCATTATTATTAGTTTGTTCATGCAAAATTGGATGAAATACAGTTGGGGTTTGTTGGAATCAGCTTCATTTATTTCTTTTCACGTCTTAGAGTCCATTTTTTTAGATAATATTGAGATTTTCAATCTGTGACACTAGATTTTTTGGGTTTTGCCAAATTTCGATTTGGGTATTTGACAAATTGATTTTCGGACAATATTTCATGATGTCGTGGGTGAATAAATCTTGGTTTTGTAAGTTGCATGTTGAAATAAATTTCTTCCCTGCCGGTTTCAACTCAGTGTGGGTATTTTGCTCAAAATATTTGTGTATTCATACACTTAGGGTTTCATAAAATTTTATGGTAGAATTACTGGGTTTTCTGATGAGATAAAAATTATATATTTGTTGGTGAGTTTTTTTTAATGAAGTTTTAGTTTCAAAACCTAATGGTTTCGATCATAAAACTTAGTAGTTCGTTTTCTTAAACAAATTTTCATTCAGGTTTTATAATCAAAATTGATAAATCTGTGATGGATTATCTTACCCAATAGAAAATCTCATGCATATTGGAATCATTCTAGTTTTGACAGAGCAAATATATTCGCAGTTAGGAAATGATATTGATTTATGTGAGATTACAAAATGGTTTACTACAGCTTTGATTTCATTAGTAAATGATTGTTTGCTAGATTCATTTCATGGGTAATATTCAACATGATTGGCCATAAGTTGATTATGTAAAAATGGAAGATAATGTTTTGATGTCTGAAGAACGTTTTCAGGGTTATTTAATTTTGTGAGACCCCATTTGATGTATCTGATTGTTTGATATAAATATCAGAGTTCAGAGCAAATGAATAATAGTGGAGTTGGGCATACATGGATGTTTGTTTGACAGTACCTTGTTATTTAAGCATGCAGATTTAGATTTCTTTAGCTTTGATGATACTTGGCACAGTATGTTACTTGATGTATGGTTCGTTTCAGTTGAGCAGTTTCAGTATTCGATTAAGTAATAAAAATGTATGGTCTAGTTATTTTTATTTTAATCTTGTCATTATGGATTGATGTTCTAAGACTAGTTTGCTAGAGTCATTTCATTATGGGCCCCCACCCGAGTGTTTGTTCGGTCTTTATAAAATAAAATATTTTAAAGAGGTTATTATTAAGTTTGTTATGAGTACAGTTTGCCTAAAAATTATAACTTTATTTAATAAAGTTCCTTGTTTAAATTTGTATTATAAGTTTAAACAAAAGTTAATTGTTAAACCAACTGCTTGGCAAATGTTATAAAAGCAAAGCAACCTCATTATGAACGCAGAGGAACTCTTACAGGTAAACGCAAGAACTCTCGCTTTCATTTGCGCTTCTTTTTCAAGAACAAGTCTCTGAGATGATCATTGTTTGCAGAAGATCGACGTTCACTCAATTTGACGGCATATCCCTGACTCATTTATTCTAGGTATATCCAGGGTTGTTTTTAATTATTTTTTGGTTATTTAGTTAATATTTGAGAAATTTAATGTTTTGATGTATACAAATTTGCATTCATATATGCCAGAATCTTGCTATTGCCTGAATACTGATGAACACATCACGCCTAGCGTGACAGGAGTTCGATGTTTACACATACTGCAATGTCTCTTTTCAAAACTTGTAATCCGTGTTATTTCTCTTATTAATGAAATCATTTTTTGTTTTGGGTTTCTCAATCATCTCTTATTATCTGATTTGGCTTAACACCTCCTCTATGTATTATATCTTTAATGTAATGTTTCTTTCTTTCTTTATTTTCTGTTGTTTAATTTATTCTTTTTCTTTAGTTAGTCATTCTCCTTTGTTTTCTTTTGTCTCCTCGCTACTTTCTCTCTCTTTGTTTGTAGCAGCCCGTTTTTCATTTGAAATTTTTTTTTATGACATTTGAAATTGAAACATCATTTTCAGACTTAAAATACACGTGTTTCTAAATACAAGCTTATTTTGATTCACGCTTTGATATCCGTTACTTATCTCAGATTTGTTTCATTATACTTTTGGTTTATCTTTGAGGTTATTTGGAAAATATTAAAGTTAGAATACAAGACATTACTTGAAATATATATTTATTGAATCAAGTTTCTATTCTTCAAGAGTTTATCTAATTAATAGATTTTTTCTACTGGATAGAATAGATTATAGTTTCTTATCTAAACTGATTCATAATTTGGTCGATTTTTGATTGCTATAATAAATATGCTACATTTAATGACTTATTAGCAGCATTCAGTTTATCTTTTATAAAGTATTATTAAACCCAAGCACATCTTTAATATTTATAAGTTATAATTCAGAGATATTTGAATACAAGTTTATTCATGAAATCATTATCCTAGACCATCCTCCTTGTGAAAACACTTCATCCATCTATTACTCACATGAACTGAAACAATCCCTTTTAAGAAATTATTTTCCTAAAGCTTGGTCAAGTGTGTAATTCAATGCAACTTGACTTTTAAAAAAAATCCATTACGCACTTTGCACTAATTTTTCAGTCATAGGACTCTCACGATTAGACTGGTACGATTCTAATTTGACCCTTGTGATAGGCGAAAGGGTTGATTCATTGACGAAATAATTTTTAGCGTCAACATGTGGGACCGTTGCACTTTTGGGATGAGCCTCTGGAGTAGGCCGAATTCTTTCTATTATAAACGCACCTGGTTTAAGACCAATGTGCAGATCTAAGGAGAAGAAAGGTAAACTACCACTAATCTAAACTTAGGATCTTTGAGAGGAAAAGGGAGCGAGAAGGTAAGAGATGCTGCAAGTAAAAAGCGATGCGTCCAGAATAGAGCGAGCGCTCTTACTGCCACAAACACAGTGCAAATATTTGAAAACAAAACAATATCACACAGTTTCCGCCAAGTCACACCAAATGCATAAGTGTTTCGCATAGAGACGTGGGAACACAGCGCAACATTGAGAGAGACAAAGATTATCCACAGACAAAGCTTACGCAAACCCTGGTGCGCATAGGATACGACCTACAAGTGAGTTTCGAGTTCAATGAGGAGGTGCTGGGAATGGACGACGATGAGAGAGGTGAACAATACCCACAAACAAATATCAACAAACACAAATAGCATACAGGTCATCAGAATAATGAAAAGAGGTGAACTTAATTCTCATTAGTATGCAAGGTTTAGCCAATACAAGTGCTCATGGAGGGCAATTTCAGTAGCGTAAGGTTGCTAAAATGTGTCAACTTTTTTGCAATAGAAATCCAAGCTTTTATAGAGAATAACCCTGTTTTACCATTAATGCACCACTCGGGGCGATGGGTACAACTTTTAATTCTTTTGCGGCACCGCAACCACGCTTTTTTAAGTTTGTCTAACAAATCAGGCCTGTAAATCATAGCAATAACCTTACATGTGCATGGTGAGGAAGAAGATTTCCCTTACAAGATCAGAGAGTGGTGTGAACTTGCATTCCGATGTCTAGTGGCCACTTATGCATTCAACTATTCTGGTGATCCTCAAGCCCCTGGTGATCCTCAAGCCCCTGCATATTAATGTCCCATTTACTAAAGAACAAGATCACCATGCTTATGAATCTGATAGAGCCATGGCGATGTCTTGTTTTGGGCGGGTAATTGTTGAAGATATGGTTCGGGATGCTCCTCCATTAATTGCACACATCTGCCTTTGCTTTGAAACCTGGACTTGAGTCAACTATAAACAAAAACCAATATAAGATTATTGGTTTTCCTATAGTTTATATAGATGGCACTCTGCTCGATCCTTGGTCCCTTTTACAACAAGTTGCCACCCTTTTGGCCTATATTAGGTCTAAAAGACCTATCTTATCTCTATGGAGCTCTATTGGCAATGCTTGGTCCTTATTGTCAATCCTGGTTCAACTCGGGTTGCTCGAACTCAATTCCATGTATCTTCCACCAACTCGGGACCATTCATTTGTTTTGCTCGAGTCAAACTGCTCCATTGACCTTAGTAGAAAATGTCCCGACTCGGTCCTTCTCATTGGTTGTCAACAAACCGACTCGGGCTATGTTGACTTTGACCCTTGCTCGCACCATTGGATCTCCTCTGACAGGTTGAACGCGTGCCATTAGATCTTTTGCCTGAGCTAACACACTATTGACACTTGGCAACCACGCATTTGGTCCTTGGATCTGCTCGTCAATCTATCTACTCTCACGCTTACGCTACATGGTGGCCTCTAAGCCTCTTGACCTTTTGACTTGCTCACGTGTCATTGATCTTAAATTTGTGATTAAACGCGAGTCATTGATCTATCTAGGCCCATTATCTTGTCTTTGCCCGCTCGCTGTTAGATTTGATCCAGGCACCCGAGATTTGGACACTTGTCAAGCCTGCACTTAGTCGGGGACCCCTTTGATGATTTTTGAATGAAAACGGCTATTTCATGAGCTCGAATTTTGACATCTGCGCAACATCACTGAGATATTTGAACTTCAACAATTATTTCCCAGGGCTTGAAATAGACGTTTGTGCACCTGTCACCAACCTATTGGATCAACTTTGTCGAAACAAATTGGCCGATGTAATTATGTCTTCAGGGAAATTGTCGTGGAACAATTTCTCTAAAAGAATTTGCTTATTTAGGACTTTTGCATGGGGTTATTTTTCTTGGGCCTTTTGTATCCGATAGTTTCCCCGAAGATTTGCCTTGCACCTTTTGACGGAACTTTGTTTTCGAGCTTTGAATTTGGATCACTTTCTCGAGAAAAGATCCTTTGGAACTTCTGTATTGGACCATTTGGCAAAGAAAAAGTACCCTTCAGAAAAAGTGTTTGGGACACTTTGCTTGAAAAGTGCCCTTCGGGTTTTTTGCTTTGGACCACTTTTCCTGTACAATGACCCTTCGGGAAAATTGTTTGAACAATTTTCTCGAAAGAAAAGACCCTTAAGCTTTTACTTCGGACAAAATGTCTGAGAGAATTTTCACTTAGCCCTTTTTGCTATGGACAATTTCTCTGAAAGAAATAGGTCTTCGTCTTTTGGTTCAGACATTTTGTCTGAAAGAATTCATGCCTTCAGAAACTGTCTCGGACAAGTCTGAAAAAATTCAACACTTAGCCACAAAAAAGGGTCCGAAAGAAATTAGCTTAGCAAAATAAGAACCTGAAAGAATTTTCCCAAAAGAATGAACACTTAGTCAAAATAAAAGCCCAAAATAATTGAATTTTAGCCCACAAACTTGGCCCCAAAAAGGGATTTGTACTTAGCTTTTTTGGCCTGTAGGCTCTTCTAGACTTGTTCACAAAACTGTTGTTTGACCTTCAAAGCTTTGGAACTTTGTTCAGTTTGTCCATCTGGGCACAAGCTTGGTATGTGGGCCAAACATGACCAACATCTTTGGCGACTTGCAGGGAAGCATGTCTGCTATGCTTGAAAATCCACATTATAAGCAATCCATTGGGCACAGAGTCTTTGAAAATTCTGATTTTTTCTCTTGCAAACACACTAGCTGCATACCTTCGGCTTTGGAATGAATTGAGATTCACCTAACAAGACAAGAATTGCACCAGAGGCGCTTAGAGGAAAAGACCTAAGCTAAGAAAAAACTGCACACAGGCGCTTAGAGGAATTGAAATTACTCTAAAACAAGGGCACGCAAAGCACATTTTAAGGAAACAAAAACATCTAATCTACTTATTTACAGATGTACAAAAGATTAATGGAGATAGTGTTTGAGATGAATCCCATTGACTAGGATTGGCAGCTCCTTTCCATCTATTCTGGCAAGTTGGAAGGCGTTAGATGGCTTGCAACTGGTGATGGTCTATGGACCACTCCATATTGCGTCAACTTAGTGTGCCTTCCATCTTTCACTCTGTTCGCATCCCATTTGAGCACTAAGTCTCCCTCCTGGAAACTCCTGTCGCCGGCCTTCTTGTCAAAGATCTGTTGACGTTATGGATTGCACCCTTGAGAGAAGACTGAGCTTCTCTATTCCACGTGGCAAAATGGAAACTCCTCTCTTGCCTGTGGGTCTGGGAAAATTGAGGGGAGAGTCTCTAGATAAGGGCTAGCTCCCTTTGATGCATCTATGAGTTATTCTAGTAATATTGCTAATACATATATAATGGGGGGGGTTGAAAAAAGAGAAAGATACTGAAATAGAACCTAGACTATGAGGGTGATGCACCAAAAAAAGTTTGATCTACTCATACTCACTTTGAACCATAAGAATACATACATACACTTTATCTGGTAAAAGGACCAGACTGCAGAGAACTTAACAAAAGGGTTAATGAAGACACACAGAAGATGAACTTACCACAGGTGTTGTAGGAAGGCACACTGTCTGATAACCCTCTCCTATCTCTACGCTCCAGATACAGCTCTTTTGCTATTTGCAAGAATGGCGCTTTGTCTATAACAGGCGTGTTGGTATCAAGCTTGTGAGAGCATCAAGAAGAAATGACTGAACACAAGGTTAACACTCAGACACACTCAGAGATATATCCAACCAAAATAGAGGTAAAAATGCGTATTCTTTTGATTCCAGGTGAAAATTGGCAGGGCTTCGCCTTACAACAATGAGAGATCCCTTCTCAAATGAGAAGTTACAATATATATAGAGAAGAAGAAAACAAAAGCGCCCCTTTTGGAAAAGACTTTGGCACCCTTTGACAGGTTGCCTACGTGTGCTAGGAGCATTGGGAAGAGGAAGCCACTGAAAGAGAATGATGTGTCGGCTCCGATTTTGACTTTAGGTGTTTTAAATACATTAAACGTCATGCGTGAAAACATAGGCCGTGCCGTCTGTCTGCAAACAAGACCTCTCCTTCAAGGCATTCACACAGTTTGTCTGCTCATCAATGCAAAGTGAAGAAAAACAGGTCGCGTTGTTCATTGTTTGCACCCCTTGATGACCACTTGACAGATATTGTGTCAACCGCTGGAGTAACTCCTTGAGTCGACACCTTCCTTTGCCACTTGGACTATTTTGTTCGTTTCTGCACTTGGCTCTTTTGTCTCTTCCTGGCTTTGTCTTTTCTGGCTCCATCCTTCGGGGGCTATCTTCTGCTAATTCTTTGGCTCTTTGGGCTCCCTTCTCGGCGGTTTCTTCCTTTTGGCCTTAAGCCTTTGAATTCCTTCGGGTTCGCGCCTTTCATTCAAAGACCAACGGTTATTTCATTGGCCTAAATTTGACGTCTTTGGGGACGTCATCCCCTTTGGCAATTTCTTCGGCTTTCTTTCCTTCAGCGTTTTTTCCTTTGTCCGGGCCTTTGTCTTTTAACTCTCCCGAAGGGAAGGTGTCCCTTTGGGGTTTGGAGAAAGGTCCCTTCATTTTTGGCCGAGAGTCCCCCGCAAGGGTACCTGCCCTTCGAGGTCCTTCGGGCTCCTTTTGGTAATCACATCCTTCGAACAAAATGTCCAAAGGATATGTTTCCTTCATGTTTTTTTCCGCTTGCCTTTTTCGGTCGGGCTTTTCCCCAAGTGAATTCCTTCGGGTTTCTCCCTTCGGACATTCTGTCTTTAGCTTTCTGTCGGGCGAATTTATTCGGACAAAAAGTCTGAAGGAATTCCTTCGAACTTTTGTCCGAAGGTTTTGCCTTGTCTTTTATTGCCGCGGGATTTTCTTCCAAAAGATTTCTTCGGACAAAATGTCCGAAGAAATTCAGCCTTAGCCTTTTCTTCTATCTTTGCCTTGTCCTTTTTCCGAAGGAAAACTCTGCCCTTTTGCCTTGTCTTTGATTCCTCTGCAAGGGTACTTTTGGGTTCAGAACTACCCTCCGCAGCCTGCTTGAAAAGCCCAGTTTGTGCCTGATTGCCCTCCGCAAGGGCACTTGTCCTTCGGGCTTTGCAAGACCCCCTTTGAACTTTTCGATTGAATCAAACAATTGAACCACCCAATTGAACTGGTTCCTCCTTTTGCTGAAAGACTTGTGCAAACCAGAAATTGAACTAGCTCAGAACGGCAAGAGAAGGAGACCGATTTTGCCCTGTAGGGCCAAAATGGTCAACAAGATCCTCTTGGTTTGCACTTGTTGGAACTCCATGGTGCACGCAGCTTGCGTTCTAATTTCTTTGAGCTCCATTAGCTCGATTAGTCTTACCTCAAAAGGATCACTCTCGAGAAACTCCAACTGATGTGTGAGTTCCAATGAAGGCAACCCGATTGATGCTGGTAATCTGGCTTCCCTTCCATAAACTAGCACAAAAGGCGAATTTCCCAACACCCTCTTGGGCGTGATCCAATCAGCCCAAAGAGCAGTTTTGAGCTTAGTATGCCAAGCTCCCTGATTATCCTCCAAAGTCCTCTTTATGATGCGAATCAGGTTCTTGTTGGTGGACTCGACTAGACCATTACCTTGAGGGTAATAATTCGATGAGGTGCTCAGATAGTTATTGTGCTTAACGGCCCATTCACTAATTCTGGTTCCAAGGAAGGTCAGTGCATTATCAGAGAGAATGGTGGCGGGGACGCCAAATCTCATTATAATGCCTTCGTAAAAATTGAGGATGGATATCTCATTGGCCTCCTTGAGTGCAACCGCTTTTGTCCACCTTGTGAAATAGTCGATGGCTGTGAGAATCAATTGTGCCGATCGCTTGAAGGTGGGTTAATCATGCCTATGAAATCCAGGCCCCACTACACAAAGGGTTGATCTGCTTGAATTGGGCGTATTGGTAAGGCTGCAAGCCTTTGTTTGCCTGTGAAGAAGGCACATTTCTTGCAATTTCACACATATGCGTGCTCATCTTTGAATAGAGTTGGCCAATAATAGCCAGCTCGCATGATCTTCATGGCATTGGTCTTAGGTGAATAATGGCCTCTCGCAGGGCTATCATGGAACTCTTGAAGAATTTTGCTTACTTGCTCTGGTTCCACGCACCTCAAAAGGACCCCATTGAGATCCTTTCGGAAAAGTGCACCCTCTATGAGCACATAGGGAATGGACTGCAGTCTGAAATGCCTGCGCTTAGCTTTGTCGAGGCCAGGAGGGTTTATGTTGTGTTGAAGGAAGGTCTTCATATCCTATGCCTAGTCGGTCACGACCTCTGGGTTTGCACATTCCTCCTCATGTGATACTAGGACTGCACTATCTTCAGGTTTTGCTACTTCGACCAATTGCTCACAGAATCCTTTTCCTTGCACCAGCTTGGTGACCTAGATCTCTACGTCGTATTCCATCACCTTGGTGATCCAATTGGCTCATTTTTTGCTAATGTCCCTACTGAGCAGGAACTCCTTAATGCTTGTGTGCACCACCATGAGTTGAATTTTGTTGTTGAAGAGCATATGCCTGAATTTCTTCAGTGCTCTCACAACTGTGAGGGTGTGCTTTTCAACAAAGCTATAGCGCAACCCATAATCCTTTAGTGCCTAGCCGAAGAAGGCAATTGGCTGCTCTAGTTGCTCTTTGTTTTGCTGCATCAGGATGGCCAAGATGTCGTCAACTCCACCGAATGCATTAAGGTTGAAATCCTTACTACAATCCGGGTTGATCAAAGTGGATGCTTGCGCGATGGCACGCTTAATGGCTTCAAAACTTTCCTTGCCCTCATGTGTCCAACTAAATGCAGCATTCTGCTTTAACATCACTGTGAGGGGCTTGACTAAGATATCGAAACCAGGCACAAACCTTCTCACAAAGTTGATTCTCCCCAAGAAGCTCTGGAGACTTTTCTTATGGCTCAAAAGAGGGAGGGACAAGATAGACTTGACTCGCCCTAGATCAATCGCGAGTCCTTTTGAAACAATGTGGCCAAGGAGGGCGCCCTCATGAACTGCGAAGATGCATTTGTTGGGGTTCAGAGATATTCTGAACTCACAACACTTCTGAAAGACTTGCTCCAGGTGATCCAAATGATCCTCAGCACGTTTGGAGAAAACAATTGTCATTGAGGTAAATCAAGATGATTTTATTGATGAGCTCCTTGAATGCCATATCCATGGCTCTCTGAAAGGTCGCATCTGCGTTTGTCAAACCGAATGGCATGCACTGGTATGCAAAGGTTCCCCACTTAGTGGTGAACTTGGTCTTGTAACGGTCACACTCTTGTACATGGATCTGATTATAACCTAAGTAACCATCCAATAATGAAAATCTTTCTGCGCCTGCGACTGTTTGCAAGATTTGCTCCATTGGTGGGAAAGGGTAGTGATCTTTGAGGGAAGCCTTGTTTACGCCCCTAAAGTCCACGCAAAGGCCTATCTCCATGTTCTTTCGCACTGGTACCAAGTTGGCAACCCATGAGGAATATTTTATCAGATATTATGTTGGCCTCAATGAGCTTGGAGAGCTCCTTGCGCATCAATGGCTCCAGCTTTGGATTAATAGGTGTCTGTTTCTGACGCATGGGTTGCGCATCGGGGTGGAGCTCAATTGTGTGTTGTGCTAAGCCAAGATCAAAGCCTTTAAGATCTTTGTAGCCCCATGCAAAGATGTCGTCATATCTCCTACTTAGTTGAATAAAGCTTTCAATCTCCGACGCGGAGCAAACTTTACCAGCTTTAAGAGCTTTTTCTTTCAAAATGATCATGGGCGCCGAGATATCTTCTTTGGTTGTCATGCTACGTCTCTCTCCTTTGAATTGGTCATTAGAACCAAAGATGTTTTCTAGGGTGACTAGCCCTCTTGGCAACTTGTTTCCTTTCAATTGGATGATTTGATCTTCATATTAGGTTCGCAGGTGCCCCTGGTTCATGATGCAAAACTTTGCCTCGTCCTGTGGGAAATTGATGATTTGCTCATCACTCTCAAACACTTGTCGGTCTAACCACGAGCTTGATGAGTTGTTCAGATTCTTTCATTATGTTATGCGGAATGTCATATTGTGCCGCTACAGTCGCAAGCCTATCTGCATCAACATTCTACGCTCTTGGTAAGGAAATGATGTTGAACATATCAAAGCCTTCTATCATATCCCACAATCTATGATTGTAGGTTTTCATCAAGCCATTTTTAGTCATGCTTTGCGCCCTAACTTGGTTGACAACTAGCTCACTGTCACCCAGCACTTGCAGTGCCTTGATTGCTTTCTTCTGCGCAAGCGGGGGACCTTGAATTAGCGCTTCATACTCGGAAGCATCGTTCGTGCAAGAAAACTATAGTTTAAAGGCATGGAAGTATTTTTCCTTCTGGGGGGAGACCAGCATGACATCGGTTCCTGCACCATTCCTACTCCGGGAGCCATCAAAGTATAATTGCCACATACCTTCAAGTCTTCGCACGCCTTATAAGCTCAGGCAGCGTGGCATTTTCTTCCATGATGCAATATGTGCCCAACCCCATCTCCGCATAGTCATATGGATCACACTCAAAAAGTTTGTGCGCCCATTCATCCAGTAGATTGTTTGGGGTTTCCTCCAGCAGTGTCGCGGATTCATGGAGAATTGAATCCTCCTCTTGGTCGAACATCGCACAATTTTATTTGACTGGGCTAGAAGAGTATGGCTCTATGTGACTTTTGAAGATAGGCTCTGCCCTTATGGTTACTTTGGTCCCGTATCTAGTTCTTAGCAACATGTATGACCAATCTGAAGACAAATATCTGCCCACCTTTGTCATGAAGTCTTGGGAGAGGCAGATGGTAAAGGGGGTAAGTCGATGACTGCAATATCCTATGCAATGGAAATGCTTGGGCATGCATGCAGCGTTAGATTTAAATCCTTGATTATACCTACTGCTTTGACCGTCGTGCCATCAAGCTGGACCACTCCTTTTGGAATAGGGGAATACGCAATTCCCAATGTATCTGTGATCTTTTTGGGCATCACTGAGCTGCTTGCGCCTGAGTCGATCATGCGATTGTGCACTAGGTGCTAGCCTATGATTAAAGAGACATAGAATGGGGGTGGCTTGTTGCTATTACGCACCTATGCTTCTTTTGGCTGGCACAAGCTCGTAGAGGTAGCAGGCGATAGCTGGGGTGTTTGATGTTCCTAAAAACCTTTTAGTGCATCCTGTAGCAGATTCTGTTGGGACGGAATAGTGAGTGCATCACACATTGTGACGTTAAGGATATCTCTTCATTTGTTCTACTATATTTAAGGGAACCTGAGAACCCTTTGGTTGTGGCTTTGGAATAGCAACCTCTCCTAGTGTTGGTGCATTAACTTGAGATGGTCCCTCCTTTTGCACTATCTTTTCTGGGCGCAAAGGTTGTGCAGGTGCCTTGGTTGTGCAACTATGCGATTGACTTGGGGTGTTGAAGGCAAAGGTATTGAGGCTGGTATAGCTTCTTCTGTAGCTCTCCTTTTGAATCTTGCGTTGAAAGCGACTGGAGTGCTCCCTCCACCGGGTGTGCTACTTTGATTCACATAGCTAAAGTCCTCTTCTTGCCAATTGACGAAAACAGACCCATCCTGTGGTTGAACTAGTGCTTGGATCCCCTCCTCTTGTGGGGCTACGTTGCTTGTTTGCTCTTGCAACTGAGGCATGCTTTGCATCATGAGTGCCTAGTTTAAGATCCTGTTCATGCATGTAGCTTGATTATGTGGCTGATTGCATGGGAAGCACCATTCATAATCCTACGCTAAATTGTTCTATATGGGAACAAAGGGCTTTGGAGGTGCTGGCAGTGTCAGTCTTTTGCGCATAAGGTGCTCTATTGTATGTGAGCTGATTTTGCATTTGAATGCCACCTTCGTAGGCAGGTCTGTTTGACTGGTATTGCTGAGTGAAGGGTTGATGATGCATAGGCTATTGTGCTTGCTGCCTTTTGAGGGCAACTAGTTCATTCCCAAAACTTTGCAATAGCGTCTTCACTTTGTGCAATTCATTGGAAGAGACGACAGGTGGAGTAGGTGGGCTCACTGAAGTCGGGATAAACGCTAGGATAGGCTATGCAGTCGCTTGATTAGGGAGAGGTTTTGCAAATATAAGCATAGGGGGTCTAGGTGCAATCTTGCCTGCTTGAATTAAACAATTCTCTGTGCGCATAGCAACTTTGTAGGCATCAGGAAGGACTGCACCTCCCATGGACTGAATCATCACTGCTATATCACTGTTAAGAGCTTTTAGAAAATATAAAAATGCAATGTTAGGAGATGGCTTACATGAAGCTGGGATTCTATCCTAGACCCTTTGGAATTTGAAGTTGAAATCGACCATCATCTCATGCGGGGCTCGCTTTATGGTCATGAGCTACTCTATCAAGGACAAGTGGTCACTTCGATCCTCGAACTGCTTGCATAATTCTCCACCGAGTTCATTCCATCTAGAGTTTGGTCTCAAACCTCGGTACCACTGAAGGGCTTTTCCTTTGAACGAAGAAGCAAGCAGTCTGACTGCGACATTGCCCTAGGTGACATGGTGCACTGAGCAGATGTTCGCAATGTCTTGGATATGCTCCACGAGGGAGGTTGAATTCTCACCTGTGAAAAAGACAAGCTTTTGAGAGCAGACACAGGAATGTCATCGTACTGTGTTAGGACTAATGGGCTGCCTCCATTGAAAGGCACAAACACTTGATTCCTTGGCACAGGCATGAATGGGATAGGGAATAGACCTCGCCTTCTTGCGTAAAACCTTTTGAATGGAGGCGTAGACTACGCTTTGAGAGGCGACTGGCTTGCGTTGCGTCTTCCAACAGGGGACAAGGATATTCTGACTCTCCTTCTTGAGGGTGTTGGAAGCTCACTGAAATGGAAATCAGTGCCTCTTGTAGATAATCTTGTTCTTCTTGGCATGTAGGTAAAGGGCTGATCTTTACAGACCAGAGATGTTTGGAGTCATCGAGTGCTCTCACTGAGTGTCTACTACAGTTATTAGCTAAAGATAACACCAATTCCTTAGCTTTCCTTCAAATGGTCCCATCGGGCATGCCAGAAACTGTTGTCATTCAAAACAACACCTGTGGATGCTTCACGATGCGAGAAGCTTGGTGGTGGGGCGTTGAGCACGAAGGCCTTGCATGGGGTGCAAGAATCTAAGGCGCTGGGCATGAAAGTATTATCGCGCAGCTACGTGCACGAGCATCTGTTGTTTCGTTGCAACGATGGGAACAACCGCAAGACATGGGACCCTTGCGCTCCTTGGAACGAACCTCTGGAGTAAGCCAAATTCCTTCTATTCTAAACGCACATGGTTTAAGACCAACGTGTAGGTCTAAAGAGCAAAAAGGTAAACTACTGCTAATCTAAACCTAGGATCTTTAAGAGGAAAAGGAAGGGAGAAGGTAAAAGATGCTGAAAGTAAAAGGCGATGTGCCCAGAATAGAGCGAGCGCTCTTACTGTCGTAAACACAATGCAAACCTTTGAGAACAAGATAATATCACACAGTTTCTGCCAAGTCACTCCAAATGCATAAGTGTTTTGCATAGAGGCACAGGAACACAACGCAACATTGAAAGGGATGAAGATTATCCACAAACAAAGCTTACGCAGATCCTGATGCGCACAAGGTACGACCTGCAAGTGAGCTCCGAGTTCAATAAGGAGGTGCTAAGAATGGATGATGATGAGAGGGGCGAACAATACCCACAAAAAAAGATCAACAAACACAAATAGCACACAGATCATCAAAATAAAGAAAAGAGGTGAACTTAATTCTCATTAGTATGCAAGGTTTAGCCAATACAAGTGATCATAGAGGGCAATTTTAGTAGTGTAAGGTTGCTAAAATGTGTCAACCATTTTAAAATAGAAAGCCAGGCTTTTATAGAGAACAAGCCTATTTTACCATTAAATATTAATGCACCGCTTGAGGTGATGGGTACAACTTTTAATTCTTTTGTGGTGCCGCAGCCACGCTTTTTGAATTTTGACTGACAAATCGGGTCTGGAATCATAGCAGGAACCTTACTTGCGCATGGGGAGGAAGATTTCCCTGAAAATCTAAGTGGCGTGAACTTGCATTCTGATGTCTAGTGGCCGCTTATGCATTCAACTATTCTAGCAATACCTCGAGCCCCTGCGTATTAATGTCCCGTTTACTGAAGGACAAGATCACCATGCTTATGAATCTGATAAAGCCATGGCCACGTCTTGTTTTGGGTGGCTACTTGTTGAAGATATGGCTTGGGATGCTCCTCCATTAATTGCGCACATATGCCTTTGCTTTGAAACCTTGACCTAAGTCAACTATAGACAAAAACCAATCTAAGATTATTGGTTTTCCTATAGTTTATATAGATGGCACTCTGCCCGATACTTGGTCCCTTTTACAACAAGTTGCCACCCTTTTGGCCTATATTAGGACTAAAAGACCTATCTTACCTCTATAGAGCTCTACTGGCAATGCTTGGTCCTTATTGTCAATCCTGGTTCAACTCGGGTTGCTCAAGCTTAATTCCATGTATCTTCCACCAACTCAGGTCCATTCATTTGTTTTGCTCAAGTCGAACTGCTCCATTGACCTTAGTCAAAAATGTCCCGACTCGGTCCTTCTCATTGGTTGTCGGCAAACCGACTCAAGCTCCATTGACTTTGACCCTTGCTCGCACCGTCGGATCTCCTCTAACAGGTTGAATGTGTGCCATTAGATCTTTTGCCCGAGGTAACACGCTATTGACACTTGGCACCCGCGTGTTTGGTCCTTGGATCTACTTGTCAGTCTATCTGCTCTCGTGCATACGCCATGTGGTGGCATCTAAGCCTCTTGACCTTTTGTCTTACTCGCGTGACATTGATCTTGAATCCATGATTGAACGTGATGCATTGATCTATCTGGGCCCATTAACCTGTCTTTACCCACTCGCCGTTAGATTTGATCTGGGCAACTGAGATTTGGACACTTGTCAAAGTTGCGCTCAGTTAAGGGACACTTTGACGATTTTTGAATGCAAACGGCTATTTCATGAGCTCAAATTTTAACGTCTATGCAACCGTCACTGAGATATTTGAACTTCAACAGTGATTTGTCGAGGATTGAAATTGACGTCTGTGAACTTCTCACCACCCTGTTGGATCAACTTTGCTGAAACAAATTGGCCAATGTAATTATGTTTTCGGGGAAATTATTGCAGAACAATTTCCTCGAAAGAATTTGCTTATTTGGGACTTTTGCATGGGGCTATTTTTCTTGGGCCTTTTGTATCGAATAGTTTACTTGATAGATTTGCCTTGCACCTTCTGACGGAACTGTTGACCATTTTGGTCCTGCAGGCCAAAATCGGTCCCCTTCTTTCCCTATTGTTCTGAATCAGTCCAAAATCTGATTCTTTGCACAAGTCTAGAAATTTCTACGGACTCTATAGGTTTTCTACGGACTCTGCAGGTTTTCTACGAACTCTGCAGGCATGGATTTCTACGGACTCGGCAAGCAGAGGCAAGTTCCCACTTAGGCGCAAAATGGATCATTTCAAGTGCCCTTGCGGAAGGCAGTTCCGGACTCAAGAGCCCTTGCGGAGGGCAGGGAACACTTTCAAAAAGGCCACAGAGAAAAGCCGAAGAGGTAAGTTTCTTTCGAAAATTTGTCTAAGGCAAAGGAAATACCCTTCGGAAGAGTCGTTTCCAATTTCCCCGAAGGGCACTTTTCAAAGGCAATCGAAGAAGCAAAGGAAGAAATTCTTCGGACTTTTTGTCCAAAGGAATTCGGAAGGGCAATGAGCAAGAAAGCCGAAGAAAAGCAAGTATAAAGACTAAGGCATAGAACGAATTCTTTCAGACTTTTTGTCCGAGGGAATTCCTTCGGACAAAAAGTCTGAAGGAATTCAGGAAGCTGCGAGCCAAAAGCCCGGGGAGAAAATCCAAAGAAGCAGACAAGGCAATTCTTGCGGACTTTTTGTCCGTGGGAAAAAGTTTCGAAAAAAATAGGCCACCGAAGGACCCCAAAGGGCAGGTGCCCTTACGAGGGACTCTCGACTGCCAAATGAAAGACACTTCTCCAAAAGCCGAAGGGTCACCTCCCCTTCAGGAGGATGCAAAACAAGAAATCCGAAGGAAAGGGAGCAACGGAAGAAGCCAAAAGAAAAGGGAAAGGCCAAGTAAATTGTCAAAGGACGGTGACGTCTCCGAAGCCGTCAATTTCAAGGAAACGGACTAGCCATTGGTTTTCAAACAATGACGGGCCCATGAATGTCAATTTTTCAGCAAGGGAATAGCTATTTGATTTTTTAAATGCTTGAGTGCCAGACCAGAAAAGAGTCCAAGGAGCCAGCGACCTGCCGAGAAGATAGCCCCGAGGACTGAAGGAGCTAGAAAGAGACAAAACCAGGATGAGACAAGGCAAAGAAAAGACAAGACAGTCCAAGTGGCGAGGGGATGCGAGTTATTGCCAAGTGGTCATCAAACGTTGCAAACAGTAAGCGGCGCGGCTTGTTTTCTCCAGTTTGCATTTATAAGCAGACAAACCACGTGAATACCTGGAAAGAGCAGTCTTGCCTGCAGAAAAGAGGCGTTGCCCGTGCTTTCACATTAATGTTTGAACGCCAAAGTCAAGATCGGCGATTACACAGCATGGTTCCAGCAAGCCTCTTCTAGAAGAATGACATCAGCAACAGTGACTTCCTCTTCCCGATGCTCTCAACGCACATGGGCCAGCTTGTCAAGAGCGCCAAAGTCTTTTCAAAAGGAGCGCCAAGTTCTCTTTTCTTTCTATATATTGTAAAACTTCTCATTTTAAAGGGATCCATTCTCTTAGCCCGTAAGGCAAAACTCTGCTCAAAAACCTCTCGAGCTTGTAAACTCTGTCGGATTTTACCTTAAATCAAGACTTAGCATTTTTACTTCCATCTGGACTTGCACTCACACATATGTCTATGTTTTCTTTTGTGTTAAGTCATTTTCTTTTATGCTTTTCACAGAAGGATTCCAGCATGTCTAGTGCATTGTGAAGTTTCTTCTTCTGCAGGTCTGCCAGAAGTGTCTACAATAGGAATATAGGCGCATGTGAATAGGCTACCAAAGTGTGTCTCAGAACACCTTTGACAGTTCTTCCTCTCTGTATCTCTACAGACCTCTGACTCACTGATATAGAAGAGTTTCCCACATCAGATGAAGTGTATGGGAGCTTCTTCTTGGTGAAAAGCATATGTTCGCGCTGAGTGGGTCATCTGTTTTGATGTATCACCTTTTTATTTTTTAGGTTTAGGTTCTCTTTCAGCATCCTTCTCCCTTTTCATCCCCCCCTTTTTCATTTATTTGTTAGTAGTAAGAAGTCCAGGACCTAAAAGATACATCAGATGGAGCTAGCCCTTATCTAGAGACTCTCCCCTCTAGCTTCGCCGATCCCACAGACGAGAGGGGAGTTTCCATTTTGACATGTGGAAGGCAGGAGCTCGACCTCCTGCCCAGTGTGCAATCCACTGCGTCAACAGGAACTTTGTTTTCGGGCTTTGAATTTGGATCACTTTCCCAAGAAAAGACCCTTCGGAACTTTGTATTGGACCGTTTGGCAAAGAAAAAGTACCCTTCAAAAAAAGTGTTTGGGACACTTTGCTTGCAAAATGCCCTTTGAGATTTTTGCTTTGGACCACTTTTCTTGTACAATGACCCTTCGAAAAAATTGTTTGGACAATGTTGATGCTGTGGATTGCACCCTTTAAAGAAGGCTTGGCTTCTCTCTTCCACGCGGCACAATGGAGACTTCCCTCTTGCTGTGGGCTTGGCAAAACTTAGGGAAGAATCTCTAAATAAGGGCTAGCTCCCTTTGATGCATATTTGAGGTCTTTGACTGCTACTTGTTAATAATGGGGGGATGAAAAGGGAGAAGTATATAACCAAAATAGAAACCTATCTAAACGGTGATGCACCAAATGATTTTGATCTACTCAGCTATATCAACACTTCAGACCAAAAGGGAGCGAATAGACACTTTATTGGACAAAAAGACCGGACTGTAGGGCACTTTAACAGAGGGGCTTAATGAAGACACAAGGAAAAGGAACTTACCACAGGGGCTGCAGAAAACACACTGTCAGATAACTACTCCTTTGTCTCTTCGTTCTAGATGAAGCACTTCCTGTTAACCTGCAGAAATGGCCTTGGCTACACTAGGTATGTTGGTGTCAATCTATGAAAGCATCAAGCTAAAATGACTGAACACAGAGTTGATACACAGACATACTCAAAAGTATAACCAGTCGGATAGAGGTAAAATGCATTTTTATTGATTCAAAGGTAAATTTTGGCAGGCCTTCGCCTTACACAAATGAGAGATCCATTTCTCCACTGAGAGGTTACAATATATAGTATCAAGGAAAAGACTTTGGCACCTTCTAGAACAAGCGGCCCATGCTGCGTTGAATACCTAAGAAAGAGGAATTTGCTCATGCTGGTGTCATCCTTCTAGAAACACCCTGAAATAACCATGTTGTAGATGTCGCAAGTCTTGACTTTGATGCTTAAACTGTTCTAAATGTTATTGCGAAAGTGTTAACGCAGTGGATTGCACCCAGGGCAAGACACCTAGCTCCCGCCCTTCCACACGCAACAATGGAAACTCCCCTCGCCTGTGGGACCGGCGAAGCTAGAGGGGAGAGTCTCTAAATAAGGGCTAGCTCCCTCTGATGTATCTTTTAGGCCCTGGTTTCTCCTACTGCTAACAAATAAATGTAAAAAGGGGGGGTTGAAAAGAGAGAGAGAGATGTTGAAACAGAACCTAAACCTAAACTAAAAAAGGTGATACACCAAAAAAGATGACCCACCCAGCCCGAATATACACTTTTCACCAAGAAGAAGCGCCCATACACTTCATCTGATGTGGAAAATCCTTCTGCATTAGTGAACTAGAGGTCCGTGGAAATACAGGGAGGAAGAAACTACCAGAGGCGTTCTCAAACACACTTATGGCAGCCTATTCACAGGGACCTACACTCTTCTAGGGACACTTCTAGCAAACCTGCGAAAGAGAAACTCACAATGCACTAGACATGCTGAAATCACCCTGCGAAAGCATAAGGAAAATGACTTAACACAGAACAAAGGCATAGACACATCCAAAAGTGCAAGCTCAAATAGAGGTAAAAATGCTAAGTCATGATTCAAGGTAAAATCTGGCAGAGTTTTGCCTTACAATCCCGAGAGATTTTTGGGCAGAGTTTTGCCTTAACGCTGAGAGATTGATCCTTCTCAAATGAGAATTTTTACAATATATAGAAAAGAGAAAGGGAACCTGGCGCTTTCTGGGAAAGACTTTTGGCGCTCTTTTTGCAAGCTGGCCCATGTGTGCTCTGAGCCTTGGGAAGAGGAAACCGTTTGATTGTCGGCTCCTGCTTTGACTTTGGCATTCCACATTAATGTGAAAACATGGCCGTGCCTCTTTTCTACGAACAAACTGTTCTTTCCAGATATTCACGTTGTTTGTCCCCTTATAAATGCAAACTGGAGAAGACACGCCACGCCGTTTACTGTTTGTGCCATTTGGTGACCATCTGGCAATAACTCGCCTCCCCTTTGCCACTTGGACTGCTTTGTCTTTTCCTGCACTTTGTCTTCTTCCTGGCTCCTTCAGCTCCCTGGGGCTATCTTCTGGCGGGTTGCTGCGTTTCTTGGGCTCTTTTCTGGTTGGTGCTCAAGCATTTTAAAAACAAATGGCTATTTCACCATCTTAAAATTGACGTTCGCGCACCCGTCACTGCTTTTGAATTCCCAACGGCTAGTTTGTTGTGCTTGATTTTGACGTCCTCGGGCCCGTCACCCCTTGGACTTTCCTTCGGCTTCCTGTTTCAGCCTTTTGTTATTCCTTTGGGTTTTTTGCAGCCACTTTCCTTCGGGCTTTTGCGTGGACATTTTCCCGCGGACAAAAAGTCCGTGAGAATTGTTCGGTCGCTTTGCCTTCGAAATTTTCTCGGCTTTTTCTCCTGCGGCCTTCCTCCGAATTTCTTCGGACTTTTTATCCGAAGGAATTCCTTTGGACAAAAAGTCTGAAAGAATTCGGAGGAAGGCCGCAGGAGAAAAAGCCGAGAAAATTTCTTCGGACTTTTTATCCGAAGGAATTCCTTCGGACAAAAAGTCTGAAAGAATTCATTCAATGCCTTAGTCTTAGCAAAATTCCGAAAGAACTTACCCTTGTGGCTTTCTTTGAAGTGCTCCCTGCCCTCCGCAAGGGCTCTTGAACCCAGAACTGCCCTCCGCAATGGCACTTGTCCTTCGAGAGACTTGAATTTTTTTGGTTGAACCACTCCTTTGAACCAACCATTGAACCAATTGATTGAACCGGTTCAATGGTTCAAATGGTTGTTGAACCAAGGCATGGACCAAGCTTTGAACCGAGCGATGAACCCTTTGATTGAACCAAGAGCCGTTTAATGGTTTGAATTGAACCGAAGCATTGAACCTTGCCGATGAACCATTTGATTGAACCTCAGCCGTTGAACCATTTGATTGAACCAAAGCAATGAACTTTGCCGATGACTTTTTGCAGTTGAACCTAAGCGTTGAACCAAAGCATTAAACCGGTTCAATGGTTCAAATGGCTTAAAGATGCTAACCTTCCTTGTGAATTTCTTCAGACAAGAGCCCGAAGAAGCTTTGTAAAACTTTGCACTCTTTGAACTGGTTCTTCATGCGCCGAAAGACTCACTGCACAGTCCGTAGAAGTTCTTGTGAAGTCCGTAGAAAACCTGCAGAGCCCGTAGAAATGGACCTGTAGAGTCCATAGAAATGGACCTGTAGAGTCCGTAGAAATGGATTTGCAGAGTCCGTAGAAATTGCCAAATTCATGCAAAATCAAAAATGAAATGGCCCAAAATAGCAGGGACAGAAGGGGACCGATTTTTGGCCTATTGGGCAAAAAATGGTCAACAAAAAACATGGGTCATTTGATTGTTGTTTGAATGACAAGGCTGACCCTCTTTATGAAATTCACACAACTGTCTACTTATCAATGCTTAATCAAAAAAAATAGGTCGCACTTTCACTGTTTGCGCTCTTTGATGACCATTTGGTAGAGACTGTTTCATCCGCAGTAATAACTTCTCTGTCGATGCGTTTTGTGCCACCTGGACTATTATATCTGCTCTTGTGCTTGGCTTTTGTCTTTTCCTGGCTCTTCGGCCCTCGGGGCTATCTTTCATCATTTCTTGGCTCTTCGGGCTCCCTTCTCGGTGGGTTGTTGAGTTTATCCTCAAGTCTCCGAGCCCCCTTTGAATTCCTTCGGGCCTGTGCTCATGAGCTCTTTCGAGCTCTTTCCAACTGTTAACCCATTTCCATGCGCGGGCCCATCCTTAAACATTTGAAAATCAACGGCTATTTCATTGTTCTGAATTTGACGTCTGCAAGCCCGTCGCCATTTGAAAGCCAACGGCTATTTCATTGTCTTGAATTTGATGTCTGTGGGGACGTCACCGGACGTTTGAACCTCCAACGGCTAGTTCGCCATGTTGAAGTTGACGTTCTCGGGCCCGTCATTATCTTTGGTAATTCCTTCGGCTTTTATGGAATGAACCTTCCCGAAGGGGAGGTGTCCCTTTGAAAAACTGGAAATGTTCCCTTTTTGGTTGCTGAGAGTCCCCCGCAAGGGCACTTGCCCTTCGGGCTCCTTTGGCTTCTCGATTCCTTTGGACAAAATGTCTTAAGGAATTCCTTCAGACATTTTGCCCGAAGGAAAACTTGTCTTCATGTCTCGGCCCTTTCTTTCGGTCTTTTCTTTTGATAAATTCCTTCGGACAAAAGTCAGAAGGAATTCCTTCAGGCATTTTTCCCGAAGGAATTTGCCTTAGTTTCTTCCTTTGTGAATTTCTTCGAACAAAATGTCCGAAGGAATTCCTTCGGGCACTTTGTCCGAAGGAATTCACCGTTTGGTTCTTCCTTGGATTTCCTTCGGACAAAAGTGCGAAGGAATCCCTTGTCTTTTTCTTTGGATTTCCTTCGGACAAAAAATCCGAAGGAATCCTTTGCCTTTTGCCTTGTTCTCTCTTCCGAAGGATAAACTCTTCGGCCTTCTCTTTGATCTCTATCAAATGTGTTCCCTGCCCTCTGCGAGGGCACCTTGGGTCAAAAATGTCCTTTGGAGCTTGCTTGAACGGCCCCATTTGCCACCTGCCTGGCCTCCGCAAGGGCACTTGACCTTCGGAGTCTTTGTAAAGACTTGTATTTCTTTGAAATGGCCCATTTCTTTGCCGAAAGGCTTGTGCAAACTATCTGCCCAAAGCGAAATAAGCCTCCGGATCAGCCCGAAACATCTACAAGGCCCGAGTCACTTGGCTCTTTATAGAAACAGGTCAATTACAAAGGGGAAAAGGCACAATTGCAGTAAGGTGAATACATCAAAGAAGGATTGCTCAGGATAGCAGGGAAGGAGGGGGAGATCAATTTTTTGGCCTGTAGGACCAAAAATGGTCAACAGACAATTTTCTCGAAAGAAAAGATCCTTAGGCTTTTACTTCAAACAAAATGTCAAAGAGAATTTACACTTAACCCTTTTTGGTGCGGACAATTTCTCTGAAATAAATAGGTCTTCGTCTTTTGCTTCAGACATTTTGTCCAAAAGAATTCATGCCTTTGGAAACTTTGTCTCGGACAAGTTGTCCGAAAGAATTCAACACTTAGCCAAAAAAAAGGGTCCGAAAGAAATTAGCTTAGCAAAATAAAACCCTGAAAGAATTTGCCCGAAAGAATCAACACTTAGTCAAAATAAAAGCCCGAAACAATTAAACTTTAGCCCAAAGACTTGGTCCCAAAAAGGGGTTTGTAACTAGCTTCTTTGGCCTGTAAGCTCTTCCAAACTTGTTCATGCAACTGTTGTTTGATCTTCAAAGCTCTGGAACTCTGTTCAATTTATCCATCTGGGCACAAGCTTGGTATGTGGGCCAAACATGGCCAACAGATTCTGTAGGAACCCCAAGTTCCCTCTGATTCTGACAACTGACGGTTTATATGTTTTTTTCTGAGGTTTTGAATTTTTTTAATTGTTTTTGGGTTTTTTGCCACTTTTTGAAAGAAATGCGGATTTACATAAAATGATAAATAAATCCTATAAAATTTACTGAATATCGAGAAGACTATTTTTTTATTAAAAATAAAACCCTAGTTCATGAGTTTACAAAAAAAAACTTGTTGTTTGGTTCAAGAAAAAACCTGGACTGTTCGCTGCCCAATAAAACTGATGACTGCTGCCAAAAACCAGGCGCGGTACAATCCGTACGGCGCCGTACGGATGCCGTCCGTACGGTACGGACAGGTACAGTTTTTTTTTTCCAGAAAAACCCTGCGCCCTGCTCTTATGATTTCTGTCCTTTGCTGTAGATGGTACGGCTGGAATAAAACCAGCAATTAATGCTGCTGTACGGCCTGTTCTCTGGCTATTTCAACCTCTGAAAATCAATGTCTTCTCCTGAATGAAGAAAACCCCGGCTGCAATAAATCAGGTGTTATTTCACACCCTCTGAATTGCTTCCAATGGAGATGGCACGTTCTCCAAGGAAAATGAACTCGAACCCCTGAAGCTCTAGCTCAGACAAATTTGATCAATTTTCAATTCTCCAAATGACATAATAATGTTCCTCCCAATGCAGAAGTATATATAACCAAAGAGGTGCGATTTCCTCTATAATAGGATTTTTTAATTAAAAATCGCAATTCTTTAATTATTTTAATATTTTCAACTTAGGCCAAATTTTATAATAATATTAAATTTGGCCCCTTCCTGATGATGGGCGCCCCCTCAGCATTAAAACACTTAAGTTATAATTTTTAATTATAACTTAATATAATAATCTCGTAATATTAATATTTAATTAATGCAATTAAATATTAATATTTTCCTCGTTACTCGCCCGATGACCGAACCGTCTGAAGCGGTCATATGCTGGAGTGATTCCGAATGCTGCCAACCCATATTGCCAAAAATAGCAGGGGTCCCACACTGACCACCAAGAACTGCTAAAAATAGTAACTTCTGCCAAAAGTGTCCGATCGAGCCCAAACGAAAGCCCACTGATCAACTCTGCCGATCTGAAGCATGTGCCAAGCTCCCAGGTGACCCTCTATCCAAACGATCAGCCTACGAGGGTCGTATGATAGGCTAATCCTGTGCTCCGAGAGATGTCACTGAGAAGGGGACATGACAGTCCGCCCCTCCTGAAATTGCTTGTCCCCAAGCAATCTCAATGCCGGATGCTGTAGAATATCCTCACTCTCCCATGTCGCATCCTCAACAGGCAAATCTCTCCATTTCACCAGATATTCCCTGATAGTCCTCCTACGCAACTGTCTCTCCCTATACTCCAGGATGGACTCAGGTACTAAAATCAATTTTCCCTCATCATCTAAGGGAGGTAGAACTGCAGACGGTACCACACGATGACCCAACGCCTTCTTGAGGCGTGATACATGAAAAACGTTGTGTACCCTACTCTCTGCTGGAAGCTCAAGCTCGTAAGCCACCTCGCCAACTCTCCTCAAAATCCTGAAAGGTCCGTAATAGCGCGGCTTGAGCTTCTCTGACCCACTCTTCCTAAGAGTGGACTGACGGTAGGGCTGCAGCATGAGGTAAACCATGTCACCCACCTCGAAATGCCTCTCCGTCCTCTTCTGATCCGCATACTGTCTCTGCTGGTTTTGTGCCTTAGCTATATTTTCCTTAAGAGCCCTCATAGTGTCCTGACTCTCCTGCAACCAACCTCCTGCACTCGGCACTCTACTGTCGCTCAGTAGCAAATCAAGAAAACTCGGCGCCTCATACCCGTACAACGCCATGAAGGGTGACATCTGAATGGTCATATGGAATGTCGAGTTATAGCAATACTCACACAAATGTATCCATTTGACCCACGCCTTCTGCTGCCCTGCTATGTAGTTTCGGAGGTATCCTTCCACCCACTTGTTTACAATCTCTGTCTGCCCATCAGTCTGCGGGTGGTAGCTAGTGCTCGGAGTGAGCTCAGTCCCACAAAGTCTGAAGACCTCCTGCCAGAAGTTGCTCAGGAACCGACTATCTCTGTCGCTCACGATACTCCGAGGCAACCCATGAAGTCTGAATACCTCGCGAAAGAAAACCTCTGCTACCTGCGTAGCTGTGTAAGTCGTGGTGATCGGAAAGAAGTGGGCATACTTCGTAAGCCGATCCACAACTACATAAATGCAATCACGCCCTTGGGCCTTAGGCAAGCCCGTGATAAAATCCATCGACAGGCATTCCCACTTCCTGTCAGGAATCGGAAGTGGCTGCAACAAACCTGCCGGGTATGTGTTCTCCTGCTTGTTCTGCTGACAAACAGGGCACTCACGCACATACTGAAGAACATCTGTCTTGAGTCCTTTCCAAGTGAATCTCTCCCGAATCTGCCTGTATGTTTTGAAATATCCAGGATGTCCTGCTGTAGGCGTGTCATGAAAGGCTCGCATAACAATGTTCTTCACCTCTGACCCTGGGATCAAATATATCCTGTGCTTGTAAATGATCAAATCATTCACAAGTGTATACCTGGTATCAACTGCTGATCCCTCAACAATGCTGGAGGCCCAACTGTCCTTGGCATACTCTGCCACTATCATATGCCTCCAATCCTCTGAAATATGAACCATAGTGCTCAAGTACGGCTTACGTGAAAGTGCATCAGCCACTACGTTCTGTGTACCTTTGATATATGAGATATCAAAGTCATAAGCCTGCAACTTACTGACCCACTTCTGCTGCCTATCATTGAGATCTCGCTGCCCTAAAAAGTGTCTCAAGCTGTTATGATCAGTTTTAATGCAAAATTTGCTGCCGACAAGATACTGTCGAAATTTTGCTAAGGCATGTATGATTGCGAGCATCTCCTTATCATATATACTATACAGTCTCTCGGGTCCTCTGAGCTTGCGGCTCTCATACACAATCGGGTGCTTGTCCTGCATAAGCACTGCACCAATGCCCTCACCTGATGCATCGCATTGAAGCTCGAACGGCTTCGTAAAGTCGGGGAGTGCTAGAACAGGGCATGTGGTCATCAACTCCTTGAACTTCATAAAACACTCATGTGCCTCTGAAGTCCAAACAAAAGCCCCCTTCTTCAATAAATCTGTCATCGGGGCTGCATGTCGTGAATACCCATTCACGAATCTGCAGTAGAACCCACATAAACCGAGAAACCCTCTCAACTGCGTTAGGTTCGCCGGTGTAGGCCAGTCAACAATGGCGCGGATCTTTTCAGGATCCATGCGCACTCCATCTGCACTAATGATGTGACCGAGATATAGCAATTCGGTCATCCCTATGTCACACTTGGATTCCTTGGCGTACAAGGACTCCCTCTCCAAGGTACTCAACACTGCCTCCAAATGAGCTAAGTGCTCCTGCCAAGACCTGCTATATATAAGGATGTCATCGAAAAAGACCAACACAAACCTCCTCAGCAATGAATGAAAAACCCGGTTCATTGTAGACTGAAAAGTGGCTGGTGCGTTAGTGAGTCCAAATGGCATCACTACGAACTCGAAGTGCCCACAATGGCATCGGAATGCCGTCTTCTCTATGTCCTGCTCTCTCACCCTGATCTGATGATAGCCCGACCGTAAATCAATCTTAGAGAAGTAACATGACCCATGGAGCTCATCAATAAGCTCATCAATCCTCGGTATAGGGTATCTGTTCTTAATTGTCCTCTTATTCAGGACCCTGTAATCAATGCACATGCGTAAAGTCCCATCCTTCTTCTTCACCAAAACAACCGAAGAAGCAAATGGTGACTTGCTAGGCCGAATGTGTCCCATAGCGAGTAACTCCTTAATTGTTTTTTCTATCTCATCCTTCAATCTTTTTGGATGCCTGTAGGGAGTTATCATGACGGGTTTCGCACCCTCCTCGAGCTCAATGATGTGCTCTATGCCCCTGTCTGGAGGTCTACCTGGCGGAATGTCACTGAACACCTTGTCATGCCTGATTCTTAACTCCTGTATATCCGGATGATAATCTATCTTTTGCTGTCCCTCCTGTATAGGTGCTAAATGACACTCGGCAGCCCACTCTACCATGTCATGACGCATAAGCCGCTCCATCCGGCGGAAGGAAATTGTTTTGATGTTGCTGTCCCGAATTGCCTTAAGAATGTGTGTCTTTCCGTTAACATCAAAACGGATCTCCATGTCCTTGAGGCGAAGTGTGACCTCATCCAATGAATGCAACCACTTCATCCCCAAGACCAAATCAATGTCCCCCATATTAACCACATAGTAATCTGCCTTGAACTCATATTTGTTCAAGCATAAAGGGAGATCCTTAATCATGCGCTCACATTTCAAAGTGTACCCATCGGCCACTTTGACTCTTATGCCCTCAAACTCCTCTGTGATAAGTCCACGTTTCTCAACAAATCTAGCATCTATGAAATTATGCGTGGCTCCTGTATCAAGTAGGGTAATGACCCTCTGTCCTGCCAACACACCACGAATCCGGAAAGAACCCTCCTGCTGGATACTAGATAAACGGGCCTCCTGGACCTGAAGCTCGGGCTCTGTCTCAACTATATGCTCTGGAGCCTCTGGCTCTAAACTCTCTGAACTCTCCTGCTGTTCGGAATCCTCTGATTCCGAGTCCTCATAGAACGCCCACATTATACGATTTGCCTTGCCCTTAGGTCTTAGAGGACAATCGTGATTAGCGTCATATGGTCCTTTGCAGTAGAAGCAAAGCTTCTTCCTGCGTAGGTCATTAAGGGCCTCATGATCCAAAGGTGGGGCTGCTGATTTACCTTTTGGATCATTCCTAAAGTTTGATTTTTCTTTGCTAACATCAGTCTTATCCTTGTTCCTGTTAAAGCCCTTGTTATCCCTGAATGATGAAGAACCTCTGGAGCTGAATTTACTCGATGGTGCTGCTAACTCCATGTTTCGTGCCTTCTTCATCGCCTCCTGTAACGAAGGAGGATCAAAAGCTTTGATCCAACCTCGCAATGGTTCTGACAACCCCTCCATGAAGAGTACTACCAAACGCCTCTCTGAGATGTTAGGGACCATAACGGATAACTTCTGGAAGTCACCCATGTAGGTCTCTACACTGCCACTCTGCCTCAACTGTGCTAAGTCTCGGAAGTAGGTTTCTGGATCCTTCTTGTCAAAGCGCTCAACCAACCTGTCCACAAACTCCTGGTATGTAGTGATCCTGTCATGCTGTAAAGTCACCATACCATGGTGCCACCAGTCGTAAGCAACTCCCTCAAGATGCAAAGTAGCATATCGGATGGCGTCACTCTCAGCCATCGGGCGCAGTGTAAGGAATGTGTCAAGCTTGCTAATCCAAGCTTGAGCAGTCATCTTACCACTACCATCGAACGTCGCCAATGTGAGCCGGTTCGTAGCATGTTTTAGATCATTATTCTGCTGACGAGGTCTCCTATCCTGTCGAGATCTGTTATGCTCTCGCCTCTGTGTAATAAAACGGTCAAAAGTGATCATCTCTTTGACCGCAGGAGGTACCAACTCCCATTCTTCATGCGCTGCCATAAGGGTGTCAGCGAATAACTCATCATGCTCCTCATCTGGTATAGCCTCGCCAGGCTCCTGTCTCGTGAAAGTGGGCCTAGTAGGCCTATCTGCTGTCCGTGATGCTGCCCTAGTAGCTCTCCGTGACCCTGCATCACTCCTGTCATCGTCACGGTTAGGTGACGGTCTCCTCGAAGTACCCAACCTCTGTAGTGCCGCTGCCACCTGCTGCAATACCTCATCGGATCGCCGCTGCCCTGCACGAAGATCTCGAAGTGTATGCATGAACTCTGCACCCTCCTGATCTCTGTCATTATGTCCCGGCCTAGGTATATCTGTTCTGTCAGCCATATTGCCCGGCTGCCTGCTCAAACTCTGTTGCCTGTCAATCAGGGCTCGCCTGCGTGTGTAATACCTGGGTGACCCAATCTGATCCGGCTGCATAAGATAGCTAAACCCGTAGGATGGCAGGATTTAGCTCTGATACCACTGTAGGAACCCCAAGTTCCCTCTGATTCTGACAACTGACGGTTTATATGTTTTTTTCTGAGGTTTTGAATTTTTTTAATTGTTTTTGGGTTTTTTGCCACTTTTTGAAAGAAATGCGGATTTACATAAAATGATAAATAAATCCTATAAAATTTACTGAATATCGAGAAGACTATTTTTTTATTAAAAATAAAACCCTAGTTCATGAGTTTACAAAAAAAAACTTGCTGTTTGGTTCAAGAAAAAACCTGGACTGTTCGCTGCCCAATAAAACTGATGACTGCTGCCAAAAACCAGGCGCGGTACAGTCCGTACGGCGCCGTACGGATGCCGTCCGTACGGTACGGACAGGTACAGTTTTTTTTTTTTCCAGAAAAACCCTGCGCCCTGCTCTTATGATTTCTGTCCTTTGCTGTAGATGGTACGGCTGGAATAAAACCAGCAATTAATGCTGCTGTACGGCCTGTTCTCTGGCTATTTCAACCTCTGAAAATCAATGTCTTCTCCTGAATGAAGAAAACCCCGGCTGCAATAAATCAGGTGTTATTTCACACCCTCTGAATTGCTTCCAATGGAGATGGCACGTTCTCCAAGGAAAATGAACTCGAACCCCTGAAGCTCTAGCTCAGACAAATTTGATCAATTTTCAATTCTCCAAATGACATAATAATGCTCCTCCCAATGCAGAAGTATATATAACCAAAGAGGTGCGATTTCCTCTATAATAGGATTTTTTAATTAAAAATCGCAATTCTTTAATTATTTTAATATTTTCAACTTAGGCCAAATTTTATAATAATATTAAATTTGGCCCCTTCCTGATGATGGGCGCCCCCTCAGCATTAAAACACTTAAGTTATAATTTTTAATTATAACTTAATATAATAATCTCGTAATATTAATATTTAATTAATGCAATTAAATATTAATATTTTCCTCGTTACTCGCCCGATGATCGAACCGTCTGAAGCGGTCATATGCTGGAGTGATTCCGAATGCTGCCAACCCATATTGCCAAAAATAGCAGGGGTCCCACACTGACCACCAAGAACTGCTAAAAATAGTAACTTCTGCCAAAAGTGTCCGATCGAGCCCAAACGAAAGCCCACTGATCAACTCTGCCGATCTGAAGCATGTGCCAAGCTCCCAGGTGACCCTCTATCCAAACGATCAGCGTACGAGGGTCGTATGATAGGCTAATCCTGTGCTCCGAGAGATGTCACTGAGAAGGGGACATGACAGATTCATAGGGCCACTGAAGGGCAGGAAGCTTGCAAAATTCTTCTTATAGATTTTATCTCCTTTGGCAACCTTTATGGCCATAATGCCTAGAAGAACTTAGGCTTTCAAACACTACTTGTTACCCCAACCCATATTAACATTATTGGCACATTTGTGGCTTAGAAAGCTTGGGAATCCATCAAGCCATGGTTGATTTAGAAAGAGGAAGGATTCAGATCCAACCTCTCCATCAAATCTCACTCTCTATGGTGGTCCCTGATTATCACAATAACTGGCAAAACTTTGGGGCAGAGATTCCCAAAATCAAATCTCTAACACAGAGGCATTAAGGTCGTAGGGGATATATTTGGCAAGAGAACTTGCTCTTGGGCAAATTGGTTGGATTCAAAAGCTAAATTCAAACTCAATAACTAGGACTTTGAATATATTGCAGAAGTTCAAATGGTGGTGCCTGACTATGCCCTCCATAAAATTGGAATTTCAGCTCTCCAGATGGTGGAAAGATTGGAATTGGAACATGTCCACTCCCATGCTTTGATACAAATCTTGGCTTGGTTATCAATGGCTCTCTCTCTCAGTATTGTGCCCTGGGAGATACTCAACAAATGATGGAATCTCAATAACTCTTCCAGTCTTTGGAATAAGCTAATCCAAACCGTCTAGACTACAATAGTGGAGCCAAAAAAGGCTAGTTTTTTTAATGCATCCTTTATCAAGGCCTTCCAGTGGGGGGACAAACTATTGTATATGGGAGTCCCCACACCCAAATGTGTCGCTTGTGGCCAAACCAAGTCTCTAAAACACATTTTTTGGTTTTGTGCTAGTGCCTAAGAGGCCTAGAGATGGATCCATTCCTTCTTCCATCCATTCAAACATGAACCCTTTTCCTAGAACAAGATTTTTTTGGGAAACTTTGCTCTACTTCCTGCAAGATTCAAGCAAATTTGGTACATCTTTCGGATTGAGATTCTCTTTTGCTCTGGAAAGATAGAAATCATGTTGTTTTTAACAACAAATATTTGGATAAAGTCTTTTTATATTTCTAACAAAATCATTATATTGTCCAATGTAATACTACAGATACAAGTGCGATATATGAAGGTGGCCTTGGAGGTGGAGCACCTCAAAACTCTCATTGGTCACTAGGGAAATGCCCTTTGCACTATTAGCAAGGTTCCCCCGAATGCACCAACTCGAGACCTCCCAAAAAGGGACCAAAAGCAGCATGATCGTGGCAAAGGTTGTCATAGATCACAAAGTCGTTTTGCCTTCTCCAATCCTCCCCGTCAACAATTCTTACCTTTAGAGGGTCATGGAGGGTGGCCCCTCTCCACAAGCTGGCTATGGAGACTTTGGATTTGTGCCTCCAAGAGGAGATACTCAAGGGAAGTTTCCCAGATTGGTGCTTGCCATATTTCCCCTACATCATCAAACTGAAGAAGCTTAGGAAGAAAAGAAAGAGTAAGATGGTTGGGAACCCATAACCAACAAGCCACACCCCTATGGGGGCGAATGGGGAGATAAGCCTGACTTCAACCACCTCCTCCTCCTCCTCCTTCTGTGGGGTTGGTGGTGCCTATGGCCTAGAATCTTTTTTATATTCTTTGTTGATGAAGTTACCATGATGCAATTTTGTGATGTTTATTGTTTGGCCATGGGCCTTGACTCGTTGTTTCTCCTGAGTGGTTTCCTGGTTTGTTTCTTGGTGTGCTTTTGCTCAAGGTGTGCTTTCATACCACTTGCTTTTTTTATTATGTTTATATTTTTTTCCCTATTTATAGAATATAATACATGCTTCAATAATCAAAAATCAAGAAGTTCATGATAGGTTTATATCAAGTTTAGCAATGGACGTACTGGAAAGAGTTCTATTTGATGTGTGTTTTTTGCCATATTTAACCATGATGAATAGAAGGTATCACCAAAATACTTGATTTTCATTATATCCAAATATGTCTACCATGGAAGAGGCTGAAAATCAGGTCTCCAAAGGTATTTTGATCTCGATGAGGTATAAAAGTGGTATGTAATTAAATTGTCAACAGGACAAAAACCAACTGCAATAAGGCAGCCCATAGCTCCAGCAGATATGTGGGGAAGCTGTAAACAAGTACTATAAATTATAGAGTACATTCGAGCATAACCAATGTAGCAACTTTCCTACAAAGTGTTTTATAGGGTGCACTTCAAACACGGAAAAAAAATGCCCCATTAAAAAATATGATAAGTAGTGAAAAACATACGGTAGATTACATCTAAAAATACATATTGGCTTTTTTGAAGGCCCAGCACAATATAGAATCCAGAGCTACTTGTAAAAAAAATTAAACACTTCTACCAAAGAAATCACATTTCCACGATTTTAGACACGAAAAAAATCTTAAGGCTTCTATCAAAGGAATCATAGTTTCATGTTTTTTTTTTTATATATATTGATTACCAGTTCTTTTTTGACATGAGGGAACTTTCTAGACGCATGGGAAGCAATACCTCACCTTAAGAGTCAACTACCAATGGCATGGGAGACTCGAATGTTGGACCTGCTGCATAAAGCCCACTAACTTCACCATTCGGTCATCGTCACAGGGACATAGTTTCATGTTTTTATACAGTAAATTGAAAAAAAGGAAAAAAAAAACTTTCTGAAACCATCATATTTGATAACCCTGAGTGTAATGTTGGGTGCTTGCCGTCTGCCGCCATCTGGCCACCCCTTCAGGAATAAACCCCATGATCTGCCCACTTTTCGGCCGCATGCCATACTACTAGGGCACGCGTGCATTTGGCAGTGTATGTTCCCATGCATTACTTTGGTTTCTAAAATCCAACAAAACAGCCAGTACAGTATATGTAATGTTTAAAATATGTTGAAACCCTTAGTTCTTGGCACTAAGCTGAAGAAGCATTCAGTACACCTAATTCAGGTAAAAGCAGGGTTTCAATAAAAAAAAATATGTCAAAACAGTATATTTATATCTCATCGGTTAATTTTAATGGCATTGGCTTTCACCCACATTTTTTCCTAATTTCTAACGTATGTGTTTGATAAGGTTTGCCGAGTGTAACCCATGTGTAGGCATTTGCTTAAAGCTATTCGGTTATTATGGCTTCACCAGTGAGAAATGAAATGTCGAATCTAAAATACTTCAACAGCAAGATCCAGAAGATTACAATACATCGGCACACAGAACAATATACTCTCCAAACAAAAACATCTTATGAACGTCCACACTGCGGCCAAGATTTTAAAAAATAATATAAATAAACTCTAAATTGAAATAGGTAGAAAAACAGTTACCTGGTTCTTAGGTCATCTTGTTGTGAAAACAAGAGAATTATTTGCAGGGTTGATATGTTTTGCTTCAATTCGATTCAAGATTTTATCTGCCACCCCACCAAAATCATAAGAACGTCGGGTATTCAATCAAAATGCTTGCATTTAAAATATATATATATATATATCCAAACCACCACCTGTTTTATATTTGTTCGTAATCAAGAAAGTTTTTTAAGAAGTTCTGAGAGTTGTATTGCAAAGCAAAGGAAGAAATGTGTATTAATGGTTTGTGAGAGGAAGTATTTTTCATGGAAACAAGTTATGAAACGTGAGTGCTTCCTTCCCAACAAGATAAACAAACCAAACCGTTTTTTGCTTTGATTTCATTGCAT
This sequence comes from Torreya grandis, assembly GCA_037957365.1. Taxonomy (NCBI): domain Eukaryota; kingdom Viridiplantae; phylum Streptophyta; class Pinopsida; order Cupressales; family Taxaceae; genus Torreya; species Torreya grandis. Next base: position 2,736,477 of record JARHVA010000137.1, on the reverse strand, counting down.
TTTATTTTGTTTATTTTTAATTAAAATACCTTTTTTTATAGGATAGTGATCTCCTTTTAAGGTATATGTTTTATCAAAATTTGGTAAATAGATGATTAATTATTTAATTAAAAATAAAATTTGGTAAATAGATGATTAATTGCTGAATTAGATAAAAATTTATGTAAAATTACAATATTAATATATATATAATAAATGATACAGAATAATTTATAATTTGTTAAATTTGAGATGTTAAAAGGGAAAAATGTAAGAAGGAAATAATTTAGAAAATGCGAATGCAGGACTATAAATGTAATTGTGAAATTGTATGTGTGACTGTGTAATGATGTCATGAATAAAGAAAAATGTGTCGTTTAGATCTAAGACAAGGTCGTTGAATTGAATAGCGCTGACTTGCATTGTTGTCGTCAAGGCACGTCAGTGTCATGTGAGGGTTTGCTCTTTGTGACTAATGTGACAAGTTCACTTCATCTGTATTTTTTGTTTGATGGTGTGGAATCTCTCGATTTATCGTGGAAACTATTGTTCTTTCTTGTTCACTTGTAACCCTATCTCAATAGACGACAAATGATAAACGAAATAAAATGAAAAAAAGAGTTAGTGGTTGAAGTTGTGTTAGACTTCAACACAACACCCCTACATACCAACACTGTTAAGAGAGATCAAACTCCATGTAGTTCTCCCATGTTATGGTGGTGTATGAAAGACTGGGGCAAACTGTTAAATGTTGGTACAATCTTGGTATGATTAAGTGCTTCAATAATAACTTTGACCTCGGAGGTATATGTGTTCAGAGCTATTAGGATTTTGTAGACTCTATATGGAGAAAAAATGTGTTTTTCTCTCAATGCGTAATTAAATGTTTTGGTGTTTTTCAATAATATAAACCTCTAGTGAATAACGGCTAGAAAATATGGCTTTATAGTGATCATTTTAGAATTCCTTTGGATCAGACTCTCAAAACATGTAGGACAATCCACTGGATAATTTCCAATTTGTGCAAACAGTTGTTGTTTGGTGGGAGGACATCGCTGACATAATTGGATGAAACAAGGGAACAAGATAGTCCAAATGGAGTAGTCATTTAAATAGTAGAGACAGTTAAACTGGAAGTGTGAATTAATCTGAAAATGAGTTTAGGTTGTTTAGGATGCTGGATAAGGATGTTTGGAATCAATATTTGCTTAAGGGTCATCTACATAAGAAGTGAAGGAAGAGCAGTTAAGGACTGATTCGATGAACAGCTACCCTTCTTTCATTTCTTATGTAGATGAGTTAATTGTGTATAAGGAGTGATCACAAATGCATCGTTTTAGTAATAAATATTAATTTATGTGTCTACATTTACCCCCTTTTATTCTAACAATACAACAAAGTGAAAGTATTAGAGTAAAATGAAAAGTGTGTACTTGAACTTATATTTGAAGAGTAGTCTTGAATGCAAGCTACAACATTAAATTGTACTTTGCAAAACTTATAATGAAACATGTATAAAATCGGTCCTTAAAATAAAAATCAAGAAGTAAAAGACAAAATGGCTTATAGATATAATAACAAGGAATGAATACATCTGATTAGGTACACGAATCGTTGTGTTTTTTCGTGAAAAAAATGGTGACTAGAGAGGATAGGACTCTTGGATATTTATTCTTCGTTTGAAACACTTGGATTAAACAGTGCATGCCCAATCCTCATCAAAAAGATAGTGTGCTTAATAACTCAAACTGTACTTGACTCCATCATTGCATACTCATGGTAGGTAGAGTAGCTTGGAATCTTTGTATGAATTCTAATAGATAATTATGGAGCAAAAAATAGTGTAATATGTTCATAGATAAATTTACATGGAAAAATGTGCATAATGTATGAATTTTTAAGAATTGGTGTTCATCGCGTTCAACGTTCATTGCATCTAGCATTCATTACATTTAACACTCACTTAATTCAACGCTCATAGAATTCAAGCTTATCATTTGTTGTTTTTGGAATTTATTGATATGTGGTGCTTATTTCATACGTTAATTGTTCTATTTAATCTAGAACTTGAGCACTCATTTGACCTTTTTAGCTTCATAGTGAAATTCAAGATCAAACCAAACTTCTCAAAAAGATCATGATTTTTGTCCTAGTGTAGAGACCAAACCCAAGAGATGAATTTGGATTATAAAAACTTGGCACAAAAATTCATCTAAAACTTTTAAAATCAAGGGGAAGAAGCCCGACTGTAAAATAATTGTCAAACACCGTAGACTGTAATACAGTTGTCAGAGTCCACACATTGCAAAACTACAAAATAGCTATCAGACTCCGTTGGCTACAAAATCATTGTCAGACTTCATCGATTGCAAAACAGTTGTTAGACTTCATAAACTAAAAAATGGTTGTCAAACTCTACACATTGTAAAACAATTGCCAGACTCCGCCCACTACAAAATAATTATCAAAGTCTGCATATTGTAAAAATAGTTTTTGGACTTCGCACATTACAAAACAATTGTCAGACTCGCACATTGCAAAACAACTAGTGGACTCTACACACTTAAAAACAATCATCGGACTTTGCACCCTTCAAAGCACTTGTCGGACTCTGCGAAATGCAAAACACTCATTAGACTCCATTGACTGTTAGACAACTGCCAAATTCCAATAGCTGCAAAGAAGGGTCCAAGTTCCCTCTATTGCTTAGCAAGACTACTTTTCGTAAAATTGCACATAATTTATAATTTTCTAAAAAGTGATTTTTTTAATGGTTTATCATGCAAAATATAGTGTCCTACTTTGTAACTACCACCTTGTAGGCTTTGAATAGGTGTTTTGAAGTCATTCAAAAGGAAGGGGGCTCTTATTTTCACTCAGCACTTGGGAGAGAATATGCTACAACTTTGTATGTACAAACTTTTCTAAATTTATGAATGTGAGAATATAGACAAGTGTGATGAATGTTGCTTTGAATAGGTGTTAATGTTCTTTGGTTATGGAATTTGCTTTGTTGTTCATAGTTAAAGGGATTCATTAATGTTTCAATGCTTCTTGGTTGCATATAAAGCTTTGATGATGGAAACTTTGGTGTTGTAAATCCTTGTTGATGGACTTTATGCCATATGCATGCAATCTGAATGCAAGAATGACTTTGACTTCTAGGTGACCCTCATCCTCCACACATCTTTTTGTTTGTGTTCTTGTTTTCATTTGAGAGAAATGGTTTCTCTTCATTTTATATTCTTTTTTCACATGATCTAACTTTAACAATTCTATAGAAAAAACATGTAAATCTTTGTATAGCTTTTGAGAATGTGGAGTGTCATCATAAATTCCTTAGAAATTTGGAGACTAAGTCGATGAACAACAAGACCTAATGAAAAAAAAGGATTCAAATGAAACTTGACTCGAAAGAAACTCCACAAATTACACTTGGACAAGTCCGCTTCTCACGGATAGGTCCATGGGCTCAAACCTGTCTAGAAACAACAAACTTGTTCAGATAGATAAAAGCTGAGAATTGAGGATCCTTGTGACAAATTAGAAAGATGAATCACAAATAGACAAACATAAAAAATATATATATAGAAGACCCAAACAAAATACGCCAATAAATACTCAATTTGTTGCCAATAGTTTATATGTGCAAAGTGATAATACATGACATTAAAAACAGGCTTTGTACTGAATTTGAGTGTCTACACCGACACATAGCTTGACTGAGCTTGTTGTAAAAGTCAAGGATGAGATATTTGTATTCTGACACTACTTCTATAAACTCTTGAGCAAACTAAAAGTCGAGATGCTACTTCTTCCTTTTAATTAATCATAATTTTGGTTTTATCGATGTTCGCTTACATCCCTACTTCTTTACAAAAAAACTCTAAAACCTATATATACTCTCTTAGATTTTGGATCATCTTCGCCATTAAAATTACGTCATCAACATAAAATAAAAGTTTCACCATATATTACTCTCCAAAATTATTTATCCAATCTTCTAACTTGTCAAATATATAGCCTAAAACCTTACTCGAAGCCCATATCACTCGCAAAACATTTGAAAACCCTTACTTGTATTTTGATTTTACCCTTGTTCATATAATTTCTGAACCACTATTTTGCAGTATACTAAGACCCCTAGCGCCTTCATTCTGCTCTATATATTGTTTCTTTAGCTGCAACTAAGATAGGTCTTAAGAATTTCAACTCGATGAAAAATAATCCTGCCATAAAAATTTACGTCACAGGATCACAAGAGACAGGTATCAGGGATATACCGATACACCATGTGAACATTTATGACTGATAAGATTCCCCATAAACTTTCTGCTGTAATTTTCTGCCATGCCCATCAACTTCTAACCAGATTAAACTATTATATTTTTCGTAAGGATAAAGTCCCTCAAATTCATGAAAAATTCACAGAAATTGGCTTAGAATTTCAACTCGATGAAAAATAATCCTGCCATAAAAATTTACGTCACAGGATCACAAGAGACAGGTATCAGGGATATACCGATACACCATGTGAACATTTATGACTGATAAGATTCCCCATAAACTTTCTGCTGTAATTTTCTGCCATGACCATCAACTTCTAACCAGATTAAACTATTATATTTTTCGTAAGGATAAAGTCCCTCAAATTCATGAAAAATTCACAGAAATTGGCTTAACCAGTTTTTTAAAAAACTTGGGTACATTCGGAAATATACAATTAATTAATGCCGTGTTTCTGCAAAAAAAATTCTTCACATGGACGAAGGAGATGAAGAATATTCAGGGTTTTCTTGCCTTCAAAGAAAGTGCGGGCAGGCTATGGGTTCGAGTCCCGTAAAGCTTTCTTTGTTCGATCTGAGGGTTTTTTACTTGAGGCTCAGCTGCTCATCATCCCCGCATTATTTAACGCTTCGTCTTAGTCCCAAAAATGCAGAGACAACTTCGCTTGAAGTCAGTGGCGAGAGAATAAGTTTTTCCGAGAATAAGTTTTTTTCTGTGTGTCTTGGTAAAACAAGAGTGGATAAAGACTGCGAAGAAGCCTTTTTTGTGAGCACGGAGATTGTTCGAACCACGGGGACTCTGCAATTTCAAGTGTGTGACAAAGAAAATGTTTTGATTTGTGGGAGTTTAGGGTTTCTGGAGGGGTTTAAGAGGGGCTTGTGTATGGATTGTTGTTCTGCTGTAGTGCCGGCGAATTGTAGTTATTTGAGAGGGAAGAGGAGTCTTGTTATGACGGAGGTTTATGTGGCTGGGAACTTTTCTGGTTACCCTGTTATCTTGACAAAGATTGTGCAGCTTATTGCCCCGAGAAAGACGGAACTGCGAGCAACTTTGGAAGCAATTCCAGAGTCTACCACTGAAGAAGTCCTGAACAATAATTTCCGTAATGAACAGGTATGCAGATTTTTAAATTTTTTAATTGATAAATTCTACTTGCATGCAGATTCACCCACACCCAGCATGTTGGATGCAGTATTCATGGAAAGTTTTAAGGAATAGATTTTTTTTTACAAGTATCCAATACAGGGTAAATAGTTCTAGTTCAAAAAAATAAGAAACATATATATTTAGGTGAATGGTGAGGAAAAACAGAATTTACAACTAATACATCTACATTTTGACGATTCCAACATATTATAAGAAAACTTTGCAAATAATTGATGAAAAATTTGCTAATTTTCAAATCTAATTTCGATTTATTTTTTGAAAAATTAGTCGATTGTTTAATCTAATTTTGATTTTTTTTTGAAAAATTAGTCCATTGATGAAAATTGACTTTGTTAGTTGGAAAATTTAATTTCAGAAAAATTTCACAATTTTTTTCTAATTGGCAAAAAATAACCCATAAAAATATTTTAGTGTTATTTTATCCAATTTCAACACATAATCATGTTTCTTGGGGATTTGAACTTTGGGGTCTTCTTTGGAAGGTTCAATACTGCCATCAGTTGGGTTCATCCCATTCCACGGTATGCCAATTTTTTTATTTAATATTTTAAATCTTTATTTAAAGATGTCAATAATGTGCTTTTTAGAATTTTTGAAGAGACGAGAGTCTTAAATAAAACTACGTAAGCGTTTTTGTGGGGTCACACTTTGCCACCCATCATTAGGATTGGGGATGAATGATGAATATGTTCGATTGCCAGATACATTGGAGTTCGCTAAATAGATATCTTTTTAAAAGACTCTTTTGTATAATGGTCCCCTCTTCTATTGTCCTTGCTTCCTAGATGTAAATGTGGTTATTAGTGAAAAGTGAATGTTCTGCTAAAGTCGATTTTTCCAACCGGCTATGGTGAAGATCTATGCAATAATCAGTTATCCATGTTTGCATGCATCTACCTGTTTCAGCAATGTATGGTCAACCACGAGCATAGAATGCAATAAATATTGCTATTTTGTTTTGGAATCAGGATGAATTTGATCCTTAGCATGTTTAAAGCATCTTATATTAGTGAAAAGTTCAAAAAATATTGCCAAATATTGAATTAAAATGTTGAATATGCAATAAAAATTTTTTAGGAACAATGTTATCTTGAAGTGAAAGCAAACTACAAAGTTGAGGTGAGAGATTTGACAAGTGAGGAAATCGTCGAATAGTGAAAAATCCCACAATCTTGTAAAAGTCTTGCAACAATAAACTTCCAAGTACATAGCAAGAAAAAGCTAAGAGAGAGAGAGAAAGAGAATGGCCTTAAGACAAAAGAGCATCACAAGGATGCAAGAGCAAGATCAAGATCGTACTATATCATTTTTTTATTAATTTGTTTGCTTGCAAAATCTTGGGTAAGGTTGGGTGTGAGGTGAGATTGCTTGACTTGTTAAGATTTTAAACTTGGTTAGTTTTGGTTTCTTTGATAACAGCTGCTAGCCTTAGTTATGTCTTCTGCTGTTTCGTGGGGTCGTTGAGATGCTAAGAATTATTAGTTTTGTATCTGCACTCATATTTCTCTCTGGCATTCAGAAATTTGGTCTAGTTGTTTTGTTGTCTGATGTCCTTTCGTTTTTATTATAATACAATTTGAACTAAACTTGGTCATTCTTGAATTGCCCAATTTTAATATGCCATACCTTTCACACTTGTTGACAAGGGTTCTGGGCTTCCTTATTGTGGTGAGAAAGATTTGAGATTGGCTCACTCTTTTCGATCCAACACACAATTGGGTATAGAGAAAAATCAAAACCCTTTTCTTGGTGAGACCACTGGAGTTTAATTGTGTGCAGGATTGGGGTGGTTCCTCCTACGATCATCTGCTGACATTAAGAGGGGTTGATTGCATGCCACTTTAAAGAACCTAACTCATACTAAGACCTCATAATTAGTTTTAATGCCATTTTCATTATTAGTCTGAAATTGGGCAACAATATGGCAAGGAGTTGGCTATGCTTGTTTTTCATAGTGTGAAAGTTTAGAGTACTTAAGAATTTTGTAAGGGCATAGTGACTACATGATATGGGCAATGTCGTTCTAATTGTTCTCTACCAAAATGTAAAAGTTTATTTGTCATAAACAAAAGCAGGGTACAATAAAAACTTCAGTAAAAGGTTCTATTTCTAATGCTTGATCGCCATTGTAATGTTATACTGACTTGTAAGTATTTGAAGCTTACAGTGGTGCCAATCAGAGCTACACAATTGACATAGATTTAGCCGCCCAAGTTCGAGCTCGACCATTGGACAACTAATAAGCGTGGGTATGTGTTTGATCCTTGAGCCTCACGACCTTAAAATCAAAATCTGTTACCATTACACAACATCTTGGATAATTTTATTTCAATATTATGCTTTCCCTAAATTATCAATACCTCATCTTCATTTTTAATGCCAATCTCATGTATTATTTTATTTCTACGTTACTGAATCCTTTTATGCAAACCCTAAGATCTTGAAAACGAAACGTTTCGGATTCGGATATGCATAGGATCCGGCCTAAATATAGACAAGATCCTATGGGAGGATTGCAGATCCTCTTGGTGGATCCTGGTTGTGTTCAGGCAGGATCTTATGCCTAGAACATTTTTTTTTTTAAATAATTTCACTTTACAAAAAGTCAAATATTGTTGTGTATTGTTAATGTTTCCTTGGTTGTTTGAGTATGCTATGTACATAATGATTGTTTCTAATAGATGTAGAGGTTGGTTGTTTCTTGGAGGAGCTTCTTAGCATTTCATTTGCAATATGGCTATTTCCTAGTGGAGCTCCATAGCACTGTATTTGCAATCATTTAACTATGCATTCCATTCAAATGGAACACATACCAGTGGTCACTCTTATTCACATAGCCAAATTCATGGAAGCTACTTTTGATTTATTTCATTAGAGGATTCATCAGATTCAACAAACATTTACTTCAGTAGCTTCATTGTTCTTTTTGCTCTTTTATTGTACATGGGTACCTCACTAGGCCTAATTGTCGGGACCCATATTTATGAGCATATGACTTCTTTTTAATCACATCACTTAAGCTGACCTTCAGGGGGTGTTGAAGTGTGTCATATTCACTCCTGATGTGAAGTCCACTTTAAGTAGATGTGTTATCAAGGTGTAATTTATAATGTGCTCACAATAAATGCACAATTATTGTGATAGTTATCCCAACATATGTGAGAAGGGTTAGGTGTAATTTGGGAGTTGATCCCACTTTTTACTTTAATAATAATCTCACTCATCTTATTTTTCCTATATAAGAACCCTTTGTGTTCTTGTGGAATGTAATGGAGCTTAGAGTCATCTTCTGAGTTAGTGGAGATGTAATCTGTTAGTCTTGTTTTAGTACAACCATTGCCGGTTGCACACATACATTGTATATTACATAATTAATACAGTGTGTCTTTATTAGTGAATCTCTTTTGTTTGAATGTTTAATGTTGATGGTGTCTATGTTGGAGATCCATGGTCTCTGTTGTCATTTTTAATAAATATGGACTTCAAAAAATAATTAAAAATAAAATAAAGGAAACCTTAAAAGCAATTTTCACACTCATTTTATCAAAAGAAAACAACACGTTTACCTTTCATTGCATTTTTATCTCTCATTGCACATTTTCTCTCTCACCTTTTTTTCAATTGCTTAGGACTGAAAATCTTTCCTTTTGTTAATCCTACACCATTATAACTACCCATTTGGTGCCAAGGAGTTTAAGGAGCTTGCAACGAAGAGGATTGTTGATTTAAGGTAAGTTTCCAATTTTGTGTTTTTTTTAAGTTACAAACTTTAAAATGTTTGTAACTAGTTTTAATTTTTTTTTGTTATTTTTTTAAACAAATGTCAAATCCCTTAAATTTTAATAGCAATATTATTATTTTTAACCCGGGGTGATCCGAAGGATTTTCACTCATCATATGGAAATGTGGAAAACACAGGTGTCGCAATGGGAAAATCAACATGTGGCAAAAATATAAAAAGTTTATACAATTATTTTTTATATCGAAGTTATTTTATTATGTTGCTAATGGGTGTTGTGTTGCAGATGTGAGACCAAACCGACCTTTACCCACATTACCCCATTATCAACTTTGCCATATAATTTCGTTAATGCCACCAAGATATTCCTTTCCTCATATCCACGATATTTCCATCGGGATAATCTTTTATTAATAATATCTTATTATTAATGGTTTTTTAATTTACCATGGGATGTTTTAAAACCTTAGGTTAATATCCTATTTTAATATGGTTTTAATAACCATGGGATATATTTAGCCAATTAAATATCCTATTTATTCTACCATTAGATATTTTATTTATAAACCTTCGTTCCAAGTTAATTATCCGCACCTTTACTCCCATGTGGATGGTCGACGGTTTTGGAACGACTTAAAAGGGAAGTCTAATTATTCATGGTTGGTTAGCTCCACTTTCCTTCCCCATTCCCACATGAATCATCCACTTACCTTTTGCATGGTCGACAAACTTGAGCTACGTGGATACCCACTTTAGTGTGGTTGGCAGTTTTGAAGGGAAGATCATAGTATTAAGTGGACCATGTTATTTATGGTAAAGCGTATTATTAAATAAAGCATGGCGGCAACCACCCTATGTCTTGACAGCCACATGGGCAGCACGTGGAAGGGACTGCATGTCCAATTAGACAATGTAAAGCAGAATAGCGATCCAAAATATTGGTGAACTTGCCATTTCCCCCGCATATATGGGATTTGTTCCTAAAAGGGAAAACCAATGCCAAAGTTTGATCAAAACCTGAGTTCTAGAAAATAGTAATGAGCGCCAGCGAATGTAAAGGCGTTGGGAAGAAAAGCAAGATGTCCAACACAGGACTATGGGAACAAACCGGAGAGGACGGAGAAAATAAACAAACATGTCCAACCAATATGGAAAAGGCTTTGGACAACAAACACACCAACCAATCTAGAAAAAGTGTTGTAAAACAAAAAAGACAGGTTGTTGAGTAGAACTCGAATACGGGTAAAACAAAAATATGATGCCCAACGAACACATAAAGGTGTTGAGAAATAGAAGCAACATATATTTTTTATTGTGATCTGTGGGTGTGGAAAAACATTATTGTTCTAAGACAGAGAACATAGAAGTATACAGATTGTATATTTTTTTTTATAGAGGCAGGATTTTGGAATAGCTTGATTAAGGTCATTTTTGCCTATTACAGAGTTTTGTAACCCTGTAAAAATTGCAGAGTTATTTGTCTATTTTGGAGAAAGAAAGTACTTGCAGAGCTTCGGATGAATAAAGAGACGTTTGCTGATCAGATTTAGAGTTTTTAATATCTGATTTTCAGTTCTATTGTAGGTGACAAGGTTCATTTATCATTATTGTGAGTTGTATTATTACTTGCAAATTGATTTTTAATGGATCGGATTGTTATTTAACAATCTTGGGGACGTACCCAGTTGGTGAACGCTGTAAACAATCATTGGTCTCTATTTTATTTTCAGTTTTCCATCAATATATCAGTTTTAAATTATTATTGATATTGGAAATTTAATCACTGGAAATTAATTAAGAGATTATTCAAAGAGATAAAATATGAAGGGAATGTTTTTAATTGAACAATAGATTTATATGAGTTTACAAAATACTCATAATCAGAATTGTTGCAGACAATTTACATTCCGAATAAAAGTCAATTTTTTTAAAAATAAATTTTGAAAATTGACATTAAAATCCGTTTTTAAATAAACAATTTTGATAGTAGGGGGCTACTTACTGTTTACGGATCAGTTTGGTATCAAAGTAGTTGATCAACTAGTTTTTAACAGTGTGGTTTACTTGTGGTTAACAATTTGCTATTTGACAATTATTGCAGTTGGTTCAGTTGTGTGTTGAATATAGGAACATGTGAACTATGGGCAAGTTGTCAAAATAGGAAAAACTCGATGAGCTCGAGTCATATAATCAACAGATTCAAGAAGAGAACTCTATCTTGAGATCAAAATTTTATTTCTTGGAAGAGGAAGTTGAAAGGTTGAAAACTGAGTTGCAAGCCAAGAATGAGCTCTTGGCAAGACTTCATAATGGTGAACAAGTGAAGGATTTGTCTTCCACATCAGATGTAGAAACCATGACAGATGAATGCATTGTAAGTGAATGTGAGTCACCAGTTAATTTTCCTTCCCATGATGAATCTAGTAATAATGATTTTGATAAATTTGAACAGTATACAAAAAGAATAGGTTCAAAATTACTTGTTAAAATGAGATTTAATGGAAAAGGCCTTGGAAAAGATGGCCAAGGCACTACTAACCCCATTCAGGTTTGGGATATATTAGTGTGAAAATGGAAGCTGGTGAAAATTCTAGAACCGCTGAAGGAAGACAAGCTTCCAACAACAAAGTGTTCAAGTCACTAGTCCTGCGGAGTGATAGCATGCAAAGAAAAAGAAGTCCATTCCCACAAAAAGATGTGTGCAAACATGATTTGAGAAAAGGTAAAATCATTCCACCTTCTCATACTTGCACTAGTCCTAAAAAACTTGGTAAATATTCCAATGTATATTTCAACTATGAAAATAAGGACTTATTATCACATGATTTTTGATCTAAATATCGATGCAGTTTTTGTGGATTAAATAATCACTGTGTTGCCTTATGTTAGAAAAGAAAACCAACGCTTAGGATGTTTATGTTTTCTATGTTAAGCACAAGCTTATACTGAGAGGGGGTGAATCAATATAACATAATCTTTTAATCTTTTCAAATTTAATCAAACACAACAACCATAAACATTCAAGATCTAGCAAGTAATAACACAAGAGAACACAATATTTACGTGGAAATCCTTTCGAGAGAAAACCATGGCAAAATATTGCTTATATTCTTTAACAATGTTTACAAGCACCAACGTATTGGAGACACTGATCCCCAAACCAAGCACCAATTCGGTCAAATTGTGAGCACGCACCCACGGGAGACACTAATCCCCTTCGCCAAGCATCAACCTGGCCAATTCGTGAGCATTGACCCACAAGAGCACCAACCCTTAGACTATGATTGCTGCTTCAATCGAATGATGGCTTTGCTTCTTTTACACTTTCTCTCTCGGTAATTTTATTATATACTTTCTGCTCCCCTCCATTTCACAAATCTCAAATGATATTCTTCATTAAAACACTTCTTTTCTTCTGAGATATTTTATTTCATTTTCTACTCTTCATCTTTTCTATCTCTCTCACATTTATATGATCTTCAATCAAATCGAATACTTGTAATACTTCCACATCTCTTCTCCCTTATATAGCCTTTAAAGGATGTGTCCCATCCAAGAGGTACCTCTTCACCAAGAGATGTGAGTGTTGACATTTCCGTCGACATTTCCATTCACTTCTGGCGACATTTCCGTTCACTTTCGGCAACAATTCCGTTCACTTCCGGCAATAATTTCATTTACTTCCGGCATCACTTTCGTTTACTTCTGACAACAATTTCGTTTGACATTTCCATTCATATCCATTACAATTCCTTTGACATCAATGACAATTATTCCAACAATCTCCCCCTTTGTCATTGATGGCAATCCCCATGAATTAGTATATGAACTCCGATTGTCTTCAATTCTCCCCTTTTGATATCAATCGCAAAAGGTTGTACACCCTGCTCCCCTTGAGTTGATGCTTCCTCTCATAGTCACTAGATGAAAAAAAAAATTATCTTCTTCTGTTGTCTTCGTTGCAATCTTGAATTTCTTTTATACCACTTATTGTAATATCTTCTTTTATTGTTCCTCTTTGTAGCATCTTTCCACTGTGCACATCATATCTCTCTTGCTTCAATATGGTCTCCACTGCCATTTCTTTTTGTGCTTTGTGCTCCATCATGGCCTCCCTGCCATTGCTCCTTGTGCCTTTTGCACAAGCACAAATTACTCATTTTAATTGTCTAGCTGCTACATCCGCTTCCAAACTTGCACAAATTCTCTTTTGAGTTTGGTTCGGGCATCCTCTTTCTTGTTCTGGTCTATAGGATTACTTCCACATTGTCTCGCTATATGTCCATAGTTATTGCGATTATAACATACAATGTCTTTTGACAATGGAGTAAATGAATTTCTATCTAAGCAACCATATGAATCTTTGTTTCCGTTCCAACCATGATCATTCCTCTCATGTCCTTCACTTGTGCCATAGTTCCATGCATACTCATTTCTTGCATGCCCATTCCTCATATCTACATTTTTGCTACTGTTCCATGTGTATCCATTCCTCGCATGTCTCTTACACTCCTTTGCTCTATGACCAAAAATGTTGCAATTAAAGCGATAGCCATAAAATGATCCTTGGTACCTGTCAGACTGTTTTGGCAAGAATGATCTTCTATCATGCCAATGGTTCTTTCCTTTGTCTTCTACTTGCGGAACTTCGTTCTTCGGGGAAGTCTTCTCTTCTATCTTCACAAGTTTAGCAAATTTAACATTCTCCTTGGTAATCTTTTGTTCATCTCCATAGCCAAGACCTGACTTGTCGAATAGTGACCTCTGACGATCTAAAATCTCATCTAGAACCTCAGTGCTCTTCTCAAATCTTAAGTTGCTTGTCAATTTAGCGTTCGCCTTTTCTAAATCCTTTTTCAAGGCAACAATATTAGCCTCTAGCTTCTCACATTCTTTCTTCTTTGCCTTCAGTTCGATTTGTCTTCCTTTATTTTCTTTGCCTCGTCAACTTGAGGATTTAGACTCATGATGACCATTTATGACTCCTCTCGAATTTTTGATAACTCTTCTTCTCTATCTTGATCATCTTCTTCGTATTTCTAAATTTGTTGGTTTTGTTTTCAATTCTCTTTCTTGAGCATTTTGTTTTCATTCAAGGCACTTGAGTTTTCCTTTGAGATCTACTTCTGCTTGTCTAGCTTCTGAATCACTCAAAGATTGACCTCTAGTTATCTGGTCATCACCATCCCAATCTTCTATACCCATGAACAAAACTTCACCTCCATCACTATCTGTAACACCTTCAATCTCCTCACTTGAGCTACTAGCCCTTTTTGAATAAAGGCTTTTCTTTTCTTTATCAAATCTCTTCTTTTTCTCATATTTCTCTGATTTGCAGTTTTTCTTGCTCTTGTGATACTTTCTTTCTCATCATGTTCCTCTTCGTCATTACTACTCTCTTCTTTTGAATAGGGACATTTATTTGCAAAGTGTCTTATTTTTCCACAATTGAAACACTTAAAAGGTAACTTACCTTTATATCTCCCAGATCTCTTTTTGAAATTTCTCACAAATAGGGTTTCTTCTTTATCCGACTCTTCACTGGTGCTATAGCTTGATTCATGTTTTTCTTTTTACACTTTCTTTGATACTTTGAAAGCTGCTTCATGCTTTGTTGGCTTTTATGCTTTAATCCTCATTTCGTATGCTATGAGAATTCCATGTAATTCATCCATCTTCAATGTGTCCAAGTCCATTTCTTTAATAGCCGAGATTTTTGAATCATACCTCATAGGAAGTGATCTTAGTACTTTTTGTACTATCATCGATGCTTCCATTTTCTCACCTAGCCCTTTGATGGTTCTGACTATTTCATCCACACGGAGAAGATAGGCTGCAATGTTTTCTTCATCTTTCATCTCAACACTTTCAAACTACCTTCTATGCGTTTGAAGCTTCGCCTTCTTGACCTTGTCATCACCTTCATAGATATTCTGAAGTTTGTCCCATATATCTTTTGCTGACACACAATGCATTACTTTTACGAACTCCGATTCTGATAAGCCACACAAAATGACATTCATCGTTTTCGCATTATTTTCACATACCTTCTTTCCAGCCTGATCCATTTGCTGATTTGTTAGTGCTATGTACCCTATTGCTACTAATAACCAAATATCAAGCCTTAGAGCCATAAGATATGTTCTCATCCTTATACTCCAAAAAACATAATTCGTTCCATCAAAGAATGGTGCTTTGTTTGTGGAGAAACCATCCTGACTTTGACGACTAGCCATGTGTGCTCTCGAGATCTACCTTCCAACGATTAGACTGATTTTGAAGGAGCTGGTCTGATACCAATTGTTAAGCACAGGCTTATACTGAGAGGGGGGTGAATCAATATAACATAATCTTTTCAAATTTAATCAACCACAACCATAAGCATTCAAGATCTAGCTCTTAATAACACAAGAGAACACAAGATTTACGTGGAAATCTTTTCGGAAGAAAACCATGGCAAAATCTTGCTTATATATATATATATATATATATATATATATAACTCTTTTACAATGTTTACAGGCACCAATCTACTGGAGACACCAATCCCCAAACCAAGCACCAACTTGGTCAAATTGTGAGCACCCACTCATTGGAGACATCGATCCCCTTTGCCAAGCACCAACCTGGCCAGTTCGTGAGCACTGATCCACAAGAGCACCAACTTCTAGACTATGAGGCACCGACCCCCAACGAAATCGATTCCACTGTCCGTGATTGCTTCTTCAATCGAATGATGGCTTTGCTTCTCTTACACTTTATCTTAGTAATTTTCTTGTATACTTTCTACTCTCCTCTCTTTCACAAATCTCAAATGATATTCTTCATTAAAACACTTCTTTTCTTAAGAGATATTCTATTTCATTTTCTGCTCTTCCTCTTTTCCTTCTCTCTCACACTTATATGATCTTCGATCAAATCGAATACTTGTAATACTTCCACATCTCTTCTCCCTTATATAGCCTTTAAAAGATGTGTCCCATCCAAGAGGTACCTCTTCACCAAGAGATGTGATCATTGACATTTCTGTCGACATTTCGGTTCACTTCTGTCGACAATTTCGTTCACTTTCAGCAATAATTTCATTCACTTCTGGCAACACTTTCGTTTACTTTCGACAAAAATTCCGTTTTGACATTTCCATTCATATTCGTTACAATTCCTTTGACATCAATGACAATTATTCCAATATTCTAAAGAGAAACAAATGGGTAATAATCATTGTACTCATTGTAATCTAAGTGGTCACCAAAATGATAAATGTTGGGTGTTGCATCCACAACTATGTCCTAAGTATTGTAGGAAGACATCCATGAAGAATGATGCATCCATAAGCAAACAGGTAATTGTTTCAAATCCAACAGTTTCAAATATGACCCATATAGCTACTCAAGTATTCACCGAGCAAATTAAACCACCTAAACAGGAAAATGTGATAAAGTGGGTTGGTAAGCAATTATTTAGTTTTATGTTTGCATAGCCGTGATAGTTTATTAGCATGCAAATGTTCAAAGCGGTTTTGGTATTTTGTTAAAATTAAAAGGAATACATTTTAGTTTTGAACATAATTTTTAGATCTACCAGTTGTGAGAAAATCCAAGAGACAGGTTTATCATACTTGGATTATTTTCTCATATTTGTGGTTTTGCTAAGCTCTATATTTTTCTTTTAAATAAGTTTTTGAGATCCTGATGCATTGGTAAAAGGAATTAACTCATATTTAAACTTGAAGTTATTCTTAAATGATTTAATATTTGAATATGGTTTATTGGAGTAACCTGTAGAGAAAAGCCAAGGGAAAGGTTTATCATACTTAGATTGTTTTCTCACGTTTAAGATTTTTGAAAAACTTCAATTTGAACTTTGACATCAATATATGCAGACAAATGCACCGTTTTGGGAGATGTGACATTTGTATAGGCAGTTTACTTCTTTCTACAATTTGGTATTGGATAGATATTTCTTTCACTAACATTTCAGGAATTCAGTTTAATTTTTGAATCGTTACCATGATATTTTATAGTGATGTTTTGCAGAGTGAACCATTTGCAGATTCAGTGGGTGACTTGACCTTTTGGAGATCAAAAGGGTCTTATTGGGGAGGTTTGATCCGGAAGATTTTCACTCATTATATGGTGCGAACGGAAAAATGTGGAAAAAACAAGTGTCGCAATGGGAAAGTCAACACGTGGGAAAAATATAAACAGATTATATAATTACTTTTTATATTGAAATTATATTATTATGTTGCTAATGGGTGTTGTGTTGCAGATGTGGGACCAAATTGACCTTTACCCACATTACCCCGTTATCAACTTTGCCATATAATTCCGTTAATGCCACCAAGATATTCCTTTCCTCATATCCACGATATTTTATCGGGATAATCTTTTATTAATAATATCTTATTATTAATGGTTTTTTAATTTACCATGGGATGTTTTAAAACCTTAGGTTAATATCCTATTTTAATATGGTTTTAATAACCATGGGATATATTTAGCCAATTAAATATCCTATTTATTCTACCATTGGATATTTTATTTATAAACCTTCATTCCAAGTTAATTATGCCCACCTTTACTCCCATGTGGATGGTCGACGGTTTTGGAATGACTTAAAAGGGAAGTCTAATTATTCATGGTTGGTTATCTCCACTTACCTTCCCCATTTCCACGTGGATCATTCACTTACCTTTTGCATGGTCGATGGACTTGAGCTACATGGATACCCACTTTAGTGTGGTAGACGGTTTTGGAGGGAAGATCATGGTATTAAGTGGACCGTGTTATTTATGGTAAAGCCTTTTGTTAAATAAAACATGGCGCCAACCTCCCTATGTCTTGACAGCCACATGTGCAGCGCGTGGAGGGGACTGCATGTCCAATTAGACAATGTAAAGCAAAATAGCCATCCAAAATATTGGTGAACTCGTCGTTTCCCCAACATATATGGGATTTGTTCCTAAAAGGGAAAACCAACGCCAAAGTTTGAACAGAACCCAAGTTCTAGAAAATAGTAATGAGCGCCAACGAACGTAAAGGCATTGGGAAGAAAAGTAAGATGTCCAATGTAGGACTGTGGGAACAAACCGGAGAGGACGGAGAAAATAAACAAACATGTCCAGCCAATATGGAAAAGGCGTTGGAGAACAAACACACCCAACCAATTTGGAAAGGCATTGTAAAACAAACAAGACAGGTTGTTGAGCAGAACCCGAATACGGGTAAAACAAAAATATGACACCCAGACAATGCATAAAGGTGTTGAGAAATAGAAGCAACATATTTTTTTTTTATTGTGATCTATGGGTGTGGGAAAACATTATTATTCTGAGATAGAGAAGTATACAAATTGTATATTTTCTTTATAGGGGCAAAATTTTGGAACAGCCCGATTGAGGCCATTTTTGCCTATTACAAAGTCTTGTAAACCTGTAAAAATTGCAGAGTTATTTACTCATTTTGGAAAAAGAAAGTACTTGCAGAGCTTCGGATGAATAGGGAGACATTTGTTGATTAGGTTCAGAGTCTTCAATATTTGGTTTTCAGTTCTATTGCAGGTGATAGGGTTTATTTATCATTATTGTGAGTTGTATTATTACTTGCAAATTGATTTTTAATGGATTGAATTGTTATTTAGCAATCCCGGGGACAGCCAATTGGTGAACCTCATAAACAATTTATAGTCTCTATTTTATTTTTAATTTTCCATCAGTATATTAGTTTTAAATTATTATTGATATTTGGAATTTAATTACTGGAAATTAATTAAGAGATTATTCAAAGAGATAAAATATGAAGGGAATGTTTTTAATTGAACAATAGATTTATATGAGTTTACAAAATACTAATAATTAGAATTATTGCAGACAATTTACATTCCGAATAAAAGTCAATTTTTTTTTAAAAATAAATTTTGAAAATTGACATTAAAATCCGTTTTTAAATAAACAATTTTGATAATAGGGGGCTACTTATTGTTTACGGATAAAGGGGCTATAGGGATTTGCCAAAATGTCTCGCTTTGCAAGTGCGAGTTTGGTGGGCCAAGGGACAACCTTCAAAACCAATTCTTTCTTGCCTCTTTGGAAGTATGTGACGACATCAAAACAAATACGAGGTGGAGGATGTTACATTTGGGTTTGTCCAAAGCGTAAGATTAAATATAAGAGCTCGTATGATCAAGTGAAAACCCATTTGTGTAAGCTTTCTGGCCTTGGAGTCAAAGCTTATGGCTGGCCAAACATAAATAGAAAGTCAGGAAAGAGCTTGCCACATGCAAAGATCTTTGCATACATCAAAGAGAAAAAAGACGCAAATGCCTCTATTGCCCTAAGATTGAAGCATCCTTTGGGAATAAAAGAATCTATATTTACTAAGCCACATGTTGTTCCATCTCACATTAATGTTGTGACGCTGTCACATCCATTTCTTTCTACATCTGTCATGGTTGCAGAGGAAGATGATTCACCTCTCAGTCGCAAGAGAATGAAAGATGTTGGCCCATTGGAAAGGACATTCCAAAATGATTCTAGGGACAGTGGAGCTGAATACTGTGTTGTGTTTACGCACGTGGGCTGCCATTTAATGTTGTTAGATCACCATACTGTCGGGATATGGTAAAATCTATCAATGAATCCATTAAAAGGTTCATCGGCCTAGGGTATGAAAAGGTGCACACCACCTTGTTGGCAAAACAAACAAAAATTATTGAAGATGCATTGTAGTCTATCAAGAATTCATGGATCGAAATAGGGGTGTCCATCGTTTTCGATGGATGGAAAGACAACAAATAGGCCATTGATTAATGTGGTCGTAGTGTGCCTTAAAGAGGCAATGTTTTTGAAGGCCATTGATTGCGAAGGGCAAGTGAATGATGCATGATTCATTGCTGACATCTTGATAGAGTCCATTGAGGCGGTGGGGTTTCAAAATGTTGTCCAAGTAATAACATACAACCCAAAAAATTATAAAGTTGCAGGCATGTTGGTTGAGGCAAGGTATGGGCACATATTTTGGACAGCTTGTGCCGTTCATTCCCTCAACCTTATGTTGTAAAAATTGGGCACCAAAATTGACTGAATCAAACAAGTCTATGAGGAAGCAAGTGAGATCGAAATGTGTTGGACTAATCGCCAGCGTCCCCCTCAGGGATTCGTGACATGGACTAACAGCCTCCCGTGGGTACTTATCTGGGGTTTGTATCGGGCGTTAACAGGTCGACCTTTTGGCGCAACGGCAAGCATTCCTACAATTGGTATCAGAGCGGTGGTCACGGGTTCGAATCCCCTCAGGTGACGCTGAGGGGGGGATTGTTGGACTAATCGCCAGCGTCCCCCTCAGGGATTCGTGACATGGACTAACAGCCTCCCGTGGGTACTTATCTGGGGTTTGTATCGGGCGTTAACAGGTCGACCTTTTGGCGCAACGGCAAGCATTCCTACAAAATGTTCATAAGTCAAAGCGTTTTTAGGTCTATCTCGAAGTTGTTGTTAAAGGTAACTTATCATTCATGAATCATGTATAAATTTAATTTAATTTTATAAGTGTGTAATTTGTAGGATTTTAATTTTTGAACCTTTTTTTTTAATTTTATTTGTTTTAATTTCGTATTAAGTTGTTGAGACTCGGTTTGTCTCACACGCACTGAAAGAATTTGTCTAGCTTCAAAGATTTTGTTGTGCGCCAAAACACAACACATTTTTCATCTTTTTCACATGTATCATGTTGTACATAAGCCCATTTTGCAAGCATGACACATATGAATCAATTGAATCTCAGCTGTAAATGTGTAAATAAGTTGACATTAACAGACAACTGGGCCCACAAGTTCCTTAAACATACCCACAAAGATCATAATGTAGCTCCTTTGACACCCCTGTGATTTGGAATGTTTAATTTTTCAACATTTTATCCATTTTTAATTTTATTTCAAATTCTCAAGCAACTTTGTAGAAACTAATCGAAAAATTACATCATAACATGGATCAAGGCAAATAGGATTTGATTCCACACTAGAATATCAACACTCATATCTGAAGAAACTTTAATAGAGACGCTAAAGTTTTTGTCTACAAAGAAGTTGAGCCAATTGTTGCGTCTGATAATAATACAAAGACCTTTATTAAAAAACATATTCAATAACAGGTACTATGGCAATTAATCTATTGCTGATGAGTTCTTTTATATATATTACAGAAACCTCAATTTTTGAGGAAAATCTATGACAAATGCTACACAAAGAACTGCAATGTACCATAAAAAAATTCCAAACAAGTTCTAATAAATGAAGTCAATATAATAAAGACTTTAAAAAAGAAGCTTAGGACATAGAAGGCAATTCATAAAGAATATATGTATGCATCTAAATTTGCTCCCTTCGTTTATTGTCACTAATATTATTATTAGTCGACACTAACATCGTTAACTTCATCTAATTCATCATTAC
The DNA here is from genome assembly GCA_037957365.1 of Torreya grandis. Taxonomy (NCBI): domain Eukaryota; kingdom Viridiplantae; phylum Streptophyta; class Pinopsida; order Cupressales; family Taxaceae; genus Torreya; species Torreya grandis. The sequence continues at coordinate 2,714,855 of JARHVA010000137.1, read as the reverse complement.
TAATCTCCTAATCATTTCTCTAAACCTTATTTGTACCCCACAAGTCAATTAATCCTTCTAATATGTCATTTATCATCTGATCTTATTTTAACCCCATTTGTCCATTATATTGAAATTTAAAATTCCAATCCCACCTACCCTATCCTATTCCGAGGTTCTCTTACATCCCTAATCCCTAATCACCTCATCTAACCACCTACTAATCTTGCTTAGCTCCTAATGGATTTTAGAATTCTCCAATTCTAGAATGCTTCCCTATTCTCTCCCTCTGTAGGAACCTCTAAATCTAGAGGCTTCTTGGGAATTTTTTATTCCCATTTATTCCCACTTCTTATTCTATTTATATCAGCCACTCCTCTATGAGAATCAACTATGAAATCTATGATCCTCTCATGCCAAATCAGTCTACTTGTCAAAGTCATCAAGCCAACAAATGCTGTCAAAATTCTGAGTCTGTAAGCAATTTATAATCAATTAGTTTTTTTCTTGTTTTGAATCTTGTTTAGAGTAATTAGCTTTAGATTTTATAATGCTATTATAGATGTTTATTTTGTTTGCATTATAGTCTAATGACTCTAAATTGTGAAGTGGAATGATGTGTTGGGTAATTTTGATATAAATTGCATAATTATTATTAATTGCTCAAAATTTTGATCTCACAATATGTTTCAATAAGAAATTGCATCTTTTTGTATTAATGTATACTTGGAAGATTCTAAGTGATAATTGCTTGTTTCAATTAATACTTCTAGTATGAAACAAATGTAATAAGCATTCTTTAGTTGCAATATAACACGAAAAAAAATAGTTTTAAAAACATTTCTGCAATCGTGTACATTTATAGGCATTATTTTAGTAGTTGACATTTTCTCAGGACCTTCCTAGTACAAGGGAGTCAGAACAACATAGAAGAATGTATTTGCCATTTGGAAGATTTTTCAATGATTCTACAAGCTAGAAACTTTAAAAGGGGAAATATATTATGCACCTATTATATTAATTGCCATGTATTATAATCATTAAATAATATGGGTGATAGAGACATGCTTTATTGCACACACCCTTCAACAATAAAATGCATATTCAGTTGATAAATATATATTTGTTATAGACATTATACCAAATATATGCTATGTAATGTCTTATGGATATCATGTAACAGTCCTTCGGACCATTACTATCCTTCGGATCATTACTAAAGTCACTAATCTTTTTGATTATGGGTAAAAAGTGGGTTTTTGAAAGGGCCCAAACCCTTACACATAGAAATCCAAAGATATATCTGTGAACGCTCAAACAATACTCAACTTCCAATGGTTAATGATAGACAAACAACTAAACATCAGCCAGCCTTCAATAAACCTGCAAACTGAACAATATAGAACCGGGCTTCTAATAAACCCAAAAAGAACACCGCGTCTACCGACAGCAAGAACACAAAGTTAATCTTTACATATCTTGCGTTTACCACGTCTAAGAAGCTGGGACTCCTCAACATCAAGATTTGAAAGATCTGAAAATGCATTTTTGCAATTTAAACTTCTAAGATAATATCTCAGAGATTCACTTTCATATAGATGTATACCTTCAAAACTTGTACTATCTTCCAACTGCTCATAATTGGCTAAAGATGAATCCTGTGGACATAACAGACTGCTCACTTCCTTCTTGGAAAAACTCCTCTTCTGTTCTGAAACCCAACTGGTATTTTCCTTTTTGCTAGATAGGATCCTCCCTTGAAGGAAAGATCCCCTGCAGACCCTGACAAGAATGAGACTACCTTCTTATGATTTTTTTTCCTTACGATGTATCTTGTTGATGTTGAAGGAGCAGCGTCGGGCTCCCACTTCCAGCGCAACTTCTTGTATCTTTTAAAGACATGATTTGTTTGGTGTAGGCCGACACGGAGATTGAAGAGATGTGTCTCTTTCCTCTCACTTGTATATATATAGTGATTTCTCATTGTTCAAGATATGGAATCACAAGTATAATTCACAAGACAGAGCAGACTTCTAAGGAGCAGATCAAGTTATTGTTCATTGTGTTACATTTTCTGAATGTTTCAATTCTGATCATAAAATCTAACATGGTATCAGAGCCAGGCCTAGGCTAGGAGCCCCAAGCACACGACAAGTGTGGCTTAAGGGGGGGTGTTGGTGTTAAGCCACACTCGAACCGAAGATGGACTGGTCCAAGAGGGGCCAGTAGCTCAATGGTAGAGCACTCCAACAGCATATGGATGGTCCTAGGTTCGAGTCCTAGCTGGGCTATGTCTCAACATATCTTGTGTTCTTTGAGTCACTAACTTTGAATCTTGCATCAAAACAATATTTTTGAAGAAATGAAAAAAATTGCCCAAGTCTAAAGAGCACTTTTTAAAATTTTGGTTCTTTGTATTTCTCTAATGTTCTCTGGGGTCTTTATAGCGAAGAAGACCCTCTCGACTATGTCAGTTGTATGGGGGCATATGTGTTGACACCTATTTCACCGTTAAAAAAATAATTGACAAGTACTTCACAATTACATCCCTTCAGGTGTACTTCGCAGCTTTAAAGGCCATAGGCAGTTTATGAAGTTTTCATAAAATTAGATTTTCCATCAAAGCAAAAATGAAAGTAATCTGCTGTACAACCATGTTTATGATCTCTTTCTCGTTACATGACATGAATTTAATTTAATTGTTTTCCATTCTGGTGGAAATTGCTAGTAAGCTTCTGTTTGTTTCATCGACCATGTAATTTTTGTACTATTAAAAAATTTAAATGCATTTTATGTTTCTTGTCATGGGGATTATATGATGTAAGGCAGTTATTATCTCTGTTCCTTTTGGTTCTTACTGTGAGTATTTATCCCCATGCTTCAAGTCAGTATAATCCTTGACCTTGATGCCCCTCCTGCTATCATAATCAGCACATTAATTGGTGTAAATTGTATTCTTTGTTGCGTGGTGTTTTCTTGGCTAATAGAGATTCTTGTTAATGTGGCCATATATGGGGTAAGATGAAATATGTTGCTGGTGTTTTTCTAGACTGATATTGGAAAGAAATTGGATCAGTGATTAATGTTTGCTAAACTGCTGTGACAGCTCCCAGAAGACACAGATTATGCGGAGCTTCATGAAAAAGATGAAGAGAGTCTAAGCAGCTTCTATTCAAGCGGTAGATATGTTGTAGGTGATGAAGGCGAACTTTCATTGTTCAATGCTGGTGTCAGAGTTGGTGTGGGGATTGGCTTAGGAATGTGCCTTGGTATTGGAATTGGTATTGGACTGCTTGTACACACATATCAAGCAACTGTTAAAAACTTCAGGAAGCGACTTTCGTAGTGATTTTCTTTTTACTGGTAACAACTGTGACTCTGCTCCAACTACGAATCGATAATTGTGGATACTTTTATAATTTTGCAAATAAATAAATAAATGATGAGATCGTTGTTGCCTTAGCAGTATAGTTATTTTTTGAGAAGCTCCTTTTTGATATGAAGACACGGTGTTGAATAAGATATATATAAAATGATGCAAGCAGCTAATCTTGTCTTTAATTTGGGGTTTGTTAAATTTTCTGTTTGTCTTATTGGGATTTGATAAATCGATGAGTTTGTCCATGTTACAAGGAGAATCGAAATTGACATGGGTGGTATTTTTGTAGAAGATTAACACTTTTTTCCATGGAGTCTAATCAGTATGAATATGCTACATTGTGTTGCACCATCTTTGTGAAAGAAACATTGTTTTTTGAATAGCATCATATTTGTAACACTGAAAATGTCAAACTAGAAAATGTTGTTACTTGTAACAATGTGAAATGAATTATCTCATTGCCCTGAATCAAATGGTTTTAATTCCACTGAAAATGTCTATCTAGATGGTTGCACTGAATTTATCCGTTTCTCCATTTGTTGCTGCCTTTAATTGCAAAGCATGGATGTTGTAGTTCTTTGATGGTTGTGCTTGTCTACATGTGTATTTGAGTTTAGCCATTTTTCTGACATGCCAGTTCCAAATGCAACATTAGATATGTCTTGAGTCCTGATACAGATCGCTCAAGCAGTTACGATTGCTTTTGCAGATGTATTCCAGCATAGGAGATTTAGGCCTCTTATCACCTTTTAGGGATTTTTGGCTTGAGGAAGATCTCTTTTATGTGCCAAATGCTATCTTGTTAATTTATATCACAGTTGTTTTTTTATTTTATTCCAGAGCCAAATCTTTCCTCTTTGTTGAGAATTTCTGTGTCATCTAGATCTGGTATCTCTTATGATTTTATTTTGTAGTTTGATACGAGTTGTGCAAGTTTGCTGTGGATTAGAGTTACATTCTAGCAACCCTCGATTAGACAAAAACTGTGGATGCATTTCAATTTGCAAACTTGTCGTTTTCATAAAGGGCACACAAGTGTTTATTTTTTTCTAAATAAAGGTGTTTCATGTTGATGTTAAGAAGACCAGAAATACAGACCTATGGTGGAGGGGTCGCAAGGGGGGAGACGGTGTATGAGCTTCACCTAAACCCAACCCAATTTAATACAGAGGATATAGCGGACAAAGCATGGTATTCAGAAGAATTACAAGGCCCACCATTACTGGAGTATGAAATAGTTTTAAAGGCATTTAATACCACACAACATAGAAAGAACCATACAAAAGTAATAGAATGAATGAAAAAGAGTCAGAAAAGAAAACACGTAACACAACCAAAAATGCCATCAACTAGCATTAATGCTGATGGCAGCAGTAGAATTCTTCAAAGTTAAACCCTTTGAAATCCACTCAAAACAGGGTGAAAAACTAATGCTAGTGCTCTGGACGTCACCAATCTTTATATTGTTGAAACTGATTAGATCAAAACCATAATGAGTATGCATACTGGTCATGCCATTGGGGCTAGGGTGGGGGAGCTGCCCTTTGATACCATCAAGGACAAGGATTCTAGATCTCCTTTTAGAGGTGATAGAGAGTCTATCAACATGCCGTTTGGGGTAAACCATGCAATTTTTTGAATCATGAAGAAAGCTTGAACCTTCCTATGAGGTTATCTCTTCATTTATAATTTTTGAGTTTCAGGTCTGAGCAGTTTTCCCTCTTAATTTTTCCATATTTGCTCTGTATGAGGATTTCCTTCAACTCCAATATTAGCTAGGGAGTCTGTAGCCCTATTAGCTTCCTTGAAGCAGTGTTTGAGATTTCATAAGGGGATTTTACTTGTAAGTTCAGAAATTTCTGCAATCAGCACTTGCAGTTTCTAATCATTGCATTTTGCTTTATTAACTGCCTCAATAGTCAATAGAGAGTTTCCTTCAAAGATGATATTATGCCACTTAAGTTTCACAACAATAAGCAAACAAGTATGAAGAGCCATACGTTCAACTATATTGTTTCTAGTAGGAAGAAGCCAATGAGCAAAGGCAATCGATAGCTTCCCCTTGCTATTATGTGCCATACCACTGCGTCTTGCCATGCTTGGATTACTGAGAGCCACTACATCAAAATTAAATTTGATCACATCCTCGGGTGGAAGAACCCACTTGATTGCTATTCAATTCACATTTTTCTCTTTTCTGAGAGAGCTTAGAAACCAATAATTTCACTGAAATTATTATTTTTGAATGGATGTTATTCTACAATTGCTTTGTTCCCTATGCTTATGCCTTGAAAGACTCTGTTATGTCTTTTCATTCCATAGGAGCCATGGTAGGAGAGAGAGACCCATTTTCCATTTAATGTGTCTCTTTAGACTCAAAGATATAAGGCCTTTGCACAATCATTTCCTCTAGACTGGTTGAGAGAGGATTTTGCTGTTTAAATTCAGACTATAGTTTAGACTACAAGTTCCATGCAAAATCATAATGAAGCAACATGTGATTGACATCTTCGATGGACTAAAAACAAAGGGGGCATTGGGAAAATCTGATAAAACCCCTCTTCATTATATTATCCCATGTTAAAATTTTATCTTGGCATACATGTCAATTTTGTTTTTGGCTTTAGGCCATCCTTCTTTCATCGATATTCTTTCGTGGCTAGGAGAGAGATTCAGAATGGAAGTCTGATTAAGAATGAAATTATATCCATTTTTAACCATGTAATTTCTAGTTGTGAATCCATTCCATATAAGTTTGTTTTTTCCTTTCTTGCTTCCGATTCTTATAGTTTCTACATCCCTCTTAATGGTGGATATAAGATGTATAACATTGGGGATGATGCTCACTAGATTTTTCAATTTCCCATCTTGATTGATTTCTTAATTTCCTTCTACCAAGTAATCAACCATCTTATCTCCTATTTGGATTTCAGCTCCTGAGCACTAATAGGGATGGGATACAACCATTCATCAATCCAGGAAATTGCTTCATTACCTTCTTGAATGTACCAAATTAAATCCATAGCAATCATTTCTTTGGATTTGACAATGGAATTCTACACAGCTGATCCTTCGTGTGATATTCTATTGGTAACGATTGTCATTGGGTTGATGAAGTTAAGGTATTTGTGTTGTAACATGACTCCAAAGTTTATCAGTTTCAATAAAAATTTGCCAACTCAATTTAGCCCTACATGCCATATTTTGCTAGTGAGATGATTGTAGACCAAGCTCCCCAAATTCCTTCGGTTTAGCGACGGTTTCCCATTTTACAAGAGGGAATTTATGTTTTTTTTGGCTGCCACTCAAAAGATTTTGCTCTGAATCCTATCCAATTCCTTTGTGTTTTTTAAGGGAGCTTTCAACATAGATGACAAGTAAATCGGGATAGCTTGTAACACTACTTTTAAGAGTTGAATTTTGCCTATCCATGAAAGTCATGTTCCACTCCAACTCTTTAATTTTCCTCTGAACCTAGACCCCTGTCTTTGCCAAATTCCAACATTCCCATCATCCAAAAAGTAGGGTACTCCTAGATAAAGTGAAAGGGAGCTCCCCAATTTCAAATTCCAATATAGAGCTTAATTTGACTTGAACACAAATAGTAGTATTAGTGAAAGATTTTGGATTTATGATTGTTAATTTGTTGCCCAGAAGCATGTTGATAGGTGTTCAAGATCCTCTTGGTCTCCTCAACATCACTTAGAGTGGGAACCACCACTAAGAAGGTGCCATCAACAAATTGGAGATGCGTGAGATGGGCTTGATTGGTGATTTGAAGACCATGTATTATGTTTCGGTTTGCAACATTTTTTAAAGCCCTTCCCAAAGCTTCTGCCATAATAATATGGATGGAGACAGTAGATCACCTTGTCTAATCCCTCTTTGGCAGTCGAAGAAATCAATTGGAAAACCATTTATTAAGACGTAAAAGAAGTAAGTTCTTACATAGTTCATGTTAAGATTACACCAATCTTTACAAAAACCAAAAGTTTTCATAACTTTCCACAGAAATTCCTAGTTAACCCGGTCTTAGGCTTTCGTGATATCAAACTTGATAAGCATCCCAACTCATTTTTACTTTTATTGTTGAGAGCATGGTTTCATGGGATAAGATGATGCCATAATAGATCCGTCTATCTTGGACAAAGGCTCCTTTCTCTTCAGCTATGCTTATTGGAAGGAGAACACCGAGTCTATTTGCCAACACCTTTGTGTAGATACTAAAACTAAATATTTATAGCATGTATTGTACATTTGACAAATATCAATTGAGGCTCTACCCTTCAATTTTAGATCTCTTGCTGTCGAAAGGTTTGCATTCACCATCTTAGTGTTAAGCACGAGATATACTAAGAGCGGGGGGTGAATTAGTGTATCATATATTTTATAAATTTTTACTTAATCAATTTTCACTTAACCATACATTCAAGATATGCAATAAAACTGAAACAATAAACAACACACAAGAGAGAGAGACCAGATTTTAACGTGGAAACCCAATGTGAGAAAAAAACTACGGAAAACAATCTCAAGTATATGAATGAGAACCAACTCAAACTACAATATTCGCAAGCACCAACTTTTAGGAGCACCAACCCCTTTGCTGAGCACCAACACATCAACTATTCGTGACACCAACCCAGATGGACACCAACTCCTATTGTGTATACCACACAACTATCTCTCAATGTTGTTTTCTCAACAAATGATAGCACATTATTATATCCCTATTTTTTCTCTCCTATGCTTTTCTAAGCAAGATATAAAAATTACAAACCATGTTTTTTTCACATATTACAATGGCTTTTCAAGCCTTTATAACTTTCCAAATGCCCTTTGGCATTCACTTTTTGTGACCCTTCACTCCTCATGGAAAATGGTGTCATATTTGCATGACTCTTCGAATCTTTGTATTTGAAAAGTCACAAGGTGACCTTTCATAAGCAAATGCATCATTTTCCCTTCTGTCTTTATCTTAGTGACTTTTCGTATTCCTCAAAGTGTCCCTTCATGAGAAATTGTGCCCTTCTTTTTTTGTCTTCATTTGGTGACTTTTGGAATTCCTCGAGATGACTCATGGGAAAATAAATCACATTCTTTTTTTGTCTTTACCCCGTGACTCTTTGACTTCTCCATGGGCCCTCTTTTGACTTTATACAACAAAAAATATATTCGTTGATATTAAATAAATATTAACACACATTAGCCAAGATATGAACATTAAAAACACCATTAAATGCTATGGGGCCTTTATCACCAATAATGCTAGACTTTTGACATCAATGACAATATTTCCAACAATCTCCCTTTTTGTCATTGATGGCAACTTCAAACTGAAATTGTCACATCCTGAAACTTGTACTGCACATGCCAACTTGCATATATAATCAAATTGAAAAAACATATAGTAACTCCCTCTTACTGTATCATCTTGTACTTGTTCTTGTACCTATACATGTCCTTGTTTCTGCACTTCTCTCCCTTTGACATCAATGGCAAAGGGTCTATCATGGAGCTAACACTTAGCTCCCCCTCAACTGATGCTAATCCTCAATGGCAGGAAGTAAAAGAAATTACTCTCAACTCCTCTCGCAGATCCTTGAATGTGTCCTTTGTAAAGATATCTGATAACACATAAATTGTTGCCTATCTTCTGAGCATCTGCAATCAACTCATCTAATTTTTTTATTTTAATCTCACAACCTTCTAAATAAAACTTTAATGTGTATCCCTGATCACATATTTGACTTACACTCAATAGATTATGCTTAAGACCTTCTACATACAATACATTCTTAGTTTTGATTCTACCATTATCCAAACTCAAAGTACATTTTTTGGCTATCCTAATAGTAGTTTTGTCTTCAAATTTCACTGTGCCACCATTGATCTTCTTTAGAGTTATGTACTTGATCTTATCTCCTGTCATGTGCCTTGAACATCCACTATCAATGAACCATGATTGTTCATTTATTGCATGCAACGCTGTCTGAACTAACATAGAATCTTCAAGTTGTTTCTTCTGCCATGAACCTGTCTGAACCTTCTTCTTAATGAATGGAACCTTGAAACTTTGGTCCTTCTTGACTGACTCGAACACACTTCTACAATGTCGGGCTATGTGTCTGAAATTATTGCACTTGTAACAAATTATGGCCTTTTCATCAAATCCTGAAAGAGGATCAAAAGAGTTGTGGCTTCTGTTTGATTTTGCATGAATTTCCTTCTTATGAGATTATTAACTCTTTTTCAAAATATTATTTTCTTATGACTATATCCATTACAATAAAAATAGTAACCATGAAAATATAACATGTTTGTGTATCTTTGTCTTGATTGTCTTTTATAGTTTTGTTCCTTCCAGCCTTATTTGTTTGAGATATATTCTATATTCTTCACTTCTTCCCTTTTTGTTTTCTCTTTTGTAAGAGCTTCAATATATTTCTTTTCTTTTCAAATTCGATCTTTATCTGATATTGACTTTTGACTTTTCAATATTTATTTAACATGTTAGTGTTATCCTTAAATTTTGAATCACTGACTTTTTTATCATTGATTATTTTCTTAATATCTTCTTTTAAAGAGGCAATTTCAATAACATACCTTTCACATTCTTCACTTATTTTTTGCAACTGTGTTGTTAGATCTTTTTCATTCTTTTTGGTTTCTTCAAAGTGTGCTTGTAGATCTTCAATAATTTCCTTTGACTCATTTTCATTTTTCTCGATCTAGTGCTTCAATATTTGATTCTTCTTCTTAAGAGGTTCTAATTCTTCTAAGGCACAAATGAGTTCTCCTTCTAGATTCACCTCGGCTTCATCCTCGCTTTCATCGTGATTTTCGTCTTGATTATCTGTACTTTTGCTTGGGGAGACATCTTCATGTATGGTCATGAATAGGTTCTCTTCTTTATCTGAGTCACTGATTTCATTGTCTTCAACTGAGCTAAGATCTTTAGAATATAAACTCTTCTTCTTAAATCTCTTCTTGTATTTGCCTTTGAAGTTTTTCTTGTATGTAGACTTTCTTTCTTCATTGTCATCGTTATTCTTATCTGAGCATCTATCTGCAAAATGTCCAATCTTATCACATTTAAAACATTTAAATGACAATTTTTCTTGATATTTGTCTGTGCCTTTTTAAGCTTGTAGATGAATAGAGCTCTGTTGTCATCTTCCTCATTGCTAGAGCTGTCACTTGATTCTTTAATCTTGGGTTTCTCTTTCTATGATATCTTGAAAGTAGCTTCCTTCTTTGATGGTTTTTCTTGTTCGATTTGCATCTCATATGTCGTAAAAATATCATGTAGTTCATCCATCTTTAGCTTGGCAAGATCCTTTATCTTCTCGATTGTCGAAAGCTTTGCATCATATCTCATTGGTAGAGATCTCAAAACTTTTTGTATAAACGTTGATTCTTCTAACTTTTCTCCAAGGCCTTGAATATGATTAACTATTTGATCAACCTGCAAAAAATAACACGTTTTATTTTCTTTCTCTTCTATTTTCAAACTCTCAAACTGTCTTCTAAAAGTTTGGAGCTTAACTTGCTGAACTTTTCCATCACCTTTGTAAATATTTTTAAGCTTTACCCAAGTCTAATGAATAGACTTGCATTGCATAACTTTAACAAATTTTGATTCACATAAATCACATAAAATAACATTTAAAGCTTTAACATTATTTTAACTTGCCTTTTTTTTCCTTCGGAGTAGTTACAAGTGTCTGTGGCTCTTCGTATTTCTCATCACTACTTGTCAAATATCGAATCCAAGGGCCATCAAATAAGTCTTCATCTTTATGCTCCAAAAAGCATAATTTGTCCCATTAAACAAAGGTGTTTTATTTGTATAAAAAAAATCATGTGGTTCAGCCATCATGCTTTCTCCGATCTACTTTCAAGTTGTTAAACTCTTTTTAAAAGAACTTGCTCTGATACTAATTGTTAAGCACGGGATACACTGAGAGGGGAGGTGAATCAGTATATCATATATCTTATAAACTTTTACTTAATCAATTTTCACTTAACCATACATTCAAGATATGCAATAAAATTGAAACAATAAACACCACACAAGAAAGAGACACCAGATTTTAATGTGAAAATCCAATGTGAGAAAAAATCACAGAGAACAATCTCAAGTATATGAATGAGCACAAACTCAAACTACAATATTTACAAACACCAACTTATAGGAGCACTAACCCCTTTGTTGAGCACTAACACATCAACTATTTGTGAGCACCAACCCATAGAAGCACCATCCCCTATTGTGTATACCACACAACTATCTCTCAATGTTGCTTTCTCAACAAATGATATTACATTACTATATCTCTTTTTTTTCTCTCATATGCTCTTCTAAGCAAAATAGAACAATCACAAAACCATGTTCTTTTTCACATATTACAAATGGCTTCTCAAGCCTTTATTTATAGTTTTTCAAATGACCTTTGACATTCACCCTTTGTGACCCTCCACTCCTCATGGAAAATGGCACCACATTTGCATGACTCTTCGAATCCTTGTATTTGAAAAGTCACAAGGTGACCCTTCATAAGCAAATGTATCTTTTTCCATTTTGTCTTTATCTTGGTGACTTTTCGTTTTCCTTCATAAGAAATTGTGTCATTTTGTCTTCACTTGGTGACTCTTAGAATTCCTCAAGATGACTCTTTATGAGAAAATGTGTCTCATTCCTCTTTTATCTTTACCCCATGACTCTTTGACTTCTCCATGGGCCCTCTTTTGACTTTATGCAATCAAAAATATATTCGTTAATATTAAACAAATATTAACACACATTAGCCAAGATATGAATATTAAAAACATCATTAAATGCTATGAGGCCTTTATCACCAATAATGTTAGACCTTTGACATCAATGACAATATTTCCAATAAGTGTGTCTAAATGCTGATTTCTTTGTCTGGTCCATATTATTTTGATGACCCAGGTCTCCTACACTACACATGAAGCTTAAAAGCTAATAAACATCCTTCACTGTCAGTTTTATATTCGTACCTATTTTCTCGCCTTTTGAACACTACCAACCACATAGGGACACTACCATTGACGGTAGTGTCCAAATCTTTATCTAGTGACCTGTTGTTAAAAGTTATCCAAATTGTAAATGTTTTGAAACATGTGAGTCTACTTATTTGTTTTATTGAACCCTACCATGAGATATTTTCAAAAGGTGTGGCATAAATACAAGTCTAAGGCTTCTCATTTATCATCTAGCAAATATCAAGAAAACACATACTAAAGCTCAATCAATCAACTGCACAACCAAGCTATTATGTCATATTCATCTCTATTTACATATCAAATATAGGAACAATCATATTATAGGTCTAAAGCATTCAAAGAGCAAAGCATGAACGATATTGTCAAGTTATAAGCTAGATCACTACATGCATCTTCATATAATATATTACACCTTTGCACACATGCATTTTCATATATGGGAGAACCATATAAGTTTGAGGCCCTCCTTGGAGTATTGGCTATGTAGGCAGTGCTTAGTGACAAAGAGGTCATTGAGGTCAACTCGACATCATGAACACAATAACATATTTTTAACAAACTCATTCTAAGAGTGAAGAGCTAGGATTTGATCAATAGCAAAGAGCGACAACTTGTATCCTATATCTAAATATATCAGTAGAAATATAATAAAAAACCTAGAAAAATGAATTTGGTTGCATCAAGATCCATTCATTATTACGTACTAGACACCTATGCCATAGTCAGACACTAGCATCAATGATAGTGTCTAGATTTGATGGTAGTGTCTGTGGCTACAAAAGTGCAATTTTCAGAATCTAACAACTGATCTAGAATATTGATCTTACATATTTTATCCTATTTCTAGTCTAGATCTTTTTATAATTTAGAATATTAATTTATCTAAATTTACAATTAATTGCCCTGCTAAATTAGTTTATCGCCCTTGTGCTTGAGATATTTATATATTCTTAACCCTATTCACATATCTAAATTTATAGTTAAACATTTGGTGAACCCGACCTTTGGTTTCCAAAACTTAGATTGACATAGGGTTTTCTACTTTATTGTTTTTTGATAAGTGACTTCTGATTTCGAAAATCTTGAAAATTTAAAAATCAGATTTTATTTTCGTATAATCATGTTTAATATGGATATATCTACTATTTATTTCATGGCATAATACATGATGGTAGTACTTGCTTCTTATTCCTCATACATTGTTAAATCAATCAAAAATATAATCAAGTAGAATAACCAAATTAGACAATATAAAAAGAGTGTTTTAAAACAAAATCATATTTTAATCTCTTTACAACTCTTTTTGTAATAACATAGAGCCATTACCCCAACACCAACATGTGTGCTCCCAACCCCTTGTTCCACCTAGATCCTATTTGAGTGACAGTTACCATCCTGCTCTCATTATTCACCCATGGTTTATATTCAATTTCATGGTCCACAATGTCACTACACGAAGAGGTAAAGGTGTCCAAACTATCCCGACACTTGCTAAGACACAACAAGTTCCTTCTAAGCCTAAACTGATACTAAAAAATAAAGGATATGATCTTGTCAACCAATTGAGCAAAACATATGCTAATGTTTCAATCCTTGAACTTTTAAAACAATCTACTATCTATAAGGGTATCTTATATGAAGTTTTACATGAAACACAATTACCAAGTGATATAGAACCAACTTAATTTGCATATATTGTGCAAGATCTCAAAAATAATTCCAATCTCATTACTTTTGATCCAAAAGATTTACCATCAAAAGATGTTATTAACCAAGACTTGTCTTTATTCATACAAATTAGTATGCATAACAAAGAAGTAAAAAGAATGCTAGTCGACAATGGATCTAGCCTACACATTGGTAGCATTAGATTCTTAACAATAATAGGTATTAGTACCAACCTTCCTCATAAATCAGATGCACATATCAATGGATTTGATAACTCCTATAACCCAAAAATTGGTCAAATCACATTAGATGTGACATTGGGACCAAAAACAATATCCACTACATTCCAAGTAATCTCTCAATTGTTGCATTATAACTTACTCTTAAGTAGGCATTGGATACATATGATGGAGGTTGTACCATCTATATTACATCGATGTGTCAAACTCATACATGATGAGAAATTATGGATAATGCCCATTGACAATGAACCCTTCAAATTTTGTCAAATGTTACACTCCAACACGGAAGGGATTCCTAAATTCATAGCACCAAGGCAACATATTCCACTTGAAAGCATACCAAATGATGAGATGGGGGAATAAAAAAAAGTAACTCATTTACCTCAAGATACTTATAAGGCACTAGCTACTAAAGTGCACATGGATGCACACTTAGAACAATAACCATTACTAAAGGAGCCAAAAATACCAAAACAATAGGAAAATCCAATATCTAAACTTCCTTTATTGGTTAAAACTGAGCAACAAGATGACCAAGTTTCATATTACTATGATAGTGATGATGAACTTCCTCATACTATTACTGATGAACAAATAAAAAAACTACAATTTGATCCACTTGAGCATCCTTCACATAACCTAGTCACACCTACATGTCCTGGCACATACAAATTAAACTCATCAATAGAGGATATAGAAACACATTCAGATAAGGGAAAGGAAAAATTATCAGATGAACATGTAAATGCTTGTTATTCAATCCATCCCTCTTGGCTACAAACACTAAGTCAACCTTACAAATAAAAAATACATATACATCATGTAAATAATTTGGAGTTCTCTCATAAGACTCCATAATTAATTTTATAGATCACAGTAAAACAAGATGCTCTGGATACAATAATTTCTATGTTACTTGAGTATAAGATGATATCTTTACCTCCTAAAGAACATATAAAGGAACATACTCATTCCTAAAGAGGGGTCACCATATTATAACTATCATTGGATCACTGACCATAATATAGATCAATACGAGACATTACACAACCAAATCTAGAAATACAAAAAAGAAGGATGTATAATGATGATCCCTGAATGACAAAAAACACCTCTGATTTTCGATATTGAAAAAGAAAAAAGTGGAATGGCGCATACTTATAAACGCCAATGCCACGAAGATCTAACTATTAGTACAAATATTGATGGGTCCGCTATCAACATCTCAAGATTGATACAAACAATTGGAGTAGAACTTGAAGTATTGCAATATTACAGTAGATGGGACATGATATATACGACTTACGATATTATCCAGCTTTCTCAGAATCTCTTGGGTACATTATAATACGCATTACATGTGGACCAAAGGTAGTAGACCTTGTTATATGGGTAATAAATCAACAACCACATTTGACTTTGGACCTTGGACAACACTAGTTGACTGATATGAATGTAATTGTTAGTACTACAAATCAATGGCTTACTTTCCAAGATAACAAAAAACAAATTCATATCCCGGATGATGGATATGATGATAGATAGATACCAATAGCTTCTGGTAGAAAGTTACCAATAAACACCAAAGAATTAACAATAATTCAATATAAACTATTTTGGCAAACAAGGTCACCACAATATACCTTATCTCCTAAATATGAGGATTTGGTGGATTAATTATTTCACATATCAAATCTTCATGAAAATATAAAAGATTAAAATAATTCAAAAATACCAAAAATATTCAACATTCCCATATTTTATTAGCTTTTTGACATATGTATTTTTTGCTTCATGTAAGTAGATATCATATCATTTATTTATATATACACATGTTTCATGCATGTTATGAGTGTGATACATGTATACCCAGACACAAGATATCTATACTTATAGATGCTGGACCTCTCCTCTACCCACGTCTTATAGTATGTTGGGGGCATATGTCATTCTTTGATCACGCTTGATATAGGTTACATATTCTTTAATGATCATTTCTACATTATCATGTTTGATCTTATCTACTAACGATTATACATGTCTATACCCATGCTCATATTTTTCATAGTGTACTTGACATGCTATGTTACATAACATTTTTTGCTAACACATATATATAGGGACTAGTATGGTATGCTCATGTTGGTTGCTTATGCTTCATCTATTTTTCACTTCCTTGAGTGTATTTCATTTCTTACTATTGTCTTGATTTTGGAACATTTGAATATGTTCATTTATTATTGGCCTCTGTGCCATTGTATGTTGATTAGACATTTGAACATGTCATTCTATGTTGGTTGGGCATTTGAATATGTCATTTATTTCAATTGTGCAACATTTGAGTATGCCCTTTGTGTGCGGTCTCCTTGGGCCATTCTTTTGCATTACATTGAGTGATCGTGTGTGTGTGTTTTATTGTTTATTGAGCTTGTACCATTACTCTTTAAATATTGTTATGATCCATATCATGCATCTTAGGACTCGATGTGATCACATACTTCGAGATTCATTGATATATCTACTTAGACATGTTATTGCTAAATGTTAAATGATTCATACACATATTATATAGTTACCTTATCATTTTGAGGTAAGATACATATCATATTCTATTTCCCTCACCTCAAAATAGGGGGCACATCAATGGGGCCATGTCATTTAATTGTGACCTCCACACTTATTTAGTCCTTAGTATCTTCATATTTCAGTGGGGGCATGTCTTAAAGACATGGCCTCCACACTTGTATAATCTCCACTTCAGTTTCATGATTTATATATACGCTTAGGTTAAAATCCTATACATTGCATCGATTTTACATAGATTTGAAACAAAATTTTCTAGATTTATGACACATATACTTCAGTTGAGACATATTAGAGGTGTACATGCCATGTTGTCGCACCAAAATTTATAAATTTACCAAATATACTTTTCACTAGGAGACAATGATTAGACAAGGATGTGTTATTATCGAGCCTTTTCTATCACAACAGTGGGTTAATTTTATAGGTTAAAGTGATTAAATCATTCAACCTCACCAGATTTATAGGTTGGAGTGATTAAATCATTCAATATCACAATATTTATAGGATAATTTGACTAAATCATCCAATATCACAATATTACATATTCACACTTGAGTTGTGCGATAGAGATTTAGTGATCTCAAAGGTCGTGTTATAACTCGTCCTTACACCAGATTGAGAGCATAATAACTTCCAATCTTCTTCTTCAATTATCCAAGGTTCAAGTTTGAACCTCTTCCATCTCCAATGATTCATAAAGAAACATCTTCACCAAGTCAAAGCATCAAGAGGCAACATGGTTGCATTGACAAACATATGTACTCCTCCATTGCTCTCTTTCTTTTTAAGAATTTTAATTATTTTAAAATTCAAATTATATGCATTGATTTATGTTGTAACATGGTCTTGGTTATAGGTCATTTACCAACAAAGCACTCAAAGTGGGATCAAGAAAATGTAAGATGTGTTATACACACCCAGGTACACATTTCTTTGCTTTAAACTAATAATTTCATCTTTATGCATTACTAGATTGTAGGGCGGGGGGTCGGGGGGTGAGGAAGCGTTGGGGAGGTGAATGTAAATATTAAAAGTGAATATTATAACATCTTAGTCATGTACATTTGACAAATATCAATCATGGCTTTACCCTTCAATTTTATACCTCCCTATTATTGAAAGGCTCGCATTCGTCATCTCACTATGCCCAAATGCTTATCTCTTAGTCTGATCCATATTATTTTGATAACTCAGGTATCCTACATTGCATAGAAAGTTTAAAACTTGATAAACATCTTTCAATCTTAGTTTTAAATACGTACCTATTTTCTAGCCTTTTGGACACTACTAACCACAGACAGACCAGATCCTTATCTAATGTCTAGTTTCTAAACGTCATCCAAATTATAAATTTTTTAAAACCTATGAGTTGGCCTATTTATTTTATAGAACCCTACCATGAGATAATTTCAAAAGGTATGGTATAAATACAAGTCTAAGCCTTCTCACTCCTCATCTAGTAAATACCAAACAAACACCTATTATAACTCAATCAATCAACCACACAACCAATCTATTCCACCATATTCATCCCTATTTGCATATCAAGCATAGGAGCAATCATATTATAGGTCTAACACATTCAAAGAGAAAACCATGAGTGATATTTGTTAAGTTATGCATCTTCATATAGTATATTTTAGCCTTGTGCGCATACATTCCCACATATAAAGGAGAACTACAAAAGTATAAAGCCCTCTTTAAAGTATTGGCTATATAGACAATGCTCAGTGACATAGAGGTCATTAAAGTCAACTTGACAACGTGAGCCCACTCACCCGTTTTAGCAGACTCATTCTAAGGGTAAAAAAGGGTGAAGACCTAGGGTTTGATCAATTAGCAAAGAGAGACAACTTGTATCCCAAATTTGAATATATCATTAAAAATGCAATAAAAAATCTTAAAATGATAAATTTGGTCACATGAAGGTCCAGTCATTATTCTATATTGGACACCTGCATCATAGTCAGACACTAGTATTGATGATAGTGTCTAAATCTGATGGTAGTGTCTACAACTATAAAAGTATAATTTCTAGAATGTGACAACTAATGCAGAATATTAATCCTACATATTTTCCATTTGTTTCCAGTCCAGATCTACTTGCACACAATAAACCCAACTAGGTATCATTTCTCTTCAGTATTGCAAACAATTAAACATCTTTCAAATTTGTACTTTCTATATTTAGCATATCTTAGTATTATAATTTAAAATATTCATTTATCTAAGTTTACAAGTAATTGATGTACTAGAGATTAGTTTATAACCCTTGTACTTGAGCCATTTCTATATTCTTAACCGTATCCATATCTAAATTGAGGGTTAAACACTTTGCAATAATTTTGAAGGAGGGGTTGCTTAAAAAGATCGAATGATAAGTGTCAAAGTATTTGGTCTACCCTATTTTAGGAATTAACATGAGAAATGTGATGTTGAGCTCATGTAAGATGTTCTTTGAAGAGATGGATTCTTTAACAACATCCAACACATCAAATTTAATTATTTCCTAAATTTGTTGGAAAAAACAAAAGAGAAACCATCTAGGCCAGATGCATTGTTGCCCTTCATATCTCAACAACAAATTCACTTCCTCCATGTTTGTTTCAAGAGAAGAAAGTTGTCTTGGTCATCGATAAGCCTGAGAATGTTTGATAGAAAATTTCCTTGAGCAAGATAACATGAGTTAACTCTCTTGAAGCCATTCTAAAAATAATTACTAGCTTATTGCCTAATCTGCGATTCATTTTTCAAAGTGGTTCCTTCTAGGTTTATAATATTTGTGATAGAGCTTTTGAATCTGTTTAGATTGTTTGATTTATGGAAGAATTTAGTATTTTTATCTCCTTCTCTGAGCCATAGGGCTCTAGATTTATGTTGTCAATATATTTACTCTTTAAGAAGTATCATATTCAATGCTTCCTTACCTAGGAGGGATTCATTGACATCTACCTACAATTTATTTTCAATATCATCTATGTGTTCTACAATGCTTTGCTTTTACTAAAAGATATTTCCAAAACTATTATATTCCATATTTCCATCTTCTCTTTCATATTTTTGAGTTTTTTTAACCAAGATGAATATTTTGGACCCAATCGGGTTACACTCTTTCCACCAAGTTTCAATGGAGGGTTTAAGGTCCATGTGAAGGAGCCACATGGTCTCAAATCTAAAGGGGGTCGTAAACCTTTTGATTTCTTTTTGAATATTGATAAAAAGCAGCCAATGGTTGATCCAGTACTAGGGAGGATATCTTATTCAATATGGATTTCGTCTTCAATCCATTTATCATTCAAGAGAAATCTATCAAGTATTGTTGCTATAGAACTTTATCCTAACCTTCTGTTCATCCTTATGTGATTGCCATTCTTGGGGTTGACATCACACAATTTTTTATTTTCTAAGAAAGTAATAAATTCCTTGTCTTGTTCATTCAGAAACTTAGATCCACCCGTATTTTCATCAGCATTGAGAAAGGCATTGAAATCTCCACCAAGCACCCAAGCATCATTGGGGAAATCTTCACGAAGTGCTGATGTTTCATGTTGACATTCTCTTTGGCCTTTCATGGAGTTCAGAGCATAAATATTAAAAATATAGAAAAAAATATCACTAAAAGTATCATTTATTTAAACACAAATCCAATTCTGATTTTTACCCTCCATTTTACAAGAAATATTTTTGGGGTTCCAAGCAATGACAAGACCGCCAGATTGGTTGTAGTAATCCACCATCATTAATTTCATAGCCTTCCATAGATATGAGCTCCAAATAAGAAAAATAGCTTCCAAACATTTTGTTTCTTGTAGTAATAAAATATTTGGATTCTATAGTCTAATATGTTCTTTTAAAGTTCTCATGTTATAACCATTCAAACCTTGTGATTCTAAGATATGCATATCATTGTGAATCTCTTAAGAGGCCTTCTCGAGCCTTTTCAACAGTTGAATCTATTTAGGGTTGTTTTGTTGGTGCATTATTCTAGATGCATTAATATTAAGTTAACTTAGGAAGTTATCTTTTTTATTAAGTATAAATAGTGTCTACACATGTCTAGAGAAACATGTATTTAATGCTTACTCATCTCACATGTGCTACCACCCTATGTGGTATCCACCTTTAGTGGAACCAATAGGGAAAGGAGATCTTGCTCTTGCACATGCTATTTATACCTCTCATCTCCCTTTGTATTATGCATTCTGGATTATATATTCAAATATTATTATTTTTCTCTTCTTGATGTGTCCAATGGCCTATGATTTATACTATGGTAATGGTTTTTGGATTTGATCCTAGATGTTGAGTATCTCTTAATCTAATATAGTATCAGATCCATCTACTATATTTGATGCTCCAGATGTTTTTTTATCATGTTGCTTAAGTTGTTGCACCTTATGTTTGTCCCATTTTAAATCCACTTGTTTATCTATGTAGGTATTTTGATAAACATACCATTGATTTTGATTCTCGCATGCTCCGTTCCATGGATTTATTGGTAGAGATATTGGTAGACATTCACATGGTATTGTTTCTCCCATTCACCTTGTTAGTTTGAATTATTGTCACAACATTGGTTTTGATGCAGGTAGTTCATTAGTGTCATTTGATGAGAGAGATTCAATATTTGTTTGCTCTACTTTTTGTGAGGATGTTGAACAACATATGAGTTTTGTTGCACCTTCACTTAAGCAAGAGAGACCTGAGAATGCTTTAGTCAGGCATGATCAAATTGACACACTTTTTGATGTTTATTCACATGCACCTTTTGTGTCTTTTGCACCTACTCACATGCAAGTATCATCATTCACCATCCATATTCATCTCGGATGGAATTTAGATCACTTGTGGTAGTGGTGTCAATATTATTAGATAGGATTATACCAACATGGTTCCTCCATGTTGCTCCCTTATTTTAGGAGCAACTCTCTTGATTCTTGATGACATATTCTATAGATTGACAACATTTTGAAGTTTCTTACATCATTTGATGAAATTTTTATTTCTGAGATCATTTTATAGTCACACTGAGTTATAAAGTTCCATGGGTGGTTTTCTAGTTCAACCTTGTCTAATTTCATGCATGTGTGCTCTAATCGCACCACCTTTTCACTATTTTAGTTGCTTGAATCTCCCATCACCAATAGGGCCATCTTCTTGAGAGATATTTTATCTGTATTTTCAACATTTTTTCGATATGTTGATAGTATCCTACAACTTGACATATAGAAATTATGGTGAATCCCAGTGTCAACTTATGTTTTTAGACATTTCAACAGTCTCCTTTAGCTTGTTATGGAGCTATTTTGATGCATGTAGTGTCAACTTTTCAATGTTTGAGTAGTTGGTTTTGTCCACTTATACAATTTTTTTGAATCACTCCACCTAGTCAGTGTATTGTAGGGGAAGGGGGGGCGACGATGGTGTATATCCTACTTCTTCAAGTGTTGTGTCCCTTGCTAACACTTGGTGCACCACATTTTCTATTTTAAGTAGTTCATCAAATTCAGTTTGGTGAACGTTTTTGCACTTTCCACACCTGTGATAGTAATTTTATCCTAAGGATCTATTCTTGGGAATACATTGTCATTTTTTTTAATGATCAAGCAATGTATCTAAACCACTCGAGTAAAATTGATTTCTTGAGTGACTTTTCATCCACTAAACACCTTTTTCAACATTATTTTGATGTTGTTATTAGTTTTTTGAGAGACCCTTGTGACGTATCTCATTTTTTTCTAGTGTGTACTTATTGTACATGGGTACCTCATCAGGATTAGTTTTTGGGACCCATTATTATAGGATTATTGGCTTTCTTGATTTGTATATGTAACTTAGGGGGTTGTTGGTACAATATTCTAGATACACTAATTATAAGTTAACTTAGGAGGTTATCTTTTCCAATTAGTGTGTGCACATGTGTAGAGAAGCATGTATTTGATGTTTATTCACCTCACATGTGCTACCACCCTTTATGGAAGCCACCTTTAATGGAACTGATAGGGAAAGGGGAGCTTGCACTTGTACACGTTATTTATACCCTTCATCTCCCTCTATGTTCTGCATTTTGGATTATATATTCAAAGACTATTATTTTTCTATTGTTGTTATGTCTAATGGCCTATGATTTGCATTGTGGTAATGGTTTATGTATTTGATCCTAAATGTTGAGTGCCTCTTACTCCGATAAGATAATAAGTGCAGAATTATGGTATGTATTGAACTATGGTAATGGTTTGTGGATTTGATCCTAGATGTTGACTATATCTTTATCCAATAAAATCATAAGTGATAAGTGTGCCAAGTTGATCTTTCATAACTAAAACATTATCAGGGATATCATACTTGAGTAAAGGTGCAACAAAACTCATGTGTTTCCCAACATCCTCATGAAGAGTAGAGCATACAAAAATAAGAGCTTTCTCATCAAATCACCCAAATGAATTACCTACATTAAAACCTATGCCATGGCGATAATTCTAGCTAACAATCTAAATGAGAGAAACAATACCTTGTGAATGTTTGCCAAGACCTTTACGAAGACATCCCATGGAACAAAGCACGTAAGAACCAAAAGCAATGGTATGCTTCTCAAAAGAACTAGGTAAATAAGTAGGTGGATCTGAAATGGGACAAACAAAAGGTGCAACAACATAAGCAACATGTTTAGAAACAACAAAAGCATGAGATACAATAGATGGCTTAGATACTAACAAATTAGGGTCAGTAGGTGTAGGAGCAATATCTGTAGGTGGACTAGGCTCAGGGGAATGTAAGTCCAAAATATTAATTTGATGATGCAAGTATGTAATTTTGTGCTAAAGTGAATGAATGAAAGCATATTTGTTGGAAATGAAGGAGATGAGAATGGAATTCTATTTCTTGATCTTCCTATTCTCTTCTACAAATTTTATCATATCTTCCCAAAAACGAATTTCAAAAAAAGAGCATTGAGTTTTCTAACATGTGTGTAGATCTAGGCAATAAGCCATTATAAGAGGCAAAATAAAAGCCTTAAAAAACACACTCAACTAGATGAAATAGATCCCACCAACTGCTTATAAATATTCAATTTTTTACAATGATTTTCTCTAGTACAAATAAGGTTGGCACTTTATGAATAGTGCGATTACATAAGATTTTAAAGTTACAAATTTTACAAAAAACTGAAGTCCAATTTTTTGACTAAATAAACTTGATACGAACTTATAACAATGTAGAGTACAAAAAAAAACACTCAGATCTGATGAACAAATCAAAAACTACAGGCCTCTAAAAATGCAACAAACTAGGACTGTGAAATTAGTCAGGAAAAACCTATAAAATCTAGGAAATCTATTTGCACATTGTTAAAAAAATAATAACACCAATATGTATATCATAAAAAATTAAAAGAGTGAAAAAAAGAAATCACCCTCCCGAGTCTTCTAGAACAAAAGTTATGCCCCGTAGAAGTTCGCCAGTCAAAAAGTGAGTTGCATTGGTGTATGCATGAGCTAAAACCTAGTGATTGGTCACATGGTTAAAATATTTAACCTAAAATCAGTGGTGGTGGTGCAAAAATAGTGGTGGATCTCAACCTTCCATAGATATGGGCTCCAAGTAAGAAGACTAACTTCCAAACATTTTGTTTCTTGTAGTGATAAAATATATGGATTCCATAGTCTAATATGTTCATTCAAAATTCCCCTATTATAACCATTCATATCTATACGATTCAAAGATATGCATATCATTGGGAATCTCTTAATAGGCCTACTTGAGCCTTTTCAACAACTAAATCCATTTAGGGATGTTTTCCTTGAGAGACCAGGATTAGACCCTCCTGAGATAGAAGGTTTTTTTTTTGTTTTTAATCCTTTTTTTGAGATCCCAAAATCATGCTTTTTTTTTAAATTTTTTCCAGCATCGTGTAAATGTTTTATGAGAGTGTGAGAGTTTTGGGGGTACTCCATCTCACCCAAATCAGAATTCTGATCCATTGTCTTCTCCTTTAGGTTTTCATTTGGAATATTCCCTTCCTCTTCGAGTTCTTTCTCATTAGTAGTTAGTGATATAATAGCTGGTGGGTTGGGATCAATATTTACTTCATTCCATGTATGCATTCCTAATTACTCCACTTATAAGAATCCTTGGTCTTGATTTTATTGATTCATGTTTGGAATGTACTTCCTTAGGGTACCTTTCCCAAAAAGTTTCCTTCTTTTTACTATTTGAAAGTCATCTAACCTTAGTTTATCAATTGTATTAATTTTAATGTATTCAATGTTTTGATTATAAGACATATGGGTCTTACAACATTTATCTAGGTGACCACATTCTCTGCATATTCTAAAATTGAATTGTACACATTCATAGTCTAACTCTTATTTTCACTCTTGACCATATTTTGATCAAAGGACAATGTTTTTGTATAGGGGCTTACTCATATCTACTAGGACATAGATTCTAACATAAGATGCATACATGAATCTCTTGTTCATTTCTACCGATCAAATGAAATAACCAAGAGTACAATCATCTGAAGAATGGGTTAGGCCCAAAATGTTAGGGGTAGTTTACCAAGGTGAATCCACATTGGGACTAAGGTGGGGATGCCATTTTTAGCATTGAGGTTGTCCTCCCATAACTTCATGAAGAGGCCATGGCTACCCTAAAACCATGGGCCTCCTTCAAATCTATCATGTCACTCCTACGCATAAAGAGACAATAAAATACTCATTTGGGCCATATGTCACTTGAAGAGGATATGTTGGCTTCTGATATATTTCAATCCATCTCCATAATATGGTCTCATCAGGCTAAAGGCCAATGAATTTATAGATTAAAGTGTTTTCATGAAGGTGGATATAACAAAATTTTACATTCCTTTATGTAACTTGATGATGGGATCCATTGATGTAGCGTGTAAACAACATGCAGATACACTAGTAATGGAAAATGTAACAACCTTTTCATGGGCAGCAACAAGAGATGATGGTCATCTAGACATTAGATCTTAAATAAATTATTTAAGCCCTGATCTCATGTGGGGGGTTTATTTCTAGATGATGCCATGAAGCTGACAGAAATATTAGAGGAGGGGGATGCTCCCCTTGTAATGCCTTTATGCCAATGATTAAACCATGTAGGTCTACCACTACTATATGATATTTCCTACAAATCTAAAATCTATTTTTGTTTTGATCTATTCTCGATTGATCTATACCCACTTTGATCCTGATGGAATTTCTCATGGACACACAATTGTTAAAAACACTAGATCAATCAAGTAAAACCATGGAATAAGTTAAATTGGGGATAATACAACATTACAGTAAATCATATCTACCTAGGGCCAAAGAGGACGGAATGAAAGTACCTTGAACTATAAATGATAAATAGAAATGAAAGAGATAGGGAAATATATATAAAGACATGTTTTTGACTTCCCTGAATTTTAACAAATGCTCAAAATGTATAGAAGAAGATTATGGAAATGCATAGATTGAACGACTAGCAAGTCGACTATGTTTTGTGATGATGACCACATTCATATTGCAACAAAAAGGGTTGACCATTTTCATACCTCACTAAAAGTGATAGTTCCTACCAAAAGTGGAAAAACTGCTACAAAAATGGCTTTGTTAACCATTACAATTTGAAACTTCCTAAAACCCTTCACTAAGAGCATATGCACAAAAGTCTCTTTTAGATTTGTAAATAAGCTCGTGTAAATGTCATAATCTTGTCTCATTTTGAAGTAACAATAACTCAACTTCAACACTTAACAATACATTCAAATACCAAATAAATGTATAGTAAATTGCCTTGGGCCCTCTTGAGGGTTGCAATTACATATACCACATACTCAAAATGAGGGCTCAATGTAGTTCTAGTACGCATGAGTGTCCCAACTCAAGTGAGAGAAGTCTCCACCTTCTTTCCCTATGATAATCAAATTCAACTATTACAATATTTAGCTTAGGCCCTATTTTGGTACAAGTATGCCAAAATTTAAACTTTGAAATCACGTGAAAGTCTTGATGGTTAGAAGTAAAAGCTTGATTGTGTGTCTTAGACTTGTAGCATGCCTTGATATTTTTATTCAAATTCCTTAAGATGCTTTATATATATATACTTCTTAAATTTGAATTAGGAAAATATTAGTGTGCAAGCTGACATAAGAAAAAAGGGAAAGCTGGCAAACATAGGTCTACACAATGGACCAAAAAGGAAACAAGGGAAAAAGGACCCAGGCACAAAGGAAAGTGACCACTTTTGGACCCAGTTTCAAAATGGTTGGAAACCCAAAACAACAAAGGAAAAGATATGACAAAGATATTCAAACATAGAGAAACACATAGAAGAGAGAAAAAATAAGAAAGAGAAGCACCAATCCATATAAATAAGCAAAACCATAAGATGAAGTGCCAATAAGTACCTAATCTAGACCAGTGATCATATGCAGAAAATCATGCTAAAAACATTGCAATAATAAAATTTGTACAAAAATCATGTGTCTACATAATGGCACACTTTGACATGCTTGCGTGCATTCATACCAAAGTAGAAAACATGAAAAAGTGATGATTGAAAGGGATTAAAGAATGAAACTTTTAATTTCTAAGAATACTCTTCACATGTTCCAGTGTCAACAAATTGAATGCACTTGGAAACAAATGGGAATGCCAAAAAGTATATCAATGCCATATCAAATCAATAATAAATGTTTTCAAATGAAATGAAAAATGACCAAAGGAATGAATACATTTGGTGGTATGCGAACCATGTTGGCACCTCTAAAACTAAATTGACAATATAGATGATGAAATTAGAATCAAAACTTTAGTGCCCCAATGGAGCGATAAAGAAGTTGAAAAACTTAAAATTGTAAATTGGTTTCGAACCTTCATTGCTCCAATCTAAATATAAAGAAGGTGAAAACTAGATCCTCGTAACCCAGGCACTGGGAAAAAATCTATTTCTTGGCCAAAGAAGCAAACATATGGTACATGTAATCTTTGTAACTTGTAACAACTTGAAATTTGTAACCAAAGACAAAATAAACTTATTGTATGCCCCACCTTTGAGGTGAGGGATGTTCCTAAAAATCCCTCATCTAAAATTAAAAATTCATGTGCACCATGTGTAACATAGATATAAAATAAACACATGTGGGTAGTCATATAAACATGTCATCATGAAAAGATCAATAATAATATGTAACCCAATACTAATATGCCAGAACCAAAGCATGACGAGTAAGGGTGTGTAGAGGAGAGGGAGGGAAAAGTAATATGTCCTGATGGTACTCCATAAAGAGGGAAAAATGAAATACCACAATATACCAATATTCCCTAATATGGTCAAGATATAGTAATAAATGCACCAAATACAGTAACCACAATGTGACTAAGATGTATAAAAGATATGAGGTGAAGACCCAACTTTATATAAGCAATGGAAGATCAATAGGAACATGGGTGTAATAAGATCCATATAACTAAACTATGATCAATAATACACATGAAGATGATGCCCGTAACATCAATAAGTGATGTGGGTGCATGATAAAAACTTGCCCCATGATGAATAATGATGTGACAGTAATATGGAGGATATTAAATTGAAGTAATAATGTTGTGTGGCATCCTCAATAACATAAGATATAATCAATGAAACATATGAGGGATGTGTAAGGATCATGCTCCAATGGAGATGTATAGATAATGAATCACAATGATAGTATGCCCCTATGTTGGCTAGCGATGTAGGAGAGTTAACGTGTTGCCACAAATGTAGGACATACATGATATATGAAGCTTGATAAAGACAAAACTTGAACACATTTCAACATAACTAGACATGACAACTGATGACAAGGAACATACACAAGCACACATATGTGAATAATTAATCAATCATAGGGCACATGAGAGAGCACGAATTGTAGCCATGTAACAATCATATGGAGAAACACAATGTATCCATGTAATGAAACACACAAGATGTAAGCTAGAGAAAGATACACATAAACAACTATATAAATCTCTATATTAAAATTAAAAATATGAATGATAGTGCCATAAACTCACTAAAAAATTCCCCCAATATAGACATTCCCTTAATGGCAGGTTGTCCTCAAGTATAAGCAGTTTTAAAGTGCAAAACAACTATAAATCCATGATCATATGTAATCGGTATGTATTTAACTCAAAAAATACCATGAGAAGCGCACACACAATAATGGATATGTAAACCCAAAACATAAGTATATATGCATGATATGTAATAATGTGTAGCTATATAACCAACAAAGGTAAAGGCAATGACTTTTTTATATTTTTATCTTGTACCATTTTTTTTGTTTTTAATTTTATGATGTTTAGAGGAATGGACCAAACAAGGAGCAAGCTAAGAGGTGTGAAAGCAATAAGAATCAACGAGATCTCAATCAAGAAACAAACAAAGGTAAGAGTTGAAGGCAAAGCAAATCAAGAGACAAGAGGCAAAAGTAAAAGGAAACATGCAAGCCACAAATCAAGGAGCAAAAGTAATAAGAATCAAGAATAACTCACTCAAGTGAGAATCAAGCCAAGTGGAAAAAACAAGGAAGATAGAAAATAATTATGAAGGAAGACACAAGCCAAGGGGTAAAAGCGAGAAGAAACAAGAAGAAGAGGATTCCTAATAACCTACTGCTTCCTTCAGAACTCAATGTGTAATAGGGAGAAAAGTCCCAATATATATGCATTGTCATTGTTGGAAAGTCCACGTAGGATTTTGGAATGGGAAAAAAAAATAAAAAGGGGCAAGGGCCAAAGCAACAAGGCAAGCAACATAAACCAAAAGGCAATAAGAAAGGCAAATCATGCTATGCCCTTAGGCTATAGAGTGTATTGGGATACGAGTGGCCCACTTGTGACTAGCATAACCTTTAATTAAGTCATATGATCCTTTATATAACTTCATATTGGTAGTTGGGTTAGCCTACTTTTATCCTTTTTAGATATATATATATATATATATATATATATAGGAGGTAGTGATTAGTATTAACTCATCATATTATGAATTATGTTATCATTTTAAGGTTGTGGAGGTTACCCCCTCAAATTGGATCATTATTCATTCAAATATTATGTTATATTTCAATCATATTGTGATCTATTGCTCTTATTCTACTCGAGTGGTATAGTAATTTCATTATAAGTCAACATAAATCTCAAGCCAAGAAGAAACATAAGGTAATCAACAACTTAAGAGAGGATAACAATTGAAATCTATAAGGAAACATGATGAACCCAAAATGCATACATGACATTAGAGAAGAAGGTACATGAAAAACATGATAAATAGAATAATGAATAAAAATTACGATAGATTATTCTATTGAAGCATATAAGATAAGTTAATAATGCTAATTGAAAAGTCTATCTAAATGTCCATAATCAACTACCTATTCATCTTCATGATCAAGATATAATAATGTGTGGACCATGAATGCGAGGAGTCAAATGTGTCATTAGAAGTATGTGATACATAATCACAAGTTGTTTGGTAACCTGAATCATCATCACTAGAAAATTTATAATGATAGTGGTTTTAGGAACCATTTTAACATGATGCTTTAGTTTGAATGTAAAAAAGAGTGTGCGATGAGACTACCTTAGAATGTGGATGAGTCAATGCTGAAAATCTAAATGTATCCACTTGAGGTATTATGATTTGTTGTTTAGGAAGCATTTTGGGTAATACCTCATTTTTTTGTTGTATAGGTAACTCATAATACATGCCTCGAATAGTAAACACTTTTTTTATCATGCACAAGCTTAAGGCATTGCTATAATGTGGATGGGATACTTCTAATTTGATATAGTCACAAGTGTCCAAGTAATAGATCATATCCCTTATTATCTAACAATACCTGAAACTATATTAAAATGGTATTAAGACCTACGGTGACAAGTAATGTGATACCCTTGAGAGGAATAATAACATAAAAATATTTAAAGCCAAGTGGCAAATGAAAACTATGAAAAATCATAGAAAATGACTAGTCAAGAAAATAAAGTTAAAAAAATAAAAGAAAAATGCTACCACAATGTCCCAGGAACTAATTATGAATCCACAATCATATATATAGTGTGGTCCCCATACAATTTCGAAGAATCATCATAAGCTATGTATCCAAAAGCACATGTGTTGCCATTATTACAATCAATAAGTGAATCTAATAATCCATCATTAAAAAATGTAACATCTCCAATAAAATGATATGCACTTGTGAGTTGAATTTTCCTTGGAACCAGTGAATATGATCTTGATGTATTTCTTTCTTAGGTACCCCTTTTAGCTTCCTTGAAGCTTTATCTTTAGATATCATATATGTATCGATAAATTTCCTACATTTCTTATGATAAGATCCAATTTTTTTTTGTGATTGCTCAATTTTATCAACCAATTTATTAAGATCATTCGTTTGAAACATATGGCCATTAAGAATTGAATGTTGCACGTTCATGATTTGTTTCACTTCTTGTGCATGAATCATGTTTGTTTGAGAAAGTGATTATAGAGAAATTTATCTTTTATAACATTTTATAAGTTCCATGATTCATTGGAGAAGGTATATCCTTTATTTCTAAAATCTTCATTGTATCCACCACATTGATTAAAGTGATGAGATCTTGGAAGAATAGGTTATTTAATTCCTTTTTCATGTTCACCTAGACTAGGACCTTTTTATCCTATTGTATGTGCACATGTGAGTCTAAATACATATCATTGTAATGATGCTTGAGTAAGATTAGGAGGTTCTCTTGATTTAGCAGTGTTGGAACAATTATCTATCGTAAGCCCTTCAACTTTTGTAATGTAAGATTATGTGTCATTAGGAGTTGTTGATTGCATAGGTTGTTCATAATATTTAGTAAGATAAAGCTGGCCAATGCAAAATGTATGCATGTCATATCTATATTGCCTAAGACCAAGAGTAAAATCAATATTTAATAATCATTCATCCTTGTTATTAGATATATAATCATCCTCCTCATCATCTTGAAATGTTATTACACTTACCAAATTTAAATGTATGCAATTGATCTATTGGAACAACTTGGTTAGGTGTCATATCAAATGGTTGCATTTTATCGAGTTATGGGATAATTATTGCAGTCGGTTTTACCATTTTTTAAAATAGAGAAGGAACATCATTTGTAGATCAAGTTTATATAGATGATCCAATTTCAATTCTACTATGTTAATTATGCTAGCCAACTACTTCCACTATTTTATAGCATGTAAATATGCCACTTGGATCACTTGTACCACTTTCAAAATAGTTATTTTATGTGTAATAGTAAGTCAAGAGATTGATTAGAAAACTACAAGGGGGTTTGCAGAGACAAAATCAGGGTGAGGATGATCCAGACATCCTATATGAAAATATGTCAATATACCTTGTTAGCATACAAAAGTATTTTGTTAAATGTAATGAAACCATTGGTTGATGTAGCTAGAAATTTCAAAACTGTCAATTCCCATAAGTGGTAGTTCTATAACTACCTTGATGATTGTGAAACTGTAGATGTTCATGCAAGGGCAGTTTCAACTTGCACAAAGTGAGAATTTCATCTATAGACATGAGACAGGTAGACAAATAATTGAAAATGTTTCGACTTCTATAACTTGTTCATTTTAACTCTTTTGGTAGGTCTCTTCCTTGTTGCAAATGTATGGGATTATATAAAGGCAGAGGCATCAAACATTAAGTAATTGATTAGTGTTTTGGCATGAATCAAATAAGTGGTTCTCCATTTACTTAGTTGATGTTCTTCAAGTAATGTTCTTGATTGGATTGGTGTCTGGGTTGAGATGTGTGTAAAGGAACTGTTTATACAAGCAAGTAGTATTTAGTATGGGTTTTGAATAAGTTATATTGTAAAGGTTGTTCATGAAAATAGTGGCATGAAAGGAGAGCATCATAGGGGTAGCATGTCTAGGTAGATACAACAATAAGGTACATAGTATGTGATCACATCAAGGCCTAAGATGTATGATGTGAATCATGGCAATGTCTAAAGATTAAAAATACAAGCTCAACAAGCAATCAAGCACATGCACAAGAGCACGTAGAATCAATACAAAATGCAATGGTCTAAGGAGACCTCATACAAGGGACATGTTTAAATGCCGCATAATTGAAGGAACATGACTTAGTCAAATGTCCATAAAACATAGAAAGACATGTTCAAATGTCCAAATACAAAAAACTAAGACAAATTCAAATGTCACAATAGGCAAACATAGGCACGAGGGCCACAATCAATGGAACAAATGCTTGAACAAGTATACAATGCAAAATAATATCAAGGAAAAAACACACTCAAGGAAGTGAAAAAAAGAAAAGCATGTAATCATAAGCAACCAACATAAAAATATCACGCTAGTCATTGGATGTATGTGTTAGCAAAAAATGTCAAATACATAGCATATAAAGTACACTATGAAATATCTAAGAATGGATGAAATATCTTAGAGGAGCACTTAAAAGAGATGTTCAAAAAG
This sequence comes from Torreya grandis, assembly GCA_037957365.1. NCBI lineage: Eukaryota > Viridiplantae > Streptophyta > Pinopsida > Cupressales > Taxaceae > Torreya > Torreya grandis. Next base: position 2,681,417 of record JARHVA010000137.1, on the reverse strand, counting down.
AAAAGACTAGCACTTCTAACTTTATTTGAAGAAATGATGCTCCATAGTGATTGTAGTGAAGAATATGATGAGACCTAGAAGGAGCACAATTGGAGGGCCCTTGCAGGTAAGCAAAAGCTCATGCACCTCATTGATGATAACTCTCTTGATGACAGAGACCATAGGCACCTTCGGGTTGAGATGATAGAGGGAATGAGGTAGGTAAAAGATTCCCACCAAGAGAGAAATAAACCCTACCATGCACCCCTCAAAACCACCTAGGTAGACATCAATGTGAAAGGTGAGCCCAAGTTGTTCAGTATAGGTGCATACTGGTCTGAGGCAGAGCTTGTGCACATCATCAACCTCCTGAGGGAATTTCAAGATTTCTTCTCACACAACTATAAGGAAATGAAGGGAACCCACCCTTAATTAGGGAAGATGAGCATCAAACTGGTCGATGATGCAATACCAATCAAGAAGTTCCCTTATCAGATGAACTACAATCTTTACACCAAGGTGAAAATAGAGATCGATGAAATGTTGGTCGTTGGTGTCATCTACCCAGTGCAAGAATTAGAGTGGGTGAGTCTGATGGTCATTAGCATCAAGAAGGATAAGCACATATGAATTTGTGTCAATTATAGGATGTTGAACACTACCTACATTAATGACCATTTCCCAACACCATTCACTGATGAAGTCTAGGATGGGGTCACAGATTACAAAATCTACACTTTCAATGATGGGTTCTTAGGTACCATCAGGTGCAAATAGAGGAGAAGGATAATCCCAAAACAACCTTTGCGACTAAATGGGGTTATTTCAATTACAATGTGATGCCCTTTGGGCTCAACAATGGATCAGTTGTATTCTCCAAAGTGGTGATCACCGCTTTCAAGGGCTTCATCCATAAGTTTTTATAAGTATATCTGGATGACTAGACCATGTATGGTCTCGTAAGGGACCACCATGAAAACCTATGCCTTATGTTTGAGAGGTGTAGGCAACTCTAAATATCATTGAAACTAAAGAAGTGCATCTTTGTAACCTTGTTTGTCACACTATTCAGGCAAATCTTCTACAAGGATGGATTGTTCGTTGATCTAATGAAGATTATAATAATCATCCAACTCTAGACCCCTTCCACATAGAAAAATGTTCACGCATTCCTAAGCCATTACAGATACTATAGGAAGCTCATAAGGGGCTATGCAAAAATTGTCATGCCTTTATAGGAGCTCTTGCACAAGGATGGCCCATTCTACTGGAGTGAGGTACAAGAGGAGGCATTTGACACTTTGAAGCTAAAGTTGGTGAGCACACTGATACTTCAGTTTCTTGACTAGATGACTCCTTTTCATGTCCACATCGATACATCATGCTTAGCTATTAATGCCATTTTGGCATAATCAGGGGAAGGCAAAATAGACCACCTCATTTCCTTTGCAAGCAAAAAGTTGATGTAGGTTGAGTAGAACTATACCACCACCAAGCGTGAAGCACTAGCAATGGTCTACACCCTATAAAAGTTTAGATAGTATCTGCTAGAAACCCCATTCACTTTCTTCACTGATAATGAGGTGATAAAATACCTCGTGAACAGACCTATTTTGCATGGGCACATTTGTAGATGGGTTGTCCTCTTCTAAGAGTTTCAATTTTTGGTCATGGTTAAACCTAGAAAGCAGAATTTGGGGCCAAACCACTTGTCTCACATCAACTCTAGTGATGTGATGGCACCAATAGAGGATGATATGCTAGACACATAGCTCTATCGATTTCATCATGTCCCTAAAGTCTTGGTGGAGATTGGTGCTTTCCTAACCTTAGGGCTAGCACCACAAACACTACCCTCTAAGGAGAAGAAGCAGCTTACTATCTGTGCTTCCCCCTTCCAACTCATTGAAGGAGAGCTATACAAGATGAGTAGTGATGAAGTCTTGCATCAATGTGGTTTGAAACATGAGTGGGAATCTATCCTTCAAGAAACACATGAAGGGATAGCTAGAGGACATTGCACCATAGACAAATGATGTGCAAGTATCTACAATCCAGGTTGTGGTGGCCGAGCCTATTCAATGATGCCAAGGAATACACGTGGGTATGTGATGTATACCAGTGCATTGGAAATCCAAACCATCGAGATGAAATGCATCTCATCCCTATTCTAGCCTAGGTGCCATTCAAACAATGGGCCATTGACTTTGTAGGCCTAATCACCCTGTACCATAGTGCACAGGAGCCATATATATCCTCACAACAACTGACTATTTCATGAAGTGGGTTGAGGCAATGTCGACCAAAAAATGCAAATTCATAATAGCCATGTGATTCATTTGGGAGAATATGGGTGCTCATTAAGTCTAACTAGTGACAGGGGCACCCATTTCATCAATTAAATGGTGCACATCCTTTTGATAGAATACATGGTAGTGCACCACAATACCACCCCTATCATCCCTAGGCAAATGGAATGACTAAAGCCTTCAATAATATCTTTAGAACATGCCTCACAAAGATATATGATGTTAGTCATAAGGATTGGGATGATCGTGTCTCTGCAGTACTATGGGCCTACCACATGACATATAAGCACTTGAACAAGGCTACACCATTTCAATTAGTGTTTGGCATGAAAGTAGTTCTACTCATGGAATTTTTAGTACCCTCCTTGCACATCACATGAATTGGTTGCCTTGATGACCAGGAATCTTTGAGCACAAGGTTGGAAGAATTAGAACGCTTGGATGAGACACACGTTCAGGCTAAGTGGGGTTAACAAGTTGAGAAGGCATGCTAAAAGAGGTGGCATGACAGGCATATCAAGCACAAGGTGTTGATTGAAGGAGCCTTAGTCTTGTTGTATGACTCCAAATACCTTTGGCACCTAAGCAAGTTGTAGATTTGATGGATGGGTCTCTATGCCATCCATCACATTTTAGAAATGGGTGCATATAAATTGTGCACGTTATCTGATGAAATGCTCCAAGGGCATTTCAATGGTAATTCATCAAAGCCATATCGATAATAGGGTGGAGTTCATGCCAATTGCACTTTGACTCTTTGGTTAATAGTCAATTTGAATTAAGTTGATTGAAATAAGGTTTGGTGCAATCCAAACCATGTAATTCATTAATTTGTGTGGTTCTTGTTATACCCATCTGCAAAAGGCAGTACAAGATGGCCACATAGATCCCTATGCTTTACCACCATGCATAAATCCACTCAGGTGAGTTGAGCACTTGTGCCACAAGTGCATGAGGTTAGAAACCTAAGTTGTATGAATGTAAAAAAGAAACATCCGTGCAAGAGGCACGCATCAATATAGGTGAGAAGACACACTTATTATGAAGTGCGCATAACAAATGAAGATACCAAGCGTTGGAGGGCTAGTGCAATAAATTTGTATGGGTAGGATGGGCCAAGGCAAGATGATGCATGAGAAATTGGCCAAGACAAAGAAGGGTGTTGAAAGAGGAGTGCAGCTTGAAGAAGTGGAACCAAGGAGGCTGAATTATGCATGTATGAGGTGTTGCACCCAGGTTGCCACAAAAGAGGTGAAGGTCATGCCAAGGAGATGCAGAAAAAAGGATCATCAAGGATAGCTAGCATCCACCCAGGAAAAGTGAGAAGTGACCATTTGAAAAAGGATGTCACATCATCAAAAAACTAATAGAAGTATTTAATGTGATGGTGGAACAAAGATACACATTTAATACGAATAGGACATAAAATTTTCAAAAATATTGTGATGTCTCAAGAAATCCAGCAATCAAATCTAATTGGTGGCATTAACAATGGTCAGTGACATATCAAATTATAAATAGGGTGAATGGTGAATGAATAGTTTTAAAAGCTCATGCAAAATTGACTAAGAACCAAAGCCAAATGACCCCAAAAGAGCAAATTTTCATAGAGCAAATAGCGCATCAAGTGAGGAACTGGTGAAGTAAACTAGAATAAGAAGCGCATCAAGATTAAAGTGGTGCACCAAAACTAGAGCATAAAAGGTGAACAATAATAGACGTTAGACCACCATTAAAGGCCAGAGAAGCTCAAGTAGACAACTCGCACCAAACCAAAATTAAGGGTTTCAGTAAGCCAGACCTCTCGCATTTCAATTCCAACATATTCAAAATGACAAAGAAATGGAAGGCATCAAGATATGAAGATATGTGACTTGAACCCAAGAAGGTTTGAATAGTAGAGGAAGAAGCTACCACCAAGATAAGGGCACAGATAGTGGAAGCGATCAACATTGCGATGGTGGAAGCTGAGGTGCTGACCAAGATGTCCTACTAGCACATGTAATTCCCACTTGAAGTGTCAGTGGGTGAACTCTGGTGCTTATTCATGCATGTATGCTAGTTGTGGGATTACAACCACTGGATGTCAAGTCACTTTCAAGACTTGGTGCAAGATTGGATGGTGGACACTAGGCACAAGACCTTAAAGGAAGATGCAATCTTTGACGTCTCAATAAGAGATAGATTGAAGGCTTCAGGTGCAGCTCAGCTCTATGAGTTGCCCTACTTAAAAAAGCCAAATTAAATTATTTAGTTCATCCTCTCATGTGTGCATGAAGACCGCATGTACTTTGCAAGGTGACACATGAAGATATCTACATTCCTGATCAACAAAATAACCAGACTGCTAGACTCTGAAAGAGACATTCATCAGTTGATGGGTGATGGCAAAGAGGTGGATCACATTGTAAAGCTCCTCAATTAATTCAAGGGGGGATACACTTTCCCCATCATCAGGTCTGAAGACCTAGGCACAAGGGTAGTGACTTGACTGGTCAACTCAAAACTATGCCCAAGAGGGAGATGGTCCGATGTGTCTAAGGCATAACTCTACTTAGTTTATCACATAGAGCAAGGGGTAAAATTCAAAGTGGCATAGTTCATCACCACAAAAATGACCAAGAACATGCTAGAGTGCCATAATGTGAAGGGGATGTTCATATGGGGCTCCATCCTCATCTTGATTGTCATGAAAGAGATCAAGATCCTCGATGATGGAGAAGACAACTTGTGGGTGTTTTTGAAACACCACAAAATCCCAACATAAAAATATAAGGACTTTACCTACCTCATGACCTTCAATGCCAAGTATAAAACTCACCTACTGAATTAGTATGAGTAATACATAGAGGCATTTGAGTTAGAGTGGCACATCCCATAAGGGTTCTCAGTGAGCATGTTTGGAATGGCAACCTTCACAGTCATGTATCACTAATACATCATCTATCTAAAACTAAAGGATGAGAATAAGTCAGGATGGTTAAAGCTTCCCTTCACCTTCTCAGTTTAGTTCTTCTAGGATGCACTTGATAGGATCCCTAATGCACAGAGCCTTGACATTATAGTCAAATAGCTAGACACAAAAAACTGACAGATGAGGTACAGATTCCCTCGCATGAATGGAAGCATGATAGAGGATGAAGAGGATCAGACAGACATCGATCATGTGTAGGAAGTAATAATCCTTGGCTTCATCGATCATGTGATGAATCCCAGAAGAAAGGATGATGGTGTGGGGTCTAGCGTCAAGAAACGAAGAGACCCCCTAGTCCTAGTTGGGAAGGAAGGAACCCTTGCACCCCAGAAAAAGAAGAAGCTCCCCAATAATAAGAGGGGGAGATGCTAGAAGAGATTGAGTAGAGGCTGAAGCTAAAGATAACTTCATATGGGGAAGCCTCAATGATATAATCACTCCAGAAGCACATGCACTTTGTATGTCAATCCTCCACAAGCCCAAGGGGGAAAAATAAAGAAAAGGCCCCTTCCCCTATGCCAAAAGAAGATACATCAGACGAAATATTAGAAGAGGAAGAGTGGGGATAAGGAACCTACATTGCACCTGAGGATGTAGAATCATCCTGTAGTGAACAATCCCCTTCAACTCCACCACATGTGCAACCAGAAAAACCAAGGCACAAGCTAAGGAGACTTGGATCCTATGAGGCCAAAACCAAAAGGTTATGGGAGTTAAGGGAGTAGAAAGAGGAGATGGTTGAGGTAGGGGTGCCTACCAAGGTCATCTAAATGGTAGAGGCAAAGGAGTGGAAAAGTGAAGCAACGCGTAGGGCACATAAGGAAAAAAATGAGTAAAGTAGGTGAAGCGCCTGAAGAAGCAACTCCCTCTGGTATAGGCAATGAAGAGAAAAAACTACTAAATAAATGGAGATAAATGGGATTGGACCAAGGCCACATTGATGTAGTGCTCAGCTTACACTAGAGGTGTAAGGAGTTGATGGCCACGGGCCTAACCCAAGCTGATATTGACCAGCTCGAGGCCAAAGAAGTTAAAAAGAGGGAAATAAGTGTGTTGTACAAGCAACGTAAAGAAAATCCAAAAAAAGAAAGGCCAAGAAAGAGGAAAGGATGGAGAAGGTAGAGGTAGAACATGCCCAGAAGAAGGAATGGAAAACAAAAGCAGCCCAAGAAGAAAGGGCACACATGCTAGAGGAATAGGAGATAAAAAAGGTTCCACTGGTGTTAAGCCTAGGAAAGGAGAAGTTGAGATAGCACTCGATGATGACATCAAAATAGCCAAATAAATCATGCAGAAGTCACACCCCAAATCTGAGGAACACAAAGGTGATGATGGCACCATAAAAAAATAAGTGGAGAAAGAGGTGTCACACCAAGAAAAGCATGAGGGGGAAAAGTATGCTAAAGGACCCCCACCAAAAGGAGATAGTGAGCCTAGTGCCAGAGAGGGAAGAGAATAAGAGGAAGAAATAATTGAAGAATCAAGGATTGGCACCAACGCTAGAGAATAAAAAGAAGAGAAATTTGAAGAAATGGAGACTGGCACTAGTGCCACTGAAGAAGAGGAGCTCGAAGAAGAAGAAGAAGACGAAGTTGGGCCTAAAAACTATGAGAGAGCACAGATGGGGTTCAAGGAGGATGATGACTTCTACATGATAGAGTGAATGCCTCCAAAAACCACCATATCCCTTACATGCCACCAAGTCTCATGGGCCATGAAATGTTACATGGATGAGCTAAAGTTTGAGGTTCCTACAAAGGCCATTCAGTGCTCCAAGAAACTAGAAGAGGGCCATGACTACCACTTGATGAACGCCCAGGACCTGAACCCCATGTGCTCAGCCAACATGTTGATCAAGATGGAAAATGTGGTGGTTCTCAAGAACATCATCAATGATTTTTGTGCCAGTTGATGGAAGAAAATTGCTAGAGATACAGAGAAGGAGCTTGAGGAAACCAGACTCAATCTCCAACAACTGATCGAGCACATCAAATAAGTGAAACCCTCCCTCTGAGATAACATCGATAATTTTAGCATGAAGGAGGTCAACTACGCTTGTACACTCATTGAGCAGATGATCCCCAGGCTAAATTTAGTCCTAGAGGAGAAGGAAGACCCCTGTGAGGCTATAAGGGATGAGATAACTATTGACACTGTGGATTGCACCCTTAAGATAAGACTGAGCTTCTCTCTTCCATGCGGCACAATGGAAACTCCTCTCTTGCCTTTGGGTCTGGCAAAACTGAGGGGAGAGTCTCTAGATAAGGGCTAGATCCCTTTGATGCATCTCTGAGTTATTCCAGTAATATTGCTCATACATATATATAATGAGGGGTTGAAAAGAGAGAAGGATTACTGAAAAATAGAACCTAACCTAAGTTGGTGATGCATCAAATGAGTTTGATCTACTCAAACTCACACTTTGAACCATAAGAACACATACATACACTTTATCTAATGAAAGGGCTAGACTGAAGGGAGCTTAACAGGGAGGCTTTAATGGAAACACACACAAAAAAAACTTACCATAGGCGCTGTAGGAAAAGCACACTATCTGGTAACCTTCTTCTGCCTCTGCGCTCCAGATACAACTCTTCTTGTTACCTACAAGAATGATGCTTTGTCTATACCAGGTGTGTTGGTATCAAACCCGTGAAAGCATTAGGAAAGAAGTGACTGAACATAAGGCTAACACTCAGACACACTGAGAGATATATCCAACCAAAATAGAGGTAAAAAATATGTATTCTATTGATTCCAGGTGAAAATTGGCAGGGCTTCACCTTACAATATGAGAGATATATTTCTCAAATGAGAGATTACAATATATATAGAGAAAGAGGAAGCAAAGGTGCCCCCCCATTTGTAAAATACTTTGGCACTCTTTTACAAGTGACCCATGTACGTTGAGAGCATTGGGAAGAGAGAGCCAATGAAAGAGAATGTTGTGTCAGCTCTAGTTTTGACTTTGGGCATTTAAAATATATTAAACATCATGTGTGAAGAGATGGGCTGCATTATTTGTCTACAAACAAGACCCCTTCTTCAAGACATTCACGTGGTTGTCTGACCATTTAATGCAAAATGAGAAAAAAATAGGTCGCATCGTTCACTGTTCGTGCTCCTTAATGACCACTTAGCAGAGACTGTTTCAACTACAGGAATAACTCATCTCCCCTTTGCCACCTGGGTTGTTTTTTCCATACTCATAATTTTTTCTCTTCTTGGCTTTGTCTTTTCTTAGAATTTGAGCTCTCGGGGCTGTCTTATCATCCTTTGCTGGGTCCTTGGGCTCTTTCATCAACAGGTCGCTGAGTTCATTCTTTACTTTTGTCTTTTCCCAAATTTGTCCTCTCCTAAATTTGTCTTTTGTCAACTCTTTTGTCATTTCCTAGTCCTTTTTGGCTCCTTCCTCAGTGGTCTCTTCCCTTTAGCCTTGACCCCGTTGAATTTCCTCAGGTTCAAGCTCAAGCATTTGAAGATCAAAAGCTATTTTGTTGTCAAATTTGACATCTATGGGGATGTCATTTGATGCCCAAATCCCAATGACTAGCTTGCGATGTTCAATTTTGACGTCTTCGGGCCCGTCACGCCCTTGGCAATTCCTTCAAGGTCCTTTAGCTCTACAATCCTTCGAATAAAATGTCTGAAGGAAATCTTCATGTTTTTTGCTTGTTTTTTGTCGACTTTTTCCTTTGTTCAGGCTTCCCCTTCGAGCAAATTTATTTAGACAAAAGTCTGAAGGAATTCCTTCAAAATTTTTGTCCTAAAGAATTCGCTTTGTTCACTTTGCCACGGGAATTTTTTTTGAAAGAATTCCTTGTTTGTTCTTTACCTTGTGAATTTCTTCAGACAAAAAGTCTAAAGGAATTCCTTCAGACATTTTTTCCGAAGGAATTCACCTTTGCCTTTTCCTCTGTCTTTGCCTTGGTCTTTTTTCTGAAGGGAAAGTCCCTTTTGGGCCTTTTGACCAGCTGTCCTCCACAAGGGCTAAATCAAACCCAAAGTTACCCTTCAAAACTTTGTAATGGTCCACTTTGCTCATCCCCTGCCCTCCACAAATGTTGTTTGGTCTCCAAAATTGCCTTTCATAAAAGTTGCAAAGGCCTTTTTAGTTGCCTGAGTGCCCCTCGCAAGGGCTGTTACCCTTCAAGTTTTTAAAAATGATCCTTTGGCGAATACCTTCAGACAAAATGTCTAAAGGAATTCATCCCTTGAATTCCCTTGGATTTCTTTTGCCTTAGTCTTTTTTTTGAAGGAAAACTTTGACCCTTTCAAGCATTTTTTGCCCTCTAAACTTGGTTTATTTTGCCAATAAAAGTCCTCCAAAATGGTTTATTTGCTCTGTCAAACCTGAGAACACATCATGGAGCTCCTTAGACGTTTGAGACATGAAACATACACTCAACTTTGGGAACTCTTATGAAGTTAGTACCCTTTGCAAACTCCTATATAATCACTCCTTCCAACTCTGCCTGTACTTGCAAATGCTTGAAGTTAAGCCTTTTTGCATGCCAAGAGAAAAAATGAGTTGCAGAAGTATACTTCTGCATTATCCTTCATGTCTGAGTGTGGAAATGGAAGGAGAAGAAAAGGGAGACTGAATTTTGGTTTACATGACCAAAAAATGGTCAAGAATTTAGCGATTCCCAGGGGAAACATGCCTGCTATGCTTAGAAGCCAATAGCCTCAAAATCCATTGGGCACAGAGTCAAGATGCAACTTTGAAAGAGTTAGAAATAGCCTTGAGATATCCAAGAATCAATCATGAAGTTTTTACCCCAAACACAAAGGAAAACACACAAGGCTAAAAACACTACCTGTGCAAACAACACTTAGGGAAAAACAAGGAAAGAAAAACAATTGAAAGCAACTATTATTTACAGCTAACCTGGTATATTTGCCTCCCTCCTAGATCAAAGGGAAAACTTTTTAAATCTCCTTCATAGCGAGAAAAATTATGATGCCAGACAAGTGGCTGAATGGCATGGAGACTTGGTGACTTGTTCTTCTTGCCTGCCACCTTGATTGGCTCATATCCAAATGAATCGGGGTCAAACATGCTTGCTACATATATGCATTATTCTTATTCTTGGAAGCTTGCCTCATGCTAGTTCTTCATGTTGGTGTGTTTCACCAATAAATCCATGGCTGCTAGCTCATCACCATAAGCCCTTTGATATGCACCATGGATTGGCTTGTGCCGTTCTGCTTCATTGAAGACCCTGTCAAATTGATCCCCTACGTCATCATGGATTTCTTGAAGAAGGGTGACCGTTGTGATGTCTAAAATGAGATCACAGACTGATTGCTCATCCCATAGAACATCACCTTCTTGTTCAAGGCTCTCTCCTTCAAAGCATTCCTCAAGATAGATAGGCCTCTCCTTTTCTTGCTAAAAGACCAGAGTCTTCAGTTGTTCAAAGACATCCTCCTGATCCTCCTCCAACTCAAGTTCAATGACATGGACATATTCCTCATCAAAGCAACAAGGAAGTTCATCTAACAAGGGAGGAGAGAGCTCACCATGCTTACATTCCTCTTCATATTGCTGGAACATCTGCATGTCTGCATGACCTGTGTCTTCTCCATTGTTGATGATGTCTTCAAAAGGAGCATCCATGAGGATTTCTTCCTCATTGACATCCATGAGAGCTTCTTGATCAGCTGTAAATTGGATCCTCTCTTCTTCACTTGCCTCTTTCAAAATAGGTTCCTCCTTGATGACTTCAAAAATATCATCTTCGGGTTCACCAACCTCTTGAAAGGATAAATCTAAAAGCTTGCAACTCCTTTGCATACTTATTTGTGTCCCAATGTTGCCTTCTCCACCCTTAGCCAGCTCATAGCCTCCTTGAAGAAGAGTGTAACCTACCCCAATGACTTCAAACAAATCATTCAAAACATGAACAAGAGACTGTCCATGCTCCTCCATGACGTCTATGGTGATCTCCTTCTCATCTGCATTCATGGAGTCTCCCTGATCAGTCATGAACTGAGTATACTCCTCTTCACTCACCTCTTTCAAAATAGGTTCCTCCTTGAGAAGGGATGAAGTGGAAAGCTTACGGATGAACTCATGTGGGAGAGGAGGCAATCCTTGAGCTAGAATCGAAAGATTATCCTCCTTCCATTTGGCCAACACTTCGTCTATATCAAATGTGGCTTGAAAACTATTTTGGAGGGGTGTAGATGGGGTGTGTTCAGACATGAAATATATTTTTTGGTCTAAACCATCCATCACACCCTGTCTAAGGGATCTCATTCTGGATTCCAATTCTACAATTTTCCTAGCTATATTTTCTTGGGAGGTCACAAGCATCATCATGATGAGTAGGAGCAACTTTATCTTCTTCAAGGTTTTGAGTTGATTCATGATAGGCACTCCTCCAACTTGGAATCTTGAAATCATGTTGAGAGACCTGAGGATTGGTAGAAGGGGTGTCTTTTGGCGTAGGCTCCTCTCTAAGGTCTGAAACCTACATCTCTCCTTCACTAAGCAATATCACCTTTGCCTCTAATTCCTCAATTTGCCTAGCAATATCACCTTTGCATCTAATTCCGTGGCAGCCTTCATACACTCCCCATTTCCATGATGATTCCTATGAGCTCCAAGAAAAAATTCAAAGAGTATGCAAAGGATAAATCTAAAAGCTTGCAACTCCTATGAAGAACCAATTCAAAGAGTGCAGGGTTTTACAAAGCTTCTTCAAACTCTTGTCTGAATAAATTCATAAGGGAAGAGAGCTAAAAGTGGTTCAACAACATGATCTTTCCAAGAGTCAACATCTTTGAACCATTGAACCGGTTCAATGCTTCGGTTCAATCAAATGGTTCAATGCCTTAATTCAACGCTTTGGTTCAATGCTTTAGTTTAATCAACAAAGTTCATCGTTTTGGTTCAATCAAATGGTTCGTCGGCTTGGTTCAAAGGCTTGGTTCAATTCAGTTAGTTCAATGCTTCAGATTCAATCAGTCGGTTTATCAAATGGTTCAACGGCTTTTTGGTTCAATCAAAGGGTTCATTGGCTTGGTTCGAGATTGGTTCAACATTTGGTTCAAAGCTTAGTTCGACGGTTGGTTCAAAGGAGCTGTTGAACAACAGAGCTCAAGAGAGCCTCCTGAAGGACAAGTGCCCTTGCGAAGGGCACTTGGTCGGCAATAGTACCCTTCGAAAGGCTCAATTTTAAGAAACCCGAAGGGCACTTTTCAAAGGCCAGTCAAAGAAGCAAAGGAATAAATCCTTCAGACTTTTTGTCTGAAGGAATTCCTTTGGACAAAAAGTGTAAAGGAATTCGGAAGGGCACTTTGAAGGCAACCGAAGGAGTTCAAAACGCGCAGAAAGACCAAGGCAAGAAAAATAATTTCTTCAGACTTTTTGTCCAAAGGAATTCCTTTGGACAAAAAAGTCTGAAGAAATTCGGAAAGGAAGCCGCAAGCCCAGAAAAGCCTGGGGAAGGACTCCAAAAAAGTGACAAGGCAATTCTTGCAGACTTTTTGTCCTCAAGAAAAGCCCGTAGGGAAAAGGTCTGAAGGAAAGGAAGCACAACAAGGAGCTAAAAGAAAGAAGAAAGTCCAAGGGGTGACGGGCCCAAGGACATCAAAGTCAAGCACGACGAACTATCCATTAGAAATTTAAAAGTAGTAACGGGTACGTGGATGTCAAATTAAAGGCAGTGAAATAGTCATTTGTTTTTAAAATGCTTGAGTGCCAACTAGAAAAGAGCCCAAGGTACGCAACAACCTGCCAGAAGATAGCCCTGAGGGACGAAGGAGCCAGAAAGAGACAAAACTAGGATGAGACAAGGCAAGGAAAAGTCCAAACAGTGCAAGTGGCGAGAGGAGGTACCAACTTAGGGATTTATTTCTGCAGTTGGAACAACGCTTGCCAGGTGGTCACCAAACGGTGCAAACAGTAAGCAATGCAACTTGTTTTCTCTAGTTTGCATTTATAAGAAGACAAGCCACGCAAATGCCTTGAAAAGAGCAGTCTATTTTTAGAAAAGAGGTGTAACCATGCTTTTGCATTAATGTTGGGATGCCAAAGTCAAAGCAGGAGCCAAAAATCAAACGGCTTCCTTTTCCCAAGGCTCGGGGCGCACATGGGCCAGCTTGTCAAGAATGCCAAAGTTTTTTCTAAAACAACACCTTTACTTCTTCTCCTATTTTCTATATATTGTAAAACTTCTCATTTGAGAAGGATCCATCTCTTAGCCTTAAGGCAAAGCTCTACCCAACAATCTCTTGAGCTTGTAAGGCATAACTCTGCCATATTTTACCTTGAATCAGGCCTTAGCATTTTTACCTCTATTTGAGCTTGCACTTTTGGATGTGTTTATGCCTTTGTTTTGTGTTAAGTCATCTTTCTTATGCTTTCACAGGGTGATTTTAGCATGTCTAGTGCATTGTGACTTTCTCTTTTGTAGGTTTGCTAGAAGTGTCCCTAGAGGAGTGTAGGTGCCTGTGAATAGGCTGCCATAAGTGTGTATGAGGACGCCTCTGGTAGTTTCTTCCTCCCTGTATTTCCACGGACCCCTAGCTCACTGATGCAGAAGGATTTCTCGTATCAAATAAAGTGTATAGGAGCTTCTTCTTGCTAAAAAGTGTATATTCGGGCTGGGTGGGTCATCTTTTTTGGTGTATCACCTTTTTTAGTTTAGGTTTAGGTTCTATTTCAGCATCTTTCTCCCTTTTCATCCCCCCCTTTTTTTCATTTTATTTGTTAGCAGTAGGAATCCAGGGCCTAAAAGATGCATCAAAGGGAGCTAGCCCTTATCTAGAGACTCTCCCCTCTAGCTTCACCAATCCCACAGGCGAGAGGGGAGTTTCCATTTTGACATGTGGAAGGCAGGAGCTCGGCCTCTTGCCCAGGGTGCAATCCACTGAGTCAACAGTTTTTGGCACGCCCGATGGGACCAACTAGGACAAGTTGCGTCCAAAGAGTTGAAGAATTTTTGGTGTGTTCTTCAACCGACCAGCCTTTGGAGGCTTTTACATCAACAACAATGTTGACTCACTCCAATTTGAATCAGTTGGTTAAGCAGTCCAGGTGCCATCAAGAAATCTCATTTTTGTATGTATAATCCCTTCGCCCAGCATCATGGGCTTTGTGTTCCTTCGTATAAATTTGATCAAGCTCCAACTTTTCATGCAATCACCTCAAGCAACTCTCCTAGTTGCCCTTCAACCATAAGGGAAGTAGCGTTGGAGTTTGAGAAACAAGTAATGGAAATTGACAGACTGGATGAGCAGTATGGATATCAGCAAGAGCTGATGTATAAAGAGGAGTGTTTGTTCAGGCAAGCTCAGGCCTTGAAATCCATGGAGGAGGAGGTAGAAAAATAGAAGAGTCCTTTCATTCAAGGCAGTCAGCCTTTTGTGCCCCCTCCAATTTTAAAGAAAGCCCCCTCTTTTGCACCAAATCCTTTGAATCAGATGGCACTTGCTCATTCCAGCTCATTTGATTCATCAATCAACCCTACACTTGACCCCGTGTGCTTAGCCTTCAAGCATCAAAGGGAACTAGAACAACCTCCCATGGAGATGAACCTTCTAAATTCCTTAGATTGTGAATCTTCCTTTGGGGGGAACATTATGAACTAGCACATCTCTCTCGAAGCTGCTCCTACTCATCATGATGATGTTGGTGACCTCCAAGAAAGACTCTTTCAGGATAATATAGCTAAGAAAATTGAGGATTTAGAGGCTAAGGTGAGACTGCTTTATGAAAGAGAGATGAAACTTTTAGACCTTATAAAGGAGCCCCAGGACCTTGGAGAAAACAAAGTTGCTGCCTGTTCACAAGAGCAAAATTCTAATTCTGAGATCCTGAACTGGAAGCAAATAATAGAATCATGGGGCAGGAAGGAGGAGAAGAAAGGTTTTGCTCAAAACCTTGAAGAAGATGACGCTGTTCTTGCTCATTATGATGCTGGTGACCTCCAAGAAAGGCTCTTCTAAGAGGATATAGCTATAAGAATTATAGAGTTGGAATCCAGAGAGAGATTCCTCAGCCAATGTGTGATGGATGGTTCAGACCCAACGACACATTACATGCTGAACACATCCCACCTACACACCTCCAAGAGAGATATTAGGCCACACCTGATATTGATGAAGTATTAGCCAGATGGAAGGATGAGAATCATTTGATTATAGCTCAAGGACTACCTCCTCTATCACATGTTTTTTCTACTTCACCCCTTCTCAAGGAGGAACCTATTTTGCAAGAGGCGAGTGAGGAAAACAACATCCAATTTGTAGCTCCTCAGGAGGCTGTCATGACTGACAATGAAGAATGAATCATCACCGATGCTCCTTGTGAAGACATCATCAGCAATGGATAAGACTCAGGTCACGCATACATGCATATGTTCTAGCAATATGAAAAGGAACTTAAGCATGGTGAGCTCTCTCTCCCTTTGTTTGATGAACTTTCTTGTTGCTTCGATGAGGAGGATGACTACGCCGAGGAGCTTGAATTGGAGGAGGACCAGATGGATGCCTTTAAACATCTAGAAACTCTGGTCCTTGAGCAGGAAAAGGAGAGGTTTGTCTACCTTGAGGAAAGCCTTGAAGAAGGAAGATTTGAACAAAGAGGTGATGTTCTGTGGGATGAGCAATCAGTTTGTGATTCCTTTTGAGACATCACAACAGTCACCCTTCTTTAAGAAGGCCATGAGGGAGCAGAAAATGAGTTTGATAGGATCTTCAATGAAGCAAAAGGGAACAAGTCAAACCATGATGCATTGCAAAGGGACCATGCACTACAAAGGGCTTATGTTCATGAGCCAACAGCCATTGATTTCTTGGTGAAAGGCACCAACATGAAGGACCAACATTCAACAAGCTTTCAGGAACAAGAAGAGTACATATATGTTGGAAGCATGTTCAATTTTGATCCACTCGGATGCAGGCCAATCGAGGTGACAGGAAAGAGGAGCAGGTCACCAAGTCTCCTTTCCATTCAGCCACTTGTTTGGCATCATAAGTTTCCTTGCCAGGGAGGGGACTTAAGAAGTTTTCCTTTTGATCCAGGAGGGAAGCAAATATACTTGGTTAGCTGTATATAGTAGTTTGTTTTCAGTTTTCTTTCCTACTTTCCCTAAGTGCAGTTTTGCACAAGTAGTGTTTTTAGCCTTGTGTGTGTTTTCCTTTGTGTGTGGGGTAAAGGCTTATGATTGATTCTTGGATCTTTTGGGGTTGTTACTAACCTTTCTTTTAAGCTGCTTTCTGACTCCGTGCCTAATGGACTTCAAGGCAACTGGTCTCTAAGCATAGCAGGCATGCTTCCCCTGGGAGTCGCTAATTTGTTGACCATTTTTTGGTCCAACAGGCCAAAAAATCGGTCCCCTTCTTTTCCTGCTATTCTGAGCCAGTACTTTTTGATTTTGCACGAGTCTATAAATTTATACGGACTCTGCAAGTTTTCTGCGAACTCTGCAGGTCCATTTCTACGGACTCTTCAGGTTTTCTACGGACTCTACAGGTGAAGTTTCTACGGACTCTGCAAGCGATTCTTTCGACACATGAAGAACCAGTTCAAAGAGTGTAGGGTTTACAAAGCTTCTTCAGACTCTTGTCCGAAGAAATTCATAAGGGAAGAGAGCTGAAAGTGGTTCGACGACATGATCTTTCCAAGAGTCAGTATCTTTGAACCGTTGAACCATTGAACCGGTTCAACGCTTTGGTTCAATGCTTTAGTTCAATCAAATGGTTCAATGCCTTGGTTCAACACTTCGGTTCAATCAATTGAAAAAGTATTGAAAAAGTTCATCATTTTGGTTCAATTAAATGGTTCGTTGGCTTGGTTCAAAGGCTTGGTTTAATTCAGTTGGTTCAATGCTTCAGATTCACTCAGTCGGTTCATTAAATGGTTCAACAGCTTTTTGGTTCAATCAAAGGGTTCATTGGCTTGGTTCAGGATTGGTTCAACGCTTGGTTCAAATCTTGGTTCGATGGTTGGTTCAAAGGAGCGGCTCAATCAAAGAGTTCAAGATATCCCCCCGAAGGACAAGTGCCCTTGCGGAGGGCACTTGGTCGGCAACAATACCCTTCGAAAGGGTCAATTTAAAGAAACCCGAAGGGCACTTTTCAAAGGCCACTCGAAGAAGCAAAGGAAGAAATCCTTCATACTTTTTGTCTGAAGAAATTATTTTTCTTGCCTTGGTCGTTCTGCGCTTTTGGAATTCCTTCAGTTGCCTTCAAAGTGCCCTTTCGAATTCCTTCAGAATTTTTGTTTGAAGGAATTCCTTCGAAATTTTTTTTGAAGGAATTCGGAAGGGCACTTTGAAGGCAGCCGAAGGAATTCAAAACTCGCAGAAAGACCAAGGCAAGAAAAATAATTTCTTCAGACTTTTTGTCCGAAGGAATTCCTTCAGACATAAAAGTCCAAAGAAATTCGGAAAGGAAGCCGCGAGCCAAGAAAATCTTGGGGAAGAACTCTGAAAAAGTGACAAGGCAATTCTTGTGGACTTTTTGTTCGCGGGAAAAGCCCGCGGGGAAAAAGTCCAAAGGAAAGGAAGCGCAACAAGAAGCCGAAAGAAAGAAAAAAGCTGAAGAAAGTCCAAGGGGTGACGGGCCCGAGGACGTCAAAGTCAAGCATGGTGAACTAGCCTTTTGAAATTCATAAGTAGTGATGGGTGCGCAGACGTCAAATTTAAGGCGGTGAAATAGCCGTTTGTTTTTAAATGCTTGAGCGCCAACCAGAAAAGAGCCCAAGGAACGCAGTGACCTGCTAGAAGATAGCCTGAGGGCCGAAGGAGCCAGAAAGAGACAAAACCAAGATGAGACAAGGCAAAGAAAAGACAAGACAGTCCAAGTGACAAGAGAAGGTGTCAACTCAGGGATTTATTCCTGTAGTTGGAACAGTGCTTGCCAGGTGGTCACCAAATGGCACAAACAATAAGTGGCGCGGCTTGTTTTCTCTAGTTTGCATTTATGTTTTCTCTAGTTTGTATTTATAAGTAGACAAGCCGTTCAAATGCCTTGAAAAGAGTAGTCTATTTATAGAAAAGAGGTGCGGCCATGCTTTGCATTAATGTTGGGATGCCAAAGTCAAAGCAGGAGCTGACAATCAAACGACTTCCTTTACCCAAGGCTCGGGGTGCACATGGGCCAGCTTATCAAGAGCACCAAAGTCTTTTCCAAAGCGGCGCCTTTACTTCTTCTCCTATTTTCTATATATTATAAAACTTCTCATTTGAGAAGGATCCATCTCTCAGCCTTAAGGCAAAGCTCTGCCCAAAAATCTCTCGGGCTTGTAAGGCAGAACTCTGCCAAATTTTACCTTGAATCAAGACTTAGCATTTTTACCTCTATTTGAGCTTACACTTTTGGATGTGTCTATGCCTTTGTTCTATGTTATGTCATTTTCCTTATGCTTTTGTAGGGTGATTTCAGCATGTCTAGTGCATTGTGAGTTTCTCTTTTGCAGGTTTGCCAGAAGTGTTCTTAGAGGAGTGTAGGTGCCTATGAATAGGTTGCCATAAGTGTGTCTAAGGATGCCTCTGGTAGTTTCTTCCTCCCTGTATTTCCACGAACCCCTAGCTCATTGATGCAGAATGATTTATCGTATCAAATAAAGTGTATAGGAGCTTCTTCTTGCTGAAAAGTGTATATTCAGGCTGGGTGGGTCATCTTTTTTGGTGTATCACCTTTTTTAGTTTAGGTTTAGGTTCTGTTTCAGCATCTTTCTCCCTTTTCATCCCCCCCTTTTTTTCATTTTATTTGTTAGCAGTAGGAATCCAGGGCCTGAAAGATGCATCAAAGGGAGCTAGCCCTTATCTAGAGACTCTCCCCTCCAACTTTGCTAGTCCCACAGGCGAGAGGGGAGTTTCCATTTTGACGTGTGGAAGGCAAGAGCTCGGCCTCCTGCCCAGGGTGCAATCCACTGCGTCAACAAGTCCATTCACTCTTAACCAGATCTAGTGCATTTCTCACTTGATGGACGACATGATCGGGATTTCTTGGCCACATCCCCTTCTGGTGTCAAGCTCTACTACATACTTTTCATATCCCAGTAGTGCTTGTTTGAAGGTGGAAATGGGTTGATTGGCAAAGAGATTAGGTTGAGTAGTAAAAGTGACACATTGAGAAGACTAGGCATAAAACTGATATAGCTTATGACAGGGCTGAGACTGGTCATATTGGACCTGATAAGGATCAACACAAGGTTGGTAAGGATCATAGCCAGGCTGGCCAAGGACTTGCTCAAACTAAGGAGGAAGAGGCAAAGCCCAAAATGTTTCACCAATCTACAAAGGGAAAAACTCATAACCATACGCATCCTTGTTGCTTGAGGTGATTTCAAGAATAATCTGAGCTTGATCAAAACTATATGAAGGAACACAAGACCCATGGTTCTGAGCAATGGAATTATACATACCAAAATATGATTTCTTGATGGCACCAGGACTACTTAACCAGCTGATTCAACTCAGAGTCACCATTGGTGTTAATGAAAAAGCCTCCAAAGGCTGGTTGGTTGGAGAACACACCAAAATTCAACTTTTTTGTACAAAACTTGTCCCACAATCGTCTGATTAAAGGTCAGATGTTGGATTAATGGTTTGTTCTAATGTAACAAAACCAACACCAATCCTAGAACTTTTTTGAGTGTTAAAACATGGTTCCACTGGGCATGCCAAAAACTGTTGATGCTGTGGATTGCACCCTTGAGAGAAGACTGAGCTTCTTTCTTCCACATAGTATAATGGAAACTCCTCTCTTGCTTGTGGGTCAGGCAAAACTGAGGGGAGAGTCTCTAGATAAGGGCTAGCTCCCTTTGATGCATCTCTAAGTTATTCCAGTAATATTGCTAATACATATATATATAATGGGGGGGTTGAAAAGAGAGAAAGATTATTGAAAAATAAAACCTAACCTAAGCTGGTGATGCACCAAACAAGTTTGATTTACTAATACTCACACTTTGAACCATAAGAACACATACATACACTTTATCTGATGAAGGGCCAGACTGAAGGGAGCTTAATAGGGAGACTTTAATGGAAACACATAGAAAAAGAACTTACCATAGGCGCTGTAGGAAAAGCACCCTATTTGGTAACCTTCTTTTGCCTTTGCACTCCAGATACAGCTCTTTTTGTTACCTGCAGGAATGACACTTTGTCTATACCAGGTGTGTTGGTATCAAACCCGTGAAAGCATTAGGAAAGAAGTGACTGAACACAAGGCTAACACTCAAACACACTCAGAGATATATCCAACCAAAATAGAGGTAAAAAATGCATATTCTATTGATTCTAGGTGAAAATTGGCAGGGCTTCACCTTACAATATGAGAGATATCTTTCTCAAATGAGAGATTATAATATATATAGAGAAAGAGGAAGCAAAAGTTCCCCCCTTTTGGAAAAGACTTTGGCACCCTTTTACAAGTGACCCATATGCATTGAGAGCATTGAGAAGAGAGAGCTGTTGAAAGAGAATGTTGTGTTAGCTCCAGTTTTAACTTTGGGCATTTAAAATATATTAAACGTCGCCATGCTGTTTGTCTGCAAACAAGACCCCTTCTTCAAGTCATTCACACGGTTGTCTGACCATTTAATGCAAAATGAGGAAAAAATAGGCCACGCCATTCACTATTTGTGCTCCTTGATGACCACTTGGCGGAGACTATTTCAACTGTAGGAATAAATCACCTCCCCTTTGCCACTTTGGTTGTTTTTTTCATACTCATAATTTTGTCTCTTCTTGGCTTTGTCTTTTCCTAGAATTTGAGCTCTTGGGGCTATCTTATCATCCTTTGTTGGCTCCTTGGGCTCTTTCATCAGCAGGTCTCTGAGTTCATTCTTAACTTTTGTCTTTTCCCAGCTTTGTCCTCTCCTGGCTTTGTCTTTTGTCATCTCTTTTGTCTTTACCTAGTCCTTTTTGGCTCCTTCCTCGGCGGTCTCTTCCCTTTAGCCTTGACCCCGTTGAATTTCCTCAGGTTCGTGCTCAAGCATTTGAAGATCAACAATTATTCTGTTGCCCTAAATTTGACGTCTGTGCAGACGTCATTTGACGCCCAAATCCCAATGGCTAGCTTGCGATGTTCAATTTTGACGTCTTCAAGCCCATCACCCCCCTTGGCAATTCCTTTGGCTTTCTTAGCTCTTAGCTTTCTTACGAAGTGTTCCTTTGATTGGGCTTAGCCTCTGAATGCTCCTGAAGGGAAGGTGTCCCTTTGGGCCTTGAGCAAGGTCCTTTTCAAGGGCACTGAGAGTCCCCCACAAGGGCACTTGCCCTTCGGGGTCCTTTGGGCTCCTTTGGCTCTACAATCTTTTGAATAAAATGTTTGAAGGAATTCATTTAGACATTTTGTCTGAAGGAAATCTTCATGTTTTTTGCTTGTTTTCTGTTGGCTTTTTCCTTTGGTCGAGCTTCCCCTTCAGGCGAATTCCTTCAAACAAAAGTCTGAAGGAATTCCTTTTGACAAAAGTCTGAAGGAATTCCTTTGGACTTTTTGTCTGAAAGAATTTGCTTTGTTCACTTTATCGCGGGAATTTTTCTAAGAGAATTCCTTGTTTGTTCTTTACCTTGTGAATTTCTTCAGACAAAAAGTCTGAAGGAATTCCTTCAAACATTTTGTCTGAAGGAATTCACCTTTGCCTTTTCTTCTGTCTTTGCCTTGGTCTTTCCTTCGAAGGGCAAGTCCCTTTTGGGCCTTTTGACCAACTGTCCTCCGCAAGGGCTAAATCAAACCCAAAGTTACCCTTCAAAACTTTGTAATGGTCCACTTTGCTCATCACCTGCCCTCTGCAAGGGCTGTTTGGTCTCCAAAATTGCCTTTTAAAAAAGTTACAAAGGCATTTTTAGTTTCCTGAGTGCCCCTCGCAAGGGCTGCTACCCTTCGGGCTTTTGAAAATGATCCTTTGGCAAATACCTTCAGACAAAATGTCTGAAGGAATTCCTTCGGACATAAAGTATAAAGGAATTCATCCCTTGAATTCCCTTGGATTTCTTTTGCCTTAGTCTTTTTTTAAAATAAAAACTCTAACCCTTTCAAGCATTTTATGCCCTCTGAACTTGGTTTATTTTACCAATAAAAGTCCTCCAAAATAGTTTATTTGCTCTGTCAAACCTGATAACACATCATGGAGCTCCTTAAGACGTTTGAGCCACAGAACCTACACTCAACTTTGAGAACTCTTATGAAGTTAGTACCTTTTGCAAACTCTTGTATAATCACTCCTTTGAACCCTGCCTATACTTGTAAATGCTTGAAGTTAAGCCTTTTTGCATGCCAAGAGAAAAAATGAGTTGTAAAAGTATACTTCTGCATTATCCTCATGTCTAAGCGTGGAAATGGAAAGAGAAGAAAAGGGAGACTAATTTTTGGTCTGTAGGACCAAAAAATGGTAAAAAATAACAAAGAAGATGGAATAAGTTGAAGACCTCTTCACCAAACTCGAAGAAGGCAATGTAGAAGTGGACACCATTTTTTGCAACTTCATGGACCAGGCGAAGGTCATCAATGCACACTTCAAGAAATTGAAGAAGGAAAAAGAGGCCTTGCTCCAATGTTCCTCCATGGTTTCAAGGATAGAATGCATGTAGGTGATGGTGTAAGTCAACTCCCTCAATGCCCAATTGAAAACACAAGAGCAATACCTAGATGTAGTATTTTGTGTATTTCAGACAAAGGCCAATGAGCAGGGTGAACTCCTAGATGGAGGAGTGAGGAGGGAATAGATGTACTTGATTTGGAAGTAACATACACAAAAGTAAATGGTGCCATTAAGGAGTTGAAAGGCACCATCCAAGGATTTGAAAATTTTAAGAAGAGGATCTACAGTAGGGTGCACCCAAATTCTGTGCACCTAAGGCGCTTCAGGGTTAGTCTAGGGTAGACTAGCAATTTTGTATGGAGTGATGTTGGAGCCCTTTTTGAGAAGGCTAGATCTCATGCTAGCTAAGACCAACCCCAGTGCACAAAGACCAATGGAGGAAGTGAAGGATCCTTTTCGCACACCTTGGCACTGATTACATTGACTCCCAAAGTCCCCATGCCAGCTAGCTAATGGTTGTAGAGTGTTATAATTATTGAGGCATACCTGCCCTATCCTACACATGATGGTTCAAGGCTTGAGAAGCATAGAGATATAAGTAGTGGATTAGGTAGGCGTATAGCCCTAATTGACATCCTGACAGCTGACATGCACCCTGGTTATCCTATATAGTGTAATGGAGCTGACAAGCTCTCACCTACCTATCCTTCGACATGTGCCTATCCAGTCAGCAGAAGAGTGGCCAATGCTTATATAAAGAAGGCAACCTACAAGAGCATAGAGAGATTATTTTTTAACAGTGAAACTCTAGAAAATTTGAGAGTGATAGAAGGTTTAAGCATTGAATGCTAAATAGTAGATGTAAGCCATGCTTGTCTGTGAGCCTCTGGCATTAGTAAAATTAGGATTGATCAATAAAGGCTACTTCTAGTGATTGTAATGTAAATAAGATATTAATGGATGAATATAGATTGTTGATGTTATATGTTATTATGTTGTAGATTGGTTGAGTTGTGAAGTTCCCTCCCCATAAAGAATGTTAATCAACTGGGACTCCACCTTGGTAGTAAGTGGTACCTTCGTGTCACTTATCCCTCTTACCCACTGCAAAAGGCCCTCGTGCTAGATCCATTTTCAATGGACTTATCTCTTTGAGCCTCTGTGCTAGAGACCCTATGAATCCCTTGAACCACTAGACCCCAGACCACCCTCAGCTGCACCATGACGTAATTATCCCAACACAGACTTGGTCCCTTCGTTGTCTTACTTCAAATGAGCGCATAAGGTTCATGCCTTATGTGAAACTGATGCCAATGTGCCAATATGTTTAAATGGTGTGTGCCAAACCTTGCTCCCCTTGTGCCTAACTCCTTTAATCCTATAAATTATTGATAAGTAGAGTTACATGCATGATTGAACATTGTGCCTACTTAAATGACAGTTTACTACAACACCTTTACATCAAGTTGCACATTAGCATATATAGGAAACAAGATGGGGCCACCTCCAAATACCATAAGATCCCATTCTATGCCATCATGGCCTAAAATAGTTACAAATTCAATCATTACAATGATGCCCATATAAAAAGACAAGGAAGAGAGAAAGGGCCCACAGTCTTGAGAGAACACCCCTCAGATGGAACACAAAGGTCTTCAAGTTGAGTTCAGTGGGGGACCACTTCTCAATTGCTCTAAGACATCTTGCTAAGTTGTCAGTGTGTATGCCACCAAGTTGTCTTCCTAATCCAACTTTGGCAAATTCAAAAATGGCTCTCGAAAGGTCACCTCTGCCTGAGTCAACAACCTGTCATGAACTTTGAGAGGGGATTCCAGTGAGAATTTCACCTTATTGACATGGATTATGATGGTGATCAATTGTGTGGCAAGCTCCAAGATATATATAGCTCTGTCTGTTTTGGATTTTGTCACCTTTATCTTCATTATTGCCTTAAAGTCGCTAAGATGGACCCTAAACTCGTCAAAGATAAGCAATGTGCCATTCAGTTGGAAGAGGATTGTGATGTTGACCTCTTTGAAATATGCAAAGATCTAGTCCTTGCTCTTCTCCAAGGGACTGATGATGGCTTGGATGTCCCTGAGCTAATCTTCAAGTGAGGTCCTCATGGTCCCTATGAAAGTTTGATACAAATTCATATAAATGAGAGACATAAACTTGAGTTCTAGTAACATCCCCTTGTTGATGACCATTGCCATATTTTTGCACTTATTATCCACTCAGATAATTCTCTCTAGATACTGTTGTGCTATATGGAAGAGGAAATTGCTCTTTGAAAAAGCCTTAGTCACCTTTCCAAGGGATTTAAAACTATTGTACCATAGCCTCTTCAACCTTGCTAATCAGACCAATCATAAATGAGCTCCTCACGTAGGACTTCAAAGTCCTAATTTGGTCCCTACGATCCTCCATTATCTTCTCTGTGAGCTCATTGGTGGCCTTAATCATAGAGACTGGGTTCTCTACAATCTTTTCTTCTCCTACAACAATCCTCTTTGTGAGAGAGAAAAGGTCATGCTCTGTCCTCTAGATGATAGGGTCCTCATTCTGTGTAAAAGTATATGTGAGCACCCTCTTCATTTTGCCTGAGTCTCTATCAAATTGTAGTTGGATTTTTAGGTCCCCATGATAGACCATTTCTGGCCTTTGTGAACTTGAAGCCTCAATGGGACCCATCCATCATTATTCAGCCAAGGTAGTAAAAGATGAGGTAGCAGGGGTGGTGGTAATTGATGTGGAAGGTGGAGGCATGGATGGAGGAGGCACGAAAAAAGGTGGGGAAAAATGGAGTGAAAAGTGGGGAAGGTGGCATGAGAGCAAAGGGAGGAGCTACCATAGGTGCCCAAGTGAACATGTGAGACCTCAATGAGTCCAAGGTCATGAAGCCTTGGGGACCAATTGTGCGAGGGAGTTATGTGTTCAACATGAAGGAGAATATTCGATGGTTGAATCCAATTCCTTGGGGGCCCTATGTGATTGATAAGGGAGCTTAAAAGGGATTTGCATATGAAATTGGAGGCTCAAGGAGTGGTTGAAGTGAAATCAATGTTGGCTACTTAGTAACCTTTTGCTTAGACCTTCTTTGTGGTGTCATTGAACTTGAAGGGAGAGTCTCGAATGGAACCTATGGAGGCATTACAATCATTCTTGGAATTGTTGAAATGCTAGAAGTTGTAGGAGTAAAGGAGCTAACAGTCACATGAGCCACTAGAGTAGGAGGAACTTATGGTGATGGGGCAATTGTGACTGCAAGGGCTAATCAATAATGTAGGAGCAAAAATAATTTGAGTTAGACCATGAGTTGAGCCAACTTGTGAGGATGGACTAAGAGTCACTGATGGTGTAGACCATCCTAGTTGGGTCGGAGAAAACCAAAATTTGACTGCAATATACATAAGAGGAACTAGGGCACTAGGAATACCAAACATGCTTGAAGCCACAGGAAAGGAATGCAATTGGACATTTGTTACCACAGGGGCAAAGGGAAACACACTAGGGGTGGGTCGAGTTGGAAGGGAGAAACCCAAGGGAGATGTAAAGGGTTTCTAGAAAACACCATCAGTAGGGGAAGGAACCTCAAGGGAAGCCATAGACTAGTCCCTAATGGGACTAGACTCTGGACTGCTCTCAAAATGAAAGGCATGGGTAGCCTGGGGCTAGATTATTTGAGGAATTGATATGGGTGGAACTGATGTCAAGGCCAATGGAATAGTGGATGCAACTAGGACTCCCTATAAGATTTTTTGGGTGAGCCTATTTGCAATCATCAGGCCCTTAATGATTGGAATTATGGAGATTTATGTGGAGGGGATTGTTTCACTGGAGGTTGTTTTAGGGGAGTCAAGTTTCCTAGAATGTTGGTGAAGCTTGAGTTTGGGCCTTTTGTCAGATCATGACCTTAAGATTTGCAATCACCTCTGTATCATTCACTAGGTTGAGGTGAATTACATCATTAAGATGGCCCTCATGGCAATAAATGGTGTTGAGGTGTCCCCGATGCTTCTCCATGTGAGCATGCACCAAGCCATGAGGATCCCACTGTTTACTTTTAGCCTTTCCCAAGTTGAATAAGTCTTTGTGTTGAGTCATCACTTACAGTACTTGTAGACTTTTGTATTTATGGTGGCCAATGACCATAAGGAATGTTGGGTAGGGATTTTATATTCTACCTATATAGAAACCTAAGATGCCATTAACCAATTGCCAAGTTATTTCCTACTTTGCGAGGTGGTTTAGGACTATGTAAGGCAATAAGAGAGTAGGCCCTAGAATACCTTCCACCCTGATTATGGTATGATATTTATAGTACCAGTATGCTCCAATGGGATGAAGTGAATCCTACATCTCCTTTGAGATCCTTGACATCGGCCTCTCATTGATGGCACGATACACAATGGGGTAGAAGTGGTCACAAATGTCTTGGATGTGATTCTGAAAGTGGTGAATGTAGATTTTGTAAAACACTACATGCACCACCAAACCTCGTTGGTACCCACATATGGAATATTGTATGCTTGAAGTCCATGGTGGTATAAACAACATCCATGATGTAGGACATCATGTAGAAATTGCCTTTGGCATAGGCTTTGCTCACTTGTCAAGTGACTTTGAATGTGAAGATTCTCCCTAAATATGGGACTTTCTCTCCCTTCATAATGATGCTGAGGATGAGAACCCATAGATTATTGATGTGCACCACATTGTTTGCCCCATAAAATCAATTTGGAAATAGCATGTCTGTGTGCACTCCCTCAAAAAACATCTTGATCATGTATGCAGTAATGTCTTCCTTGTTGACCCATATGTTTGTGTCCTTAGCCTAGTCCTTGAGGACTTCATGGATGTTGTGAGTCTTAGCCAAAGTGGCTACGAACTCCTTGTCATAGGAGATTGTGTAATCTAGGAGGTTGTAGTATTGCTTAAAGGTAGGCCATAGATGTCTATGATTTTAAATTTATTTTTGATGAGTATATGATATCCATACTGCACTTGGAAGATAGTAGTAGGTTACCAAAGAGGTCTACACATGGGAAGGCTTCTAACTTGGTAGTCACTTTGTGTAGGATCGAGACCCTAAGGGATATCAAGTTAGTGGTGAACTCCACATCATCATCCTTTGTTTCATCATCGCTACTAGGTAGATGTATACCTTCAATGGTTTTGAAGATCTCATTGTAATGCTTGTACCTCGTGTTTCCTTGTAAGAACATGGTGTCCTAAAACTCTTGCTCTAGTTTGGAGTTTGAAGTTGAGGCGACCATCTATGAATTTATTCTTTGTGTGCATAATCTATCAAGGGTGTATTTTGGGCTCTGGAAGGAAATTAAGGTAGAGTTTATAATGATTTGGATGCATAGAAGATAGATAATGGTGTGCTCAATCCAGATAGGACCTTATAGAGCTCCATGATATTTTTTGCATTTATAGCTTTAGATGCTCACATCATGTGAAATAAACTTTGAGTTGATGACACACCTTAAATTAATCATTTCCTAATTTGGCATTAATTCAAATTTTTGAAAAGCAGTCTCACTTAGATTGGTTGGCAATGATGGGACTCCTCCAGCTGCCAGATCATGATTTCTCCTTGTCGAGCTAATAAACATAAGGAGCGTGGTAGGCACATGCTTAGTTTATCCCTCATGATACTTTCAATTTTATTAGGGTCATCCACATGTTAATTGGAGAGTAGTGAGCTCACCGAGTACTATGCTAACTAGGCACGACAAGGGGGATTTATTTTGACAGTTATGCCTATATGAGTTGGCTGCTTGAATTATGAATTACAAGTGGCACTCTGTGATTGGGTTGAGGTTTGAATTGTACCATTTTGTGACTCATTTAGGCCTCTCGAGGCTCTGACACCTCTGAGAGCATGGAGACACATGACACCTCCTCACTAGATCGTGCCTCTCGAGGCTCTGACAGCTCTGATACCTCTAAGACGCGAAAACACATGACACCTCCTCATTGGATAGGGATTCTCGAGGATCTAACAATTATGACACCTTTGAGAGCATGGAGACACATGGTGCCTCCTTATGGGATTGGGACTATTGGGGTTTTGACATCTTTGACAACTTTAAGAGCATGAATACATGGGGCACTTCCTCGTTGGATCAGGTCTCCCAGGGCTCTGACACCTTCAAGAACACGAAGACATGTGGTGCACCCTCATTGGATCAGACCTCCCAAGACTCTAACAACTCTAACACCTCTAGGAGCATGGAGACATGTGGCACTTTCTCATTAGATCAAGCCTCATAAGGATTTGATACCTCTGACACCTCTAGTAGCATGAAAACACGTGGTGCCTCATTGGATTAGGCCTCACATGGATTCGACAACTCTTGCACCTTTTGGAGCACGAAGACATGTGCCACCTCCTCATTGGATGGCTATCAGGGCCCTGACAACTCTAACACCTCTGGGACTTACAAAAAAATGAAAAAAAAAATTAAGTCATTTAAAGAGTCTTGTAAGCAAATAGACGCTTCCCTGTCAACCAAAAGGCTTCTAGGAGAGTGTCAACTTGGACTTTGCGAGAAGCTTGCACATGGATTTCATGTAGTGCCCCAAAACAACTTAAGTATAAAAACACTTAAAGAATGTAATGGTATCAATTCATTGAACGTGAATAGCTGTGAAAGATGCTTAAATATACAAGTGGGATATTATCAGAGTTGTAAAAAATGTTAAGGATCGAATTGGGCTCCATATACAATGAAGAATTTTTGAATTTTTGGGGGATATAGAGGTCCAATTTTCTTCTACAAAAAGGGACATATTGGTCACAACAACTTGCATATAGGAATTTTATCGCATAACTAGTTACGTGGACTCCGTCACCCCTTATTTTGTCTATCCATTCTTCCAATTTGTAAATATAAAGACCAAATAAAATGAGTGATAGTGGACATCCCTATTTAACCCCTATATCACTATTGAAGCATTTAGATAATCATGTGTGTTCTAATCTTGGCTCTAACATGCTCATAGGGTTGATGGAATATTTCTAAATATTCTTTTGGAACTCTAAGTTCCTCCATCCTTCCCCACAACTTGTTTCCGGGTACTATGTCAAATTATTTCTTAAAGTTAATGAAGCAACAAAGAACAACTCTTTTTTTGTCCCATAATTTTTCAATTAATGCTTGAAAGTGATGTAATGACATATTGTTGAATGCTTTGGTATGAAGCATGCTTGCCTTTTTGCCCTCTTTCCTTATTTTTCAACCCAATAGCTAATTTTACGTTCGACATAATTCCAAATAGTTTTTCCATGAGAGGGTTGATCATAAAGTTCTATAGTTTGCTAGGTTGTTAACCTCTCCATTTTTAAAAAGAGGTATGACTAGGCTAGTGGTCCACTTCGGGTAAATCTTCTTGAGCAATGCTATTTAAAATGTCTCTTATGTGAGTTGTCAAGATGTCAATCCTCTAATTTAAACATTTAGCGTAGAACTCATATATCCCGCGCTTTATTGTTTGCTATCCTGTTGATACCTTTTTTTAACCTTTCTTGTAGTAAACGACTTTGCTTATGTGTAGATTTTTGGGTGTGTCCTTATCTTCTCCACACTCATAAAGTTGTTGTCATATCCCCTTTTCACATAATTTTAATAATGAATAAGATTGTCCAAATAGTGATTTTAATCATTTGAAAATATAAAGCAATTTAATTAATTATTAAAATAGAACTATTTTGGATAATTATTCGAATTACCAAAAAAATGGTTTTAACCATTTAAAAAATTAAAATAATTTTAATTATTTTTCTAAGGGGTTTTATAATTAATAAATTGCTTGAAAAATAATTTTTATCACTTTAATTATTAGAGCAATTTAATTAATTATTTAAGCAAGGACTTAATATAAAATAATTATTTAATTTGTAAAAAAATAATTTTAATTACTAATTTATTAAGACAAGTTATTTAATTAATTCAAAAAGGTCTAAAGTGAAATTAAAAGAAATATCAACTTGAAAGCTAAAGTAAAAGAAATGAAAAAATATTTTAAAAAGGGCAAGTGAGGCTTATGAGGTATTTTACCTCCTCAAGGTGGTTCACTTTTCTTTAGAAGGTACAAATGCAAGATGAAGATCACAATTGAAGACATTGAATTTGATAATTGTTTTTTCATGCTTGAAGAAGCTATTGGGATGCATGCTCAATAAGTGTTCGCAGATTTGGTGTTGATCATTCTATAAAATGTGTCTTTTGACACCACTTTTACCAAAAGAGGTTTTGTTATTTGCCCTAGAGTGGGGTGATTTGCTTTGAGAGGCTATTGCAAGGTTTTGGTGGATTATTTGAGGTCCATTTGATGCATAATAATTTTGATTATCATTTGTATTAATTTTTTAGGTGTGATGACTTGTTTGAGATTGAAATATTTGATGTTTGAAGAGGTAAATTCTGAAAACTAGGGTTTTCAAAAATTTGAAGCAATTTTTGGTGGCCTTTCTATGGAAATTTTTTTTTTAAATTATTTTTATTTGATCATCCTTATTTTTGTGATCAATTTGAGCTCTTATTTGCATCATAATTTCAGATATTGGGGGACTTATGAATTTTTGAAGTTTTTAACTGTTCATAGAAAATAATATTTGTTGAGGGTAGATTAGCAAAGGTTTTGCCTAGATTTAATTATTGCATCAATTTTTTAAATATTGATGATTGGATTGGACTAAGCTTGAGCATGGATCAGAGTGGAAAAGAAGGATTTCAATTCAACTAGTGTGGTGCTAAGGTTTGAAGGATTGAAACATCCATTTCAAGGTCTTTCTTCTTTGCAGTAAGAGCCATTGGTGGCCAAAATCACAAGGTATTTATTTGCCATTCATTTCAAGGTGAATTGAAGTTAATTTTCAATTTGAAGGTATAATTACAACAGTTAAAGTTTGTTGATTTTACCAAATTCAGAATTCAAAAATTATGGATTTTAGGAGAAACCCATTTTTGTTTAAACAATGGTATCAAAGCACCAATTTTTTCTACTTGTGAGGTTTGGTAAAAATATTTGGTGTTATTATGGAAGAAAAGGAGAAAAAAAAGCTCTACAATGTAGATAGAATGCTAGGGGACCTATACCAACCAGTGGAAGATGTAATCAACACCTTAAAAGAAGTAGAAAAAAAGTTATCCAAGGTAGATCAATCACAATATGAGTCCATGGAGTGGGTGATACAACCCTCAAGGATTACTTGGTTCAACATGAATTATTGTAAGGTACAGATGAGGAGGTAAGGCTCTTGGTTACTAGTTGTATTAATAAAGTTTTAAGACTAATGATTCTCAAAGTTCCCTAGAGTGATAAAATTACGAGGGAGATATTTTCATTGATTGTGGAGGGCTTTCAAGATCTCCAAGAGGACAAAGGACACTCCTTGGCTAGAAGGGTCAACATCCTGGAAACTATGGATTCAACTAGGTCATGTATTTTGATATTAGATATGGAGTGTGATGAACTTATTGTTAAGATGTTTCAACATTTTTTTGCAATTGCTAGTAAGAATCCTCCCAAAAATGTTGTAGCTTCTATTATAAGAATCTTGACCTTGACACTCAATGAGAGTGATGATTTTTTGAAGCCATTATTATCTATCTTGTTGACAGGTTTGGGGCTAGAAAAGATTTTTTTTTCAATTGCACATATGTTGTTTGAAAATATTGCAATTGATCGTGAGGAAAATTTGAGGCCTTATTTGATAGTGGAGCATGTAGAGGAATAGAGTAATGAACTACATGGAGAGTTGGAAAAAAGAAATGAAGGGATAACCCTTCATGAGGGTTCCTACGAAGAGGCCAACAAACTAAAAAAAATTAGATTTGAAGGAGGAAGGTGAGCTACAAAAAGATGACACTTTGGAGCAGCCTAGAATAGAAATTTGTGAGAACCAAAAATTTGAGTTTTTGGAGCAGCAAAGAGGGTTGCAAATGATGGATGAAAATGAGGAGATGCTAGGTGCTTTGGGGCAGCCAAGTACCCCAAACTTTGGTATTCAAAAAAATGATGTTGAAGAAGCCAAAGAAAAAGATATTCATAGAAAGGTATGAGTTGGATGATGATTTTTATTTGGTATCTAATAATTGTTCAAAATTGTTGCATGACTCTAGATTTGATAAAATAGTTTGGAAAGAACAATTTTTAATCACAAATAGGCTTCTTGATAAATCAATGCCCAATGAGGTGAGGGAATGCTTGAAGGCAATGATTGCTGATTTTTATTCAACCCCAATCAAATATGCAATAAAAGTAATAAAATCAGGAGTTGCAAGGGTTGCCAACCATGAAGAAGAAATGAGGGACACTAAGAGTAACTCTTCCTTATCAATTTGTGGGTTGAACATGACAAGCTTTTGTTATCGTTGTGAAATCCAGGTGAGCACTATAAACATGATTTTATTATTTTATTTTGTTGTGAAACGAAGGACAAGGTTTGGATCCTCATGGAAAAGGGCTTAAGCAAGAAGCACCATGATCCAAGAATCAAGGGAAGGGCTGTAAGTAATACATTCATTAATGTTTTTCACATTTTTAGTTTGCTTCTCACTAAGCTTTTTGTTTCCATGAAAAGTGTTGGCCCTAGGAAGGTATGCCTCTCACACCTCAACACCTTAGAAGTGACTTCTACATGTATGAGTGGTTTTCCAGCCACTATTAAGGGAATGCTAAAGAAGAAAAAGACATGCTACAACCATGATATAAAAAAGCTAAGACACCACAAAGGAGCCCATGTCATGCTCATGAGGCATGATGAAATGATTGTAAAAGTGTTATTAAACACTAATGTTTTCATTAATTTGTTTGCTTCTTGTGTAGGATCACTAGAGAAATCATGTGCTATGAATACAAAGAATGCAAGAAAAGTTGTAGTCGCCATACTTGAGCAACCAAGGGAAGGTAGAAAAAATTACCCAACCTCATGTTTGAAGAGGATGATAAAAAATAAGAAAGAATGAAATGAAACGAGGCGCTGCAGTTGTTGATCATGTACAAACTATGACATTAAGGGCATTTCGGTTTCCTACATCTTTGGTAAGTGTAGCAAATTCTGAGTGTTGTCATGCATGTATTGGGAGGGATGAAATGAGAGTTGATTGCCAAGGACTACCCAAAAATTACTTTGGGTAACACCTTATTCCTTCTTGAAGGGTGGAAATGTGTTAAGGTGTGGAGCTAAA
Organism: Torreya grandis; assembly: GCA_037957365.1. Taxonomy (NCBI): domain Eukaryota; kingdom Viridiplantae; phylum Streptophyta; class Pinopsida; order Cupressales; family Taxaceae; genus Torreya; species Torreya grandis. The sequence goes on along the minus strand of JARHVA010000137.1, from coordinate 2,647,436 downwards.
AGCTTCAACTGTTTGCAGACACAAGAAGAGGATGCTGAAGAACCAGAAGCACCGGTGTCGGCAGCATGACCGACGTCGGTCAGATGCAGTGGAGAAGGAGACCGGTGACGGTAGATGGTCGGTCGACGTCGGCAGCACCAGACAAGCAGGGACCGGCGTCAGTCGCCTGTGTATTTCCAGAACTGCTGTTGACGAATAGTCAGTTAAGTGAAGCGAGTGTTTGCATGTCAAATGACTAATTATAGTCATGAGTTGCGTATCTAATTATTGTAACTAGAGTTCTATTTTTGTAAGCATGGGATCCTATTTAAAGACCCATAAGGCATGTATTGTAATTATCAAGAAGGCAAGTAAAAGCATTGAAGCAAGCAAGGTCAAGGAGATCTACAGGAGTAAGGTCAAGGAGATCAGCTGAAGCATTCAAAAAGGGATAGCAACTCAGGTTGTGGAGTTGGTTTTGTGTTGAGCAAGAGAGAGGGAAGAAGGTCTTGAGGTGTGGCAAGCCTTTGAGGTGGAGGAAGAAGTGGCATCTTTCTTATTGTATTTTCTTCTAGTAATATTTAATACAAGAGTGTGTATTGTCTCTCAAATTCTTTGCTATCTCAAGTTTCTAGTTACTTTATCATTCTGGTATAATTTCGTGTTTAATTGCTTATAAAAAAGTAATCAATTGTGCTTCCGTTGGATAAGGGGTCACCTAACAGTTAGTATCAGAGCATATTGATTGTTGTAGGTCTTTCTCCTGACAAAATGGAGGTGTTTTAAAGAAAATGAGACCCCTCTTTAATTTTGAATGGGATACAAATACAAGTAGTTGTTCACAAGGTTTGAATGGCAAGAAAATTTGGTCCTTTTGCTTACAAAAGAATGATAAACACAACTAGGCTTACATGTGGATTCTTTTGGGTTTTCAAAAATAATTTATTTTGCATATGGCGGCCAAGGGGAAGAGCTGAGAAAAGAGGTATGAACTCTCAATTTTTTAATTTAAAAATTGTTGAGTCAACAAAACAAATCTAGCCACCAAGTGAGGTTAAAAATTTGAAAAATTGGAGCATGAGACAACCCGAAGGGAGAAGGATGAATGCATGAATGAACTATGAACTTTATTACTAGGAAAATTCAAAGTTAAGAAGGCAAGAACAACCACATCATGAAAGAGAGAGCTTTGATTTTTTTTACATATTCCAGCGTTTAGCAAGTTCTGAAAATGCTCACGATTGGGAACACTTCATGCATGAAGAAAGGTGGGAGAACACAAGAAAGGTACAACCTTCTCTCATGGTTAAAATGAAACTTTTGTTAGACTTGAATTGTGTTCCATATGTGCACAGAAATATTGATAATGGGGAACAAATGGAAAGATTACATTTTCGATTTGAAAATGGTTTGGTATGACATTCTTTATCATTGGGGATATATCACGCTATGCTTTTTGGCAAAAATTATTCCACTTAACAGGTATAAGAGCAAGGCTTTTTGAGCACTACAACATGTTTTACCATTTGGATGTAGTAATTGAGCATATGAGCTTGCATTTGCTTGAGGGCAAACAAATTTGGGAAGGAAAGACTATCATGTCCTATTTTCATATAATTTTAAGAATTAATAAAATTGTCCGAATAGTGATTTTAATTATTTGAAAATATAAGACAATTTAATAATTTTTAAAATAGATATTGGATGAATTACCGAAAAAGTGGTTTTAACCTTTTAAAAAATTAAGGTAATTTTAATGATTATTTTTAAGGGGTTTTATAATTAATAAATTACTTTATAAATGATAATTATTTAAGCAATGAGCTACTAAAAAATAATTATTTAATTTACCAAAAACTAATTATAATTACTAATTTATTAAGGCAAGTTATTTAATTAATTCAAAAAGACCTAAAACGAAATTAAAAGGAATTTCGGCTTGCGAGCTAAAAAAAATGAAATAAAAATATATTTTAAAAAGGGCAAGTGAAATTTATGAGGTATTTTACATATTTTAAAAATGGCAAGTGAAACTTATGAGGTATTTTACCTTCCCAAAATGGTTTGCCTCCCTTTGAAAAGTACAAATACAAAGTGAATATCATAAGTGAAAATATGTTAAATTCGATAATTATTTATTCATGTTTGAAGAAGCTATTGAGATGTATTCCCAATATGTATTCACAGATTTGGTGTTGATTATTCTACAAAAAATATCTTTTGACGCCCCCTTTGCTAAAGGAGGTTTTGTTATTTGCCCTAAAGTGGGACAATTTGGTTTGAGACGCTATTAGAAGGTTTTGGTGGATTATTTGAAGTACATTTGATGCATAATAATTTTGATTATCATTTGTATTAGTTTCCCAAGTGTGATGACTTGTTTGGAATTGAAGGATTTTATGTTTGAAGAGGTGAACTCTGAAAACTAATATTTTCAAAATTTTGGAGAAATTTTCGATGACAATCTCGTGGAAGGAAAATTTTGAAATTATTTTTATTTGTTAGTCTTTATTTTTGTAATCAATTTAAGCTCTTATTTGCATCATAATTCTAAATATTGAGGGACATGAATTTTTAAAATTTTTCATTGTTCGTGAGAAATAATATTTGTTGAGAGTAGATTTGCAAAAGTTTTGTTTGGATATAATTATTGCAATAATTTTTTTAATATTAGTGATTAGATTGGACTAAGCTTGAATAGGGATTAGAGTGGGAAAGAAGGATTTCAATTCAGCTAGTGTGACGTTAAGGTTTGAAGGATTGAAACATTCATTTCAAGCGCTTTCTTCTTTGCGACAAGATCCATTGATGGCCAAAATCACAAGGTATTTATTTATCATTTATTTCAAAGCAAATTGGAGTTAATTTTCAGTTTGGAGGTGCAATTACAACGAGGGTTTGTTGATTTTACTAAATTCAAAATTCAGAAATTGTGGATTTTAAGAGAACCCCTTTTTGTTTAAATCATCTCATTTGGGGACATTACAGTGGTCTTGCTTACTCTAGCCACTACACTGATGTGATATTGTTCTTTATTTGCTTTTTACTTGTTTGTAGCTCTTTCCAAAAAATGTTTAGGGTCACGTTTCCCAAGCCATATCAACATTTCCCACCTTATTTTCATGTATTCTTTTTTTTTTTTTGTTTTTACCAGTTGCATGTACAAACAGTTTAGTTTTAGAAGAGAGGACTAAGGATAGAGCCCTTCAATTTTAAAAGGCTTTTTCTTGGAGAAAGCTTGTTTAGTATTTATTTGGAATTGAGACCAACACTTTTAAGTAGTCGAAGAGTGTGGATATACTTGCCCTAGAACATCCAAAATTGCTCATAGACATGAACTGAAAGTTACAAGAAACACATGCTCTTAAATATGTTTCATTGGACCCATCACCAAAAGTGGCTTCTTGTGATGTACGATGTATTACAGCTGAATTAGGGGAGGTTTGAGGCTCTAAATTAGGAATTTGCCACTTGAAAAGTGAGAGGATCTTCTCCCCCTTTCCTCACATCAGTGCCCAGAGACTCGTTTCTAAGATTCTCCTAAGGTGTATCAGTTTGCAATATGTTTTAAATAACGGTTTTTACAATCTTCAAATTGTGCACAATATATTAAGATGAATCACATATAAACTTGACATGGTATTCTATTTGCTCCAATGTAGAATAGTACATATTTGAGTAAAACTGTACGATGATAAATTTTTATCCCACAATTGTTTTAATCACATTTTTTATACTTTATGCTGCATGAAGTGTCCTCATTAAATATACACAATTGACATATACACAATTATTTTGTCACTAACAAACAATATCAATGGAAAAACTTCCCCTTATAATTACAAAGAATAATCAAATTTGCTTTCTTCAAATGAAATGAACCGACTTATAGATATAACACCAACATTTTTTATTAACAAAGATATCTTCAATAAATCTATGGAAAAGAATCTTGTGATTTTTGGGAAAAAATAATAATATTGTATCCCTCTCACATTGGTTTAATTGTTGAAATAGGGCGTTGCATTGCAAATTATAAGCTTAAATCATGGGCCGAATATATTACATTGCAATGCCCTGAATTTATAACCTAACAAATAGTACAATCATGAAATCCTTCTCATAGGAATATCCAAATCCTAAAATAGCCTAATTGTGACAAACTAACAAAAAGATAATACCAAACTAACAATATGCTATATTCAATGATCTTTAAATATTGAATAATGTCCACTATATCTAACACAAATGACTCATATTCAAACCTATTATCCCTGATCATGATAAACCCACGTAAACTGCACGTATTACAAACAGAGTTGACAGAATTACATATTATCCCTCGTCAAGGTATAATTCTCACTCTACTTCGTCTTTTCAAGCTAATTGCATGGCATTGTAGGAAACTTCTGGCATGCCTACTAAAGCAGATGAATTCCTTATAACAAACCATGGCATTGCATTGTAATAAACATTTGGCATGCCTACCAAAACAGATGGCTGCCTTCTAACAAACCATAATTTTCTATTTTAGTTTTCAGCTACACAACCATTATCTTGTTGTAATTTATTTTCCACTTCCGCTTAGCTGATATGTTAAGAGAACATGCAAGAGACACTCCAATTTCTCTTCATCCATTCATCCTGCAAAGCAAGAGTTTCAAAGATAGTTTAGAAAAAATGTGCCTATTACAGTAATCTGGACATTACAAAGAAGAATACCTATCATCAAAAATTTGTCAAACCAATCACTGGCTTCTTTAACCATGAAAGGTGTTATCCAGTGCCCAACGCCAGATTCTGCAATAAACTGGATTTGACAGAATATTTGTTGTAAGCTCTTCATCTTGAAATCAAAACCAAATCATAGCAAAACTTCCATGCCATCAAAAGAGGCATCCATCAGTATAAAATGTAACCAATGCAAATAATGCTGGACACCCAAATCCCTCTAAGTACTATTGTGGCATACACACCTCAAAATTTTCAAAAAGCATGTCTGAAAAGAAATACTCAGAGTCAATCATCAGGAAATAACAGTTGGGTTTTACAACCCTTAACAAGATCATAGTAATGATTAAAAAGTACACCAGACTAGGAGCCATACTTCTCCATTCATTTACTCTGAAAATAGCAGAACAGTACAATTACTTGTGACTAATCACCGATCGCCTAAAACGCCGTGCCGAGTAATTTTCAGAACTAGGGTCAAGGGTAATAACATGTGATTATCATAAAAACTTGTTGCCATTTTTTGAATTACTCGGGAATAACTCATGAGTTTTTTAATTGGCTCAGAAATTTTATTATTTTTCAATTTTACACTTAGGTTGTCAGGTTTTCTCCATTTTAATCTCCAGTAATTGAATTCCATTTACACTTTTAGCTTACCTGTAAATGGAATGCCAGACACGTGGTCTTGAAAGTTCCATAAAGCATTCCTCATCCAATTATCATATCCAGCATTCAAGACTATATCAATACACTTATACATGAGCTGCCAATACTTACACTCAGTTTGATTTGTCTCCAAATCAAATCAATAGGGAGAGGGAAAAAATGGCATATCATCATAAGAAAACTGTACGAATCATCATGCACAAGGTTGACATCCATTACTATCCTAACACAGTTGAAAGCATTCTTCATTAAACAAATTTACAAGCCTCCTGTCAGAGACTAGAGTGAAGAATACAATGAAATCCTATGAAATAAAAAGATAAGATATATACCTTGAACTTATCTGAAATATTATCCTTACTATAGACCTCCTTTGCTCTAGATATTGGTTCTTCCAAACCTTCCACGGGACATCGAGGGTCCTTTTCACCTGTCAGTATTACTTACTATCACTTTAGTAGTGCTTCAAAATACAGCTTTTAGATAGGCTATATGCCAACATCATCACCTCAACATACTAAAACAAACAATTATACCATTCAGAATCAAGAGTGGACGTGGCACTATTGATGGAATAGAGTTTGGAGCATCAAATTTATCTGTTAATCCAGGGGCTATTTTGTACCAAACCTGATTCATGAAATCATTAAACAATATCAAGATTTAGAAAAGCGACAAAAAAACAATTCATAGGCTGCCACCTCCTCCTGGTGCTTCAGCTTGTGCTTGATACTGCTCTGTTAGTATTTTCAATTTTGTTGATTCTTCCATTGTTTGGCTTTGATGCTTGCTTTCTGAAGCTTTCATTTTAATGGGCCATGAATACCTACCGACAACCTTTTTATTGTAAACCATCACTTGCACTTTTATCTTTATTTTTTGATTAATGAATATGATGATGTCTTTCCAATAGAATGTTTTATAGACAAAGAGCTGAAACGTACACTTTCGACCACTTCAGCATCTATGGAAGACTTGCCAAGATTGGTTTTGGCTTCTGCAACCAAAGAAAACAATAGCAAACATTCAACTGGATAATAAATGAAATCCAAAGAAATGAACTTTGTCTTCAAGCTCACCTTCAAATACATCTTGTATACTTGCAACTCGGGCTTGCCATCTGTTGTTTTCGATAGCCCATCCAAAACCCTGCACATCTCATGCCATTAATCCATTATACAGATCTATCTGCCTCAAATAAATGCTAAGCACAAAGAATGGACTCTATGCAGACCTGAACCCCAATTATTGGAACCACCACAGCATATCGTGGATTGGCGGGAGCAGCAAACCATGCATGCATTCCTTCACAATCATACCAAGTTTCAAACTGATGCTAATTAAATCAAATAATTCAAAAATTTCATCAAAAATTTCCATTTATTTTATGTTAGATCGGCATCATTTAAGAGCTTGACAAATATAAATCATCAAACAAACTTAGGCCTAGCTTTCTGATGTCCATTTAAGATAGTAACTCCGATTAAGGGTCTAAATATTGTGACCATTTTCAAAACATCTAAAACGAGGAACCTGAACCATCTTCCTACTCAATATAGAACTTTAGAAGGGAGAGAAAAACCTCACCTCCTAGTGATTCACCAGTGATTCCTATCGAAGAGGGGTTTATGTCCTCCCTTGCAGAAAGATAATCCATCAACTTTATAAGGTCCCACACCTGTGTGCCACATTCTTCAAAGAATTAACAATCTGATATATAATTATTCTCTACAAGACCTTCGATCATGCAAAAAAGCATATAGCTAGATGATTCATACTGCATCATATAAAGTATTATAAATCTAGTCTACGGATTAAAGTACTCAATCATATAGAAGATTATGCCTCTTATCTCTTACTTCATAACTTGGACTGCAGTCCCTCTTAAAACTTACTACAAATAGCCATGAAATGTTTCAGAAATATAGTCCTCCTTATTAAATCCATTAGAATCAGAACATTAATAGGACCAGTTGCATGACCTCCCTTTACTCTTCAGTCTCTGTGCCTTGATCTTCCCCAAACTTAGATTTCCTTTTCAAATTTCTGCTCACTCTCCCTTTTAATCTTTCTAAATGATTTTGTTTGCCCCTGTTGTGGCATTGTTTGTGCAACATTTCCTATTTCTGCAAATGAAACAACTCAACACCAAAACTCAAACATAATAAGAGCTTGAAAGTTTTCCACGGACATCTCAACAGCTTTTACCATAACATTCAATTCACAAAGGAACTTGAAGACAATGGATCTCTACCATTTATGGATGTCCTTGTCTCAAAGAAGAAGGATGAATCTTTGGAGAGACAGGTATACAGAAAGAGCACCCATACATACCTCTACCTACATGTTGCATATCATCATCATCCTTCATAGAAAATTGGAGTCCTTTACACACTAATAGGACCTCCGGATCTCAGATAGTGACCACATTAAGAAGGAAAAGTGGTACCTAAGTAGGGCCTTCAGACTGAATAGTCATGGAAAGGGGCGGATCTTGAGGGTCTTCAATAACGCACAAAAGAATATTGGATCATAGTGCCAACAGGAGGAGGATCCAGGGGACATGCCCAAAGTATTTCTTCCTTTCAATAAAGACATCTCTTTCAAATTAGAAAGAAATTAAAAATAATTTTGAGAAAGCGTAAGGTTAAATTCATCTTCTTTCCACAAATTAAAATTGGGAGCTTAATCCGGCCATGAAAGACCCTCCTGAACTAAATTTGGCTTGTGGCATTTATCACAATATTTCTTCCTTTCAGTGAAGATATCTCTTTCAAATTAGATAGAAATTAGAATTTTTTTTAAAAAGGCATAAGGTAAAATTCATCTTCATTCCACAAAATAAAATTGGAAGCTTAATTGAGCCCACAAAAGACCCCCTTGAACCAATTTGGCGTGTGGCATTTATGACAATGATTGCATGTTGTGGCCACCCTTATATAGGAGAGACGGGAAGATCATTTCAACAATTATTCAAGAAGCATTGTTCTGATATCCACGGGGATCACACCAAAAGCTCAGCACTAGCAAAACATTATCATAAGCCGCATGATATTTGCATGGATAAAGCAAAAAAACTGGTGAGGGAGGGACACTACATGAAGAGGAATAATAGAGAAGCCATTGAGATAGGAAAATACTCTAACATTCTCAACCGTGACGATGGATTAGAACCTAGTGACACATGGAGACCCATTATTCCCCTCCTCAAATTGCATGACTGATCCAATTAATTATTATATGTTGAATAATATGCCTTTCTCATCCATTTAACATTGTATGTGGGCATTAAATATTGATGGTGGTTATTATTGGTGAGCTATCCATTGCATTGTAACTTGGAGTTATCTATATAAGGAGCCCTCATATGTCTTGTCAGAATACGACCTGATGATGAACCAAAAGTGTGGTTCGAAACGTCAATTATTTTTAAATCCTTATTCACACTTACTCCATAAGTCGTGTTCCCTTAAAATAAGAACTATCTCACTTCTATTTAATCCATTTTGATCCACTCTTGTGCCTTGGCCTTTCTTATATACAACACTTTTCAACCACACCCATCAGCTCCCAGCATTGTTAAATGGTTGATATCATTGTGTTCAGTGGCAGACATCCCATAACATGGGAATATAGGGCACTAAAAAAGAAAGGGCTTCTATTATGTCCATGAACAACCAAAGTAAGTCAATGGGACTCAAAAGTGCAGCAAGTTACAATAGCTAATGAGGAGCACCAGACAAAATCCAAAAACTAAAATAACGTATCTAAAGACTCAAACTAAATTAAAGATTCAGTGCCAACGTGCCCCAGCCAAAAGTGATGCGGCAGTCTGAAGACATGTCAGTAGATCCAACTGTTATGGTCTCCTACCTATTAGTCTCAACATATCATTTACCCAATTGACAAATTCAATGTACACATGAAACTGTGTATGTGTGTTAGAGAGATACGTATACATAGAGAGGAGATAGGATTACCGTGTCAAATATAAAAGGCATGGTTTGGCCAGTTTTCCAGGCAGAAACAAGAGCCTGTATACAGAGAACAGCAGTTAGCCCACCAAAACATATAATTAGATTGGATACCCAAATTTTCTGGGAAACAGCCATCTAACAAGTCTTGATAAAGGTGAATGGTGCAAAAGATTCTTTCTTACATCTTTGTATGCAGTTTTGTACTTTGCTCGCTCACCATGATATCGAGAATCCACTGCAACTGCTATGTATCCCCTGGAAGCATAGGCCTGCACAATATATGGCAAATGTTCAGAAAATAGTTCCGGCCTAAGAACATTTTTCAGATTTCCAAAACCACATTCAAGTATAAGTCATAAGATTAATTGCCAAATTCAGATGAGGCTTAACCACCGAAGATGTTATCTACCTCCAACAATGGCCGCAACCACTCCTTGCATTTATACGAGCAGTGCAGGAAAACAACTGCAGGTCTTTGTTTTAGTTTACTGTCTTTGAGCTTTAGAATCAGTACTGGTAGGCGACCCTGCTCACCTTCCTGAGATTTGAATATGTTAAACATAAAAGACCAAATAATAAGTTTGGCACTTGTGCTTAAAAACAGTGTTAAGAGAAGCACAACAATATAAAGTTTTACCTTGTGATAGGGAAGCCCTATATTTCATACATAGAAGCAGGCAATATAAATTTTCTTGAGTCATATCCAATGAGTGTAAGGAAATTTGAATCTTATTTTTTAAAAGTTCATCTTTTATTCCTTTATGGAAAACAAATTTGCATAAATCTAACAGTGTTACAAGGAAAGTCTCTCCCTACCTATGCCAAAAAAGATAATAACAATAATAACTGGCCTTTTCTCTAAGATAGAATGATATTCACTTTGCATCTTCGCAAATGTATTTTCTCTTTAACTTTAACCAAAAAAATCTAACTCCTGTTTGAAAAGTCTCGACCCCCCTGAACTGAACCCTGATTGGGGTTGCATTTGAATCTTTTAGTATTTGGGAAAACGTTTAACAATTAAAGGATCACAGCCAACGAGTGTTCCAAAGGGCATTAAATAACATAAACCCACATATCCATGAAGGTATCGGCGAGAATATTTCATTCAGAGAATTGAATATTGGAAGCCATTATGTTTGAAGCTGAATATTTATAAGAAAACAACTATTTCCTACTTTATACTTAAAATAAGGCCACATTATTGTTCAGTGCACGATTTATTATAAGATTTGAAGGAGGTATTATTTCCCATTTAGACACTTTCGAGGGAATTTCTTCTTCTTTTTACGTTCGTCCTGCCAAGAAAAGAAAATTAGTTTATATCAAAGAATAAAATAGGTCCATAGAACTTTAAAAGTACAACCTGCTGAAATAGGTAAGAGTAAGCACCAAATGCATCTCCCATAAAATATAATAAAATAAAATAAAGAAGAAATCTATTCAACCAATGATCTATAAACTCCTAAGTCAATTGCATAATAGAATTTGCAGAATCACAACTTGCTGCAGCTCCTACTTAGACTAAAACTCTAAACTGACAGTTTCAAATGCTTTAGAGACTTAAAATTAGTGTAGTGTGCCGTTGGAAACATAACCTGAACTTGCAGAACTGAAAGTATGCATGTAACAACCATGAACAGTAAAACATAGGCACACACAACAACGGACACAAGTATTTTAGCCTGGAAAATCCCAAGGTGGGTAAAAACCAGTTAAAAGTGGCAACTACACATCCTCCTTATCTTCTTATGGCCAAAGACAGTTTTACAAAGAGATTATAGAACAATTACAACAATCACTCTAGTGTTTGCTCACTCATCTCCTCTCAGCAACTTTTCTTCCTCCTTTTACAACCAACTGAACACTGACTTTGTCACTCACACTCTCATGCCTTCTCCTAGATTTGCACCCTCTTATCATGCTCCAAGAGTGTGCTTTCGTGCACCAAAGGACTCCCAAACATTTCAGAACTGAAAAGACAATTTCATTCTGCCATTACTCTACCTGTACAATTCACTTGGGCAAAACTGTGGTTTTAAAGTTTTAAACAGTTCAATGGTTATGGAACTGCCACCTGCAGAGACTGGTGGCTACACAACCAAATCTTAAGGGAACAGGAAACCATGCAACCACCCCCGGAAAATATTTGCAGTTTCGTCATCATACAAGAAATACTCATTTGAGCCCTGTTTGCTGACTGAAACTGGTTGTTCTCTGGTTGGATGATAAAGAGATTTATTTTCCCTGATCCCTTTGGATCACCCAAAACATGGGAGAGTGTGCCATTGGATTTGAATGTACAACTAAAATTGGATCAAATGCAATGTAAACAGCCATATGTAGTCAATCCTAGCAACCACCATGAAGTAGTAGCATCAAAAGCATCAGCCAAACTATCATCGTAACAGATCCTGACAAATTGTAGAAATGTCTTTGAGAGAATGAGGCAAGCTGATAGGAGCTTTAAAATTACAACAGATAAAATAGTCAAGAGAGAGCACCAAATGCATCTTCCATAAAATATAATAAACTAAAACAGAGTAGATATCTGTTCACCCAAAGCATGGGAGAATGTGCCAATAGCCATAAGAGTACAAACCATACGGGATTAAACGTAACGTAAGCAACCATATGTAATCAATCCTAGCAAACCATCACAAAGTAGTAGCATCAAAAGCATTGGCCAATCTATAAATTCAAAAAACTTTCTGGCAGGCTGTTTAAGATGCCCTTTAGTGAATGACATGGCGAGAGGAGCCAATGACACTATCCCTAGGTGTGGAAGACTTCTATGTGATGTGCCATAAGTCCAGAAAGAGGTAAAGAGTGCAAAGAAAGAGTTTTGAAGCTAGAAAGGAGTGTATAGGACTCTATTATAATGAAAAATGATCTGTGTAGATCTAGATACTACTCAGATGGCCTACCCAGAGTTGAATAGCGCATATAAGCCAAAACAAGCATAAAACTGTCAAAACTGACAAATACAATTACTTATTCACAAAGACTCAAACTGACCCAAAACAAAAGGGGATGTATACATCATGTGTAAATGCACAATGTGGCAAGTTTAGGGTAGAATTTGAAAAATATTAAAGCCAAAATTGAGAGAAGACAGGCACAAGCGACAAAAACTGGCAATTGGAGAAAGGGGTAAAAATGTGCCCAAACTAAAGGTCAATGATAAAAAAAAATGTAAAAAATGATGCAATCTAACATCCATGTCTTCAAAAATCTTACAAACCACGGAGGGAACTAATGAATCTTGTATGGGTGGTTTGGTAAAAAGGCCTAGACCTGGTGTGTGGAGAAGTGATTGTTGGGGAGGTCTATCGCTTCTCCACTTGCTAGGTCTAGACCTTTTTACCAAACCACCCATACAAGATTCATTAGTTCCCCCAGTGGTTTGTCAGATTCAAGAAGAAATGTTGGATGTTACATTATTTCAGATTCAAGAAGACATGGTTTGTCAGATTCACTTGATTATTTCCTTCTTTTGGTCTCTCTCCAATGGCGGTGGAGATACTATCATAATAATCATAATGTCCCCATATAGAGTCTGACATAGAAGAACTGTCATATCCCAAACGAAATTTAAACATCTCTAGGCAGGGTAATTAAAAAAAGGCAGATAGACCTCCCCAACATCAATTGAGAGGCAATAATATATCCCTAAAACTCATAATGAATGAGGTACCACGAGACAAACTGCTCTTCAATCTCATCCTACTGAAGTTCACATAATTTGCATATCCTAGCCTCATGGAATACAATGGCCAGTCTCAATCCTTAGCTAGATCATACTCTCATCTGGCTGAATGGAAATCTTAGGTCATGATCCAAATGTTGTAGCTTTCCTAAAACAATAATACCATTTGAGATTCTCTAGCTGATCTCAGCATAGAAAGTCATTTGAAACTAATGGTTAGGGCTGCGGACCATGCTGCCTAATGGAACTGCCTATTGACATCATCCTCAAATACACAGCTGAGTTCTTCCTCTGAAGCAGATGGGAGGGAGCATTAAAAGTGTAACTGTAAGAAGGACAGAGTTGACAGAAACACCTAAAAACTGCAAATATGCATATACCTTTAAAATACTAGCATTGTTTCCTTCTTAACAAGGCCAAGGAGGGTATGAACCAACCTTCTCAGAAGAGCAAAGAACTAGGTAGGGATACCTCTCGCATTTAGAGGGTAAATCTCCCAAAGTCCAAAGTATGTGCAAGTATGAGGTAAGCCTAAAGAAAGTCTCTAGCCAGAGTGGATGTGCCCCAAATTTAGACTTTACAATGATCTATGGTACCATGTGCTTACAACTGATCATTTTTCAGAGTATGGTTATCTAATCTCTCTTCGTACATGCCTAGATAGCCTCACCTAAACATGGACACAAAAACTCAAATTCATACAGCATAATGGGCTTAACATGCAAATCAAAGCATGGTATTTTAGATGGGACATCCTAAAATTGAAGTTAGAACACTGCTTTTCCAAAATAGGCAAGGAAGTGTAGACCTTGCACAGCCGCAATTGATAAGTCAGTCTCAGACTGAGACATGACCCTGAAAATTGGACACCTAGATACAAATAGGCTGTAGTAACTCAACCGGTTCCACTTTGGAGGAGAAATACAACCGACACTGAGCATCTCTGCTTCTGTTAAAAAGCATAGACTTAGTCTTACTAAGGTTGAAAAACAGCTGACAAAGATTAAAAAACAAGCCAAGGAATCCAGTTATTACTACCTCAAGAAAGGAGGCAACTAGTACTATAGATGCTCGCATTATTTAACTGTGAGGCAGTGAAACTTGCTCATCTGGCCCTATGTGCACCTTCTGGACCTGTGAACTTGATCTCATCCTTCTTCAGACCTATATCAGATAGCAGCGGCAAAAAACATATTGTGGCTTCAACCAAGATTGACATAAAAGTAAAGGATTGATACAGCAATGTACCTTCATCTGCATTTCAATGAGAACAGATGGCATTATTAAATTTTAACCATAGGCATAGGGTGACAGTTGACCCTCCCTATGCTCAGTTCAACTAGTGTTGTGACTTCCTTCACAAGGTCATCAATTTTGGTTGTTAGGAGAAAAAAGAACACTCTGTTACATCTGAGGATAGCTCGACTGATTCTTCTCAGGCCTATATACTCTCCAAAGCACATCATTAGACTCTCTATAGGTGACTTCATAGTTGTTGATGGCTCCACAGACCCTCCTGGTGCCAATGATGAGTAAGGATATTCGCATTCTACTATGTCACAAAGTTTTACTTGTATAACTATGACCATGTAAACCTGTTTAAGTAGTAGCATCAAAAGCATCGGCCAAACTCTCAATGTAACAGATCCTGACAAGTTGAACAATTGTCCTTTAGAGAATGAGGTAGGCTGATAGGAGCTTTAAAAGTACAACCAGATAAAATAGTCAAGAGAGAGCACCAAATGCATCTTGCATAAAATATAATAAACTAAAACAGAGTAGAAATCTGTTCACCCAATGCATGAGAGAATGTGCCAATAGCAACAACATTACAACTCGTACGGAATTAAATTTAATGTAAGCAACTGTATGTAATCAATCCTAGCAAACCATCACAAAGTAGTAGCATCAAAAGCATCGGCCAATCTATAAATTCAAAAAACTTCCTGGCAGGCTGTTTAAGATGCACTCTAGGGAATGACATGGCGAGAGGAGCCAATGACACTATCCTTAGGGGTGGAAGACTTCTATGTGATGTCCCATAAGTCCAGAAAGAGGTAAAGAGTGCAACGGAAGCATTTTGGAGCTAGAAAGGAGTTTATACGAGTCTATTATAATGAAAAATGATATGTGTAGGTCTAGGTACCACTCAGATGGCCTAACCAGAGTCGAATCAGCGCATATACACCAAAACAAGCATAAAACCCTCTAAAATTGACAAATACGATAACTTATTCATAGAGACTCAAACTAACCCAAAACAAAAGGGGATGTATACATCATGTGTAAATGCCCAATGTGGCAAGTTTTAGGGCAGAAATTGAAAATATAAGGCCAAAATCGAGAGAAGACAGGAACAAGTGACAAAAACTGACAATTGGAGAAAAGGGGTCAAAATACACCCAAACTAAAGGGCCAATGATAAAAAAATGTAGAAAATTATGTCATCTAACATCCAACATGTCTTCTTGAATTTGACAAACCACTGGGGGAACTAATGAATCTTGTATAAGTGGTTTGGTAAAAAGGCCTAGACCTGGTGTGTGGAGAAGTGATTGTTGGGCAGGTCTATCACTTCTCCACTTGCTAGGTCTAGGCCTTTTTACCAAACCACCCATGCAAGATTCATTAGTTCCCCAGTGGTTTGTCAGATTCAAGAAGAAATGTTGGATGTTAGATTCTTTCAGATTCAAGAAGACATGGTTTGTCGGATTCACTTGATTATTTCCTTCTTTTGATCTCTCTCCAATGGCGGTGGAGATACTATCATAATAATCATAATGTCCCCATATAGAGTTTGACATAGAAGAATTGTCATCTCCCATACAAAATTTAAACATCTCTAGCCAATGTAGTTAAAAAAATGCAGATAGAACTCCCCAACATCGATTGAGAGGCAATAATATATCCCTAAAATATCATAGTGGATGGGGTACAAAGAAACAAACTGCTCGTCAATCTCATCCTATTGAAGTCCACATAGTTTGCATATCCTAGCCTTGTAGAATACAATGGCCGGTCGCAATCCTTTGCTAGATCATACTCTCATCTGGCTGAATGGAAATCTTAGGTCATGATCCAAATGTTGTTGTAGGTTTCCTAAAACAATAATACCATTTGAGATTCTCTAAGTGATCTTTGCATAGAAATTCATTTTCAATTAAATAATTAGGGATGCGGAACATGCTGCCTAATGGAACTGCCTATTGATATCATCCTCAAATACACCACTGTGTTCGTCATCTAAAGCAGATGGGAGGGAGCATTAAAAGTGTACCTGTAAGAAGGATAGAGTGGACATAAATACTTAAAAATTGCAAATAAGAATATACCTTTAAAATACTAATATTGTTTCCTTCTTAACAAGGCCAAGAAGGTATGAATCAACCTTCTCAAAAGAGCAAGGAATTAGGTAGGGATACCTCTCCCATTTAGAGGGTAAATCTCCCAAAGTCCTAAGTATGTGCAAGTATGAGGCAAGCCTAAATAAAGTCTCTAGCCAAAGTAGATGTGCCCCAAACTCAGACTTTACAATGATCGACAGTACCATGTGCTTACAACTGATCATTTTTCGGAGTATGGTTATCTAATCTCTCTTCATACATGCCTAGACAGCCTCAACTAAACATGGACACAAAAACTCAAATTCATACAACACAATGGGCTTAACAAGAGAGTCAAAGAATGGTATTTTAGATGGGACTTCCTAAAAATGAAGCTAGAACACTGCTTTTCCAAAATAGGCAAGGAAGTTTAGCCCTTGCATAGCCGCAATCGATAAGTCAGTCTCAAACTAAGACATGACCTTGAAAAATGGACACCTAGATACAAATAAGCTATTGAAATATCCCAAAATAGGATAAACCCCTGAAATTTGGAATTCCTACAAAACCCTAGCCAAATATTGATTGTTCTCATTTTTATACAGTAAACCCTAGCTGTAACAAACCTCTCAAACATAAAAATATGCCAAACCCTACGAACCAAGTAGGAAACCCTACAAGCAAAATTAGCCCCTTCAAAAATGGAAATTACCCTTCAAACCCTACGCATCCTAACTCTTAAAATTAATAGCCATTCTTGTTGATGTACTTATGCTCAAAACCATCTAATTTGTATTCAAAAAATTGTCAAGAAATTACAAAATACTATTGGCTGTAATAAATGCCTTTCACCTAGAAATATGATGCTGAGAAATGCCAAAATATTACTAAATAATTAAAGCAATATTCATTGTATTAAAAAATGTGGGTACCCTCCGGGTACCTATGAAAAACCTGATTTTTTTTGCAGAAAGGGTAGATGGCCAGGTAACCGCTGGCCGATTACCACGGCAAAAACTGCAGTTTTCTGAGAGCGGTTACCCTTCGAAAACCACTATTTTTGGCTTGGTAATCGACCAAAAACTAGTAAACTAAATAACTTAACAAAAGTGCACTCTTATTTGCTTAAAAACTAATATAAAATATGTTTGACTCTGAGTTGGGTACTCTTTGAATCTCTACAATCATTTCTCTACATTCATTTCATTTTCTTATGTGTTTTATGTTTTTTTTAAAAAGTACCAATAAAAGTGTCCAGTAATTGCTGAGTCCCAAGTACGGGTCACAATTTTTGGCTGCCGACTAATCGCGGTTCCTGAGTTTTTCAACTATGACAATATTATAATTTATAAACATATTTGAGGTCCAAAATGACTTTCAAAACCCTCTCAAATAAATGCATAAATAATTATAGAAAATTTAGAATAATGTTTAGGCTTAAAATAGCCTATCCCACCCTTACAAACAATATCCAAACAAATTGGCCAATGCTGGAATTAAATGTTTCTAGCCCTAAATCCAACACAACCCTACAAGTAGGGTCTTCAACATGAAAAACAAAATTTTAGGGCCACCAACCCTAGTCGCCAACCTCCCAGGGCAACTAGCAACTCTCAAAAGCAAGTCGCTAATCTTCAACACTTCTTTTTGTATTTTTTCTGAATATTATGCTCAATGGCAACCTCTAGATGATGCTGCCCTCAAATGAGGAATGAGGGTTTTTGTCCCCAATCCTTCCTTGGCCTTGAAGGGTTTTGTCTTCAAGTCCTTGGTTAATCGTTTCATCCTTAGACCATGAAATTTGAATATAATCAATTTCATAACCCTCACTTAAGCTCTTGGGTGCCCATGACCCTCCAGAGATCACAACTTAAGTGAAAATTAAAACAATAAAGTACTTTTTGTAAGTTGCCCTTAGAAACCCCAAACGTTTCCCTTTTCTTTCTTCTTCCCTTATCCTTTGGAAAACAAAACAAGGCTAAGGGTCTTTATTCGTTCTATTTCTAAAAGGAGGACATGACAATCCTCCCCACTCAAAATTGCTTGTCCTCAAACAATAGCAACATCTATGAGACTGTCCCAACAATCCGCCTTATGCAAACCCCACCTGTAGCTCCTTTCCATGGAAAAAGGGCCCTATTCTGAAGCCTTTTGTTGCTGTTATTGTAAAAAGCTTGCTGTCCACACGTGCTGGAAGTGTCGGAACAGTAGTGTAGTACCCTTCTTTTCCCCAACAAGGGGTTGTCCTAGCTGTACTTGTTATTGCCAAACCTGAAATAGCTGTCAACATGCTCCCAAATGGCCTCTAAACTTCTTGTTATACATAATTTTGGAGCTGAAAGATTTTCTATTATGGCTGCAAGCCAACCCTTATTCGTCATCCACATGAAGTTTTTCCCTTTGGCAAGAGATATTGCCTATTCAGTCATGTACCCAGGGTTTGTTGTGTTGTAATTGTGCATAAGAGCCTTTGGATCATCCCTAATTATGAGGTTTTTCAAAAACAAATCACCCCTTCGAAGTTTTTTCATGCAACATACCTTTGAGTTGTATTTGATTACCCTTGAACTCACAACAAATAGGTTGGAATTGTCATGGGTAGCATGGTAAAAAGAGATACAGTTTCTTCCCATCATCACTATTATCCTTTCATGCACCTTAGGGAGGTGCCTTCCTCCTCCTTTGGTGGAATCCGCCATTCTTACATGCTGGAAATTCCATTTCCAGCCAATGCTTCTCCAAATTTCTGGACAATGCTCCTTTAGGGTGGTACAAAAACACCCCTCATGGCTGCCCTTGATCCTTAAGGCTCTTCTTTCCCACCTATGATATGATTCACAACCTTTTCTGAAATAAGCAAATTCAAACCAGACTGAAGCCATACCTTTTTTGGAATCCATTTGAGTGCCCATTTTTGGAATTGCCATGTGCACCCCTTCATAAAGAGGGCAACCTCGCCTTGGAGCCCAATGAAGCTTCCACCTTGCCCATAGTCCTCTTCCTATCTTCCCTGTTAGCAAATGAGAAGAAGAGATTGTTGGAAAGCACACGATAGATTGAGGTGTGCAAGCATCTTATTTATGGAAGCAAAACTAGTAACAAAACTTAGTTACAATAGTTGTAGGAAGTTATCAGTTAGACCTTAACTAATAAATTAGTTAAGTCTATTACAATATTTAACACCCCCTCTTAATGACTAAACCAGAAACAACACCGGGTTTATCCCGAAATTTTACAAACAAAATAGGACCAAATAGTTTAGTCATTACATATACAGACTGATCAATAGATATCAACATGAAATTCGCAGTCCTCTGACATTTTGTTGTTGTCCAATGTGGGTACTTCGGTGTAGACAACAACCGAACATGATAGCCAACAACAAAACGAAGATCTGACCATGTGGACATAAAATGTAGCAATTTGTCCACCAAGTCTCTGATGGGTGATTTATTGACCGGTAATGAATCATCAATCGCTGATGATTTCAGCGCAATCTCCAAAAGTTTGAATCCAGAACCCTGGAGACGCTGATCAAATAAAACATCCCTGGCTTGTAAAACCTACCTAAGTCCATACAAGGACTCAATCATCCTGCAAAACAAAATATCACTACGGGGAACCCGAAAACCATCATACTGCACCATGTAGGCCTCCTCGTGCAAATATCCGGAGAGAAGCAACTGATTTGTGACCATCTTCGCAGTATAAGCATCCTCATCAATTCCCCTCTATTGGGAAAACCCTTTCACAACAAGATGAGTCATGTACTTGTCCAAATTACAAAACATATCCACCCATTTGTATCCAATGGAATGTAGAACTAGCTATTCAGGGACCATACCAAGGTTAGAATCTAGAGCAAAATGACCATGCTCTACTGAATAAACAACCTTATTCCCAGTTCTCTGAGCCAGTGAATTTGACCAAGGCATTTCATCCACCTGCACAATTACTAGTGCATCTAACTGAGATTGAGGAATGGCATCCTCCTGCACATCCTATACAGTGGATATTCGCTCCACCAGTAATGCATGTAAGTTGATTGGATCAGGGTCAACAAGCCTATCCTTCCGCACATCCTGTATGGTGGATTCATCCTTCACTCGTGCATCTACGTTGACTGTAGTAGAGTCAACGAGTCTATACAGACCACGTTGCTCAATACCCCAGGGAATTACCTTATCCTATCTTATATCAAACACAACACATTGTTTTCCAGAGAAATTTACAGCAATACTGGGATTTTCCGTTAATTGAATAATAGAAAGGAGATTTTTACTTAGGCTAGGAACATACAAAACATTACTATCATTGTTTTTGCATTATTCAATTTTATACAAACATCTCCTATCCCCTTTATTGCATATGACATGCCATCAGCGAAAGAAACTGAGTCAAAATGGTTTGTACTTGCAGTAAATTTGACATACCAATCTTAACGACATGTAAAATCCCTGGATGCACCGGAATCAATGAACCAACTACTGGTATGTGAGTGTGAGTATGATGCCACAAGGGCATACTCTTTTTCAGATTCCCCTTCTTTAATTGCTGCTTGATTGGTTTGTTGGGAAGTTGCAAACTATTGCTTGTGGCAATCCTTTTTCATATGCCCAACCTTATGATAGTAAAAACATGTTACTTGATACTTAGAAGATGGATCCGTATAAATACGTTTCTAATTCCCTTTCCCCTTCGCTTGAGAAACAAGTGCACTCTCTTCTTGTCCAACACTGAACTCCTTTGCTTGTGTCTGTCACCATTCCTTCTGTAGCAGATAGGAACTCCCCTGATCAAATGTCAGTGTTTGGCTTTCCACCATCAAATGAAGAGCCTCCACGAAAGATTCGTAAGATGGTGGTGAGTTGTTCAGAACTAGTGCCATCATGTCATTCATCAACCTTCTTGTTAATAGCTGAAAGCTGGTCTCAGAGATCTTTCATCCAAAGTAGGTGATCTAACAGAGAATCACCCTCATTCATCTTAACAGAGAATAACATATTTTTCAGGTACACCTAGCTTTTCTCCTAAGTCTGATACTTATTCTGCAAACTGATCCATAGCGCACTTGCCATAGTGGCATTCGTATCTCAAGAATCATATCATCTGAAATTGATAGCTTCAACAACAAGGCCTTTTTATGATCTTGTCATAATCTGCAAAATCCATAACAGGGCTTGCCTCAGTGCCAAGAACAATTATCACAATTACGATATTCCGAAATTGTTAAAATTTTATGACTCCACACGTTATAATTTTTCCCATTCAATTTTTGGGCCTCAAGGCGGACGAGGTTTTGGATATTGGCTTTTTTTCACTCTGAAAATAAATTTGTAACCAATAAAAATAAATTTCACAAAAAATTGAACTATATTTTTATTATTATTATTATTTTTCCTAATATAGTTCAAATTAACTTTCCACCATTCAGAACAAGATATATTTGTTTTTAAAAAATTCAAAAAAAAAAAAATGAACTCACAGAATTTTCGTGCCTTGTGCCCTAGCATTTTGTGCCTGCAACCTCTACAAAACACTTCCCGTGTTTTTCTCTGCGTCTGGAACTGGACGTCCCCTGCAAACTCAACGAAATCCTTATTTCTTTTTGCTGTGACTGCTCGACGTCTGTTTTTCTATGTCCTCGACTGTGTTAAACTGCGTGCCCTAGCACGATTCTTTTGCAGGTTTTTCCGTGCATGTGTGACTTTCTTCCTTGTTTCTCTGCAACTCTTCCAGGTTTCTACTTTGTATGCCCTTCTGCGACCTTGTCTGACCCTTCTGCACTTCCCCACGACCTTTCCATGACTGGTTACGCAACTGTGCAAATTCGTGCTCTTTGCTCGATGTTTCCCGTCACGACTACAAACCACTGCCCTTCCTCACAGTTCTGATGTCTTCCGTCGCGAATGTTTGTTGGACTGTGCCTTCTGCAATTTAACTCACATCCCTTGTTGAGTAACTCCGCACTTCTTCTACCTCCTCGCAAACTTTCTACGATTCTTCACGAAAAACCCTTCGTGATTGCTGGAAATCGCGATTTTATCCTCACGTTGTTTTTCCACGAATCGAAACCCTCGACTTCGTGCCACCTGCAGACATCCTCGACCTCATGACTGTCTGCAATTTCAACTCGCGAACCTTCATGATCTCTACAAATCTCTATCTTCTCTTCCTCGTCTGTACCCTAACACCAGGTTTTCCTTGAACGAATCACCCGTACCTTTCCCGACTTCCTTGAGTGGTGGCTTTGATACCACTGTTAGCAAATGAGAAGAAGAGATTGTTGGAAAGCACAAGATAGATTGATGTGTGTGAGCATCTTATTTATGGAAGCAAAACTAGTTACAAATCTTAGTTACAACAGTTGTAGGAAGTTATCAGTTAGAGCTGAACTAATAAATTAGTTAAGTCTATTACAATATTTAACATTCCCCATGTCCTTCCAACTGAGTATCTTCGTGATGCTTGAAATCTGATTCATTCTTGGCATGTGACAAATTAAATCAGCCCTTGCCAAGATGGCACTTCCATCCTCATCCCTGTATTTCATAAAATATTCATATAGGCCACATTCTTCATTGGAAGAGTGGGCTGTACTTTCAAAAATCAGGTACAAATCAGACCTTATGGGCGCTGGAAATGGGTCATAATAGTCACTAACTGGTCCACATTGGGATCCTACACATAAAACAAACATGTTATTGAAAACAAGAGTGTTTAGCAACACTTTCCCGATCACCTCATCAAGACTTATAAACATGATATCAAATCCTCTTCAATGTCTTGCTTTTCCCTTCTAATTTCTCCTCACCCAAATTCCCAACAGTTTGTTTATGTTTAGCATGTCATTTTCTTCCTCAAACTCATCCCTATAGTGGCTGGAAATCCACTTGTACTTGCTAGAAACATCTCTATGGTAATAAGGGGTGGGAAACACATCTCCCTAGAGTCAAGATTCACCCTTGTGACAGTAAACATTGGAGGAACAAGCTGCAAATGTGAGAAGCATCATTCAACAAGTTATAAACAGCCCTCCCAATGACCCTTAGATCAAGATATCTATTGCTCACCACCATTTTCATGACTACCCAAACTCCATCCTTTGTCCAATGATACAAAACAAAATGTAAGTGGGCTGTATAGTGACTATAACAGTCATTAATTGCTCTGTATTCCTTCCCAGACGGCGATATGTATGTGGCCCAATTTGTACTTTGTGACCCCACATAGCAATTCCTTACATACACAAAAGTAAACAAGGTGTTTCCTTTCACATCATGGCTGTGGAATTGTATTTTTTCACATGGACTTTGATTTACAAGGGCTGGAAATGATTCTATAACAGTCGTACATACCTCAACCTTGGCCAAGGGTTGTACATCCTTGTACTGTGTGCCTAGCATGCTTCCATCAATCAAACCCATCCTATGTAGCTTTTGAAAATTGGCAAGTAAATCATGATGCTTCCCAAGATTAGGGGTAGTTTGCGTGCTCTTCAACATGCTCTTCATCCTATTGTTCTTTTCAACAAGTTGTCCAATATCTAAATTTCCAGAATTTGCAATGCTTTCAAAACATGGGATTGGACGGTTTTCAACATGCCCTAGTGGCTGTCCACACTAAGAATTTATAGCTCTTTTACTTCTTTTTGTCAAGCAACAATTTTCAGAATTTGAATCACTTACCAAACATGAAATGGGGTGGATCCCCATCCGCTGAAGTGGCTACCCCAACTCCGAACTTGCAGCCTTCTTTGCCTTCCTCCTAAACATCCTTCTCATGTGGCAATGGCTCAATTTTTGGAAGGTTCTGAAAATAGATAGGGGCTTTTTGGGGAAGACCCTCTCTCCATTTGGTCCCCTCCATCTTATCCTCTTTGTTAGAAAAATCCTTATGATGACCAAAACATTGTAAGGACAAAGTAGGGTGTTGATACAACAAACCCTTGATATGAAGGCCATCAAATTGCTTACCCTTAGTTGTTGATATGAGAATTCCAACAATTTGAAAATGAACAATAGTACCTGAAAATTTGACTTTGACCACCAAATGCTCTCCATCATCATGCCAAATGGACTCTTCTTTTTCATTTAGCTCATGCTCCAAGATTTCCCCTTCCTCCACCACTAAGGAAGAACTCATAACACTACTCTCAACATGTGATGACTCAAACTTTGCAAAGTTTGCATGAGGGTTCATTACGTCTAGGGCTGGGACAACTTCAACCTTGGATACTTGACATCCCTCAAGTAAAACTTGCTCTTTCCCTTGGAGAATTCTAATTTTTCTCCGTTCTTGTCTTCCCCTCTTTTCTTTCTTTGTTGCTCATGAATTTGTTGGACAACTTCTTGCTGCCCCAAATTTTCTGATTTATGAAACTCAGAAATTTCAACACTTGGCTGCTCCAGAGTGTTGCCCTTTTGCTGCTCAAAGGGCTTCAATGTACCAATTTTCTACTACTCACTAACTCCTTTCAATTCTAACTTTGTGCCCTCCTTTGGTGATGAATCCTTAGGGCAATTACCTAGTGGCTCTTCCTTTATCATAAGGGCAGATTTCTTTTCCTCTTCTACATGCCAAGCATGCTTCAAATTTCCTCGTGTAGCTCTTAGGGTTGACCTCGATCCAATCCCAACTTGTTCTTCCTTTAATTCCTTTAAAAGGGAGGTAGGCCGAAATGACCTAGGTAAAGAATCACTTGTGACCTTTAGTGGCTGAAAACTAATATTTGCCCTTGGAAGGGTCCCTTCACCATTTAGATTTTTCATGGTGTGGATCATTTTTGCCATCATATCATTCAATCTTTCTTTCACTTAGGTAAGCTTCTCCAATATAGCACCATCTAAAAACTTGAAAGCCATTTATCGTCCCTTCTATCACTATTTGATCTTATAAACCCTCAAACTCTATAACTGGCCAAGAAATTGGCTTTGATACCACTGAAATATCTCAAAATAAGATAAAACCCTGAATTTTGGAATTCCTACAAAACCCTAGCCAAAAATTGATTTTTTTAATTTTTATACAACAAACCCTAGTTATAACAAACCCCTCAAAAGTAGTATAAAAATATGTCAAACCCTATGAACGAGGTAGGAAACCCTACAAACAAGATTAGCCTCTTCAAAAATGAAAATTCAAACCCTAGGCGTCTCAACTTTGAAAATTAATAGCCCTTCTTGCCAATGTAGTTATGTTGAAAACCATCCAATTTGTATTCAAAAAATTGTCAAAAAATTATAGAATATTATTGGCTGTAATAAATGCCTTTCACCTGAAAATATGATGTTGAGAAATGCCAAAATATTGCTAAATAATCACAACAATATTATTATAATTTATGAACATATTTGAGGTCCAAAATGACCTTCAAAACCCTCTCAAAATCAGGAATAAATGCAGAAATAATTATATAAAATTTAGAATAATGTTTAGGCTTGAAATAGCCTATCAAATCCTACAAATAGTGTCCAATCAAATCGCCCAACGCTGGAATTAGCTGTTTTCAGCCTTACATCCAACGCAGCCCTACAAGTAGGGGTCTTCAACATGAAAAATAGAATGTTAGGGCCTCCAACCCTAGTCGCTAACCTCCTAGGGCAACTAACAGCTCCCAAAAGCAAGTCACTAATCTTCAACACTTCTTTTTGTACTTTTTCTGAATATTATGCTTAATGGCAACCTCTAGATGATGCTGCCTTCAAATGCAGAATGAGGGTTTTCGTCTACAATCCCTCCTTGGCCTTAAAGGGTTTCGTCTTCAAGTCCTTGGTTAAACATTTTGTGCTTAGACCATAAAATTTGAATATAATCAATTGCATAACCTCTCCAAATGATCCTCCACTCTCTTTTATATCAATCCCCTAAGGAGTGCGTTCCATTTTGGAGGGAAGACCTTTTTCAAATATTAAAAGACCAATCTTTATAACCCTCACTTAAGCTCTTGGGTGCCCATGACCCTCAAGAGACCAAAACTTAAGTGAAAATTAAAACAATAAAGTACTTTTTGCAAATTGTCCTTAGAAACCCCAATTGTTTCCCTTTTTTTCTTCTTCCCTTAGCCCTTAGGAAACAAAACAAGGCTAAGGTTCTTCGTTCATTCTATGCCCAAAAGTGGGACATAACAGCTGTAGTTACTCAACCAGTTCCACTTTGGAGGAGAAATGCAATAGACACTGAGCATCTCTGCTTCTGTTAAAAATCATAAACTTAGTCTTACTAAGGTTTAAAAATTGCTGACAAACATTAAAAAAACAAGCCAAGGAGTCCAGTTATTACTACCTCAAGAAAGGAGGCAACTAGGACTATAGATGCTCGCATTATTTATCTGTGAGGTGGTGTCTGGCCCTATGTGCACCTTCTGGACCTGTCAACTTGATCTCATCCTTCTTCAGACCTATATCAGATAGCAGAGGCAAAAAACATATTGTGGCTTTGACCAAGATCGACACAAAAGTAAAGGATTGACAAAGCAATGTACCTTCATCTGCATTTCAATGAGAGCAGCTTGCATTATTAAATCTAACCATAGGCATAGAGTGACAGCTGACCCTCCCTATGCTCAGTTCAACTAGTGCTGTGACTTCCTTCACAAGGTCATCAATCTTGGTTGTTAGGAGAAAACATGATACTTTGTTACATCTAAGGATAGCTCCACCGATTCCCCTTAGTCCTATATACTCTCCGAAGCACACCATTAGACTCTCTATAGGTGACTTCATAGTTGTTGATGGCTCCACAGATCCTCCTGGGGCCAACGATGAGTAAGGATATTCGCATTCTACTATGTGACAAGGTTTTACTTGTATAACTATGACCATGTAAACCGGTATTACAATGGGAATTTTGGGTTTATATCTTATTGCCGTTATTATTTTGTGTAGTTAGAGGAGCGTTTAAATAGATTCCTTAGGAAGTCCCTTCGATTGTATCAAATCTGGTTGTACTTTTAGTGCCATTCACTTTTGTTGGTCATTTCTGGCATTTTCTTTCTTCAAGTCACTTAAGCTGAAAAATGGACATTTATACCCAGCTGTGTCAATTTCCAAGTTCCAACAGCCCACAAAGCAGCTGCTACACAAATGAACATTTCTCGCTGCCTCCCCCTACCCTCGCTCTCGCCGCCCCTGAGCTTTTAATTTCCCTTTACAACAGCTGCCTATTGGTAGTGGTTGTGAGCCATTTCTTGATATTATTTTTCATGTTTTAGATTTTTGTTGTGTTTCAGGGTTTTTTTTGGTGTACACTGTTTGTTTTGGGGCTGAATCAGGGCTTTGCAGCGGTGTTTCAGGCCTAAAAAATATCATTGTATATTTTACATGCATGGCCACTCCAGGTCCATTTCCTATAGGCTGCCTCCCCAACCCTGCTTCTTGTCACATTTCCTCATTTCTGTATGTGCACTTAATAATTATATTAAAAACCCACCCAGTGCATTGCCAAGGGTCACGCTGAGGTACAAATGTAACCATATTACAGACCCAAGCCCAACCCTACATTTTCCTCTAGCCTACCCTAATATTTACCAAAACATTTGCATTCAGTTTATCATGCTCTGTTACTAAGGCATAAGGGATTGCTTGCTCCCTAGCTGAATATATGGCCAGGTGATTAGATCATAGATGTCTCGCCAGGAACAGAGTAGAAACTTGCCAACACAGAAGGTATGGCCTTTCAAACTACAGATCAAAGCTAAAAATGGGTACCACTGTCCTGATTTCATAGATCATTTGAGTGACATATTATAATAATAGTCAATTAAGGGTGGCCCTTACAGAGAAATCATTTCAGCTTTAAACAACAATTCTGGGTTAGAGTCTCAGGCAAAATTACCAGAATGGATCCCCTTCAATTCTTAGCCCTAAATTGAAAAAGGTGGATTATTCGTGCACTAAATACCCATGAGCTGCAAGGTTCATGACGGGGATGTTTATCCTTCAATCCAGAAAAATGTTCGAAAACCAAAAATTAGTACCACTTTCTTAATGCCATTGGATCATTTGAGAAGCCAATTATAATAACAGTCAACAAAGAGAGGTAAATCTTGTCAGCATAAATCAACTATCCTAAAATGTTCAAACAGATCAAATCAAGACAAAAGCAAGCATCAAAACTCACCTCGGTAGTCAAGTAGAAATTCTCTTCTTCGAAAGCCTCCTCCAAATTAGGAATATCTTTCCTTGGGCAGGATGGCATTGCCTGTAAATGCATTTCCATAACAAGGCAAATAAATTTTGAGTGGAAACAGTTGAGTTACATAGATATAAACATCTCTGCTCTTAAATATCTGATTATTATACGAAGAGAATTACAGCTACCACTATTAAGGGTAACAATTTGGTAAAAAAAAAAATCCATGACCCATAAATCTTAGAATTAATAAAACAAACGAATCAAAAAAACTGACGTAGAGAATTCCGGGAATTGGAATCCATGGCCCATAACTATTAAATTGATAAAACAAATGAAATAAAAAAACAGCTCAGAAAATTCTGAGAATTTGATTCCATGATCCATCAATTTTAGATTAATTCAAACAAGTGCATCAAGAAATACCTTAGAGCATTTTGGAATGTAATCTAACTGATACATAGGATTTGTCACAGGTTGTGCTGCTTCCACAGTCAGTGGCACTGAAA
Source organism: Torreya grandis (assembly GCA_037957365.1). Taxonomy (NCBI): domain Eukaryota; kingdom Viridiplantae; phylum Streptophyta; class Pinopsida; order Cupressales; family Taxaceae; genus Torreya; species Torreya grandis. Next base: position 2,618,407 of record JARHVA010000137.1, on the reverse strand, counting down.
CAACAGCAATAATATCAACACCACCATCAAAATAAGATTATTACCCACTAAAACATTTGATGTTAATTATGATGTAGAGAAGATTTGTTTACCCATTGCTGATCTTCTTTGAGCCAGAACTTGCAGAAACTCTGTTCTAACGTTCACGGTTTGAGCATCAGCAATAGACTCCATGTCTGAAAACACACTACCATGCCAAACTCAAAATGATGTTTTTTGGATCAGTCACACTCTGGGGAGAGTGACCATACTTGACCCCTCTATTTTGGGAGCTTAATAAATATATAGTATGTTCCCTAATTGATTACCAGAGTGTTGATTTGAGATGCTTAATAAATGTAATAATAATAATAATAAAAATTTTAACGTCCATGAGACTAAAAATACTCTATGGGACAGCAAGACAACTCAAGCAGATTTAAGTAGCACTGTTTGCTTCTTGTGTACGCTGATGATGAGCCCCCCTAATTGCTCAATGTGCTCTTCGTTGAATAGGTTATGCCAAGAACTGTCACATATAGTATCCGCAAATTTATCTCTGCAATCCTTGTAGGCCTCACATTCTAGAATAAAGTGCTGTTCAGTTTCCACTTTCCCAAAATTGCAAAATCTGCAAATTCTCTCTTCCCAAATGTATAGATATGATCACTAATTGATTACCAGAGTGTTAATTTGAGATTTTATCATGTTTGTGGAAAGTAATCCAATTGATGATAATGAGGATGGTCTGTAATGTCAGTACAATTTTTTTTTGAGACAATTTATAGAGAAATGACCACGGTTAATTCCTAGGTGACTTTTAAGGGAAGTTGGTTGGCATTAATCTTGGACGATTTTGATAAAGTGAATTTTCTTCATAAAGCTAGTTAAAAAGAGATTTTCATATAATCACATGTTTATTTAGATTGTTATGTATATATATATATAGTAAGAGTTAGCTTCCAATTAATTTGTTGGTTAGTGCATTTACAAAATTTGATAAGTTAATAAAAAAATTTAAATTTTTATTTTGAAATAAATATAATTGTAAAAATTATATGCTTATTTAGATTGTTATAAAAAAAAAATTAATTGAGGAGTGTCCTTTTATGTACTAAAGGAATCTCAATTGTCTAGAAATTTAAGAGACACCACTTTTTGTTTTTGCATGAAGTGGTTGCAAGATCTTTATTCAGAGAATTAGCACATGCAAATCATGCAACAAAGGAGCCGAAGATACTAATGAATTATTTCAATACAAATAATATATTCCACTCTTTGAATTCTCTTTCGAAAACTTACAAATATATAGGATAATGTTTCCTATAACAAGGGATTCCCAAATCCCTATAAACTCTCAACTATATAACAAAATAACCTATTCACGACTATTTTTTTGATCCACAACAATAACATGCTTTGGTTAAATAACAAATCATATCACCATATTTATATTTTACTATATGGTACTAGTAAATATTTATTTACTACAAAGTAAATAACCCATAACAGATTTCCCGATGTAAAACTAAATCCTAACATTTCCCCCCATAGTTTTTATATGGTGCAAAAACATTCACACTTTTATCTGCAATATGCTTACCTCTTGTAGCATACCAAACTATATGGCTCATGACCTTGATATAAAGAGAGCCTCACTCCTCCCATGGTTTTACAGGGTTATCACAAACCTTGAAATGAATAGGAACACCATTTACCTCCAAGAATTGGCATGAATAGAACTGTATGCCATCGCATACTCAAAGGTCTACATACTATAGACTTAATCTTGGTGCACATGACCGTTATTATGTGAAAGAATGCAACCTGCATTTACATTAGGTGACCGCAATGGATGTGTCACTGAGACTCATCTCCATAAAGAAGTAAGACAGTTGTAGGATATCTGCAGTAGCTGCTCTCCTAACTGTTGCCAAAACACTGTTCACCACATGGTGATTTTTTAGATCTCTACCACAAACATTTTCAAGATCCATGAACTAACTTATATTGATGCTTTCTGTCTTTCTACAATGTCTTCACATTAGCGAATAATGTTTAGAATTTTAACACACAAATATCATGAACAGGTATTATTTTTTTGTTCTTATTTGCACAGCGAAAATGAAAAACACACAACATTGAAAATACCACACCACACAAGTCACCAAAACATTGATGCGGTTCCATCGTTGGCAACTGACAAGAGGTTGCTGAAAGACCTCCATCCTTCGTGTATCCTCCAACGTCTAGTATGTCACTACTTACTCAGGGGATATCTCGATAAAGCTCATAATTTTTTCGAAAGAATTTTTCCCAAAATTCAAATGTTACGTACAAGCGAAAATGTATCCGAAAGGCAATTTTATTTTTATTTTTCAATTTTTGACATTATGACATCTCTTTGACAATGGACCCAATAAAAAACTTTAACATTTTGATTTTGACAACCAATACAATACACTATAAATTTGACCTTTTGATATATATAAACACTTTGGATTTTTGACATAGAACCGACTCTATTATTGACAAAAGACATTTTTTGCCACTTTCAATTTTTGAAAAATAATTATAAAATAACTCAAATAATAATTTAGGCATATGGACACAAACCTATTTTATGAAATCCAATTAGACACAAATACTGAACTCTAATCTTTAACAAATCGAACTAAAATACACAAATAACATGCTATTAACCAAAAAAAAAATAGACACATATTTTAATGATGTGGACTAACTGAATAATCCTAAACCAAGACTTAAATATAACGGATTCTAAAGGACACGAATTGCCCAATAAAATAACTAAACTTCAAGTTATTTAACACTTTGACTATGACATAAAACAAAATATACATAAAATTCAAAAAACTTTAAAATCATGATGCAATTAAAAACTCAAACTACATAATTTTTAAAATGACTTGAAATACCATCTGCAAGCTTTTATTGTGTAGACATTGAGCTTCAAACTAGTGAACCAGATCTATGACACATGGGCGACGCCAAGACAGATGCAGAGAACTCGTGGAATGTCTCTAATGAGTTGTTAACCGCTAGAAATGGATGGCCAAATGTCTTGACAGTTGTAGCATGAACATTAGATAAAATATGTATGGTGCAATTTTTGTATGGTCTTATAATTGAGCTATATTAGAACAAAGATAGTGCAACACAAAGTCTGATTAGAATTGATGCACAAGGGCCGATCTGATAATTATAACGCCGTGGAAAGATCAGAGTAGAACGAAGTTATCAATGGATGTGTGCTAATGGCATCGGTTCTAAGTATTTGTTATACAATAACTAATTTTGTATGCTCGTTCTCAAGAGTCTAATAGATTTGCAGAGAGCTAAGAATGCTCACAAGAGTCTACATAAACATTTCAACATTGTAGGCGTAATCAGCGAATCCTACAAATTGACAATGTAATGCAGCGGTAAACCAAAAAACTAACTCTTTTGATCTTTAGTGCAAACTGTAATACCAACTCTACAATTCTGTAATAGCACAAACTAACTTATTTATGCACGTCCAGAATTGCCAAAGCTATGTGGCTCATCAACGTTACACAAAACTTGATACTTTTATGCAAATCGATGGCTATTTCTTATGGTTTATAACGTAAAAACAATTCTCTCTTCATTCACAGGGGCAATGCAAAGCTTAGTAGCAGAATCTGTGCCTGGACATTTTTACAGGATATTTATACAGAGAATTAGCACATGCAAATCATGTATCAAAGGAGCCAAAAATACACAGATGAATTATTTCAATACAAATAATATATTCCATTCTCTGAATTCTCCTTCGTACACTTACAAATATATTTGATAATGTTTCTTATAATAAGGGATTCCTAAATCTCTATAAACTCTCAACTATATAACCAAATAACCTATTCTTGACTATTGTTGTTATTCACAATAATAACATGATTTGGTTAAATAACAAATCATATCACCGTATTTATATATGGTACTAGTAAATATTTATTTACTACAAGGTAAATAACCCATAATCGATTTACCCAATGTAAAACTAAATCCTAACATTACATAGACCATACAACCAAATTAAGTAAAATTGCTAGTTAACGCAAACCAATGGTTTGAAAATTGCGATTTTAGAACCAACGGTTGTTAATTTGCCCCAACAATTTTGCAGTTGCTACTCTACATAAATCAAAAATTTGTCACCATATAATAAATACCTTGTTTAGAGCCATGATGCTAAAAAACATCATATTTGTTCTGGTTAGATGATGAAGAGGATTGATTCTATTGATCCTTATGAATAAACAACTCTATCAAACCCTAGTTTTTCATATAGATCTATCACATTGTAGAGTTTCATATAAACCTATCAAATTCTAATTTTCCATAAAAACTTGTCATACTTTTTTTATAATCCTAACAAACCCTAGTTTTTTATACATACTTATAACAACATATAAACTCATACACAACTAGATCAAACCTTAGTTTTTCATACAAACCTATGAAACCTTCAAGTTTTAAACATGCCTATCAAACCTTATAGTTTCATGTAAACCTATCAATCCCTAGACATAAATTTAAAGGAAAAACTTTATCAAAAGAGCAAATCAAATCAAAACATACTGCTAAACCAAAAAAATTGATAAACCTAACATCCTCTTCTTCTAAAGAACCTGTAATTTGAATGTGTCCACTTTATCACTCATAAAACTAAACTGGGGTTTCATCTTCTCTACTTTTCTCTCTCCCAAATCAATTATTCCTCTATTCTCTCTTTGATATATCTTCCCTCCTCTCTCCACCATATCTCCTGTGAGTTATTTGTCAAGTATTGGGGATATTGTGGGGATAGATAATGGCATGAATGTTCAAAAATGGATAGGAAAGTTTGAAAAGTTAAAAGGAACAAAATATTAAATAAAACAACCCTGACATGCCTGCCTTTTTTACTATAAAATTTTTAGGGTTTGGGGTGTCATAAATTTAGAATAGGCTTATGACTTTGTTAAGTGAAATTAATAACAGGGCAATGACACTTGAATGACTCATTTATGATAGGTTTACGATGACCAACAAATAAACTTATGATACATGTATGATTTAATTTTCTTATGACAAGATTATATTGATTTTACGATACCCTTCAAAAATGTAAGTCAAAATTTTGATGGGAAAAAGGTATTTCTTAAACCTAACTTATACCCTCTTCGTAAATGTGACAACACATGAAATGTAGTAGTGTCATTTTATTTTAGCCTTAGTACTTATGCTTCATTAGTTACCTACAAACTTAAGGAGTCGCCACTATAATGACAATGACAATGTTCAATTGATAGGAAAGACGAAAGAGAACAAAATGGTAAGGCATGTGTTTAAATATAGTGGAGGAACGAGGGTCTCAAATAGTCAAAATGATAGGGTATAAACGAGTATGTGTAGCATCTTAGAGGATAGAGGGAACATTAATGCAGAAGGTGGCATATTAAATGCATGTTAAAAAATGTGCCAAAATACAATATGTGAGGACCTATCACACAATGCCCTTACCCCAACATGCATCATTATATTTATATTACAAAAGACTCAATGTTTGTCGATTAAAACACAAGCGTCTACACCCTAACATAACTAAAGAGTCATTAACAAACTACCTAAATGTAACAAAGGGCATACTCATAACAAAGTCAACTACTAAATAATGATTTTATGTAAATCAATAGTCTACATTGTCCCTTTTGACAACACCCTAAGTCAAAATGAGAAAGAGTGAAATTGAAGAGAGGTGGTAGAAGACAATCTAGGCAAGGTGGATACTATTATAGAGATTGTTGATGTTGAACTCCCAGAGACCCTTTCATCTTGAAACAATATAAAAATGTGGAATAAAAGTATTTCTTAAGCGAATTGCTATAAAAATAATCCTCAAATGAATTCCTTCACACAAACTCCTTAGTTGTTGGATTTTATCAAACCCATTGGCAATTCCAAAAGCATAGAGTTTTTGGGCAAGCATAGAATTCTTGGGTTGTAATCTTCAACTTCTTGGCTGCCCTTATAGTTTTGATAGCTGAATTTTATAGGATTGCAACATCCACCTCAGGACTTGCAATCAAATGCACTAAATTCTCTAACACGAGCATTTTATTCATGACACCAATAGCAAGTGCTCCACCTAAACATCCTCCTCCAATCATAACGTAAATAATTATAACTTTGAAATAATGGTCTAATGGTAGGCATTCCATTGAATGGGAAATAGTGGGCTTACAACTATGTTTGAATTCCCAACCACAGTGCCATTAATGTTTACTATGAAAACTACACTACTAAAGGAATACAATTTTTTTGTTTTAAACTTTTACCTTACATAATTTTTGATCTCTTAATTGGTGGCTTGGCATTCATGTAGATTTATTCCCCGATTATTCATCCATGTTCTCCTTCTTTTATGCAACTCTTCTCTCATTATTTCCTTTGGCCACCTATCATCCTCCATGTTTTTTATTTTCTTTATATAGCCTAAGAGATGTATCATAGTTGTTTCTTCTATTGGAAAAGTCTTTATTTTTGCTAGGAGTATCTTGTATGGGATTGAAAATTAAATCTTGAAGTTTATTTTGATTAAACATTTTAAAAATTTCTCAATTTGTCTCCACTTTAGACCCGACAAACTGTTGGCCAAGACTTCACACCTGTAGAGCACCATTGGCGCTACTAGTAGCCCAAACAGGATGGTAGTCTTCCAATCCCACAGATCAACATCTTTTCATATTTTTAGAAGAGAGTGTAGCACTCTCCACCCTCTTTAGATTCTATTTGTTATGCATATTTTCAAGTTAAGTTTGTTAGTGAAATCAAGCCATAAGTATTTCTATTTTGAGACTATCTCAAGTGGGTTCCCCTCTAGATGTATAGCCAGATACTTTATTTTATCATGTATTTTTTGTTTTACTAAGATGTAATCAATTTTACCATATATATATATATATATATATATATATATATATATATATATATATATATATATATATATATATATATATATATATATATATGTCATAGGGAGACATCTAGTAAGAAGAAATATACAAATATTTTGGACAATAACATTCTAAATTTTTTCCATGATCACACATTAAAATTGAAAGCACTACCTACCCGACGAATAAAGCTGAAATCTTTCTCTTTGCTTCTTTTGTGCTTTCTCTCTCATGCTACACCTCCTTTTTCACCTTCTCAATCTCGACCTTTTTCTAAACTGGAAAACTCTTATGATGATATCCTTCTTTCTAAAAATCCCCTTTTTAATAAGATAGGTGTAACCTCTTTTTCTAGGCATTAGATTTTTTATTTTTTTCTTTTTTTTAAAATGTATTTATCTCTTTAATTTTTCTTAATTTTAGTCTTTACATTTCTTTTTTTATTGTTTTTTCTTATTTTTTTTTTCCATGGTAATTTTCCATTTTTATTTATTTTTAACATAAAATAGAGAAAATCCATAATTTAATAAACATCTCTTATTGTCAGAAATTTTAAAGATAATTTTGATAACTAATAATCTAGATTTTTAAATCTAATTATGCTGATAATGTCTCCACTAGCTTTAATGATAAAACATAATAATTACACAAAATGATTACATTAAGTTATTTAACTATACTAGCAAACTCATAGAAATTAGCTTTCCAATGCAAGTAGAAATAAACACACCATGTGAAAACTATTTTTAATGCATTCTATCATGTGCTAACTATTGTGGTGTGTGCAAGGTTATCTCTAATTTCTCTGTCATCTTATGAAATCTCCATCTACGTCACCCTCTTCGATGATGCTCTGCCTCTGACATGCTCTGAGAGATGAGTTCTCCTATGTCAACCTCACAACAAGTAAGTAGTTAGATCATATCAACATGATAAACATGCAGCATAAAATATAATTAAAATAACACATCAATATATTCATAATGTAAACACATACACTACAACTAACTCGCAGTAAAGCAAACATGTACCATAATATATCCAAGCAATATCCTACTATCTCATAATAGCATATATCTCAAGCTTAGTAAGGAATATAACCAATATCAAATGTGTCAACTATAAATATCCATGAATAACCAAATATTTTTCTTGGTAAGGAATCGGATGCAACACTTCACATGTCCTTGGCGAACCTATGCATACATTGTAATACCATTCGATTTATGCAATGCTGCCACCAGTTTTCAAAGGGTTGTTTTGATCATATTTTCTAATATGTCCTATGATTGTATTTAAATATATATGGATTACTTCATAGCCTATGGAAAAAATATGAAGAAACCCACTAAAACTTAGATAAATTCCTCTAATATTGTCAAGACAACCAACTATCCCTAATCTAAGAAAAATGCTCAATGTTGATGACTGAAGGCATTGTTTTGGGACATCACATCTCGATGGTAGGAATTAAAGTATATGTTTCCAAAATAATTGTAATCAATAACTTACCAATTCCACAAAAATAAAATATGTTCAGAGTTTATTAGAACATGTTGGATACTATCATAGATTCATTAAAGACTTCAAAAAAATTATAGCACCCCTATTTGTTTTGATTTCTAAGGTGGTGATTTTATTTGTATTGATGCATGTTAAATAACATTCTAAGAACTTAAATATCTACTAGTAAAAACTCCAGTATTAAGAGGCTCTAATTAGACATTGCCCTTTCACATCTACATGGATGCCTCTGATGTTACACCAAGAGATGTCCTTGGTCACAAGGAATAGTTCTTGAGATATGTCATATATTTTATCAATAAAAACTTCAAAATGGATAAGTTCAATTACATAGTGATGGAGAAATAATTTCTTATTGTATATATGCGATCAAAAAGTTGAGACATTACATTATAGGTCATCCATTTTTCATCCATATTGATCATGCATCATTCAGGCATTTAATGAATAAACCAACAATCACTGGAAGGATAATTAGATGGTTGATTCTACTATAAGAGTTTGATATTATTATTGTAGATAGGCCAGGTAAGAATATTGTTATTATAGACATTTTATCATGCTTGATATCTGATGAACAAAGTTCCATAGTAGATGATTCCTTTCCTGACAAACATCTTTTTACATTATCTACTAGAGCTCCTTAGTATGCATACATTGTTAACTACTTGGATACATAATTACTCATGGATCTTTGGGTACCTTTTTGTCACTTGGCCTAATTCAATCATGCGATAGTGTATAAGAGAGGATGGGGTTGTTGACATCCTTAGAGCATGTCATGATGAACCCTATGTAGATAATTTTGTTGCAAAGAGGACTACCATAAAAATCCTAATTATAAGATACTATTGGCCCACCTTATAGATGCAATTATATATACTTTCCAGTGTGATCAATGCCAACATATAAGAAAAACTACATGTTCTAATGAGATGCTGCTTCAACCTCAAATGGTTTTAGAACCATTTAAAAAATAGGGGCTTGATGTTTTTGGACCAATAAATTCCAAATCCAATAATAAAGAGTACATACAAGTTTGCATTGATTATGTGACCAAATGGGCTGAGGTGAAATCTTTAACATATGCATGCAATGAAAAAGTTACATAATTTTTGTATGAGTAAATATTCACTAGATATGGAGTTCTACAGGAGATTATTACAAATCAAGGACCTCAATTCACATCTGATCTAATAGTTACCCTTATTTTCCAATATGAAATCAGGCACACAAAACTTCATATCATCCTCAGTTAAATGGACATGTAGAGGTTAAAAATAGAGACTTGGAGGATATTCTCACAAAATTAGTAAATGTGCATCGTAAAGAATTGGAATCACATATTCTTGAAGTAGTATATGCATATTAGATCACATGTAAAATCACAACTGGATTCACCCTATATGAACTAGTATATGGGAAGACACATGTTCTCTCTATTGAATTTGAGCATTAAACCTTAAGGACAACCTTGGAACTTAGCGTAGACTTATCACATGCATAGAAATATGGAATCATGGATTTGAATGCTTTGGATGAACTCTGGAGAGAAGCACTACATCATAAAGAAGTGGTGCAATAAAAATGGATCAAATGACATGACAAGTATATCAAGACCAAATAATTCCATCTAAGAGATTGGGCCCTACTTTTTGATTCCAAGTATAAAGATCATAAAGGGAAGATGAGAACTAGATGGCTTGGAACTTATGAAATAGAGGAAGTATTTGATAATAGAGTTGTCAATTTGTACATAATTGACCTCGTACACTTCTGCTTACTAATCAATGGTCATCGGTTGAAATTATACAAGAAACCACTTTCTAAAAAGATATTCATATGGCAACTTATGGATGATCAAACCCTTGCTTCAATTCAGCCTACAAGAGACTTTGTTCACTCATTAGAAGGATATTATAGCCCACCCTTACTCTCCATAGATAAAGGGTATGGATTCTATCATAGCCTAGCCTAGTCACACATCTTTTTGGCTGACTATAGGCTGAATAAATATTTTGCTTGATGATTAGTTGATTAATCAAGATTAAAAAATGCACAAAAAATAAGAAAATATACTTTACATCTCCTTTTTGCTCACCTATTCCTAAGGTTTGAGTAGCTAATATAACTACCTAGCTACTACATCCTCCTTCACACAACTATAACTTGTATCTTGATTAATACATGGTGCAATTTAAGTTGTTACAGGGTAAAAAAAATTGCTATAGGTTAGGTAGTGCACGTTACAAAATCAATAGTAGGTACTATAGGAAGCAAAAACAATGATACAAACTAGTGGTAGTTACCACAAAATAACTTATCAACATTATGGGATGAGAATTATACAAGATACAAGAATATAAGATGTTACAAGATGGAAACCAACAAAAGGATGTGATGCAGTTACTCTAGAATCAATCATAAATTGACACCTTTGATATAAAAGATATATGAATTTGCTACATGATGATGGGACCTTTGCTGCTAGCTAAGATGGATAGTCATATGTACTATTTTTGTCCCTAATTTCTTGAAACTACTACAAGGCACCTTTTAACACTCTAAAAATTCCTTGATATCCTCTTACTCCACCACAAGTTATACAAGGAGTATATTCTAGTGTCACATCTTGTGAAGGAGGAAACTACTCTAATGCAAGAGTTTATTACAAACACTTATCTATTTGAGTAACTAGCATTACCACTAGTAATTATCAGTAATGAATATCATCACTTTAACCAACATCCTTCTTGCTAGACACATGACCACTTCAGAATGAGCATCATTGAGTTTCAACACACCCTCCACCTCATCATTACTCCATCAACTTATTGCATGTCCTACTGCTCCAACACTGATGTAGAGGGATTAATTAAACTTATTCCTATGGAATGGAAATAAGAAATACATTCACCTATACTTATCTCTGCCACCTAGCTCTGATCCTTTCTCTTAGTTTCAAGTTACACTTATTTAGCAATGGTTCACTAGTTCCTTCTCCATTCAATGGTTCTGAGGTTCATTAGATTGTCTAATATATTTTATTGTCATGTTCATGCTTATAATAGTTTCACTAGACCTCTCTGACCATTTTCCAACTCCTTCACACTTTTTATGCTATCCTAGACAACTCTGCCTACTGTTGACCATTTTTGGTCCAGCAGGCCAAAATCAGTCTCCTTCTTCCCTTGTTGTTCTAAGCTAGTTCAATTTTGATTTTGTACAAGTCTTTCGGCAAAATGAGGAACTAGTTCAGTGGTTTGATGTCGGGTTCCAATGGCATGATCTTTCGAAGAATTTTGAACTTGAACTTTGAACCATTATTGGTTAATGAGTTTGTTCAATTCAATTGGTTCAATGAGTTGGTTCAGTTCAGTCAGTTCAAGTGCTTGGTTCGATCGACTTGGTTTAAAGTGCTTGGTTCAAAGGCTTGGTTCAAAGAGATGGTTCAATCGGAAAGTTCAAAGGAGTCTTCCAAAAGACTGAAGGACAAGTGCCCTTGCAAAGGGCACTTAAGTGACAGAAGGACCCTTGTGACTTTTTCGAAAGGCAATTTTGGAGACTAAACAACCCTTGCAGAGGGCAGGTGATGAGCAAAATGGACCGTTGAAAAAATCTGAAGGGTAAGATTTTCTTTAGAAAAGTTAACAAGGTAGGTTGGAATTCCTTCAGATTTGTTCAAGGCAAAGGACAAGAGAATTTATTCAAACAAAATGCTCAAAGGAATTCCTTCGGATATTTTGTTTGAAGAAATTCATAAGGCAAAGACAATGTCTTTTGGGATAAAATCTCGTAGCAAAATGTTAAGTCAATTCCTTCAGACAAAAAGTCTGAAGGAATTCATTCGGACTTTTGTCCAAAGGAATTCGCCCAAAAGAAGAAAGCCCGACTGAAGGGAAAGCCCGAAGAAATAAGCAGGAAAGACAAAGGAAGAAATCCTTCAGACAAAATGTCTGAAGGAATTCCTTCGGACATTTTGTCTGAAGGATTTCAAGAGCAAGGCTGTCGAAGGACCCCGAAGGGCAAGTGCCCTTGCGGGGTACTCTCAGCTGCCGAAAGAAAGACACTTCTCCAAATCCGAAGGGACACCTTCCATTCAGGAGGGTACAAAGTAAAAGCCCTGTTGGGTGAATATTTTGTCACCAGCTAACTGATGAGCAAAATAGGTCTCTTCAACCACAACATAGGGAGATTGGTCATCCAAATGTGCAGTTTTACCACATCAAAAGGGGACAAATCTCTCCTCTCATCAAGGGGAGGTTCCCTTATAACTATGAGGAGCTATATACTATATATATAAGCAGAAAATAACACTCAGGGGTAGGACAACACCAACCATCTCTCATTTTTTAGAGATGATGTTCACAAACAAAGGAGAAAATCCTGGTGAAAACACTAAAGGCACTTCTCTTCTTTCAGAAGTGGTCTTGCAGGAAACAACAGGAGTTCTTTCAGGAAATGACAAGTAACTGGTAACAGGGCATAATAACTAACAGACTGAGATGTAGCACAAAGTCTCCACCTTGACTGCCCACGAGTGAAATACAAAGGACAATGAGGGCACAAAGTCGTCCCAAGGTCCTTTACACAAGAACAGAAAATAGACAAACACACTAAAGACAATTGTGGTAGCACAAAGTCTCTCCACAGTTGGCTTTAGGACACCTTCCTGATTACTTCCAATAGTTATGCTTATTTCAATAAAATGGACAAGAACGTTTTCAGGAAACAGACATAAGAACAATCTCCTAAATGACACAAGATATTATAGCACAAAGTCTAGAAGTAACTTGCTTTCTCATTCAAACAAAAAAATATGATCAACAATCTGAGCTCAAAGTCTCAGTGATCGCCTCACAATTTTGGTAGAGTTTTGCTTCTATAACCAAAAATATCTCCTTTACATAAAAAAGAGATTACATTATATAGTAGCCAAGAAAGGCTTAGCGCTTTGTTCCATAGAATGACCCATGCTGCATTCAATGCCTTGAATACATTTTCAGTTTTATCGAAGAGGGCCATGCTAGAACAGGGCGTCTGCCTTAACTGTGGTGTGTCGATTCATCTCAAATGTCTTCTCCTGGGCCTGGGTCATCTGGTCTGTCTATAGATATCTGCACAGTTGTCCACTTTGCCTTTACTCTATGGATAAAAGTAGGCTGCACCTTTAATGCTTGTAAGATCAAATATCTACTTGATGGACTGTTCCACCTACTGGAACAACTTTTACACAAATATTTTTGGTCTTTCCCTCTTTCCTATTGCAATTTGAGCTCTTGGGCTATCTTTTCCCTTTCTGCCAGCTCTTTCGACTCCTTTTTCAGCTGGTCGCTGAGTTTATTTTCAAGTTCTGCACCATATTTGAAAATCAACGGATATTTCATTGTCTTGAATTTGACGTCCACGGGGACGTCATTGGTTCACTGTTTCAACGGTTTGGGAGGCCTTTTCGGCTCCTTGGTTCGATCGCTTCCTTGGTTCAATTGCTTTCTTGGTTCAATCGCTTTCTTCGTTCAATTTTTTTCTTGGTCTTTGGTTGAACCATCCCTTCGAGCTTTTCCTTTCGGGCTTTTCCTTTGATCTTTAAACCAATGTTCTCTGCCCTCTGCAAGGGCACTTGCCCATAGTTTACTACCCTCCACAAGGGCACTTGTTCTTTCAGCTTTGGGGCACTCCTTTGAACTGACCACATTGAACCTTTAAACCTTTGAATCGTTGAACCTTTTTGGTTCAAGGTTCAACAGTTCAATCTTCCTTTATTTTTTTAAGTGTTTTGACCGCTTGAACCAACCATGTTAAACCAACCGCATTGAAGCAACTGCGTTGAACTAACTACTCGTTGAACCTTTGAACCGTTGAACCCATTGAACCTGTGAACTAAAATGGTTCAAGGTTCAATGATTCAATGGTTCAAGCCTTCTTCTTTTCTAAATCTTTTGATCTTTTTGAACCCGTTGAACTCATTGAACCATTTTGGTTCAAGGTTCAACGGTTCAATGGTTCAATGGTTCATTCCTTTGTTCTTTGAAGCCTTCTTTTCTTATAAGTATTTTGAAGCCATTGAACTTGTTGGATTGGTTGAACTTTGAACTTCTGTCGAAGCGCTTAACTTCTTTAAGCTTGCCGATGTTGTTGAACCTTTGAACCCGTTGAACCTTTTGGAAGCGGGGTTCAATGGTTCAATAGTTCAATGGTTCAATCCTTTGTTTGAAGCTTGGCGATGAACATTTTTGGTTGAACCAAGGCAATGAACCTGTCTTGAAATTACCTAAGTGTTGGAAACTTGTTCTTTTCCTGTGAAGTCCATAGAAATCAGCCTGTAGAGTCTGTAGAAATTAGCCTGTAGAGTCCATAGAAATGACCCTGTAGAGTCTATAGAAATGAGCCTGCAGAGTCCGTAGAATGAGCCTGCAGAGTCTGTTAGCTAAAAAATATTGAATAATGGAGAATTTGAATTCCCAAAATAATTTTTGAGAAGGGAAGAGGGAATTTTGGCCTGCAGGACCAAAATAGTTCATATGTTGTCCCAAAAATGAGTGACAGATTTTGGGAACAATAATTGGCTCCAGTTGGGGAACTTCCTTCAGTTGAAATTTTGGAACAGCTGAGGGGAGTAGATTCCATAATCTATAGTGCCTTCAAGTATACCATTGGGATACAGAGTCATGCTACCCAAAAAATAAAGGTGCCAAAAATGAAAATGAAAAGCACAAAACAGAACTAAAGACTATACAAATATACATATGTATAGATGATCTTATTTGATGCTTCAAGAATTGAAGCGCTTCAGATGCCGCCCACTGTGAGATAGTGAAAATGGCATTCCATCCTCATAAACTAGTAATAAACCATTTTCTCCCTAGAATCGGTGATGGGCGAATGGAACTCTCCACCAGGAATCACATTTTCTATGCACTCCTTTTGGTTCTCTCTTCTTGCCCCATGGCAAGGCATCGTCTCCAATCTGAAAACCATAAATCTTTGCTCTCTTGGTGAAGAGTTCCTTTTCCTAATTTTGGCATGCATCAGTATGGTCCACTACCATAGTTTGTTGCTCTTCTGGTTTAGTCCAGCACATGATTTGATTGTCAGCATCAAACACCTACCAATGATTGGCATTGTCAGGCACACTTGGTTGAAAGACCAGCTCAATAGTGTACTTCTATTCTTCAAAGTGTTTGTGAGAGACCAAGAGGGTCATAGAGATAGCCAATGAACTTGCATGGCACCAGCTCAATAGTGTACCTCTGTTCTTCAAAGTGTTTGTGAGAGACCAAGAGGGTCATAGAGATAGCCAATGAAATTGCATGGCTATGAAGCTCTCTAGGCACTGCAGATATATTGAAAGCATCAAAACTTTCAATATAGTCCCATACCAAATTACGATAATGGCACAATCTTTTGTTCTTGGTTTGACACAGGTTCCTCACCTAAAAAACCATCAGTTCAACATCTCCTTTAGCATGAAGGAGTTTAACACCTCTGTCTTGAGTTGCCTTCAACCCGAGTAACATAGATTCATACTTGATAGTGTTGTTGGTGTTGTTGAACTGCAACTTATGTGAAGAAGGAAAAATATCTCCCTGAAGAGATATTAGAACAATCCCGGCTTCAGCACCAGTAGGAGAGCAGTTGCCATCAAATTCTAGTATCCATACATCATCATAAATTTCTCCTTTCTCAGATTTTCCTTTGTTTGGAGTGGAGAGTTCCTTTGGGCTTGCACTGTGCTCTCTCATGTCTTTTTTTGTTCCATCTGGACCAATTTTCAGATTGCCACCTATAGGATTTTTGTCTGTTGTAACAGGAATGTCTTCAGTAGACAGAAAATAATTACCCTTGCTTGAAGACTCAAATAGAATTTGAGCTTTAGGTACTTACATTTGGGTGACAACATATTTTGCCTCCTTCTCAGGGAGCAGCCTCTGTACGATGTCTTTGACTGGGATCCTTGCCTCAGACAGGTCCATGCTCAATTTTCCACCAACATCCTTGCAAAAATTTCACCCAAGAAGGATGTCGTATGAAGCTGGAACATCGGCCACCAGGACTATCATCTTGATTCTCTTTTCTGGAAAGGCGATAAATGTAAATTGGGCATCCTTGATTTGTCCCAGTAGTGGCACTTGTTTATTTTCCATGGAGAAACATCTCCCGAATGTCTTGGTCAGTGTGAGACCAAGAGATTCAACCACTTTGGTAGGCATGACATTGTTTGACGCACCTGAGTCTATGATGCAATTGTTCAACTGATGTCCATTTATCAGCAGGGAGACATAGAATGGTTCAGTCCTTTTAGAAGCAGCATGAGCGATGACAAGGTTATTTCGGGTGGACATGGGAGTCACTTTTAGAATAGTTGGTCTTGTAGGGATAGTTTTATTCTTCACACATTCCACTAACCTATCCAATTGCTTAGGGTTGGATTGTAGGAATTCAAATTCAGACATTTGAATTTTAGTTTTCTTGACATGGTCGATTATGTCAAATGTCTGAAATGAACTAGGAACAGAGGATGGGAGCTCATCCTTTTGGTTTTTGGGAGAGGGAGGACTGATTTTCAAAATTGAAGTTGAAGGTGAAGGCATGTTTGGAGTACTTACTTTTTTAGCAATCACTAGGTCCTTTGGCTGGAAAGGTAGAGTGGTTCCCCACTTAGCAATTGAAATTGCAGGGTGAGATCCTTCTCCTATTTTGTCCCTATCAACATACTGGGCTGACTGATTCTTGGATCATGTGAAAATAGTGAATGATCCATCCACTGCTTTACCTTCACTTATGGGTTCATCTTGGTCATTCAGAAAACTAATGTTGGAGTCACCAGTTGATTCTTCTTGGTTTGCTGCAAAGAGATCATCATCATTTTCTTGATCAAACTCAGGCTGGAAAGAGAAATCATGTTTTGTTTCCAGATATCTAACTATTGATTTGACTGGTGCTGCTTCAATGGCAAGTTTCCCCTATGGGGGAGGCAAATGATTTGGTTTCCCTTGACTTCTGGCAGCATTGCCTTGATATGGCTGGTTCTAAAATGTCCTTGGCATATCCTGATAAGGATGAGCAGACATACCTTGGGCCACTTGTCTTTTCAAGGCTAGCAGTTCATTTTCTAGCTTTTGCACCATTTGATCAATGGTGCCTGTAGATGAATTCTCAGAATATGAAGAAGATTTTCCTTTGTTAGGATCTCTCCTTATCTTTCCTACAAAGATAAGGTCATCTTCCACCTCAGTGGCCAAATCTTGAGCAGCAGTAAGGTCTATGTGGCCAACTCATCTCAACAGAAAACTCACTTCAGGCAGTTGTGAGTTGATGAAGAAACATTTAAGATTTTTAGGTGTTGGTTGAGCAATGGTAGGAATCATATTCCTCAGTTTGTCAAACTTGGCAATGAAGTCCCTCATAGGTTCATGAGGCTCTTTCTTCATCTGTGTGAGTTGGGATAGCAGGGCGTGCGCATCTTCTGCAGGCTTGAACCTTGCTTCGAATTTGGCTTTGAGAGTATCCCAGTCAGTCACTGACCGAGCTTACAGATGGTAGAACCAATCTGTAGTGGCACCTTGTAGTGTTTCCACAAACACCTTGACTGCTACATCCTCATATTCCACGCCTATCACACCACAGGCTATGCTGAAGGCTATAATGTGTTCATCAGAATGAACTCTCCCATCACCAAAGAATTTGGGAAAATTCTTCCTTGAAATGCGTGGTAGCTCATGTAGGGGTGGAGTTAAATTAAGTGGGCCAAAATAGTTACCCCATGGGCCTTGAACTGCCATGATTTGATTATGGAAAGTGGGTATAACAAATCTGGGTGGAGTATGTATAGGCACAGCTCTGCTAGCAGAGGAAAAAGAAGCTCTGTCTTGTATTGGTGACTTGGTGTTGGTAGGAGGAAGACTCCTAGTTCGTTGAAGGTGAGGCTGTGGAGGAAACAAATCAAAATTGCTCTGTTGCACCAACTCAAAAATAAGGTCAACAACACATTGAGCTTTCTGGCTTCTTGTATAGCGTGGGGCTGCCAGATTGTAGAATAAAAATAGAAAAAGACTGGCCCTATTGTAGCTTGGAGCTTGAGGCTCCAAACTGCTCATTCTTTCCCAGTGGCTCTGGTTTTTCAGACCATATTATATAATGGAAATGGATAAGGCTATAATGATAATGGATAAGACACAGGTGATGCTTCAATTTGAAGCTTGAGGCTTCAAATTGCATAAAATGTTTGTCCCCAATGGATAAAAATGGAAATGGATAAGGATAGGGACTGCTTCAATCTAAAACTTGAGGCTTCAGACTGCATGTAACATCCCCAATGTTTTTGGTTTCTCAGACCAAATTATATAATGGAAATGGATAAGGCACAGGTGAGAGTCACCAGAGTATATAATGGATAAGGATAGGAACTTCTTGTTCTAATCCCCAGCAGAGTCACCAAAAAACTATTGGCGTGAAGTTGGCAGTGTTCTTTCTTACTTCACGTTGTTCCCCAGTGATATGAAAATGGATAAGGAAAAGAACTGAAACTGCTCGTTCTTCCCCTGTGGAGTCACCAAAAAACTATTGGCATGAAGCTGGCAGGGTTCTTTCCTACTTCACATTGTTCCCCAATGGAGTCACCAAAAAACTGTTGGTGTGAAGCTGGCAGTGTTCTTTCCTACTTCACATTGTTCCCCAGCAGAGTCACCAAAAACTAATAGCGTGAAGCTGGCAGTGTTCTTTCTTACTTCACATTGTTCCCTAGTGATATGAAAATGGATAAGGAAAAGAACTGAAACTGCTCGTTCTTCCCTAGTGGAGAAAATGGATAAGGAAAAGAACTGAAATTGCTCGTTCTTCCCCAGCGGAGTTGCCAAAAAATTGTTGGGTGAATATTTTGTCACCAGCTAACTGATGAGCAAAATAGGTCTCTTCAACCATAGCATAGGGAGATTGGTCATCTAGATGTGCAGGTTTACCACATCAAAAGGGGACAAATCTCTCCTCTCATCAAGGGGAGGTTCCCTTATAACTATGAGGAGCTATATACTATATATATATAAGCAAAAAATAAACTCAGGGGTAGGACAACACCATCCATCTCTCTTTTTTCAGAGATGATGTTCACAAACAAAGGAGAAAATCTTGGTGAAAACACTGAAGGCACTTCTCTTCTTTCAAAAGTGGTTTTTCAAGAAACAACAGGAGTTCTTTCAGGTAGTGATAAGTAACTGAGAACAGGGCGTAGTAACCAACAGACTGAGATGTAGCACAAAGTCTCCAACTTGACTGCCCAAGAGTGAAATACGAAGGACAATGAGGGCACAAAGTCAACCCAAGGTCCTTTACACATGAACAAAAAATAGACAAACACACTAAAGGCAATTGTGGTAGCACAAAGTCTCTCCACAGTTGGTTTCAAGACACCTTCTTGATTACTTCCACTAGTTCTGCTTATTTCAATAAAATGGACAAGAACACATTCAGGAAATAGACATAAGAACAATCTCCTAAATGACACAAGATATTACAGCATAAAGTCTGGAAGTAACTTGCTTTCTCATTCAAACAAAAAAATATGATCAACAATCTGAGCTCAAAGTCTCAGTGATTGCCTCACAATTTTGGCAGAGTTTTGCTTCTATAACCAAAAAGATCTCCTTTGCATAAAATAAGAGATTACATTATATAGTAGCCAAGAAAGGCTTGGCTCTTCATTCCATAGAACAGCCCATGTTGCATTTAATGACTTGAATGCATTTTTAGTTTTGTCGCAGAGGGCCATGCTGGAACAAGGCATCTGCCTTAACTGTGGTGTGTCGATTCATCTCAAATGTCTTCTCCTGCACCTGGGTCATCTGGTTTGTCTCTAGATATATTCACAGCTGTCTACTTCACCTTTACTCCATGGAGAAAAATAGGCTTCACCTTTAATGTTTACAAGATCAAATATCTACTTGATGGACTGTTCCACCTACTGGAATAACTTCTACACAGATATTTCTGGTCTTTCCCTCTTTCCTATTGCAATTTGAGCTCTCAGGATATCTTTTCCCTTTATGCCAGCTCTTTCAGCTCCTTCTTCAGCTGGTCGCTGAGTTTTTTTTCAAGTTCCGCACCATATTTGAAAATCAATGGATATTTCATTGTCTTGAATTTGACATACACGGGGATGTCATTGGTTCATTGTTTCAACGGTTCGAGAGGCCTTCTCGGCTCCTTGGTTCGATCGCTTTCTTGGTTCAATCACTTTCTTGGTTCAATCACTTTCTTGGTCTTTGGTTGAACCATCCCTTTAGGATTTTCCTTTTGAGATTTTCCTTTGATCTTTGAACCAATGTTTTCTGCCCTCCGAAAGGGCACCTACCCTTAGTTCACTGCCCTCCACAAGGGCACTTGTTATTTCGGCTTTGGAGCACTCATTTGAACTGAACACGTTGAACCTTTGAACCTTTTTGGTTCAAGGTTCAATGGTTCAATCTTCCTTTATTTTTCTAAGTGTTTTGACCACTTGAACCAACCATGTTGAACCAACCACGTTGAACCAACCGCATTGAACCTTTGAACCATTGAACCCATTGAACCTATGAACTAAAATGGTTCAAGGTTCAATGGTTCAATGGTTCAAGCCTTCTTCTTTTCTAAGTCTTTTGATATTTTTGAACCCATTGAACCTGTTGAACCATTTTAGTTCAAGGTTCAACGGTTCAATGGTTCAACGGTTCATTCCTTTGTTCTTTGAAGCCTTATTTTCTTCTAAGTCTTTTGAAGCCGTTGAACTTGTTGGAGTGGTTGAACTTTGAACTTCTGTCGAAGCGCTTAACTTCTTTAAGCTTGTCGATGTCGTTGAACCTTTGAACCTTTTGGAAGTGGGGCTTAATGGTTCAATGGTTCAATCCTTTGTTTGAAGCTTGGCGATGAACATTTTTGGTTGAACGAAGGTGTTGAACCTGTCTTGAAATTGCCTAAGTGTTGGAAACTTGTTCTTTTCTTACGGAGTCTGTAGAAATCAACCTACAGAGTCTATAGAAATCAGCGTGTGGAGTCCGTAGAAATGAGCCTACAAAGTCCATAGAAATGACCCTGTAGAGTCCGTAGAAATGCGCCTGCAGAGTCTGTTAGCTGAAAAAGATTGAAAAATGGAGAATTTAAATGCCTGGAACAATTTTTGAGAAGGGAAGAGGGAATTTTGGCCTGTAGGACCAAAATAGTTCATATGTTGTCCCAAAAATGAGTGACAGATTTTGGGAACAAGCTCGAAGGAAAGGGAGCAAAAAAGGCCGAAGCAAAGGAAAAAGTCGAAGGAATTGAACAAGGGATGACGGGCCCACAGACGTCAAAGTTGAGCACCATGAATTAGCCGTTGGATTTCAAATGGTGACGGGCCTATGAATGTCAATTTTACGGGAATGAAATCACTGTTGATCTTTAAATACTTGAGCGCCAACCAGAAGGGAGCCCAAAGAACTAAGAGAGAAAGAGACAAAAGCCAGCAAAAGACAAAACTAGGAAAAGACGACGCTGGGAAAAGACAAAAGTTAAGAATGAACTCAGCGACCTGCTGATGAAAGAGCCCAAAGAGCCAAAGAAGTAGTAGAAGATAGCCCTCGATGGCCGAAGGAGATAGAAAAGACAAAGCCAGGAAGAGACAAAAGAGACAAGTGCAGAAATAGACAAAACATTTCAAGTGGCAAAGGAAGGTGTCGACTCAAGGAGTTACTCCAGCAGTTGGAATAATGTCTGCCAAGTGGTCATCAAGGAGCGCGAATAGTGAACGACATGACCCATTTTTTTCCATTTTGCATTAATGAGCAGACAAAGTGCATGAATGCCTTCAAGGAGTAGTCTTGTTTGTAGACAAATGGCGTGGCCTATGTTTTTTAAATCCCTGAAGTCAAAATCAGAGCTGACACAACATTATATTTTAGTGGCTTCCTCTTCCCAACACTCTCAGCACACGTGGGCCACTTGTCAAAGGGCACCAAAAGTCTTTTCCAAAAGGGGCACTTTTGTTTCCCTCTTATATATATATTATAACTTCTCATTTGAGAAACGGATCTCTCACATTGTAAGGTGAAGCCCTGCCATTTTTCACCTGGAATCAATAGAATACACATTTTTTACCTCTATTCTGGTTGGATATATCTCTGAGTGTATCTGAGTGTTAGTCTTATGTTCAATCATTGCTTCCTAATGCTTTCACAGGCTTGATACTAACACACCTGGTATAAACAAAGCACCATTCCTGTAGGTGACAAGAAGCATTGTATCTGGAGCGTAGAGGAAGAATGAGGTTACTAGACAATGTGCTTTCCTTACAACACCTATGGTAAGTTCCTTTTTTGTGTGTTTCCATTAAAGCCTCCCTGTCAAGCTCACTGCAGTTTGGTCCTTTTACCAGTTAAAGTGTATGTATGTGTTCTTGTGGTTCAGAGTGTGAGTGTGAGTAGATCAAACTTGCTTGGTGCATCACCCTATTAGGTTAGGTTCTATTTTTTAGCATCCTTCTCTCTTTTCACCCCCCCTTTATATATGTGTGTGTGTGTGTGTGTGTGTGTGTGTGTGTGTGTGTGTGTGTGTGTGTGTGTGTGTATTAGCAACTTACTAGAATAACTTAGATGCATCAAAGGGAGCTAGCCCTTATCTAGAGACTCTCCTCTTAGTTTTTCCATACCCACAGGCAAGAGAAGAGTTTCCATTGTGATGCGTGGAAGACAGGAGCTCAGCCTCCTGTCAAGGGTGCAATCCGCTGCGTCAACACGTACTCAAGACACAGTACTTATAGCCTTTTTTTGAGTTATTTCTTCATGCATAGTTATGTACAAATGGATATTGGAAAACCAATGACAAACTTAAAAAATGTCTATCCTTGAGCTTCTCTCTTTGAAATTTTGACTTCAAACTTTGCTTTTAAGACCCTTTTCTAATCTTTTTTAGCCCATTGTTAGGCCTGATTATGTCTATCTTGCATAGAATCACACACGGTCCTCCTCTCATATACGTACATGTATGAAATCAAACTAAAATCTCAAAAATATCTTTACACACATGGAAACCTTGCATATTACAAAATTTTAGGAAGTTACACTAGATCAATCTCCTTAAAAACATAATTTTGAGTCAAAATCCTAATCCAGGGTTAGTAGGTTATGTATGCACCCAAGAGCTATTATTTTTGGATTTAAAGTTACAAAAGGGGTTTCATTATTCTATAAAACTTCGTGAGGGACTGTGTAACCCCAAAAAACCCTTCCAAATCATTATAACTCCACACTTATGCCTCTATTCCACATTTGCACTACATTATTGACTCCATTGTATGGTCAGTCACGTTCTATAAAGTTCAAGGAACAAAATATTGAAACTTAGACCTCAAATAATGGTTTACAAACTCTATATAATATTTCAATGGAACTACAATAACTCCATTAACCTTTTGGAGTCACTAACCACTCTTGAGATGCTTCTGCTATACTCTTGACCACACCCTATATTCTTACTGGTTGTATGTGTATTACTCCACAGGTCTATATTGCTTACTAAGCCAAGTGACATGAAAATTAACATGTGAATTACTTAAAATACAATAAAAAACAATAAATAGACTCACCAAACTTAGATCAAGCACCAAAAACAATACATTATGAATCTTCCTTCATAAACAATACTCTTTCATAATTTGCTTATCTCAGCGTACAATTAGGACATGGTATGAACAATTGATCAACAACTCAAAAAATCCTTTCTTGATTATTATATCATTGGTTTCCATACATGTTATAACTCCCTAATCATTATAACATTATCTCAAGCAACATAATAGAATCCTTCTTTTTTACAAAACAAAATGCTTTATTCATTTATATTCTTGACAATACTTACATAATAATGTATAATTGACAGAGTTTTCGCCTTTATCCTTTCAAATCTTCTTTGGCATCTTTATTTTACACCTCTTCCTATCTTTAATGACTCATTAATAACAAACACCTACCTATATCAAAAATTTCTATAACTAACTTAACTACCTTCCAACTTCATGTACGCTGGGAGGGTCTTAATTAACCTAACCATTAACAAACTTATCAAATGACTAATATTATCAGTCATGTATTGTGTTGTAACACCTTTTACTACTTTATATATCCTGACCACACAACTTACAACAATGAGACTCTTTCTCCACATGATTTCCAACTCTAAAGTTTCTCAAGAAGTTTGAAAATTCATTTTAGGAAATTGGAGGGAAAAGGCTAATATGATCCTAATTAAAATTTGACACCTTCCTAACACTATGAATGACTCTTACAAACCTAAAATTATATTTGATGATTCTTGAAAAACTCAAGCAATGAACATAAACCAAAATTATACAAATGGTAGTGAGGCTCTTACATTAAACACTCACTAAATGCATCTGAGTAGATCCACATCATTAGGTAACCAATTCAGTAAATGTAATCATGTCTTATTATTCTAAAGTAATCATTTTTTATTTCATGTGAATATTCATGACTATTCATCATGCAATTTTATGTGTTGTTTGATTGCTACTAGCTTAGCCCATGGCAATTCATTTCCCTTTTTGGCAATTCTTTTCCATTTTTGGTAACTAGTTCCATCACACTTGATATCCACGACCAAAAATACACCCCCATGATATTCGTCATTTGTTAGATGTATCGCCTATCTTTTCCTTCACTTGAGACAAAGTGACATGATAATTGGGGGTTGACTCAATTACATTGAGATAAGTTACATGCTTTGAAGCACGCAACAAAATAAATCATTAATGTAGATACATATAGGGAAGCTAAAATTAGTAATGGTCATTTAAAAAGAAAAAACACACTACTTATCTAACAAGCTCTAAGAAACCCTCTTGTATTTTTCTACAAATAAGCATTGAGAAACCATAGGATGAGACACTCTTTAAAGGGAACCTATAAACCTTATACCATTGATGGTACAACAAGATGTTATGAACATCTTTCAAAATATAGGGTCATTGATATATTTTGAAAATTTGAATGGGTATAGTGACCATGTATCAGAGGTATTTTCTAGCACCTTCGTTGACAATGAATCTACTATTAGGGGGTTAAGGATACAAGTCACTGAAGACTTGATCGGTCAAGTAAATAGCCTCCCAAGAACAAGGGAGTTATGGGAACGAATACATATTGATATAATAAATAGAGACATTTTTTTTGAAGGAAATGAGCACTTTAACTCTTCTAAACAAGGCACACTCCACCTCTTTTTACCCAAGGTATGAGCACAATTTACTCTATATCTTGTTAAATATTGCACTTGTGAAGGTATACACTCTATGTTATATGCAACGCATTTCAAATTCCTCAATAATTTGAGGCATGATATAAGGATAAATGCACCAAATTTTCTACTAAATTTCTCAAGAAGAATGGTAAAAGAATGCTAAAAAGGAAAACCTAAATCCTTGTTTCACCACTACCTAATTCAATTAATTGTCCAACGACGTGTGAGAGATAGGAGACCCAATTTAGCTTGGGGATATTTTTTACAATTGACATCAGAAGAATAAAATGAAGAAGAAGATTTATAAGATGAATTTAAAGGAGGATCAAATTAAGAGAGTGAAAGAAAAGGAGGTAGAAAAAGGAATGGAAATATAAAAGGAAAATGAAGAAGAAGAGGTAGCTACAGAGAAGGAAACTATATTAGAAGCACAAGAAGTAGTTTTTGAGCAATCAAGGGAATCTAAAACAAAAGGAAACATGATGCAACCAAGGAAAAATAAGAGGAAATTGATCATTCAACCCTCTTCTCTTGAATATCAAGGAGAAGAAAGGATAACATAACAAAGGAAAGAAGTTCTGTCAACTTCTAAACCTATTAAAAGGTAAAGAACTAAATCCATGTAGGTCTACAAAAGAATATCACACTTTATAAAATATATTTCAAAAACCACAACTCTGATCCAAATTAGCGAGGATTCATTTGAGGAAGAGAGAAGGACTAAAAAGGACAAAACTCCAACAACCAATAGTGGTGAAGAATATTACTCAACTTCCCATGGCTATGGATCCTTAGATTATGAAAAATGGGAACAAGAATCCACTTCTTCACATTTATAAGAGGAATATGTAAGGGAAGAAAGGAAAGAATATTAAGAGATATATGAATAGTTTGATAACATAGACTAAGGAACATAGAGTAGGCTATTAGGGATATTAAAATCCTTAGGGGTAAGTTCAGGGTGTTAGAATAAGGAAATGGGTTAGATACATTGGCATGAGTAGCTACATCATAAAGTACAAATATGTAGGATATTGTAACACAACCTATGGCATAGCCCATAACACAACCTGCATCAGAAGAATATCCCACCATTTCTATAATTGTTAATAAGTTTGTTGCACCCACTTTCACCCATCAAAAAGACTGGACCAAGAATTATTTTTTATTGAAATGTATTTGAGAGGAGTTGAACAATTCTAGGATGTCTAATTTTAGTGGTTTAGACATTATAACTAACCGAAGGAAGAAATTAAGGAATTGAAAAAGAAAAGCCAAGAAGGTGAAGCCTAAATCATGAGATTAAGGGAAAAAGTGGAAGATATGGGAAAATTGACTAAGCATATTTTGAATTATAGGACACTGCTCAAGTTTACTCTATTTTTCTTGAGGAGAAATGGCTAAAGTTTCAATTCATAATGGTCTATTGTGATTTGTCTCACTTGGTGACAAATCCTACATCATTATTTGAAATATACAATAGTTGTACCCCTGAAGCTTAGAATCAATTATGTGAATTTTATACGTATAACTATGATGTTCCCTATGATGTAGAATGGAACTCAAATTTATATGTAGGTGATGTTCATCTGAAATATTTTTCATCCTATTTGGTAAATGAAAAGAAGAGAAGGTAAGAATTGATGGAATACCAGGCAAAAGAAAAGGAAATTTCACCGATGATCATAGGAGATGCCACTCAGCCCGAATTGATATAAGAAGAATAGATATCACTAATGGAAAAGAGAGATGTTGCTACATGGTTTTTAAAGGAACAAATAGGTGCTCAAAATCAGTACTTCACATTGTTAACTGAGATTTGCTAAGAAGTATTTAATTCTTATATATCTAAATAGTAGGAACTAATCCTTGAGTTGAGAAGGAAAGAACTATTCTTTAGATATAAATTCAAAGTTATCCTTAACAAAGTCCATACATATATTGAAATTGGAGGAAATGAGGAGCTTAACTTTTGGTATCCCATTCCTGACTGGACAAGGCAAAAGCAGGTTGATAAGAAGGCAGAGGATACAAAATGGAATAAGTTGGAGGTCCATCAAGGTTTTTATGAAAAGAAAGGTTTTGAAGCATCATAACCTTTTGACTTCAAACTTTTCTGTGCTCATGAAATGTGAAAATTTATATTTTCTCGAGGACAAGCAACCCTTGTAGCTGGGGGTGTGACAAGCCATGAAAATGGTCTAGTTTGAGTAATTAGTATCTTTCCTTGAGCCCTCCATTGCCAAATTTCCTAGATATAAAAGATGTGTTTTGTATACTCTTCCTATCAATATCACTAAATTAAGATGATGCATAAGTTTTATATGTTTATATGGATGAAATGGTTTATTTTGTGATTTTGATGCATTGTGGACTATCTTTACTATATTGGCTTGTTTCTAAAATAACGTGTTTAAATATATTGAGTAAACAATATTATCCCATATCAATATGGGTAGTGACAACCCATAGAAATATGGGCAGTAACAGTCCTTAACAAATAGGTAGTATTAGCTTGGAGCTACTAGATAGACCCGACCTATAACAACTAGGCAAGGTTAACTTGTAGTGGAAGGATAAATGTAACCTATAGTGACCAGCCTGTAACAACCTCTAGGTTGCCATAACTAACCCATAGCAATTGTTGGACAATTATTCGAGCCTATAACAGTTGTAATGACATTGTTGGCTATTACTAAGTGGTTGAGGAAATTGAATAATAAGTATTTTGAGCTAGGAACTTAAACAACCTATGGTTGGATATGTTGATAATGCTTTTACCCTAATGGACCATATCTCTTGCCCTCACAACCATGCATCAAAATATATTTTTTTCTATCTTCTTCTCTCAGTCAGTTATTGGTAGCATTATCATCATTAGGATGCTTTAGAATTACTTTTCTGAATCTATTTTATATTCCTAGATTATCTTTTTCTTGTTGAATATATAGGTGCCTATCTTCGTATTTAATGCAATAGGGCATAGGCAATAGATAACGAAAAAATAATGATTGAATAACAACCACATTTAGTAGTTATTTATAACCTTTCTCGTATCAATCTTGAATTGCTACAATATTATGAATGCAATCGAGTTATTTGAAGTGTTTTACATGCAAATGAAGGATTGTAACTCAAATCCAACAGAGGAGGGACCCCTCATAAGGAGTTGTAGTGAAAATCCTAACTCAATAGAATAACCATTAGTTAGTGTGCAATTATTTATTCATTTCCTTTCTATTTTGCATGTGAGTTAAAAATGATTTATGCATAACTATGATTAAGTATGAATGTTATTAGATATATTAGAGGAAGCTTCCAACATAGTGAATTCAATTCATTTCAGCTATTCATTTATAGTAAGTGTGATTTATTTTTTTTCACTTCAATTTATGTAATTTACTTTATGCAAAGTGTGTTACCTATCTGTAATTGATAAACCTCAATAAATGAGCAAGTGTTGCACATACAATGCCAAAATATTGTCAAACTTAACGCACCTTGGGTTGATAATTAGTGAAGGTAGTGGATTTTATAAACCAAATGGTTGACTTATTTGATTAATAGGATTTTACGTCTAGATATTGGTTTGTATTAGTTTAATTGGTGGTTAAATTTTTTCTCATCACTTCTTCCCCTTTCATTTATCAGAGAGTGTGGTATAAAAATGAGGGAGCATGTGACATGTTGATATCTCATGAGGAGCTATGTAATGCAAGAGGTTTGATTGTGATATTTTTCTAATACTGTGAATTATATTGTTATGTTATCACATTTCTTCAATGTGAGTTAGTCTCGATTTATTGATCTTATTATTAGATTGTCCCCCTTTTTGATATTTTGGCATGTCCCCCATGGCCTTCACCCTTTACCAATTTCATTAGTACCTTCGCCAACCTCTTCACTCATAATTGTGTTTCTTATGCAGTTGAAATAACTCTACAACTTCACTCTACCTTCCCATTGCTTTGCCTACCACCATTTTTCACCATTGACCTCCAAAAAAATTGAAGACTACTTCAGTGTTTTCCTATAACACTTTCCTTATTTTAGAAGGCCATTTTACCTTTTTTTTTTAAATGGCATCCTGACACACCATTTTTCATCTAAGAGAACACCAAAGGATTTCATTTCGTGCTACAGGGATTTTTTGTGTTTTAAGGATAAAAATGGGCCTGGTGTGACAAGAGGTCACATCTCCCATTAAAGACATCACTGGCCCTTTGAATGGAAACCCGATTTGTGAAGCTTCCAAATTGAATAAATTTTGATCAGTGGAGTATTTTCATATGCATTTTTTTAAAAGTTGATAATGTTTCACAAACATCTGAGATTTATACTCCAAACAACTTGATACTTTATATAATTATAGTTTTTTCTCCCACCCCCACTTTTCATACTTGTTAAAATATGGAATCATACACCATATTACATCATTACAAGTAGTTGTTAGGTGTTAAATATCTTGTATTTGTATTCAATTATAAATTTATGGCATTCTTGTGGGGATACTTCATTTTGATGCATTTATTTGCATGCATAAGCATTGTATTGGGGGCTCTTTTCTTCATAGAACATTTAGTGTGCTTGATGGGCATTGTTGGCACAATTGTTCTATGATGCCACACTTTAGATATATTTTTAGGGTTGTCTTGGACATTTTTGTGATGAGTGTCATGCTCCTTTTGTGGGAACTTATGTGTGACCTTGTTATGCTTCACCATTTTTTGTGTCCATTGAGGCACATAGTAGTTTTTATGCTCTCTTTTTTTTGTTCACACTATGTTTATTATTTATTAGTGTATCTAAACAATATAAAATTTTAGAATATTCAAAGGCTGGGATGGGTTGATGTCCTTCCTCAGTTACCAAGGACCCAACGTGGAGTTTATAGTTTATTGTTTTATTTTTGAAATTTAAGTATTTCACTTATTTCTAATATAATTTTATTTTTTGCATTTTGAGAATAGGTCCATTAATTATATGGACCCATAGGAGGAAGAGGTTGGGAGGAGTCAATGTCCTTCCTTTTTTATTTGGGACCCAATGTGGAGGTATACTTTTTAGTTCTATTTTTTCAATTGAATAAATAAATAAATTATAATATTATTTTCTTTTTGGCATTTTCCTAATAGGTTCGCTAGTGAATCAGACACACTCGAGGTTGAGGTTGGGCTGAGTCAATGTCCTTTCTCTACTACTAGTGACCTAAGGTGGAGGTATAATTTTAATTTTGTTTTTTAAATCAACGTATATCAATTACTTGTTTTCTAACATTTAATTTTATTTTAGGTCAACGTCATTCATACCTCATGATCATCCTATATTAAATAGCATTGCAGTTGCAATACCCTCTCATCCTCTTCGTCCTCATTGTGCATAGAAGGTTTTATGTCCTCCATAATGCATGGAGGCCCCCATTTAGCATTGAAAACATTCTCCCACCTAATTTCTAGGTGGATTGTGGAAAGACCTTACGACACTCTAACGATGATCATCCCTCTAATCTAACATAATATGAGTACAAATATTGAGTGTCTAGGACTTGAAATTTGAGATTATATATGAATTATGAGATAGAAATATTAGATGATGCTCGAGAGGAGTAAGTATTTGAATTTATGTTCCTTATTTTTTTATATTTCTATTATTAAGTTTTTCAATTTATGGTTTTGTAATTTTTTAATTTATTTAATATATTTGAGATTCAATTGGTTTTTATTTTAAGTATTTTAAATAGATAATATGAATGCATTGCAAAATCTTATTTTGTGAATTTATCAATCTTTCCTACAATAACTTGCCGACGGAACATAGATAATGGCTTACGAAAATAATTGTAAATGAATTCAGCAAAACCTATTATAACACAAAGTAATTGGAACTATGTTTAATAGGATGAGGAGGAGTATGAGGGTAAGGCTACTAAATACATTATTATTATTATTATTATTATTGTTATTATTATTATTATTATTATTATTATTATTATTATTATTATTATTATTATTATTATTATTATTATTATTATTATTATTATTATTATTATTATTATTATTATTGAATTCTCCTATTTTTTCAAATCTATAATTTGAAGATGGCATACGATTTTTTTAAACTTTTGGTGCAAAAAACACTAAAAATAATTGATTTCCAGGTCAGGGTCAATCCAAATTGTGGCACACATTGAACTAAATGTAGTAGTGGCTTTACCTTTGTCCTTTGGAAGTTTCTCATGCTCATCCATGAACTCTTCCCTATCCCCATGTGGCTCTTTCTCCTATATCAAACTTCTTGGCTAGATCATGAATCACTATGCTCATAGATTCTTGGTTCCTAGTTGTGAGCTCTTATTAATTGGTGATTGTATCTTGTAACTTCATTACACTTTCCATGAATGACTCTAATGAGGCAAATCTCTTGGAAATATTATCTTTCACCATATTTTTTCATTTCATTCACTTGTTCATTCTATCTTCTTTTGGAATATATTATTGCAAGTTAGCAATTCTTTTTATTTCAATCTCATCATTGACATACAAATCAACGAAAAACTAGAAAATTTACACAATACTCAAAAATTAATTTTATTTGATACCAAAATGATTTGTAAATGAAGTACAATTTATTAATAGAACTAACATAACCACAACATGTTTTCCTAATAGAACATTCACAAATAGAATTTAACTATGTTTTATTATTCAATAAAGAAATCTTACATGATGTCAAAATGAAAGGACTTG
This sequence comes from Torreya grandis, assembly GCA_037957365.1. Taxonomy (NCBI): domain Eukaryota; kingdom Viridiplantae; phylum Streptophyta; class Pinopsida; order Cupressales; family Taxaceae; genus Torreya; species Torreya grandis. Next base: position 2,585,913 of record JARHVA010000137.1, on the reverse strand, counting down.
GAAACTTCTAAATTTAACCACCACAAGCCTAAATAACAAGGTTTACACACATATATGGTACCTAACCAACTACCCGATCAACTTACTCACTAAAATATTAATTAACACTATTAACTTCCTAACTCCAAAGGGGGTATCTCATAAATGAGATGTATTCCCCATAAAAATTAATATTAACAAATAATACAACTTTGGATTATAAAACCCCCAAAAAACCCCTTGATCTTGAATGGTTAATGAAGATGATTCAAAGAAATACGACTCTAAATCTATCCAATAAAACCTGCAACAACTTGCCAACTAGTTGTTTGTAATTTTGGCATTGATCAACCTTTGTTGCCATGTCTAGTGTAATCACAACATAACCCCTTGTGCCATGTACTTATCAACAATACCTAAAATGAAGATGATGAACATATCTCATTCTTCATCCCTATGATCATCGTAGGAATGCCCAACCACATTGATCTTTGTTTTAGTGAAAATTCCATACTTTAAATATGACACAACTTAGCTAATTCCGAATAACTTTGAAAAAAAATTAAACACTCTTGTGTTTACAACCCTTGTAAGTATTTACAATCACTCGAATATTGATCAAAATCAAAATAGACTATTCCCCCTATCAATAGAAATGTGAGTAGTTTATTCAATATAACTACCACCATTTAACACATATGTTACTCATAAATAATATCAATAAATAAAATCCAAAATTTGGATAATAATAACATCAAATTCCTATCATCTACTCAAAAAATCTATTACAACAAAACCTAATTTTAGAGCTAGCAGTGAACTTAACATGGTTGGGTTTTATAACTTTGTCACCCTTGTTGATCCTAATGGACTTGTAGTTGACAAGATACTACATTTCGATCTTTGATGGTACTGGCAAAATGAAAGTAAGGTTTTTTAACGAAAATCATGATGCTCAAACAAGAATTATCCATATAAAAGGTAATAACCCCTTTGAGGTACAGTTGAAAATAGGTTATGTTTTAAAAATTATTATAATAAGAACTCCCCTGACATTTTTTCTAATTGTTCCCAAACTTCAACATGTATTCTTAAATTCAACCAATAAGATGTAATGACAAAAATATGCCGCATCACAACAAACAAGTTTAAAAAATTTTAACATTAAATTATACGTTCTATTTTAAGAACACTTGCATGCTGCATGTACTTTGGTATACAAATTATTTGTTTGTCTAATAAAAGAATTTAAACATTCATAAACCATATTTTGAATTATATAACACTAGAAAATGGTCTTATGTCATTCAATGCCTTCTTAATTACATCTTGACAATATTGAATGCATCTTGTGTTTTGATTTAACATTTATTAATGAATATGACAATAGGAATAAATTGCAATGGTTCAAGTTAATCTTACCAATATTGTTTTAATCAAATCTATCAACAAGTCATCAACTACGTATTCACAAAGCATTTAATCACTCATTGATTATGACACTTATCCATGTGTATAATAGTAAAATAACATCCATAACTCAGTTCTTTTTCATTTAGTCATAGAACAACATAATATAGTGACTACTTGATTCTAGATTTCGCCATTTTACAATTACATTGTCTGTAGAAATATAACATATAATGGAAATAAAATGCATATAGAATCCATAATCACATTTTAAAATATACAACATGAGATATTGGTTTAGTTATAGTTTCAATGTCCCCGTAATTAAATATTTGATAGTATCATTTAAATAAATCCTTTCCAGATAATTAAATACAATATAGATACAATCCAACTAGTGTTTCCTTCACATGAACTAGAAGAAGTAGGAGAAGATCTAAGGTTGACAACACATTGTGTAGATGTAGAGAGAAGGGTATCATAGAGGGGATTACCTCCAAACACATAGCCTTATAGATCCTCGGCCCACCTCTTATCATTGAGAGTGGCCCTACCCTTTGCGATAAGCAAACATATGAATCCAAAGACAAGAAAGAGGTCATAATGTGATTATGTCGACATCATAGCTACTCCACACAACATGGTGCAAGTGTGGTTGTGACCCAATATATGAATTGGCACATCCCTAATGTATACTACCTATATACAATGCTTACGGCTGTAAGTCTGCATTTGAGAGATCTACCTTGTCATATATGAACTCATTAAAATGTTAAGTTATAGGGAGACTGACTAAGATTCCTACTAACATTTAGTACTCATGTCCTAGGGTTTACAAATCTATCCGTAGGACTCACCAGCCTACCTATCCAACAATTACTAAGCCTTAATGTATCTTGTAAGACAACACTATGATATTCAAAGAATGTTTAGGAGACAACGCCTTGCATGGTTATCCCATACCACCCATATAGTTGAGGTTCCATCCACACGTTGACAAATAGATTATTATATGATTATTTGTCAACGTGTGGATGGAACCTCGACTATATGATGAAATTCTTATATTTTGGAATCCCATATATCCATCTCTATTTGATGGTACCCTCAAGGATAAAAAGCATGCTCTGCAATCACACACTCAATAGAACTTGTCAAGTCAAATGTATTAAACAAATTTGTAGAATACGACAAAATTGATTTTAAGGTTAAATATAAATATCATGTCTTTGTTTCAAAATGAACTAGTATATTCTTCTTGTCATTTATTTCCTTACCCTTGCGTAATCCAATGTCATAAAATATTATCCAATATCACATCAATTTCACATTAAATCCATAAACATGTATATTCATTGTTAATCCAAAACTGCATAATATAAAAAAGCACATTTAACTAAACATTCATTTCATTCAACATAAGAAAATATTCATATAAACAACTCTTAAAATATTCTAAATTCTAACCAAATAAATTTATGTGGCACACCCTATCAACATAAAATAAGTAATTATTACATTTGTAAAAATGAGATATAACATATAAATTCAATATAATACTAAAGTGTTTAAGTTCTATCAAAATTCTATCTTATAAATTAAAAACAACTTATATATTAATTCAAAATGAATTTGTAATACATTTATCTATAAACTCAAAAAGGGGAACTCCAAAACAAAAAAATAACACTTTCTAATCAATTCAGAATATACCAAATCCTTCAAAACAAGTGTTATTTACCAATTCAAAATTTCAAAATTATATGCTTTGTGCATTGATAATGAAAGGATTTTAAAAATATATTAAAATAATTATAAAGTTAATAAAAAAAAATTATGTAGTTAAATTTAAAATAACTCTCCCATGTTTTACACTACAAAGAAACGAAATTCCAAACCAAAATAAAATAAAAATAGTTTTGAACTTAGCGAGGGTTAACCTCATACACACTTAATGTCTTCAAAATGACCTTTAAATCGCTTCCTCTAGCCAACCATTTGTAAAATAAGATCTAAATCTTGTATTTATCTTTTCGTGAGCATGTTAGTAGTTCTTTGAATTTTCTGAAAACATATAAAATGGGAGAGAAAGAGAGTGGAGTTAGTGACCTCCATATCCAAAATGCCCCCATGTTGTCATATATCCAATTCATACATGCAACACATTTTAATAAGAAATGTAAAATCTTTATAATATAATCCAATCTTTTTTTTGGTTGGCTTTAAAAAAGCATAAGAATATAAATTTGCATATTTTCAAACAATAACAATGTTATTTTATTGGGTTATTTTTCAACAAATTTTAAGTTAAAAGGGTTATATTAGAAATGACAACATAGTCAATGAATCTCCAACATAAACACCATCAATATAAAGTATTTAGATAAGAGAGAAATTTATCAATAAAGATACATTGTATTAATTATATATAATATACGATATATGTGTGCAATCAGAAATAGTTACATTATAACAAGACTTTCTAAAAAATTATATCTCTACTAGCTCAAAAGATGATTCTAAGTTCTATTACTTTCTATAAAAACACAAAAGATCCCTATATAGGAAAAGTAAGAGGTGATTGAGATATTCTTATTGGTGGCATAAAAGGTGAGATTGTTTCTCAAGTTACACCTAACCCTTCTTATGCATGTGAGGATAACTACCATATTAGTTGTGTATTTAATAATTATGTGCACATAATAAATCACACCTTGCTAACACATCTACCTAAGATGAACTTCACATCAAGTGTGAATATGATGCACTCCAACACCCCCCTGAATGTTAGCTTGGGTGACGTTGTAAAAAAAAAAGTCTTATGCTAATAAGTATGGGTACTAAAAATTAGGTCTAATGAGGTACCCAAATACAATGAAAAAGAAAAAACAATGAAGTTGTTGAAGTAAATGTCTGCCGAATCTAATGAATCCTACACTAGAATGAATTAAAAGTATCTTCCATGAATCTAGTTGTGAAAACAGGGGTGACTATTGGTACATGTTCCATCTGAACGAAATGCATGGTTAAATGACTGTAAATAGAGTGTTATGGAGCTCCTCAAGGAAACAATCAGATTGTAAATGGAGTGCTATGGTGCTCCTCCAAGAAACAATTAGCCCCTACATTTGCTAGAAATAAACAATAGGTACATAACATACTCAAACAACCAAGTAAGTATTAGTAGTACACAACACCCCCCCTAATGTTGACTAGGGAGTGAAGACAAAGCAACTCAATATCTCCAAAAGTGCTTATGTGGTAGGTGTGAAAAAAAAACACTACAAACCCCTCAAGTGAAAGTGCTCAATATGCCACATGAAGAAAAAATATAAGGTGAAAAAAAACACCCTCCAAATGGACCTAGATCTAGTTTGTCACCAAACATATGAGCTAATAGCTTGTCGTGGTGTACTACAAAAACTCAAAATCTTATCCTGAAAACATGTCAAATGTGCTCTAAAGGTTATTTTCCTTCACGTTGGATCATTTTTATCTCTATAAATTTTGTAGATCTACGTAGAACACTATCTATATGGCTTGACAAGTGAGTTTATGGTATCAGATTTAGGTGAAACAAAAATAAAAATTGACTTTCTCTAGCATTGAATATAATAAAAAAATCTTATACACATGAAAAAATTAGTCAAATGAAAATTGGTTGAAATCTCTTCAATGAAACTCCTCTATATTTAGATCTACAACTTGTACATGAATCTAACTGAAGGAATGAATTAGACCTAAACAAAAGAGATGAGATATATAGATAACTTCTATAAGTCAATGAAGAAAGAAAAAACTATCCTTGTCGTTTGAAACTTACTAAGGATTGAAGTTGTGGAGTGCTTGAGGCTCCTTCTCTACTCTTTATCCTCTTGATCTTCTTAACAACCAAGCTTTGAGAGTGATATGGATCTCCTCTCAAACACTCTCATTGATCTTCTAAAAAAATACCACTTTGATACCATATGAATAATGACATGCTCTAATACTATATTAGAAATGACAACATAGCCCATAGATCTCCATTAGCATAGACACCATCAACACAAAGCATTTAGACAAGAGAGACATTCACAAATAAAGACATACTATATTAATTGTGTAATATACAATGTATGTGTGCAACCAACAATGGTTGTATTATGACAAGACACTCTAAAATACTACAGCTCTAGTAACCCAGGAGATGACTTAAAGCTCCATTATTTTTCAAAAGAACACAAAGGGTCCTTACATAGAAAATGTGAGAGGTAAGTGAAAAATTATTATTGAAGTAAAATTTATGATCATTCCCTAGGTTACACCTAAACCTTCTTACAGATGAGGATAACTCGCACATTAATTGTGTGAACATAATAAATCACACCTTGGTAACACATCTACCTAAGGTGGAATTCACACCAAATGTGAATATGACACACTCCAATAAAGTTCACACAAAAAAAAAAATGTTTATTTTATAGAGTAGTCACCCTTCATTTTAATGAGCAACAACATTAAATATGCATTTCTTTTTCTTTTCAAATTTGTACACCATTATTCACATATTAATTTCTCCTAATTTTTTACCTCATAAATTTGCATGCCTTCGTCAATAGCCATCCCTCCACTACAACACTAATTTTTCCAGTAATACATACCAACCCACAGGGTATAAATAAATCGAAGTTCCTATGTTTTTATTAGAATGCATCAATATATCTATTATTAATCAAATAACAATAATACAAAGATAGTTATAATAAAAAAGTGGTCGATTAGCATTTACGGCCCAAACTCTTATTTTAATGTTCATCTGTCTTCAACATAAATAATGTTTGTATTGTACAATCCATATGAAAGCCTCCAATACCTTGTTTGGAGGCAAAATTGGTAATGATAATTAAAAACATTTACTTTAATAAAAAAATATTTAAAGTTTTCTCAAGTAAACCTATTTTTTTCATACAAATAGATATTAAAAGCTTCCTAAGAAACTAATAATCTATAGAAAAAAAAAATGCTCACTCTCTTCAACACAATCCGTGGCTATGATATAAGTTATAAAACATTTACAAATATAAAACTACATTTTATTATTCAATAAAGAAAGCTTATATGATGTTAAAATACCAAAAAAAAAGACATTTCTAAATCTAAAACCTGCAAGCCTAAATAACGATTTTGTCAAACACGTACAAGCCATAACCAACTAACTACCTACTTGATCTAATGACTCATTAACATGTTAATTTTTTAATTATTGGTAAAGGATAGGTTTTGAAAGGGGCCCACCTTTTTACAAAGGAGAGAAAGATAAAACAAAGATAGCCTAATGGAGCTCCTCTACCAGTGGAGAATTAAACTCGTTGTAGACATTATGCGACTAAACTGCAAACCTGCAAAAGGACACAAAAGAAACTTAAAATAATTATGACATGTTAATTAATACTATTAAATTTCTAATTTTAAAGTGGGTGTCTAATAAATGACTGTATGCCCCATATAAATTAATACTAACAACTAATATAACTTTGGATTGTAAAGCCCAACATGTCTTGCTATGATTTTACTTCAAAATGATAGTTTGGAATGCTTTATAGAATTTTCAAATTAGCATAAATTGTTGTTAGAAACATTTTTAAAAAAAAACTTATAAAATTGAAACAAAAATGTAATTAATTATGAAGAACAAGCATAAACCACAAACAATAATGGGCACAAGGATTTTGATATGGAAAACCCAAAGGTGCAGAAAAATTGGTTGGAAGTAGCAATTGTCCAACTTCTAGATTATTTTTATGGCAAAAGATAAATTGCAAAGAGATCAATAAAAATAAAACATCAAGAATCATGTTGTCTTGCTCACGCAAATCCTCTCTACTCCTTACTCTTACGAGCAACACCAACTCTATCACTCACTCATTCTCATCTCTTCAATCATCTTTGTATCTCTTACTTATTTTATTGAGTGTCCTTTTATGTACTAAAGGAATCTCAATTGTCTATAAATTTAAGAGACACCACTTCTTTGTTTTTGCATGAAGTGGTTGCAGGATCTTTATACAGAGAATTAGCACATGCAAATCATGCAACCAAGGAGCCGAAGATACACAAATGAATTATTTCAATACAAATAATATATTCCACTCTTTGAATTCTCCTTCAAAAACTTATAAATATAGAGGATAATTTTTCCTTTAATAAGGGATTCCCAAATCCCTATAAACTCTCAACTATATAACCAAATAACCTATTCACAATTATTTTTTTGATTCACAACAATAACATGTTTTGGTTAAATAACAAATCATATCACTGTATTTATATTTTACTATATGGTACTAGTAAATATGTATTTACTACAAGGTAAATAACCCATAATAGATTTACCCAATGTAAAACTAAATCCTAACATTTCTCCCCATAGTTTTTACATGGTGCAAAAATATTCACACTTCTATCTGCAATATGCTCACCTCTTGTAGCATGTCAAAATATATGGCTCATGACTTTGATATAAAGAGAGCCTCACTCCTCCCATGGTTTTACAGGTTTACCACAAACCTTGAAATGAATAGGAACACCATCTACCTTCAAGAATTGGCATGAATAGAACTGTATGCCACCGCATACTCAAAGGTCTACATAATACTGACGTAATCTTGGTGCACATGACCACTATTATGTGAAGGAATGCATCCCGCATTTACATTAAGTGACCGCAACGAACGTGTCACTAAGGGTCATCTCTATAAAGAAGTAACGCAGTTGCGGGATCTTTGCAGTAGCTGCTCTCCTAACTGTTGCCAAAACACTGTTCACCCCCTGGTAGTTTTCTAGATCTCTACCACAAATATTTTCAAAATCCATGAACTAACTTATATTGGTGTTTTCTGTCTTTTTACAATGTCTTCACATTAGGGAATAATGTTTGAAATTTGCACACACAAATATCATGAACAAGGATTATTCTTCTGTTCTTATTTGCACATCAAAAATGAAAAACACACTACACTGAAAATAACACACCACACAAGTCACCAAAACATTGATGCGGTCCCATCGCTGGTGACTGACGAGAAGTTGTTGAAAGACATCCATCCTTCGTGTATGCTCCAGCCTCCATTATGTCACTACTTACTCAGGTGATATCTCGATGAAGCTCATAATTTTTTTGAAATAAATCTCTACACAATTCAAACGTTGCGTACAAGCGAAAATGTATCCGAAAGGCAATGTTTTTTTATTTTTACAATTTTTGACATTATGACATCTCTTTGACAATGGACCCAATAAAAAACTTTGACATTTTGATTTTGACAACCAATACAATACACTTGACTTTGACCTTTTGATATAAATAAACACTTTGAATTTTTAACATAGAACCGACTCTATTATTGACAAAAGACATTTTTTACCACTTTCAATTTTTGAAAAATAATTATAAAATAACTCAAATAATAATTTAGGCATATGGACACAAACCTAAATTTTTTAAAATGACTTGAAATACCATCTGCGAGCTTTTATTGTGTAGACATTGAGCTTTGAACCAGTGAACCATCTCTATGACACATGGGCGACGCCAATACAGATGCAGAGAACTCGTAGAATGTCTCTAATGAGTTGTTGACAGCTGGAAATGGATGGCCAAATGTCTTGACAGTTGTAGCATGAACATCAGATAAAATATGTATGGCGCAATTTTTGTATGGTCTTATAGTTGAGCTATATCAGAACAAAGATAGTGCAACACAAAGTCTGATTAGAATTGATGCACAAGGGCCGATCTGATAATTCTAATGCCGTGGATAGATCAGAGTAGAACAAAGTTATCAATGGATGTGTGCTAATGGCGTTGGTTCTAAGCATTGGTTATACAATAACTAATTTTGTATGCTCGTTCTCGAGAGTCTAATAGATTTGTAGAGAGCTAAGAATGCTCACAAGAGTCTACAGAAACATTTCAACATTGTAGGCGTAATCAACGAATCCTACAAATTGACAATGTAATGCAGCGGTAAACCAAAAAACTAACTCTTTTGATCTTTAGTGCAAACTGTAATATCAACTCTACAATTCTGTAATAGCACAAACCAACTTATTTATGCACGTCCAGAATTGCCAAAGCTATGTGGCTCATCAACGTTACACAAAACTTGATACTTTTATGCAAATCGATGGCTATTCCTTATGGTTTATAAGGTAAAAACAATTCTCTCTTCATTCACAGGGGCAATGCAAAGCTTAGTAGCAGAATCTGTGCCTGGACATTTTTAATAGGGCATTGACCCACTCTGATACCACATGAAGTGGTTGTAGGATCTTTATATAGAGAATTAGCACATGCAAATCATGTATCAAAGGAGCCAAAGATACACAGATGAATTATTTCAATACAAATAATGTATTCCACTCTCTGAATTCTCCTTAAGACACAAATATATTTATAATATTTCTTATAATAAGGGATTCCTAAATCCCTATAAACTCTCAACTATATAACCAAATAACTTATTCTTGACTATTGTTGTTATTCACAACAATAACATGTTTTGGTTTTAAATAACAAACCATATCACCGTATTTATATATGGTACTAGTAAATATTTATTTACTATAAGGTAAATAACCCATAACAGATTTACTTAATGTAAAACTAAATCCTAACATTACATAGACCATACAACCAAATTAGGTGAAATTGCTAGTTAATGCAAACCAATCATTTGAAAACTGTCATTTTAGAACCAATGGTTGTGAATTTGCCCCAACAGTTTTGCAGTTGCTACTCTACATAAAGCAAAAATTTGTCACCATATAATAAATACCTTGTTTAAAGCCATGATGCTAAAAAACATCATATTTGTTTTGATTAGATGATGAAGAGGATTGATTCTATTGATCCTTATGGATAAACAACTATATCAAACCCTAGTTTTTCATACAGATCTATCACATTGTAGAGTTTCATATAGACTTATCAAATCTTAATTTTCCATAAAAACTTGTCATACTTTAGATTTTTGTATAATCCTAACAAACCCTAGTTTTTTATATATACTTATCACACCATATAAACTCATACACAACTAGATGAAACCTTAGTTTTTCATACAAACCTATGAAACCTTGAAGTTTTAAACATACCTATCAAACCTTATAGTTTCATGTAAACCTATCAATCCCTAAACATATAAATTTAATGGAAAAACTTTATCAAAAGAGCAAATCAAATCAAAACATACTGCTAAACCAAAAAATTGATAAAAACAACATCCTCTTCTTCTAAAGACCCTGTAATTTGAATGTGTCCACTTTCTCACTCAAAACTAAACTGGGGTTTCATCTTCTCTACTTTTCTCTCTCCCAAATCAATTATTCCTCTATTCTCTCTTTGATATATCTTCCCTCCTCTCTCCACCATATCTCTTGTGAGTTATTTTTCAAGTATTGGGGATATTGTGGGGATAGATAATGGCATGAATGTTCAAAAAGGGATAGGAAAGTTTGAAAAGTTAAAAGGAATGAAATATTAAATAAAACAACCCTGACATGCTTGCCTTTTTTACTTTTGAATTTTTAGGGTTTGGGGTGTCATAAATTTAGAATAGGCTTATGACTTTGTTAAGTGAAATTAATAACAGGGCAATGACACTTGAATGACTCATTTATGATAGGTTTACGATGACCAACAAATAAACTTACAATACATGTATGATTTAATTTTTTTATGACAAGATTATATTGATTTTACGATACCCTTCAAAAATGTAAGTCAAAATTTTGATGGGAAAAAGGTATTTCTTAAACCTAACTTATACCCTCTTCGTAAATGTGACAACACATGAAATGTAGTAGTGTCATTTTATTTTAGCCTTAGTACTTATGCTTCATTAGTTACCTACAAACTTAAGGAGTCGCCACTATAATGACAATGACAATGTTCAATTGATAGGAAAGACGAAAGAGAACAAAATGGTAAGGCATGTGTTTAAATATAGTGGAGGAACGAGGGTCTCAAATAGTCAAAATGATAGGGTATAAACGAGTATGTGTAGCATCTTAGAGGATAGAGGCAACATTAATGCAGAAGGTGGCATATTAAATGCATTTTAAAAAGCGTGCCAAAATTCAATATGTGAGGACCTATCACACAATGCACTCACCCCAGCATGCATCATTATATTTATATTACAAAAGACTCAATGTTTGTCGATTAAAACACAAGCGTCTACACCCTAACATAACTAAAGAGTCATTAACAAACTACCTAAATGTAACAAAGGGCATACTCATAACAAAGTCAACTACTAAATAATGATTTTATGTAAATCAATAGTCTACATTGTCCCTTTTGACAACACCCTAAGTCAAAATGAGAAAGAGTGAAATTGAAGAGAGGTGGTAGAAGACAATCTAGGCAAGGTGGATACTATTATAGAGATTGTTGATGTTGAACTCCCAGAGACCCTTTCATCTTGAAACAATATAAAAATGTGGAATAAAAGTATTTCTTAAGCGAATTGCTATAAAAATAATCCTCAAATGAATTCCTTCACACAAACTCCTTAGTTGTTGGATTTTATCAAACCCATTGGCAATTCCAAAAGCATAGAGTTTTTGGGTAAGCATAGAATTCTTGGGTTGTAATCTTCAACTTCTTGGCTGCCCTTATATTTTTGATAGCTGAATTTTATAGGATTGCAACATCCACCTCAGGACTTGCAATAAAATGCACTAAATTCTCTAACACGAGCATTTTATTCATGACACCAATAGCAAGTGCTCCACCTAAACATCCTCCTCCAATCATAACGTAAATAATTATAACTTTGAAATAATGGTCTAATGGTAGGCATGCCATTGAATGGGAAATAGTGGGCTTAGAACTATGTTTGACTTCCCAACCACAGTGCCATAAATGTTTATTATGAAAACTACACTACTAAAGGAATACAATTTTTTTATTTTAAACTTTTCCCTTGCATAATTTTTGATCTCTTAATTGGTGGCTTGGCATTCATGTAGGTTGATTCCCCGATTATTCATCCATGTTCTTCTTCTTTTATGTAACTCTTCTCTCATTATTGCCTTTGGCCACCTATCATCCTCCATGTTTTTTATTTTCTTTATATAGCCTAGGAGACATATCATAATTGTTTCTTCTATTGGAAAATTCTTTATTTCTGCTAGGAGTATCTTGTATGGGATTATGATTAAATCTTGAATTGCTTTTGATCAAATGTTTTAAAAATTTCTCAATTTGTCTCCACTTTAGACCCGACAAACTGTTGGCCAAGACTTCATACCTGTAGAGCACCATTGGCACTACTAGTAGCCCAAACAAGACCATGGTAGTCTTCCAATCCCACAGATCAACATCTTTTCATATTTTTAGAAGAGTGTAGCACTCTCCACCCTCTTTAGATTCTATTTGTTATGCATATTTTCAAGTTAAGTTTGTTAGTGAAATCAAGCCATAAGTATTTCTATTTTGAGACTATCTTAAGTGTGTTCCCCTCATATATGAAACTTATATGCTTCATAATTATCTTTTTGGTGTGAGATGATCAAACTTAGTCTTGTTGGTGTTGATTTGCATCCCGACCTCTTTGCAAAAAAGTCTCAAAAGCTTTCAAAGTATCTCTTAAGCTTTGGGTGGTTGTTGCACTCATAATAAAATCACTTGCATATAGGAGTTTTATCACATAACTGGACGTGGACTCTGCTACCCCTATTTTGTCCATTCGTTCTTCTAATTTGTTAATATAAAAGTCATATAAAATGGGTGATAGTATACATCCATGTTTAAACCCTATGTCACTATCGAATCATTCAAATAATTCTATATGTGTATGAATCTTGGATCAAACATGCTTATAGAACCAATGGATTATTGCCCTATATTCTTTGGGAACTCCAACTTCCTCCATCCCACCCACAACTTATTTATAGGAATTGTGTCAAATAATTTCCTAGAAGTCAACAAAGCAACATAAGACTTCACCTCTTATTTTGTCCCATAGTTTTCAATTAAATGCCTTAAACTGATGTAATGACCTATTGCCGAATGCTTTGATATGAACCTTGCTTGCCCTTTTGCCCTCTTTCCTTTTTTTCAGCCCAATAGCTAATTTTACATTCAACATACTTCCAAATAGTTTTTCTTTGAAAGGGTTGATCATAATAGTTTTGTAATTTGCTAGGTTGTTAATCTCTCCATTTTGAAAAAGGGGTATGACTAGGCTAATGGTCCACTCTATACGTAAACCTTCTTGAGTAATGTCATTAATAATGTCTCTTATGTGAGTTGTCAAGGTGTCACTCCCCCATTTCAAACATTCAGCGTGCAACTCATCTATATCTTACACGTTACAGTTTGCTAGACTATTGATGCCTTTTTGAACCTCTTTTGTAATAAACAACTTTGCTTGTGCATTGATTCTTGGGGTGTGTCCTTATCTTCTCCACACTCATAAAGTTGTCTCGTGTACTCTAAATATTGCACTGAGATGATATTGTTCTCTATTTGCTTTTTACTTGTTTGTAATTCTTTCCAAAAACGTTAAGGTCATGTTTTTTTAGCCATATCAACATTTTCCACATTGTTTTCATTTATTCTTTCTTTTTTATTTTCACCAGTTGTATATACAAACACTTCCATTTTACAAGAAATGACAAAGAGTAGAGTCATTCAATTTTTAAGAGCTTTTCCTCACAGAGGGCATTTTCAGTATTTTCTTTGGAATTGAGACCAACACTTTTTAAGAAGTTGAAAAGTGTGGATATACTTACCCTAGAACATCCAAAATTGCTCATAGACATGTCCTAAAAGTTGTAAGAAACACATACTCTTAAACATGTTTCATTGTGAGATACGATGTATTATTGAAAATGACTTGAAAGTGACACTGTCCTATCAATATTATATTAGAAAGGATCTTGTCCCCCTCTCTGCATATCATTGCTCAAAGACTTGTTTCCAAAAGTCTCCTAAGGTGTATCAATTTGCAATATGTTTTATGTTATGGTTTTCACAATCTTCAAATCACGCAAAATATACTAAGATGAATTACATATAAACTTCACACAACAATCAATTTGCTCCAATGTAGAATAAGTACATAAAACCACAATTGTTTTGTGTAAAACTAAATGCTGAGAAATTCTTATTCCATAATTGTTTTAATTTTTTATATTTTATACTAAATGAGTTATCCTTATTTAATATACACAATTGACATATATACAATTATGTTGTCACTAATAAATAATATCAATGGAAAAACTTCCTCTTACAATTACAAAGAAAACTCAAATTTACTTTCCTCAAATGAAATGAACTGACCTATAAGTGTAAGCACAATAATTCTTACTAACAGATATCCTCCATAAATCTATGAAAAAATTAACTTTGATTTTTAGGAAAAAGAACAATAATATTTGTGTCCCTTGCGCATTGGTTTAGTGGTTGAGATAGAGCATTGCCATGCAAATTATAAGATTAAATCATTAACCGTATATATTACATTGCAATACTGTATATTTCTAACCAAACAAATAGTACATCATAAAATCCTTCTCATATTACAGGAATAACCAAATCCTACAAGAAAACAAAAAACAAAAAGCTAATTACGTATTATCCCTGATCAAGGTATAATTCTCTCTGTTTCGTCTTTTCAAGCTAATTGCATGGCATTGTAGTAAACTTCTGGCATGCCTACTAAGCCAGATGACTTCCTTATAACAAACCATTGCATTGTAGTAAACATATGGCATGCCTACCAAAGCAGATGGCTGCGTTATAACAAACTATAAATTTTTATTTTATTTTTCAGCTACACAACCATTATGATGTTGCAATTTATTTTCCACTTCGACTTACTTGATATGCCAGAAAACCTGCAAGAGACACTCCAATTTCTCTTCATCCATTCATCCTGCAAAGCAAGAGTTTCAAAAGTAGCTTAGAACAAATGTTCCCATTACAGCCCCAACAACTTACTTTTTGCATGCTCCACATCAAGCTATTGTTCATAATAATTTCGTTAAAATTAATTACTTTTAAAGAGGGTATTTCCATAGCAAATTTTTGGTAAAACCATGTGAATGATATTTCGCATCACACTCCGTTAACTATCATCGGGATGAGAGAATATAATCTGTATAGAGTTCATGGAGCATGATCTGAAACATCGATCCAAAAATTTTCACACCATTTTACTGGAAATTTACTTCAATAATTACTTTTACTTAAGCTAGCAACTTTTGTATGGAAAATTTTATATGGTAGATCTCAAACATGAAAAAATGGTCCATAAAAAAATATGATTTAAGTATGGAACAAAATACAGTAAATTACATCTATAATAATTGAAAAAAATGAAAAACACGGTAAATCTCTCTGAAACCACCGTATTTGCTAGCCTTGTTTTTAGTGTGGCATATTTGCCAACATTGAACGGATACAACAGTGAGCTTGGTTACCCACACCCTCCCCAAATGACAAAACTAATCATAAAGCCAAATGAAATATTACTCCAATATTTGATAAGGATGAGAAATTATTCATTAGACTCAGTTTGATGACTATTTTCGCACTATTTCAGTAAAGGTATGCAATCTGAGCATTACAAAGAATAATACCTATCATCAAAAAATTGTCAAACCAATCACTGGCTTCTTTAACCATGAAAGGTGTTATCCAGTGCCCAACGCCAGATTCTGCAATAAACTGAATTTGACAGAATATTTGTTGTAAGCTCTTCATCTTGAAATCAAAACCAAATCATAGCAAAACTCCCATGCCATCAAAGGAGACATCAATCAGTATGAAATGTAACCAAAGCAAATAATGCTGGACACCTAAAGCCCTCTAAATACTAATGTGGCATACACACCTCAAAAAAGTCGAAAAACATGTCTGAAAATAAATACTCAGAGTCAATCTTCAGGAACTACCAGTCAGCTTTTATTACCCTTATCAAGATCATAATAATGATTATGAAGTACACCAGACTAGAAGCCATACTTCGCCATTCATTTACTCTGCAAATAACAGAACAGGGACATGCATAGAAGCGGAAATCACCAGTACAATTACTTGCGAGTCAATGCGGATCGCCTAGAATGTCACACTGAGTAATTTTCAGAACTAGGCTCCATAACACTTGATTATTTTAAAAAACTTGTCGCCATTTCTTGAAAGGCTTGGGAATAACTCGCGAGTTTTTTAAAGTAGCTCAGAAATTTTTATTTAATTTTCAAGTTTACACTTAGTTTGCCAAGTTTACTTGATTTAATCTCCAGTAATTGAATTCCTTTTACACTTTTAGTTTTCCTGTAAATGGAATACCAGACGTGGTCGTGAAAGTTCCATAAAGCATTCCTCATCCAAATTAAAATTAAAATCAATAGAGAGAGGAGAAAAAAAAGTATATCATCTTCTGATTGAAGGTGCATATACAAAAATTATACTAATCATCATGCACAAGGTTGACATGCATTATTATACTAACACAGTTGAAAGCACTCTTCTTTAAACAAAATTGCCAGTCTCCTGTCAGAGGCTAGAGTGAAGAACACAATGAAATCCTATGAAATAAAAAAGATAAGATATATACCTTGAACTTATCTGAAACATTAGCCTTACTATAGACCTCCTTTGCTCTAGATATTGGTTCTTCCAAACCTTCCACGGGACATCGAGGGTCCTTTTCACCTGTCAATATTACTTACTATCACTTTAGTAGTGCTTGAAAATGCAGCCGTTAGATACGCTATGTGCCAATATCATCACTGCAACATACTAAAACAAACAATTATACCATTTAGAATCAAGAGGGGACGTGGCACTATTGATGGAATAGAGTTTGGCACATCAAATTTATCTGTTAATCCAGGGGCTATTTTGTACCAAACCTGATTCATGAAATCATTAAACAACATTAAGATTTAGAAAAGGAAAAAAAAACAATTCATAGGCCGCCGCCTCCTGGTGCTGCAGCTTGTGCTTGATACTACTCTTAGTATTTTGTTGATTCTTCCATGGTTTAGCTTTGCTGTTTGCTTTTTGAAGCTTTCATTTTAATTAGGGACAACCTTTTTATTGTAAACCATCATTTTTACTTTTATTTTTATTTTTTATTAATGAATATGATGATGTCTTTCCAATAAAGTGTTTTTCTAAAATAGATAGACAAAGAACTGATACATACACTTTCAACCATTTCAGCATCTATGGAAGACTTGCCGAGATCAGTTTTGGCTTCTGCAGCCAAAGACAAAAATAGCAAACACTGAATTGGATAATAAATGAAATCCAAAGAAATGAACTTTGTCTTCAAGCTCACCTCCAAATACATCTTGTATACTTGCAACTCGGGCTTGCCATCTGTTGTTTTTGACGGCCCATCCAAATCCCTGCACATCTCATACCCTTAATCCATTATACAGATCTATCTGCCTTAAATAAATGCTAAGCACCAAGAATGGACTCTATGCAGACCTGAACCCCAATGATTGGAACCACCACAGCATACCGTGGATCAGCGGCAGCAGCAAACCATGCATGCATTCCTTCACAATCATACCAAGTTTCAAACTAATTCTAATTAAATGTCAGCTGAAAACAGATTGTCAGCATTCAGAAAATCACATCAAAATTTTCCATTTGTTCTATGTTAGATACAAGAAGTGCATAACAAATATAAATCATCAAACAAACTTGGGCCTAGCTTTCTGATGTCCCTTTAAGATGGTAACTCCAATTAAGGGTCTAAATATTGTGGCCTTTTTCAGAAGCATCTAAAACAAGGAACCTGAACTTTAGAAGGGAGAGGAAATTTTCACCTCCTAGTGATTCACCAGTGATTCCTATCGAAGAGGGGATTATGTCCTCCCTTGCAGAAAGATAATCAATCAACTTTATCAAGTCCCACACCTATGTGCAACATTCTTCAGAGAATTAACAATCTGATATGAAATTATTTTGCACAAAATGTTCGATCATACAAATAAGCATTTAGCTAGATGACTCATACTACATTCAGATAAAGTATTAGAAATTTAGTCTACGGACTAAAGTTTTCAATCATATAGAAGATTATGCCTCTTATCTCTGTGCTTCATCACTTGAACTGCAGTCCCTCTTAAAAGTTATTACAATATGATAGGTATGAAATGTTTCACAAATCTAGTCCTCGTTATTAAATCCATCAGAATCAGAACATTAACAGGACCAGTTGCATGACCTCCCTTTACTCTTATATCAGTCTTTGTGCCTTGGTCTTCCCCAAACTTAGATTTCCTTTTCTGCTCACTCTCCCTTTTATTCTTCGTAAATGAATTTGTTTTCCCCTATTGTGGCATTATTTAGATTGGAACATTTCCTATTTCTTCAAATGAAACAACTCAACACCAAAACTCAAACAGAATAAGAGCTTGGAAGAGTTCCACGGCCATTTCAACAGCTTGTCCCCTAACATTCAACTCACAAAGAAAGTTGAAGATAATGGACCTCTACCGTTTCTAGATGTTCATATCTCAAAGAAGAAGGATGTATCTTTGGCAAGACGGGTATATAGAAAGAACACCCATACAGACCTCTACCTACATGCTGCATCTCATCATCATCCTTCATAGACAATTGGAGTCTTTTACACTCTCACTAATAGTAATAAGGCCTTTCAGATCTCAGGATAGTGACCACATTAAGAAGGCAAAGAGCTACCTAACTAGGGCCTTCAGACTGAATGGTCATGGAATGAGACAGATCTTGCGGGTCTTCAATAATGTACTAGCAGATTGGATCACAAGGCCAACAGAAGAAGGATCCATGGGACATGCCCAAAGTATTTCTTCCTTTCAGAATTTTAAGAAGACGTATGGTATAATTTATCTTCTTTCCACAAAATAAAATTGGTAGCTTAATCAAACCCACGAAAGACCCCCTTAACCAATTTTGGCTTGTGGCATTTATCACAATATTTCTTCCTTTCAATGAAGATATCTCTTTAAAATTAGAAAGAATTTTAAGAAGGCATAAGGTAAAATTCATTTTTATTTCAAAAAACAAAATTGAAAGCTTTATCAAGCCCATGAAAGACACTCTTGAACCAAATTTGGCTTGTGGCATTCATCACAGTGATTGCATGCATGGCCGGTCCTATATAGGAGAGATGACAAGATCATTTCAACAATGGTTCAAGGAGCACTGTTCTGATATCCACCGGGATCACACCAAGAGCTCAGCACTAGCCAAACATTCTTGTAAGTCACATGATATTTGCACGGATAAGGCAAAAAAATTGGTGAGGGAGGAACACTACACAAAGAGGAAGAATAGAGAAGCCATTGAGATTGGAAAATACCTTAACATTCTCAACCATGATGATGGATTAGAACCTAGTGACACATGGAGACACATTATTCACCTTCTCAAATCTCATGGCTGATCCAATTATTTATTCTATGTTGAATCATTAATGTCTTTCCCAATCGTTTAAAATTGTATGTACGCAGTAACTATTGCCATTGGTTATTATTGGTGAGCTGTACATTGCATTGTAACTTGGGGTTATCTATATAAGGAGCCCTCATATGTCTTTTTAGAATATATCCTGATGATGAACCACAAAGTGTAGTTCGAAACATCCATCATTTTAAATCCTTATGTGCACTTATTCCGTAAGTCGTATTCCCTTAAGTGAGAGTTATCTCACTTCTGTTTAATCGTTTTTTATTGAATCTTGTGCCTTGGCCTTTCTTATATACGACACTTTTCAACCACACCCATCAGCTCCCAGCATTGTTAGATGGCTGATATCATTGTGTTAAGTGGCATAGGAGTATATCATTGTGTTAAGTGGCACTAAGAAAGAAAGAAAGAGCTTCTATTATGTCCATGAACGACCAAAGTAAGTCAATTGGGATTAAAAGTGCAGCAAGTAACAATGGCTAATGAGGAGTGCTAAACAAAACTCCAAAAACTAAAATAACGTATCTAGAGACTCAGATTAAAGTAAAGAATCAGTGCCAATGTGCCCCAGCCGATGCGAAAGTCCGAAGACGTGCCAGTAGATCCAATTGTAATGGTCTCCTATCTATTAGACTCAACATATCATTCACCCCGTTGACAAATTCAATGTACAGATGAATCTGTGTATGTGTGTTAGAGAGATATGAATACATCGAGAGGAGAGGTATAGGATTACCGTGTCAAATATAAAAGGCATGGTTTGGCCAGTTTTCCAGGCAGAAACAAGAGCCTGTATCCAGAGAACAGCAGTTAACCCATCAAAACATGATTAGATTGGGTACCCAAATTTTCTGGGAAACAGGCATCTAACAAGTCTTGATAAAGGTAAATGATGCAAAAGCATCTTTCTTACATCTTTGTATGCAGTTTTGTATTTTGCTCGCTCACCATGATATCGAGAATCCACTGCAACTGCTATGTATCCCCTGGAAGCATAGGCCTGTGCAATACATTGCAAACTTTCAGATAATATTTCTGTCCCAAGAACATTTTTTCAAATTTCCAAAACCACATTCAAGATAATATTTCTGACCTAAGAATATTTTTCCAAATTTCCAAAACCACATTCAAGAATAAGTCATAAGATTAATTTCCAAATTCATATGAGACTTAAACATCAAAGATGTTATCTACCTCCAACAATGGCCGCAACCACTCCTTGCATTTATACGAGCTGTGCAGGAAAACAACAGCAGGTCTTTGTTTTAACTTACTGTCTTTGAGCTTTAGAATCAGTACTGGTAGGCGACCCTGCTCACCTTCCTGAGATTTGAATATGTTAAACATAAAACACCAAATAAGAAGTTTGGCCACTTATGCTAACAAACGGTATAAGAGAAGCACAATATTATGAAGTTTTACCTTGTAATAGGGCAGCCCTATATTTCAAACATAGAAGCAGGCAATATATATTTTCTTGAGTCATAGCCACTGAATGTAAGGAAATTTGAATCTTATTTTTCTAGAGAAATGCATCTTATAGTGCTTTATGGAAAACACATTTGCATCAAACTAACAGGGTTACTAGGAAAGTCTCTCCCTAAATATGTCAGAAAAGATAATAATGATAATAACTGTCCTTTGATGCAAGATACAATGACATTCACTTTACATCTTTCCAAATGCATTTTCTTAACTTTAACCAGAAAGATCTAATTCCTGTTTGAAAAGCCTTAACTCCCCTAAACTGAACCTCAATTGGGGTTGTGTTTGAATCTTCTAGTATTTGGGAAAATGTTTAACAAGTAAAGGATCACAGCCAACGAAGGTTCCAGAAGGCGTTAAATAACATAAATCCACATATCTATGAAGACATCGGTGAGCATATTTCATTCAGAGAATTGAATGTTGGAAGCCATTATGTTTGCAGCTGAATATTTATAAGAATACAGCCATTTCCTACCTTATCCTTCACTTGAAATAAGGTCACATTATTGTTCAGCGCATGATTATTATAAGATTTGAAGGAGCTAATATTTCCCATCAAGATGCTTCGGAGGGAATGTGTTCCTCTATTTACGTTAGTCTGGCCAAAAAAGACAGTTTATATCAAAGAACAAAATAGGTCCATGGAAAAGTACAACCTGCTGAAATAGGTAAGAGGAACTATCGAATGCATCCCCCATAAAATATAATAAACTATAATAAAGAAAAAATCTGTTCACCCAATGATCTGTAAACTACTAAGTTCAATTGCTTAATAGAATTTGCAGAATCACAACTTGTTGTCCTACTTAGACTAAAACTCTAAACTGAAAGTTTCAAATGCTTTTAAAGACTTAGAATTAGTATAGTGTGCTGTTAAGTTGCAGAACTGAAAGTATGCATGTAACAACCATGAAAGGTAAAACATAGGCACACACAACAATGGACACAAGTATTTTAGCCTCGAAAACCATGAAGTGGGGAATAACCATTGGAAGTGGCAACAACAAATCTTCCTCATCTTCTTATGACAAACGGCATTTTTACAAAGAGATTATAGAACAATTAAAAGAATCACTCTATTGTTTGCTCACTCATCTCCTCTCAGCAACTTTTCTTCCTCATTTTACAGCCAACTGAACACCAACTTTGTCACTCACATACTCATGTCTACTTCTACATTCAGATCTTCTTATCATGCTCCAGGAGTGTCCTTTCATACATTAAAAGACTCCCAAATGTTTCAGAACTGAAGAGACAATTTTATTCTTCTGTTAATCTACTCGTACAATTCACTTGGGCAATACCATTGTTTTAAACATATCAGCAGTTACGAAACTGCCACCTGCAGAGACTGGCGGCTACACAACCAGTCAGCTACACAACTGCCCCCGACAAAAATTAGCGGTTTCATCATCATACAAGAAATACTCATTTTGAAACCTGTTTGCTGACTGAAACTGGTTGTTCTCTGGTTGGATGATGAAGAGATTTATTTTCCTTGATCCCGATGGATCACCCAAAGCATGGGAGAATGTGCCAATGGATTTAAGAGTACAACTAAATTGGATCAAATGCAATGTAAGCAGCCATATGTAGTCAATTCTAGCAACCATCACAAAGTAGCAGTATCAAAACCATTGGCCAAACTATCAATGTGACAAATCCTGACAAGTTGTACAAATGTCCTTTAGAGAATGAGGCGGGCTGCTAGGAGCTTTCAAAGTACAACCAGATAAAATAGTCAAGAGAGAGCACCAAATGCATCTCTCATAAAATATAATAAAATAAAATAGAGTAGAAATATGTTCACCCAAAGCATGGGAGAAAGTGCCAATAGCCATAAGAGTACAACTCGTATGGGATTAAATGTAATGTAAGAAACCATATGTAATCAATCCTAGCAAAGTATCACTAAGTAGTAGCATCAAAAGCATCGGCCAATCTATCAACTCAAAAAACTTCATTGCAGGCTAAGATGCCCTCTAGGGAATGACACAGGGCGAGAGGAGCCAATGACACTATCCTTAGGCATAGGAGACTTCTATGTGTTGTACCATATGCCCAGAAAGAATTAAAGAGTGCAATGGAAGAGTTTTGGAGCTAGAAGTGAGTGTATTATGATAAAAAATGATCTGTGTAGGTCTAGGTACTACTCAGATGGCCTAACTAGAGTCAAATCAGCGCATGTACACCCAAAAAAGCATAAAACTATCAAAACTGACAAATACAATAACTTATTCACAGAGACTCAAAATGACCCAAAACAAAAGGGGATGTGTGCATCATGTGTAAATGCCACATTGTGGCAAGTTTAGGGTATAAAATGAGAAGATTAAGGCCAAAGTCAAGAGGAGGGGGGCAAGGGCGACAAAAACTGACAATTAGAGAAAGGGGGTTAAAATGCACCCAAACTACGGAGCCAATGATAAAAAAATGTAGAAAATTATGTGATCACATCCACAATGCCTTCTTGAATCTGACAAACCACGGGGGGAACTAATGAATCTTGTATTGGTGGTTTGGTAAAAAGGCCTAGCCCTGGTGTGTGGAGAAGTGATTGTTGGGGAAGTCTATCACTTCTCCACACACCAGGTCTAGGCCTTTTGACCAAACCACCCACATAAGATTCATTAGCTCCCCAGTGGCTTTTCAGATTCAAGAAGACATGCTGGATGTTAGATTATTTCAGATTTAAGAAGTGGTTCGTCAGATTCACTTGATTATTTCCTTCTTTTGCACCTCATGATTATTATGATAGTGTTTCCACCGTCATTGGCCTTAAGTGTCCCCATATAGAGTCCGACATACAAGAATTGTCATCTCCCAAACAAAATCTAAACATATCTAGTCAAGGTAGTTAAAAAAAGACAGATAGACCTCCCCAACATCAATTGAGAGGCACTAATATATCCCTAAAATCTCAAAGTGGATGGAGCACTAAGAAAAACTGCTCCTCGATCTCATCCCACTGAAATCCACATAGTTTGCATATCCTATCCTCATGGAATATAATGGCCAGTTTCAATTCTTTGCTAGATCATACTCTCATCTGGTGGAATGGAAATCTTAGGTCATGAGCCAAATGTTGTTGTAGGTTTCCTAAAACAATAATACCATTTAAGATTCTATAAGTGATCTCAGCATGGAAAGTCAGTTGAAACTAAATTGGGGCTGCGACCGTGTTGCCTAATTGAACTGCCTATTGATATCATCCTTAAATACGCATCTGAGTTCTTCCTCTGAAGCAAATGGGAGGGAGCATTAAAAGTGTGCCTCTAAGAAGGATACAATTGACGGAAGTACCTAAAAACTGCAAAAATCTGTATACCTTTAAATACTAACAATGTTTCCTACTTAACAAAGCCAAGGAGAGTATGAACCATCCTTCTCAGAAGAGTGATGAACTAGGTAGGGATACCTCTTCCATTTAGAGGGTAAATCTCCCAAAGTCCAAGACTCCAAAGTATGTACAAGTAGTAGGTGAGCCTAAAGAGAGTCTAGCCTGAGTGGATGTAACCAAAACTTAGATATTATAATGATCTATGGTACCATGTGCTTACAACTGATCAGTGATCATTTGTCGGAATATGGATTTTAATCTCTCTTCATACATGCCTAGACAACCTCACCTAAACATGGCTACAAAAACTTAAATTCATACATCACAATGGGCTTAACAACTAACAAGGGAGTCAAAGAATGGTATCTTAGATGGGACATCCTAAAAATAAAGCTAGAAACACTCCTTTTTGCATAATAGCCGCAATTGATAAGGGTCTCAGACTGAGACAAGACTCTGAAAATTGGACACCTTGATACAAATAGGCTGTAGTTACTCAACTGGTTCCCTTTGGAAGAGAAATGCAACCGACACTGAGCATTTCTGCTTCTGTTAAAAATCATAAACTTCGTCTTACTAAGGTTGAATATAAGCTGACGAAGATTACAAAAACAAGCCAAGGAGTCCAGTCATTACTACCTCGAGAGAGAGGAGGCAACTAGGACTATAGATGCTCGCATTATTTATCTGTGAGGTGTTGAAATTCACTCATCTGGCCCTATATGTAGCATCTGGACCTGTCAACCTGATCTCATCCTTCTTCAGACCTAAATCAGATAACAGAGGCAAAAAACATATTGTGGTTTCAACCAAGATCGACACAAAAGTAGAGGATTGATAAAGCAGTGTACCTTATGGCTTCATCTGCATTTCAATGAGAGCAGCTTGCATTACTAAAGCTAACCATAGGCATAGGGTGACATTTGACCCTCCCTATGCTCAGTTCAACTAGTGTTGTGACTCCCTTCATAAGGTCATCAATCTTGGTTGTCAGGAGAAAACTGAATACTCTGTTACATCTGAGGATAGCTCCACTGACTCCTCTCAGGCCTATATACTCTCAAAAGCAAATCATTAGACTGTCTATACGTGACTTCATGGTTGTTGATGGCTCCACAGATCCTCCTGGTGCCAATGATGAGTAAAGATATTCGCATTCTACTATGCCACAGGGTTTTACTTATATAACTGTGACCATATACACCTGTATTTCAATGGGAATTTTGGGTTTATATTTACTGCCGCCATTATTTTGTGTAGTTAGAGAAGTGTTTGAGTAAACTCCTTAGGAAGTCCCTTCTACTGTATCAAATCTGGCTGTACCTTTATATTTCCATTCACCTTTGTTGGTCATTTCTGACAATTTCTTTCTTCGAATCACTTAAGCTGAAAAATGGACATTTATACCCAGCTGTGTCAATTTCCAAGTTGCAGAAGCTCAGAAAGCAGCTGCAACACAAATGACCATTTCTCGCTCCTCCTGTGCTTTTAATTTCCCTCTACAACAGCTGCCTATTTGGTAGTGGTTGTGGGCCATTCTGGGGCCATTTCTTGATTTTTTTTAATTTTCATGTATTAGATTTTTCTTGTGTTTCGGTTTTTTTCTTTTTTTAAAACTTGTTTGTTTTGGGACTGTATCAGGCCCTTGCAGGGGTTCAGTCCTAAAAAAATATACGTTTTATATTTTACACGTATGAATGGCCACTTCAGGGCCATTTCTTATAGGCTGCCTCTGCATAGGCTGCCTCCCCCAGCCCTGCTGCTCTGTCACATTTCCTTATTTCTGTATGTGCACTAAATAATTATATTAAAAACAC
Organism: Torreya grandis; assembly: GCA_037957365.1. NCBI lineage: Eukaryota > Viridiplantae > Streptophyta > Pinopsida > Cupressales > Taxaceae > Torreya > Torreya grandis. The sequence continues at coordinate 2,559,407 of JARHVA010000137.1, read as the reverse complement.
ACCCCCATGCATTGCCAAGAGATACTCTGAGGTACACGCATAACCATATTACGGACCCAAGCCCAACCCTGCGTTTCTTCTAGCATACCCTGATATTTATCAAAACCTTTGCATTCAGTTTGTCATTCTCTGGTGCTAAGGCATAAGGGATTGCTTGCTTCCCAACTGAACATATGGCCAGCCCCAGGTGATTAAGCTGCCTCGCCAGGAACAGAATAGAAACTTGCCAACATAGAAGGTATGGGCTTTCAAACTACAGATCAAAAAATGGGTACCACTGTCCTGAGGTCATAGATCATTTGAGTGACAAATTACAATAATAGTCAATTAAGGGTGGCCCTTACAGGGAATTCACTTCAGTTTTAAACAACAATTCTGGATTCAATTCTCAAGAAAAAATGGTAGAATGGGTATATAGCCCTCAATCCTTAGAACTAAGTTGAAGAAGGTGTATTATTCGAACACTCATACCTACAGGCTGCAAGGTTCGTGACTGGAATGTTTATCCTTCAATAAAAAAAATGTTCAAAAACCAAAATTTGGTACCACTTTCTTGATGCCATAAGATTATTTGAAAAGCCAATTATAATAAAAGACAACGAAGAGAGGTGAATCCTGTCAGCACGAATCAACAATCCTAATATGTTCAAACAGATCAAATCAAGAAAAAAGCAAGCATCAAAACTCACCTCGGTAGTCAAGTAGAAATTCTCTTCATCTAAAGCCTTCTCCAAATTTGGAATATCTTTTTTTGGGCAGGCTGCCATTGCCTGTAAATGCATTTCCCTAACAAAGTATATAAATTTTGACTGGAAAATACTGAGTTACATAGATATCGACATCTTGTCTTTAAGCATCTGGTTATTATAAGTAATGGATTATAACATGTTAAGGAAGCATACATCTAAATCAGAGTTTTCTTAGCCTAAGCTCAAAGAATCCATGACCCATAAATCTTAGAATTAATAAAACAAATGAATAAAAAAACTGACTTAGAGAATTCTAGGAATTGACAATCCGTGACCCATAACTAAGCATCAATAAAACAAATGAAATCAAAAAAACACAGCAGATTTTTTGGGAATTTGATTCCATGACCCATAAATCTTAGATTAGTTCAAACAAATGTATCCAGAAATACCTCACAGAATTTTGGAATGGAATTTAACTGATACATAGGATTTGTCACAGGTTGTGCTGCCTCCACAGTCAGTGGCACTGAAACAACAGCAGTAACATCAACACCACCATCAAAATAACAATATTACCCACTAAAACATTTGATGTTAATTATGATGGAGAGAAGATTTGTTTACCCATTGCTGATCTTCTTTGAGCCAGAACTTGCAGAAACTCTGTTCTAATGTTAATGGCTTGAGCATCAGCGACAGACTCCATGTCTGAAAACACACTAACTACTATGACAAAGACTACAAATGATGTAATCTAGATCAGTCTCACACTTTGGGGAGAAATATAGGTATGGCCACCAATTGATTACTAAAAACGAGATTTCCATTTAGATATAAAAGTTGTTTTTGTCTGTTTAACGCATAACCAGACTGATGGACGTCCTGCAGACATTTTAATGAAGACGGGATCCCGTACCAGTCACATCAATAGACACTTTTCAAAAGGGAATCAATTTGTTTTTGGCCTCCAAATATATGTTTTATTATTTTAAGTTGATAATTAAAAATTTTATTTATTTAAAAATAATAATTTTAGAACAGTTGGTAGGTTTGGTTGATGGTAATATTCAAACTTTTATATATATATATATATTTTTGAAGAAATATATTTTATTATATTAATAAAAAGGTTAAAAATATATAAAATTATTTTTAAAAAAGGTGGTAAAAGAGTATGTTATAAAGCTATTAAACTAGGTCAAGTTTAGGAATGAAGCAACAAACTAATTAGATCAAGTTTAGCAATGATTTATAACATAAAAAAAAAAGATTCAAAAATTAAGTTGTTATGGTAAAATGATCAATGAGAGCCCAAGAGATCATTCCCTCTAGAGGCACAATCCCAATCAGAGCTAAAATTGTTTTGAACATCTTTTTCTTGGGTTTCTGCAACCTAATCTATGTGATAGGGAGAATGGCCAAAACACGCTGAGGGAACAATTTATTTACTTCTTATATTAATGAGTGATGTTATAATAGTTCCCTATTAAAATAATGACATTTTTTTTAAAAAAAATTGAAGAAATATAATGACAATTAATTTCAAGATGAATATATTTGTTTGCTCTTTGCTTTTTTCTCCCCCTTGCTACCTCAAGTGGATTACATGTCTTCGATATATATTGTAATTGCTTCTATTAATCTAAAATTCCCATTCATTTGTTCTTTCATTCATAAAATGTTATTTACTAAAATAAAAGGAAATATGAAAATATAGTGCATTTATTGGGATGAAAGTATGGTGTAATATTTAGTGTGAAATTGTAACTTTAAGATTATAAATACTAAAACATAAGAAGCTAAATCTATGAATTGAGACTTGAACTCGTAGTATATTCTCGAGTGTATTTTTAATTCAAATTTAAACTCAACAACAACCACAACAAAAAACTTCCTAAATTTAACCATTAAAAGTAAATAATCTAAAACAAGATGGCAAGTATTGAAATATAAAAAGCAATACAAAACCTTTTCCATGAAATTGTTGTAACATAACTTATCAAATTCATGACAAAAATTCCTATATACAATAACCATCCCAAAATTTAAAAAGCATAGACATATATTTTGAAGGCCAACAATGGTCTTACCAAGAGCAAGCAAGCACCATCCCTTTCACTGAGGGGGAGGGGTAGAGAAGTGGTTGTAAGAGCATCTCTGTTGCGGTTGAGGAGAACCTTGTGACAGGGTGTTTAGTAAGATTTTGCACATAGTGCAAAGAGCACTCCCAGTGATTGAGTCAGTCATGTGAAGGTGTTGAAACTCCAAAGCTACCTTTTCAATTTGTTTATAGATTTGAAAGCATACAAAGGTGAGCACATAAGCTTTTCCATTAGCAAAAAACTATTGTGAAACAATCGCATTGTTGAATATCACAAAATTTCTAGAATTCTAGCATTGAAAACAAATAGGTGCAATATAATTCAACCATTAAGTAGAATCCCTAAACAAGTGTCCAAGAGATAGGCTCTAGATGAAAAGGCATAAATCCACTTCCAAGCACATTGGGCATGATGACATGTCCATAACAAGTGTTTGAAGGTATCTGGTTTGTTATAGGCATAACACTTTAGGTGAGTAATATGGTGAACACCAAAAGAATCATGTTACTTGATGGGTGGGTGACAACAGATCCACCTTCAAGGAATCTATCCACTTGGTCCAATCCCCTTCCTTTAGATGATCTGTGTCCTCCTTTTGGTGTTGTTTATTGTGCCTAGTTTTGCTTTGAGAAATTTTGTGGCATGTTGACTTTATATAGTTTGTTGTATGTTTTGATATTCATGGGCCATGAATACATTACAATATTTTGACCATTTAAAGTCACCTTTAAGTCACATAAGTTTTTCTTATCAAATTTAGAACATTAAAGTTGAATTTAAAGTCACATTTAAGAGGTGACTTTAGGGTTGACATTAGGGTGTCTCTATTAAATGACTTTAGCAAGTGCCATTGCAGTGTCCATAAGGGTGACTTTAGGTTGTCTCTAGGTTTTGACATTTGGGTGTCTATGAGTGGTGACGTTATGATATCATTAATGACTACGTTGGGGTGTCACTAAATGTGACTTTCTTATCGTCTTTAAGGGGTGATGTTGGGGTGTCACTAAAGGTTAATTTATTTTCATCTTTAAAGTGATTTTAGTATCTGATTTAAGGTCATCTTTATTAAAGTTACATATTAAGTCAGACTCAATATTGGATTACTATATTTGGATAGAAAATTTTCTATTGAGAAAACAAGGGCATCATTTTGTTAAATATTTACAATAAATTGATAAATCCTTAACATTATTTTGAGAAAAATAAGGTATCATTTTGTTGAGTATGTAGTGAATTGAGTATTTTTTGAATTGGACATTCAAGGTTGATTGAGGTTAAATTGGACTCTTACGAGGATAAATTGAGGGTGAATTGGATTCTCCTTGCATGAAATTATAAGCAAATTAGGTGTAGTGAATTACAAAAGTTAACTATAAAAATCCCATATTTTCCAGGTACATAAAAATTGATCTCAATAATTTCATTACATGTTTTTTAGTTATTCTTTTTTGAATAAAATAACAATAAATATACATTTTATTTTAGGCCCACTCAATATGGTAGAGATAGATGAAATTGTTGATACTTGACATTATTCAACATTGTCATATGTATTGCCTTTGACCCTTATTGAGCCCCCCTTTTTTAAATATGTTTTATATCTTGCCATTGGGACAATAAAACCACACTTAGTACTTGATATTATCCAATGCTTAGTTTTTCAAGTTCCCCTTCTAGCCAAGTGTTCCAAGGTAAAACCCTATTTCCAAGACCCAAGTAACTGTTAGGGTGTAGGGTAGACACAAGATAAAGCTGAACTTTAATAGGGAATGCTGACCGATGCTCATAAAGACCATGATGCTTATGACAAAAGGGATAAACATTAAGGCTTTTGTAAGTGCTTGGTAAACCCCTCTTCTTGATTCAACCCCTAGCTCTCATAGGAAGCCTAAATTAATGCATTCATATTAAAACATAAATGTGTGATTATTCACATTGATAAATGTTAATAACATTTTTGAAATAGATATGGCAAGAGATTTAGATGATAGTGTAGATTCCATGTGTCCTTTGTGAAATTTTCACCCATATTCACCTCTAGATCCTCAGTCAAGTTCTTTTACATACAAGTCTCATGTGAATCTTTACAATGGAGACTCATTATCCCACCATGTATGCTTTTATTTTAAAATTCATGTGATATATATTATTTTATGCAATTATATGTGTTTTTCTATAAATGCTTATTTGCAAAATATTTGTCTTTTTTTAGGGCAATGATAGTAATTTGCTTCATTTACCACTACGGAGAAGATGTTGAGGTTAAAGAGGAAGAATGGGAAAGGGTTTTTGTTTTGGTGAGACCAATTCATTTTTTGAAGAAAATCTTAGTAGAGATATTGTGTAAGGGTCTTCATCACTACCCTCATTCCTAAGGTCTAGTTCTTTAGTCAGTCCATTGGAAAAACCATTGTGTTCTTTTGATACAAGACCTCATATGAAGAAGATGAAGTGCAAAGTACTTGACATAAAACTTTTTTTTATTGTAAAAATAATTAACTAAATATAAAGGGTAGGTGTCGCACATAGCTTAGTATTAGTAGTGTGTAGGTGTGTATGATGCAGAGTTCAAAAACTTTAGAGAATTTGGTGCATGGCCAATGAAAAAGCCACTTCCTGCAGTGCACAAACCTTTTAGATTTTGGGGGCAACAAGATGATATGACCATCTACTATATTTGATGTAGGTTTAGGTCTCTTTATTTTGACCCCCAACAGTGTGGTATCAAAAACCTATCAAATTCATGACATTCCCATATTACCATTCTATGGACCTGAGTACCCCTTTGGTGTTTGGACCAAGTTGGTTGAATCTAAGTTTAGCATGTCAGATTATGATTTATGTTAAAATGTAGAAACAATCAAAGAGAAGATTGAGAAGGGGTAGAAAGTGTAGAAAATGCACAATCACACATACATATATGGGTTTGTGTTAATTTCAAATTTATATATAATTTAAAAGGATGCATGTCAAATAAATACAATTGTCAATTTTTAGAGTGTGGGAACAACATAGAGAATGAGATTACAAATAAATTATCTTATTATATAATCGCTGAGGCAATTAAGGATATCATAGTAGGGAGAAGAGCTATTTATCTATTGTAGCCATACTTTTCCCCTACCGCAAAGTTAAGATAATGTAATAGAAAGAGGTCTCAAATTGATGATCTTTCACCATCTCTTTAGTTATGATGTTTAAATACATAGATTTATAAACAACACTTGGAGACAATTTTAAGGGTAAGTACATGGAATTGGAGGGGGGAAGGGGAAGGGAGAAGGGGGCCAAAGGAGGTCTTAAGTGGACTTTTTTTTCTAAAAAATGAGCAAACTCAAACTATATAGATTATTTGAGATGGTTATGCTAAAAATTTGAAGATGATATATACACATGAATTGTACCATTTCAAGTCTAGTTTATAAACCACTATTTTTTTTTAAAATGGTCAATTATAAGTAGGTCAAACATCTAAAATTTGAAGAGCAACTCCTACTTTTCAAAAAATATAGTAGATAGTCGGCCATGTGCCCCATCATTTTTTGTGTTGTTTAGTATTGTTTCAAACATTTGGTGAAAAGTTAGATAAGATCATCTAGTTTGCACTTATATATTATTTTAATTTTTTAATGAATATTTATTTTTTTAGTAATTTTACTAGTAAATAAACCTTGAAAATGATAAGAAATGGATAGTCAACAATGCACCCTCTAACTACCTCAAAAAAATGATTTTTTTCAATGTCTATAGAATTAGGCCTAGTTTGCTACCATATAATTATTTTTACACTTGGCTGAACAAAACATAAAATACATAAAAAAATATAGACATGTATAATTTCAACATATAGTAGCATAAAAAAACATACTTTAGAAATTAATACAAATGAAAACCTTAAATTAGTCAAAAAATAAAAAAAATACATAATTCTAAAGATGAGAGTGTGCTCGACATCATAGTCATAGTTTCATGAAATCTCCCCATAAAATGCATAGTGTTTATCATGCTTGATTTTGAATTTTTTTATTTTTAGGCAAAAACACATATTTGGTTATGTGCAGGTCCAAGCCTTAGGTTTGGATTTCCAAACCTAAAATGCATACACACTATAATGTGTACTCATTAAAGCGTGTAGGAACTAAAACACGTATGCACTATAATACATATGTGTTATAATGTATATACATTAATACTATTATGTAATGTGCAAGGTTGTCAAAGTAGGCAAGTTAAAGAACTGAAAGGAAGGAATGCATTTACTAAAATATATGTTAAGTGTTACACCTTATATATGTAATTAGGGTCACTTTGCATCTTATAGAATTGGTCTCAAAGCTCCATGAGTTACAATATATAGAATAGTTTTTCAAGATCCAATCTGGTAAGTACTTAATCATTTTTAATATTTCAATATTGAACCTAAAGCTTTGAGGGTGTAAATTTTACAACTAATATCCATTTTAGGTAAATATATAGTTGTTTTTAAGGTTTTGGGGCCTTCTAGACTGATTGCTGACATTATATGAGTTTTAGGTTTGTCAAATTTATGTTTTCCAAACCAGGGCATACCCAACCACCCCATTATGCCAATTTTACTTACGATTAGGTCTATTTTAGGTTTAAAATGACACAAGAACACTATAATCATCTATGACAAGGATAAATGGGGATAATTTTGGGCACATTTATGCATGATCACTGAAATTGAGTTTGAATTCATGCCAATATGGTGTGAATGGGGAAATGTAGGACACATTGGTGACCCACACACACCCAACCACCCCTCTATGCCAATTTGAATTGAGATTAGGTCCCTTATATCCAGAAGAGACACAAAAACACTATATCCACTAGTGAACAATCTAAGTGCAAATAATTCTAGGTAAAATTATCCATGATCACCCCATTTCTCTTTGACTTTAGGGCAACATGGTGTGATTGGGGAAATGTAAGTTGCATTATGACCCCTACACACCCAACCAACCATTTATGCTGATTTTACTTGCAATTAGTTTCCTTGTAGGCCAAAAATGACACAACAACATCATATCCACTAGAAACCATAGAAAATGTAGATAAGTTGGGGCACATGTATGTGTGATCACCCTAATTCAGTTTAAATTCAAGCCAAATTGGTGTGATTTGGGCAATATAGCTGGCATTAGTCACTCGCATGCATAAAACCACCAATTTATGTCATTTTTACTTGTGATTAGAGGGTTTATAGGCCAAAAGCAATGAAACAGCTCCATATCCACTTGTGATGAGGGAAAATGTTGATAATTTGGGGCACATTCATGCATGATCAACCCAATTCACTTCAAATTGAGATCAAACTGGTGTGACTAGGACAATGTATGACCCATTGGTAATTAACACACAACCAACCACTCCTTTATGCCAATTTTACTTAGAATTAAGTCCTTCATATGATAAAAGTGACATAACAACACCATATCCATACAACTAGGGTAAATGAGGATAAATTTTGACACATTTGTGCATGATCATCACAATTCAATTCGAATCTAGGCCAAAGTGGTGTCATTGGGGTAATGTAGGTTTCATTGGTGACCTATACACACCCAACCACCCCTTTATTCTGATTTTACTTTTGATTAGGTCCCTTATAGGCCAAAAATAACACAACACCATATTCACTTGTGACTATGGAAAATGGGGATAATTTGGGACACAATTTTATGTAATCACCCCACTTTAATTTGAATTCAGGCCAAAGTGGTGTGAATGAGGTAACATAGATTGTATTGGTGACCCTCATACTCAAATGCTTTCAAAGTCATAGTGGTGATTACCACACACCCAACCACCCCTTTATGCAAATATTACTTATGATTAGGTCATTTATAGAATACAATTAAAAAATAATACCATATCCACTTATGATGAGAGAAAATATTAACAATTTTGTGCATAATTATGCACAATCAATTCAAATTTAGGCCAAAGTGGTGTGATTAGGGTAATGTGTTTGGATACAATTTTGTTTTATTAATTTTGGACTATAAAGGACCTAATCACAAGTAAAATCAACATAAAGGGGTGGTTGGGTGTGCATAGGCTCATTAATGTGACCTTTGTTTCCCCAATCCAACCACTTTGGTTTGAATTCAAAGTGAATTAGGGTGATCACGCATAGATGTGCCATAAATTATCTACACTTTTCCTATTCATAATTGGATATGGTGTTATTATGTTGCTTTTAGCCTATAAGGGACCTAATCACAAGTAAAATCAACATAAAAAAATGGTTGGGTGTGGGCGGATCACCAATGTGACTTGTGTTACTCCAATCACACTAATTTGGCTTAAATTTGAAGTGAATTGGTGTGATTATGCACAAATGTGCCAAAACATTTTCATATTTTTCCTGGTCATAAGTGGATATGATGTTTATGTGTCACTTTTGGTCTATAAAAGACCTAATTATAAGCAAAATCGACACAAAGGGGTGGTTGGGTGTGATTTAGTCACCAATGCAAATTTATTTACATAAATCAGGCCACTTTGGATTGAATTCCAAGTGAATTGGGGTGAATACACATGAATGTGCCCCAAATTATCAGTATTTTCTTGGGTTGCAAATGGACATATGGTGTTGTTATGTTGTTTTTAGCCTATAATCCCTGTAATCAGAAGTAAAAATGACACAAATGATGATTATGTGTGTGTGGGTCACCAATGCGACATATGTTACCCCAATCCAACCACTTTATTCTAAATTCAAAGTGAATTAGGTGATGGCTCATAAATGTGCCCCAAACTATTCACATTTATCCTAGTCACATGTGCATATGGTGTTGTCTCACTTTTAGAATAAAAGGGACCTAATCATGAGTGAAATTGGCATAAATCAGTTGTTGGGTGTGTTCAGGGCACCAATAAAACTGACATTTCCCTAATCACACCACTTTATCCTAATTTAAAATGAGTTGGGGTGATAGTACACAAATGTGCCTAAAATTATCCACATTTTCCTTGGTTACAAATGGATATGGTGTTTATTTGTTATTTTTGGTCTATAAGGGACATAATAACAAGTAAAATGAGGGTAAAGGGGTGGTTAGAGGTTAATTGGTCATCAATGTGAATTAATTTTCCCAAATCACCCCACTTTGAAATAATTTCTAAGTGCATTGGGGTGATCTACATAAATGTGTCCTAGATTGTCCTGGTTTACCTTCATGGCTTCTTAGTTAGCTATCTCATCTTCTTTATGTACCTCTTATTTTTTTGTAGTTGTAATACTTTGTAAGGCATCATAATACTCCTCCTATATTTCATACTCAACATGTTGAATGCCTTCAATCTCCATCACTTTGTCTTATACAATAGATTCTCTTTCTTTGTCATCTTCTTTCCACTTGATGGGCAATGTTCTAGGCCCATCCTTTACCAAATTTAAGGCCTTATGCTTGGCCTTCATAAATTTTGTCTTCATACCTACATACACAAAATTAAAAGAAACATTAGGATAAAAAATGAGAGACCACATAGTTTCCATGAATGTCTTTTGCATAGAGATTCTTTTCTTCCCTTTGCCTTCCCTCTCAAGTGCTTCTCTTGGAATTTATTTCCCCTTCATGTTATCCTCTATGAGAAATATCTTCTTAGTCTTTTTGTTTTGTTTCTATCTTATAAAATTCTCATTCCTCATGCCTCTATGGGTTGTACCCTCTTTATTCATCTCATTCCTCAAGAGACTCATCTTGTGCCTTCTGTCACTCCTAAATAGCTCTAATAGCCACTTCACTCTCTTTCTCACACTACAACCAAGCCATTGGCTTCCTTTTACTTTCAAGAGCTTCACTATGATCTCTACCTTTTTAATAGTCTGTCCCAACTATCTTATCATATCTTCTACTTCTTTTTCTACATCCATCTTCTCTATTTTTCTTTGCTTTCTAGGCCTACCTAGACCTTCCTCTCAACAAGATTAACAATCTTACATTTTAGATATATTTTTAACGTTATATATTTATTTATTCCTCTATCTATGAATCCTCTTATTATTCTTGACTCTCTCTTGGAGTCTTTCCTCTTATTACTCTTACTTGAGCTCCAATGTTCTTTCTACTTCTCCTTCACTAGTCCTCTCTTAACTAGCTTCAAGTCCTCCTCATTGGATTTTGGGGATTTATAATCTTCTATTTATCAGTATATTATTACTCTATTCTAACCTCAATAGCCCATTCTTAAAATGTAATTCTTCTCCCACAATACCTTGTAATATCTCTTCATACATTCCTCATAACAATCTTATCTATCTCAAATCAACAAGCTTCAGCTTACTCAAAACCAAAAGTATACCAAAATATTACCTTGATCTGATACCAAATTATGTAGAGGTAAGTTGAAGAAGTCTTAAAACATATACTCCTATATTTTATCTTCATAATGATCTCTTGATCTACTTTGCTTTGATCTCAAGATTTAGTCTTCACTCTATGTCTCTTTACTTGGACTCTAGGATTTGTAATCTCCTTTGCTATAATATTGTTCCTCATATCCATTAAGGATATTATTATCTAGTATTATACCCATTATTAGATATTAAATCTCATGCCTCAACTCATTTCTATTCACAAGTTCACCTTTGACCAACAATCCACTCACTAGCTCCTTCTAGACAACCTTCAAAGGCATCAATACACCAAGTTTTGATATAGGTTTCACGAGTATAATATATTATCATGGATGATCTTGTATAATCTTGTCACACTTAATTTATCTAACTTAAAACCCTTAATCACACTTTAATACTCATTTTCACATATAAATCTCATAATGACCTCACTGGGCTTGTAACCTTTTTTTCACATTTCCTCTTTGTTTGACCACTCTACAAGCTTTATTGGAGATATAAAACCTTATTTAACCACCCTATATCTTTTAATAACTCTACCTAAATTTACATCACTCAAATATCTCTATAGATGTCCTTTCCTTCATAAGCCCTTATCCAATTAGGACTATTAGGTCTCTACACTCTTACTCAGGTCTCCAATCCATATTATATGGCCCTGAAACAAACTAAAACCAATTGATTATATTTGATCATGTCAAAATAGGTAAGATTATAAAGTTTTATCCTTTTCCATTGGTTACAACTCTTTATATTTCATTTTAGGTTTTGAAACCCTAATCAAGCTAGTACTCAGCCCTACACAGGCTGAGAGGAGTCAAATAACCATATTTTCTGTTTGGGAGCCTTTCAATCCAAATTAAGACCTGTCCAAGGTTTGTATTGAAATTATGCAATTTACCAATTATATTATAACCCTTATTCAATATTTTCAAAGCTTGTAATCACCAAAACATAGAATTTTGTGTTCCTAGAAGGACTGTGTTAATAAGGGTTTAGATATTTTGAGTTTGAAGGCTCCTTAAGATCCCTTGAAACCTTCCACACATTTTGTATCACCTATGTAGATCACACGAACCTTAAAACACCAATGATATCCATTTATTAAGAGCTAAATAACTACATATCTCTTTTTCTAAGTTAATTATCTTTCACAAAATAGGGTATAAACAGAGTTCTTAGGATTTGTTTGATTGATACAAATCAATGGTAGTTATCTTCACAACATTCATGCTAATCACATTCTCTTTAAATTCTCTATCAATTCAATGAACTATCACTTCCTTCAAGCATACATACTCATTGCTTGGCATTAGACTATGCAAGTAAGGGTTTCTTGACTATGTTATATGGTCTATTTGCATACAAGAGGTTTCAAATTTCATAAAGATAATTCTTAGACTATTATCCTCTACAATATTATCAAGATTCAAACATTTCCATTACTAGTCACTCTTCCAACCACTTACTCTCACTTTTCTTAATAATTTGACTGAGTGCATCAATGTTGGTTGTGTAAATAAAGATCCTTCACAAATTTGGACTATGCATTAACTTCACCATTCAATTTGCATTCAACCATAATAATAAACATTCTCACTAGCCATACACTATCTGTAGACCATCACTTCAACTAGCATCATAATCTATTCTTTAAGAACATCACTTACCTTCATCAACTTTTCTCCTTTTCCCTTAACTATAACCTACAGTCACTTCTTGATTATCACCTACAACTAATCATCAACTTGCAACTTGAGACAAATGTCTACATGTTCATGGCCTCAGGGGTCTTCAAGGATAACATGTAAACAAGAATAGGTTACATGATTATTAAAGGAGAGTGAGATACAATCAAAATACTTTTATTTATGTATGTGATTCAACAATCATTACATATACATTCCGTGAAAGGACTTGATCACCTTCTTGAGAGGTTTTTGTCATATTTTCTGCATTGCTCCCTAAATCTCCTTCTTATAGCTCTCTCTCATTTATCATCTCTCACAACTTCTCTATGCTACATCTCTCTTACCAATTCTTTCCCATCCAACTTCAACATTGGTTTTTGGTAGTTACATCAACTTGCTTACAATAGCCAACTTCAACGTATAAGAGTGATTTACATTGGATAACATGAATTAACTTAATCACTTAGGAATATTTAGTCTTAAAACACTCCCTACATAACTCTTTGAACCCTTACACCACTTTTGATCTCCTAACCACTCCGTACTTGTTTTTGGTCCTTCTAGTCTTAGTTCAAATATTTGAATTTTCAAATTCATAGTTTTGGAGGGAAAACTCCTAGTACCTATAAAACACACCTTGATGACTCTAAATGACTTCTAAGATAACATAAGGATACTATAGGATCCTTAACATACATTTTCATTCTAAAAGTTGACCAAATTTGACCCTTTAACTAATATATGAGTGTTTAAAACTAAAATTAGCTTTAATGGTTAGATACTCCTACATCATACTCTCAAGGAGAGAGAAAATTAGTGCCACCAACTTTATTTCTTACCTTCTAGTTAATTATTGAAGGGTCGTTCATACTCAACATACTGTTGCTCCTCCTTTCTTGTTCATTTCTCTTCACGAGTTTCTTGTACTTCTTCTTCTTGGCCTTGTCTAGTTTTCTTGTCAATACATCCTCTACCTCTATGAGGTGTACTAACTACTGTACCTTCTTGTTTGATGCATGTTCTTTATTTTCCAAGTCTATTTTTCCTTCATCATGTTCAACCTCAACTAAATGGTTCTTACTCTTCTTGCTTATGCTTGTTTTATGGCTTCTTTTCTCATATATCTCACTTGATTCTTTCTCGTTTAGTTATCTTAGCTTCTTTGTAATATCGATCCCTTCTTCTAATGACCTCTTAGGCATTTCTATCTTTGATTTTTACTCCAATAGTATCTCTTTTTTTTCCTCCTCATTATACTTCTCCACTTTTTGATGTGGTTTCACATGACTTTGCTTATCTTACAAGGGCAACTTCTTATCCCACTCATCTTCAACATAGTACATTGTTTGACACATTCTTGAATTTCCATGTCCATGAGTTTCAACTATCAACTCAAATTTATCTTGACCAATTGAACAAATTACCTTTTTGACTTTCTCATACTCCCTTTACTTGTTTTTTTGGATGCTTGCTTGTGTCTTTGCTTGCATGACTCCTTGTGCTTCTCTATGCTTCTTCTTACCTATGTATTCTTTGATCTCATCCATGATTTTTTCTTGTTTTACTTCACCTATTTTCATCCCCTTTGATGGACTAAAAATCTCATTTAGCATTTCTATTTCTTCTTTCAACTTAAGAGCATCCATCTCTTTATAATATTCATCAAATCTTGGTCTATATTGTTCTTCACCTTCTTGGGCACCTTGTTTTACCACTTGTCCTTGGAATCCCTAATACATGAGAGTTAAATCATTCTCATTATGTTGCATACCATGCTTGTTAAACACTCTTGTAGATGCTTCATCTTCACTTTGGCTTTTCACAAACCTGTCCATCAATGTTATGTTTTTTATATACAATTCACCTTCATTATTTTTAATGTCTTCATATGTATCATCATAAGTAACATTATAAAAAAAATTGTGAACACTTATCTTCTTTGTACTCATATTCTTGATCACATAGTCGTACCTAAATTTATTGGTCTTTAATTGGCTTCATCATCTCTTTTATTGGCTTCTTGAGTTTGCCATGTTCCTCTTTCCACATGCTTCCTTGGGATACACCTGCAATATTATCCTCTTGAACCCTTTTCATGATCTTTGGAACCCATTTTCCACCTTGTATTCTCTTGGATTGACATTTGATTCTCATTTCATCTCCTTCATGCTTCATACCTTGGTAACCTATCATCCCACCTCGATGTACTTTATCCATTGTTCTTTGCTTCCATTTTCTTTCACCTATGTTCTTGTCTTGATTGACCTCTTACTTGAGGTTTACCTTCTTCATTACATCACCTATTTTCTAGTGCCATTTAGGCCAAACATATCCATGCTCTTGTATTCTCCTTGAGGTATGTACCTTGCCCTTATTTCTTCCAAACTACATATTAGTTACCTCTTCTTCACATGTGTAATCAAAATCAATGCTCAAACATTCATTTACCTCCATACATGACTTCTACAAGGTCATTTCTTCTCTCAAATCTTCATGGTTTGCCTTCATGGATTCTTGGTTAGCTATCTCATATTCTTTATGTGCCTCTTATTTTGTTGTAGCTGTAATAATTTATAAGGAATCATAGTACTCCTCTTCTATTTCATATTCAACATGTTGAATGCCTTCAATCTCCATCACTTTGTCTTATACAATAGATTATCTTTCTTTATCATCCTCTTTCCACTTGATGGGTGATGTTGTAGGCCCATCCTTCACCAAATTTAAAGCCTTATGTTTGGCCTTCATAAGTTTTGTATTCATAATTGCATACACAAACTGAAAATCAACATTAGGATATGAAATGAGAGACCATATAGTCTTCATGAATGTATTTTGCATATACATTATTCTCTTCTCTTTGTATTCCCTCTCAAGTGCTTCTCTTGGCACTTCTTTCTCCTTCTGTTATCCTCTATGAGAAATCTCTTCTCTATCTATTTGTATTGTTTCTCTCTTGGAAACTTCTCATTACTCATGCTTCTATGGGTTATACCCTCTTTCTTCTTCTCATTCCTCAAGACACTCATCTTGTGCCTTCTCTCACTCCTAAGTAGCTCTAACGACCACTTCACTCTCTTTCTTACACTACATCTAATCCATTATATTCCTTATCCTTTAAATATCTTCACCATGATCTCTACCTTCTCAATACTCTATCCCAACTCTCTTCTCATATCTTCCACTTCTTTTTCTACATCTATCTTCTCTCTTTTTCTTTACTTTCTAGGCCTACCTAGACCTTCCTCTCAAAAAGATTACCAATCTTTCCTCTTAGATATCTTTTGGACATTATATATTTCTTTAGTCATCTATCTAGGACTCCTATTATTCTTCTTGACTCTCTCTTTGAGTCTTTCCTCTTCTTACTCTTACTTGAACTTCAATGCTCTTTCTACTTCTCTTTCACTAGTCCTCTCTTGACTAGCTTCAATTCCTCCTCATTAGACTTTGGGGATTTATAATATTATATTTATTAATCTATTATTCATATATTCTAACCTAAATAGGCCATTCCTACAACATACTTATTCTCCCATAATACCCTGAAATATCTCTTTATACATTCCTCATAACAATCTTATCTATCTCAAATCAACAAGCTTCAAGAAACTCAAAACCAAAAGTAAACCAAAATATTACCTTGATATAATACCAAATGATGAAAAGGTAAGTGTAAAAATTCTTAAAACATCTACTCCTGGATCTTATCTTCATAATGATCTCTTGATCTGCTTTGTTTTGATCTCAAGATTTAATCTTCACTCTATGTCTCTTTACTTGGACTCTGGACTTTGTAATCTCTTTTGCTATAATATTGTTCCTCATATCCCTGAAGGATATTATTATATAGTATTATATCCATTATTATATATTAAATATCATGCCTCAACTCATTTCTATTCACAAGTTCACCTTTGATCAACAACCCACTCACTAGCTCCTTTGAGACAACCTTGAAAGGCACCAATACACAAGTTTTGATATAGGTTTCATGCGTAAAATATATTATCATGGATGATATTGCATGATATTTTCATGCTTTATTTATCTTCCTTCAAACCCTTAATCACACTTTAATATTCATTTTCACATATAAAGCTCATAATGACCTCACTAGGCTTGTAGCGTTTTTTTCACATTTCCTCTTGGTTTGACCACTCTACAAACTTCATTAGAGATATAAAACCTTATTTGACCACCATCTATTTTTTTACAACTCTCCCTAAATTTTCATCATCCAAATCTCTCTGTAGGTGTCCTTTCCTTCACAATCCCTTGTCCAATTAGGCCTATTAGGTCTCTACACTCTTACTTAGGTCTCTAATCTGTACTGTATGGTTCTGAAACATAATAAAACCAATTGATTCTATTTAATCATGTAAAAATAGGAAATATTATAAATTTTCATCCTTTTCCACTAGTTATAACTCTTTATATTACATTTTAGGTTTTGAAACCCTAGTCAAGCTAGTACTCAGGCTACACAGGCCGAGAGGAGTCAAACAACCATATTTTCTATTTGGGAGCCTTTCAATCCAAATTAAATCCTATCAAAGGTCTATCTTGACATTTTTCAAGTTACCAATTGGCTTATAACCCTTATTCAGTCTTCTCAAAGCTTTTAATCACCAAAACACATACTTATGTGTTCCTAGAAGGACTATGTTAACAGGGATTTAGAGATAAAATGAGTTTGAAGGATCCTTAAGATCCATTTAAACATTTCAAGCCTTTTGTCTCACCTGTGTATATCATAATGACCTTATAAAACTAATGATATCCATTTCTTTAGATCTAAAGGATTACATCTCTCTTTTTCTAAGTTGACTATCTTTCACAAAATAGGGTATAAATAGAGTTCTCAGGATTTGTTTGATTGATAAAAATTAATGGTAGTTATCTTCACCAACATTTATGCTTGGTCACATTATACTTTAATTCTCTATCAATTCAATTAACCATCTCTTCCTTCAATCATACATACTCATTACTTGGCATTAGACTATGCAATCAAGGGTTTCTTAATTGTGTCATAGGGTCTATCTATATACAAGAGATTTCCAATTTCATAAAGATAATTATTAGAATATTATCCTTTAAAATATTATCAAAACCCAAAAAATTCCATAACTATACACTCTTCCAACCACTTACTCTCACATTTCTTAATAATTTGACTAAGTCCAACAAAGTTGGTTGTGTAAATAGAGATCCTTCACAAACTTGGATTGTGCATTACCTTACCCAATCAATTTGCATTCAAACCTAATACTATCCCTTCTCATTAGCCATGCACTATCTACAAACCATCACTTCACTTTTTTCCTTTTCACTTGACTGTAACCTACAATCACTTCTTAATTGTCACCTACAACCAATCATAAACCTGTAACTTCACAGAAATGTTAACATGTTCATGGCCTCAAGGGCCTTCAAGGATAACCTATAAACAAGAATAGGTTAAATTATTATCAAAGGAGAGTGAGATACAATCAAAATAATTTTATTTATTCATGTGATTCAACCATCATTACATGTACAGTCCATGAAAGGACTTGATCACCTTCTTGAGAGTTTTTTGTCATATTTTTTGCATTGATCCATAACACTCCTTCTTGGAGATCTCTCTCATCTCAAAAATTATCTATGCTACATCTCTCTTACCAATTCTTTCCCATCCAACTTCAATGTTGGTTTTGGGTAATTACATCAACTTACTTACAATGACCAACTTCAATGTATAAGAGTGATTTACATTAGTTAACATGACTTGACTTAATGATTAGGCATATCTGGTCTTCAAACACTCCCTACATCACTCTTTGAACCCTTTCACAACTTTTTCTCTCCTAACCACTCCATACTTGCTTTTGGTCCTTCTAGTCTTAGTTTAAATATTTGAATTTTCAAATTCACAATTTTGGAGGGAAAACTCCTAGCACTTATAAAACACACCTTGATGACTCTAAATGACTTCTAAGATAAAATAGGGATCCTAGAGTATCCTTCACATACATTTACATTCCAAAATTTGACCAAATTTGACCTTTTAACTAACATATGAGTGTTTAAGACTACAATTGGCTTTAATGATTAGATACTCTTGCAAACACACTCTAAGGAATGAATTCTCATGCATCAACCTCACAACAAGTAGGTAGTGTTGAGTGTGGAGCCGTTTGGGGCTATCACATGACCATGGTGACATGTTTTGGGGGCTTAGAGAGATCCAAGGGTGTGGGGAACACATTTATCATGTAATCCACATGTGAGTGGAATATTATTAAATCTTTATTTAATAATTTCCATGTGACTTCCTCATTTATTAGAAGTGGGATTGATTTCCTTATTTTTAGGGAATTAATTATTTTATCTAATTTATATGTTTCCATGTATTAGGGAGTTGGTTGTTAGATGTCTATTTTCCATGTTGACTTATTTATTCTAAGGGAGTTGGTTGTTCATTTGAAAATGTATTGCCTTCCTTGTTACAAGGAGTTGGTTGTGATCACATGATTATTGGAAAATGTGCCTTAAAAGGTGGAGAGTCAATCTTGGTGTATTCTTTTTTGGGTAAGCTTTTGGATGAGCTTGATGAGGTGGAACTAAGTTGTCCTTTGTGGATGATGCTTATCTTGGATAAGCATGGTGTAATTTATCCTCCTTTTGTGGATTTTCCTTCATTTACTATATATACAGGGTGTGGTGTGGCCTTTAGAATTTGATGGTTCATCTGCAGGGTTTGGCTTTAAGGACTAGAGTCAAAGTGCAAATGTTTTTGCAAAGTGTAAGTGTTTTTTTAGGGTGTGGTTTAATAGCTTGTGAGATACATTATTGTGTAGGTGCATTTGAAAGTGCATCATTTATTTGTGCAACATTTTTTACAGGAGATTTTTCTATCTCTATGAGAGTTCATTGTAGTCTTATTTTTTATTATAATTTATATTGAAAACTTTCTTGGTGGATGTAACCCACACTGGGAGAACCATGGTAGATCTGTGTTATGTGTGATTGATTATTATTCTCTCCATTTTATGTTTTCATAATATCTATGATTTGAAGAATGTTTCTATGATGCATGCTATTGCATAAGTTAGATATAATTTATGGTTATATTAAAACTATTTAAAAGATTTTAATTCCTAATAACTGGTATCAGAGCCATGGTTATGTTTTATTGAAGTGGTAAATCACAAAAAAAGTTATTATCTTGAGTGGGAGCTATGGAAGAAGAGATTAAATTTAGGGTTGAGAAGTTTGATGGTAAGAATTTTGGTTTATGAAAAATGCAGATGGAAGATTACCTATATCAGAAGGAGATAAATCTCACCTTGGAGGGGAAAAGAGAACAACTTGTAAGTATGATTGATGCAGATTGGTCATTGCTTGACAGGAAGGAATTGGGATCCATATGGTTATGCCTTAAATATTTTGTTGTATTTAATATTTCTGATGATAAAAACATGAAAGATCTCATGGATAAACTTAGAAAGTTATATGATAAATCCTCTTCTTCTCGTAAAATTTTTCATATGAAAAGATTGTTTAACATGAAAATGTCTGAGAATGGTTCAATTGATAATCATTTTAATGATTTTGATATGGTTGTAAGTATGCTCATTTCATTTGGAATCAAGTTTGATGATGAAGTTAGAGCTTTGATAATTTTATATTCTTTGCCTGATAGTTTGGATAGTTTAGTTATGGTTGTGACTAATGTAGTCCCTACCAAGGGAAGCTTAAATTTTGAGGATGTAGGTGTGATCCTTAACGAGGAGATACAATGGAAAAACATTGTTGAATCATCTTTAGGTAATTCTTTGTCTGTTGATACTAGAGGGAGGCAAAAAGACAAGAGCAAAGGCAATCATAAAAATTCAAAGGGTAGATCTAAGTCCAGATCTAGATCCAAGATGATATACTAGCACTGTGGGAAGAGTGGACACTTAAAGAAGGATTATTGGTCACTTCAAGATAAGAATGTCAACAAGGAAGAAATGAATGAGGTAAATGTGACATCAAGTAAATCATGTTAGGATACCTTAATTTTTTCTATGGATAGTTTTTTTGAGTCTTGGGTTTTAGATTCAGGGGCTTCTTTTCATGCCACCCCACATAAGCATTATTTTACTGAATATATTCAAGAGAATCTATGACATGTTTATCTTGGTGATGATGAACCATGGGAGATAGTAGGGAAAGGTTGTGTTCAAGTTAGAATGCATAATGGGAAAACATGGATCCTTAAAGATGTTAGACACATTGAGATGGAATTTGGTTTCAGTGGGGCAATTGGGTAGTGAGGTATGTTCAGTATTATTTATTATAGATTCTTGAAAAGTTACCAAAGTTGCTCTTATGATCTTGAGAGGTAAAAACATTAGTAATTTATATTTGATTAGTAGTGTTTATTCTATTGATTTAGTTGCTATAAATTGAAATGCAACTATGTGACACTACAAGCTTGGTCATATGAGCCATAAGGGCATGCAAATCTTAAAAGATAAGTTGCCTAGATTGAAATATCTAGATCTAGACTTCTATGAGAATTGTGTGTATGGGAAACAAAATTAGGTTAAGTTCTTGAAGGTTGGACTCACAAAGAAAGATCACAAGTTAAAGTTGGTACACTCAGATGTATGGGGACCAACTCAAGTATCTTCTATGGGTGGATCCAATTATTATGTTACTTTTATTGATGATACAACTAGTAAAGTTTGGGTTTATTACATTAAAAATAAATATGATGTATTTACACTTTTAAGAAGTGGAAATAATTGGTTGAGAATGAAATAGGTCTCAAGTTGAAATGTTTCAGATTAGATAATGGAGGTGAGTATTGTAGTAATGCTTTCTTTGATTATTGTTCTAACAATGGAATCCATACAAAAAAGTCAGTTCCAGGAACTCTAAAGTAGAATGGTGTATCTAAAAGGATGAATAAAACAATAATGGAACATGTTAGGAGCATGAAGTTACATGCAGGGTTGCCTTTACAGTTTTAGGTAGAAGTAGTTAACACGATAATATATCTGATTAACAAAGGACCTTCTATGCCTTTGGATGGAGGCATTCCTAAACAAGCTTGGTCTAGTAATAATGTTGATTATTCTTTTCTTAGATTCTTTAGATGTGAGGCTTTTTCTCTCATTAAGAATGAGAATAAGACCAAATTAGAGGTTAAATCAGAGAAATGCACATTTGTTGGTTATGGTGAGGATGACTTTGGTTTCTGTTTATAAATCATTAAAGATAAGAAAATATTTCAGTTTAGAGATATAGTTTTTGATGAAAAAGTCATGTATAAGGAAAATTTGTAGTAACAAGAACATGAATAAAAAGAGTACACTGTTTTGGATGGCATTGTGAATGGCAAAGTATCAAATGATTCAGTTCAGGAACCTTCTACATAAGGACCCCAAACTCCTATGGTAAAAAGGTCTTCTAGGGTAAGAAGAGCACTTGGTCATTTTTCTCATTTGAATTATTTATTACTCACTAAAAATGAAGAACTAAAGTGTTATGAGGAAGCAATGCAAGTAGATGCCAAGTTGAAGTGGGAGCAAGCCATGGATGAGGAGCATAGATCTCTCATGGAGAACGAAATGTGGGATTTGGTAAGGCTACCCAAGGACAAGAGTGCATTGCCAAACAAGTGGATCTTTAGAATAAAAGAAGAAGATGAAGGGAGAAAAAGGTATAAGGCTAGGATGGTGGTCAAGGGGTTTGCACAAAAATCAGGTATTGATTTTGATGAAATTTTCTCTCATGTTGTAAAAATGACTTCTATTAGGATTATTCTTGGTTTAGTTACAGTTGAGGATATGCACTTAGAATAGTTAGATGTGAAATTTTTTTCTTCATGGTGATTTGGATGAAGAGTTGTATATGAAGCAACCAAAGAGTTATGAGGTCAAAGGGAAGGAGAACTATGTGTGCAAACTAAAGAAGATGTTGTATGGCCTGAAACAAGATCTATGATAATGGTATAATAAATTTGATTATTTTATGCTAGAGTAAGAATACCAAAGGTGTCATTATGACCATTACATGTACATCAAATATTTTGATGATAGTTCCTTTATTATATTATGCTTATTTGTCGATGACATGTTAGTTGTAGGAAAGAACATACATCATAGTCATATGCTCAAGAAATATCTTAGTGACTCCTTTTCTATGAGGGATTTGGGTGCTACAAAGAAAATACTTGGTATGAGGATTTCTCATGATAGGAAGGAGAGAAAGCTGATCTTATCCTAATTAGAGTATGTGAAGAAAGTCTTGGAAAGGTTTAGTATGTTGGATGCTAAATCTATTTGTAACCTTTGGTAGGCCACTTTAGATTATTAAAGGAGAAGTGTCCCAAGATAGAAGCTAAAAATATTAGGATGTCCAAGGTACCTTAATCATTGGTAGTTGGTAACTTGATGTATGTTATGGTTTGTATTAGGCCGAATATTACCCAAGCAGTGGGAGTTGTGAGTAGCTATATGAGTGATCCAATTTATGATCATTGACAAGTAGTGAAAAGGATTCTTTAGTATTTGAGAGGAACCATGGATGTTGCGTTATGTTATGGTGGATCATATACCAGTTTACATGGTTATGTGGACTTAGATATGGTAGGGAATATTGATAGAAGAAGGAGTAAGATAGGATATATATTTACTATTAGAGATACAATGGCTAGTTGGATTTTTAGGATACAGAAGGTTGTGGATTTCACAACCACAGAGGCAGAGTTTGTTGCTACTGCAGAGGCTAGTAAGGAGATGATTTGGTTAGAAGAGTTAATTTGAGAGTTTAGGCATGAGCAGGAAGTTGGGAGACTACACAATGATAGTTAGAGTGTTATTCATTTGGCAAAGAACTCTGCTTTCCACTCGAGGAAAAAAGACATTTATTTATGTTATCACTTCATTAGGATAGCTTTGGAAGAGAACTTGGTGAAGCTGGAAAAGATTCATACTAGCTAGAATCTTATATATATGATAGCCAATGTGGTAAAATTGGACAAGTTGGGACTATGTTTAGATTTGGTTGGCCTTAGTGGTCATGGATCAATGATAGATTTTGTTCAGGAGAAATGATCTCCAAGTGGGAGACTGTTCAGTGTGGATCCCTTTGGGGATATCACATGACCATGGTGGCACATTTTGGGGGCTTAGAGACCTCCAAGGGTGTGGGGAACACATTTGTCATGTACTCCACATGTGAGTGGAATATTATTAAATGTTTATTTAATAATTTCCATGTGACTTCCTCATTTATTGGAAGTGGGATAGATTTCCTTATTTTTAAGGAATTAATTATTTTATCTAATTTCTATGTTTTCATGTTTTATGTTATTGGTTGTTAGATGTTTATTTTCCATGTTGAATTCTTTATTCTGAGGGAGTTGGTTGTTCACTGGAAAATGTATTGCCTTCCTTGTTATAAGGAGTTAGTTGTGATCATCACATGATTGTTGGAAAATGTGCCTTAAAAGGTGGAGAGTCAATCTTGATGTGTTCCTTCTTGGGTGAGCTTTTGGATGAGCTTGATGAGGTGGAAATGAGTTGTCCTTTGTGGATGATGCTTATCTTGGATAAACATGGCACAATTTCTCCTCCTTTTATGGATTTTCCTTCATTTTTTTTATATACAGTGTGTGGTGTGGCCTTTAAAGGTTGATGGTTTATTTGTAGGGTGTGTCTTTGAGGATCAGAGTCAAAGTGCAGATGTTTCTGCAAAGTGTAGGTGTTTTTTGTAGGGTGTGGTTTAGCAACTTATGAGATATAGTCTTGTGCAGGTGTAGGTGAAAGTGCAACATTTTCTACAGGAGATTTTTCTATCTCTATGAAAGTTCATTGTAGTCTTGTTTTTTTTATTATAGTTTATATTGAGAACTTTCTTGGTGGATGTAGCCCACATTGGGTGAACCATGGTAGATTTGTGTTATGTGTGATTGATTATTGTTCTCTCCATTTTATGCTTTCATAATATCTATGATTTGAGGAATGTTTTCATGATGCATGCAATTACATAAGTTAGATCTGATTTATGGTTATATTAAATCCAATTTAAAAGTTTTTAATTCCTAAAAAATAGTTAGATCATATCAACATGATAAACATATGACATAAAATATAATTGAAATAACACATTAACATGTTCCTAATGTAAATAGATACACTACAACTAACTCACAACAATGCAAACATGTATCCCAAGCAATATCCTATTATCCCATAACAATATATATATCAAAGCTTAGTTAAAATAGCCAAATCCAAATTTGTCAACTATGAATACCTATGGATAATCAAATAGTTTTCTTAGCAAAGAATCGAGATGTACCAACAAAGGGATAACATGCATGCCCAAGGAGTGGTGACCATGTTTGAGGAATTCTTTTGATTTGAGAAAACATGTTTATGAAGGATAGAGAATCTATATTAAGGATGAACCAAGAATCTATAGTGAAAAAAATAAAAAATTGATGGTTAGATGGAAATGAGAAAACCACCAAAATCAATGTTGCTTGGCAATTAACAATTATATTATAAAGATGCTTATGATGCTGTGATTATTGCTTAAATTTTTATATATGATCTCAATCATGAAATGGGAGCAATTGATTGTTTTTTGGGTTGTAACTAAGTTTATTTCTAATTAAGGTTTTATGTGTTGTATATGTTTCTTTTAATAAAGCGACATATGAATGTTGTTTATAAAACAATTTGCGTGCTTTATTTATGGATGGCACATTTTGAAACTAAGATTAAATAATAATAATTTTTACTTCTTACATAATATTTTCATGTTTATTTATAATGGTAGTCCCATCCATCAAAGCACAATAAAAATTAGATATTTGTTATATGTTGCAATTGCATACACCCCAATGAAAATTATGGCAACATACATAAGTCAAGTGAAATGTTGGATAAAATGTATGAAAAACATTTTTTCACATAAATTAAAATGTTGGACTTAGGACATTAAATTGTATTTTGTGAATAGAAAATTATCTCATGATTATGGTAAGGATCATACTTCTGTTACAAATTATAAAATTCTATAAGATCATAAATCTTGAATTGGAATACTTGACAGTTATTTGAGATAAATATATAGTTATTTTTTGTTAATATTTTTTGTTATAGATGTCTTCTTCTCTCTCTCTCTATGTGTGTGTGTGTGTGTATGTTATCATTTGTTAAATAATTCACATGACTTCTCTACATTATTTCTTTCATATATTAAAGTTTTCAAATTCAACTCATTAAAAATTGTATTAAAATCTATATGTGTCCCATATGTTGCATCCAATATATACCTTTTTTAAATTTTCATGTGGTAATAATGAATATTCCATTTATTAAAGTATGGAATGTTCTCCAATATGGAGAAATGAAAGATCCAATGTAGTGATAGAGAGATTCAATCATATGTGGGAATAATTCATATTATGTGAGGAAGACATTTATCTTTGAATGACAAGAGTGATGAGGATTTCCCCAATAAGATGCAAGTCCATCATCATTATGAATCCATGGAAACCTCAAAAATTACCTGAAATCAAAACAAATATCCATTTAGGAAACTACATATACCACATAACACCATCCTCCATACATGGATTGGGTTTGTCTTCAATGGATGGAATAGTTTTTCCCTTGTATGGAAATATTGTGTTATTTAACTTTATTGGTCCCTTGTATAAATTTGAAGAGTGGAACATTTTTTTGAGATCTAAGAAGACCATGTGAAGGTAATGTATCTATGAATATTAATCTCAAATAGAGGATATAAGAGAGAAGGGGGAGATATTTCACAAGGGGATCATCAATATATTGCCTAAAGTTTTAAGGCATCATGAAATATTGTAGGGTTTATAAACAACACACAATCTATAAAAAATAAAAAAGTCACTATAGTTTATTTGAGGAGCATGTACAAAATGATATGGTGGATTATGCATTCAAAACTATAAGACCAAGATAATATATTTGAATAAATTACAATATTAATGTAATTCTAGGATGAACTTGTTGCATGATAATGTCATTTGAGAATGTTGTACTATATATAATATTTACATGTTTAAGTTACTGAATTTGTAGATAATAAATTCATAATGTAATGGATTTACCAAATTTATTCTTAAAAAATAAAATAAAAACATAATGTTCAAATTTTAACAACGTATGCTATGCAAATGATGTGGAAATTTAGGTGTTGAAGCAATACAAAAAAGCACAAAATTGAAGGTGGAAAAAATAACATACATTGAAATTTTGATGTAAGCCAATGTCAAAATGAATGAGTGAGAGTTATAATTATGACCAAATAGACCATGATGGAGGGTGAAGAATCAACATTTGTATTTGTAAATTTCCAAATTATAAGGATATTGAAATTTCAATGTCAACTCCAACGTGAAAATTTTGACCCAAGAGTTTTGAAGTTTATTTCAACATTTTTTCCCTCCAAATTGGTCGATTTCAATGTATAAATTTTAGTCTTATGTTGTAACGGATGTGTTTTCATGAAATATCATGATGAAACTTGTAATTATTTTCATGATAAAAAATCATTATTGTCATTATAAGTTTGAAGCATGAATTATCTTGTGTTTTTGCTTGGTCAATCCTTACGCTTAGAAATATGAACAATGCCCAAGCCATGAGAAAAAGTTATCAAATATAATGTTTAATTAACACACACAATTATACACTCCCATAAAATAAATTATTCCCATTCACCCTATTTTACCAAAACATTCATATTGTAGCATTTCAATTACATATCAGTTGACCAAAACTAGTTATTTAGTGTGCCTAGGTTGTTATTAAGTCTACCAAATTTCATTAAATAAGGCCTCAACTAAGTGAAATCAAAGAAAATAAGGTGTGTTTGGGAAAACCCCATAACTAATTATGTTTATTACTAATTATTCCATATGGTAGGTCATTTTTAGATTAAATCTAAATAAATAAAGCCCTATCTATGTACGATAATAAAAATAAAGGTGGATTTAAGGTCAAGAACATATAATTAACCACCATTTGTTGTTATTAAATGTTCATAGGTCTTTAATGGGATAATTTCTACTAAATAAGGTTCTAATTAGGTGAAATCAAAGAAATGAAGGTAGATTTGGGGCAAGGCCCACATAATTGAGCATCATTTGTTGGTATCCATGTTTGTAGGTCATTATTAGACCAAATTTGACTAAATAGGACCCCAATTACGTGTGATTGGATAAATGAAGTTGGATATGGGGTGAAGTGCACATATTATTGAGCACTAATTATCTTTAATTCATGTTTTTATTATAATAAATAGTTTAATTGAATAAGGCCACGAGATAAAATAATGTTGACAGGTTACATTTTTTTCAAGCAAAAATCAAGATAAAAATAGAAAATGAAAAAAATTATATAAAATATTAAATAGATTATAAAAAAATAAAAAAAAAATCTTTAGACACTATATAAACATGTATTTTCTTATCTTAAAAAATAAAATTATAATTTGACATGTTTAAGGACATGTTAAGGTGTGCATGAGGTACACACACACATATATAATAATAAATATTTACTAATAAATAAAATATAAATGAAAAATTCACAAAAAAATGATTAGGCATAAGAATTCCTAATGTATAACACATATGCATAGCTAACCTATATAATATTAATGGTATCATATATTTAAATTGTGTGTAACTTTGCCACTATTTATACATTTATAGAAAAAATAAAAACTAACTATAGAATATCCTTGTTAAAATGAGACATAAATATATAAATGTATATTTAAAAAATGCTATTATCTAGCATATTATGACATTAGTTTACACCGCAACCTCATTCTAGATGCAATATCAAACTTCTTTGATATTTCTAAATTTTACAACTCTATTCACCAGAATTAGTGTAAAAGTGCAACCTATCAACTTGTTTTCACCCCCAAATATATGTTTTTAGATAAATGGAGGGGGGGGATTAGGAAAAACAAACATAAATAATTGATATTATGTTTGTGTATGTCATTATTTGACTTTTTTTTGACCAAATAAGGCCTCAATTATATGCAATAGGAGAAATGAAGGTGGATTTTGGGTGAAATGCACATAATTGATCATCTTTTTTCATTATTCATTTTGCAAAGGTCATTCATGAATTGGTTTCGATAGAATAATCCCTAAATTAAATGTTCTTAAAGAAATAAAAGGATTTGAGGGAAAGCATACATATTTGAACAACATTTGTCCTTATTCCATGTTTGTAGGCATTATTAGACTAAATTTGATTGAATTAAGGCCCACATTATGTTTGATGAGATAGATGAAGGTGGATTTGGGATAAAGTGAACATATGATTGAACACTAATTTTCATCATTTTATGTTTGATGTTTGTATGTTGTTATTAAACCAAATTTGATCGAGTAAGGCCCTAATTACATGCTTTAGAATAAGTGAAGGTGAATTTTAGGCAAAGCAAACATAATTGACACTCATTTATCATTATACAATGTTTGTAGGTCACATTATTAGATTGATTTCTACTACACAAGGCATAAATAAGGTGCGATTGAATAAATGAAGATGTATTTGGGGAAAATAACACATAATTGATCATAATAAATGTCATTGTTATGTGTTTGTAGGTCATTATTATCTATCAAATTTAATAAGAATAAGGCCCCAGTTATGCATGATAAAATAAATGGAGGTATTTTTGGGAAAATGTTCATTAAATTGATAACCATTTGTCATTATTCAACATTTATAGGTCATTATTAGACAAATTTGGACTGAATAAGGCCCTAATTAGGTGTGATCAAAGAAATGAAGGTACATATTTGGGGTAAAGAAAACATCATTAACCACCATGTATCATTATTTATATCCCATATGTCAATATTAGATGGATTTGGGGTGAATTGCACATAATTGAAAAACTTTTGTCATTTTTCTATGTTTTTATATGATGGTATTTGAGAAATGTTGGATAGAGAAAGCCCCAACTAGGTTTGATCAGATTGTTGAAGCTAGATTTGGGATGAATTACTCATAATTGATCATAATTTCTAGTTATCCCATGTTTTTATGATGTTAATTGAGTAATATGAATGAATAAAGCCTCAATTAGGCACAATATGAGAAATGAAGGTAGATTTAAGGTGAATCATGCATAATTGAGCAAATGTTGTCATTATTGCATGTTTGTAAGAGGATAATTGTGAAAATAAGATCGATAAATTCTTCAATCACATGCAATAGAAAAAATAAAGTTGGATCTAGGGTGAAGCACAAAAAATTGATGTTTTTTTTGTTATTTAATAATCATATGTCACGATTAGATTGCGTTGATTAAAAAAGGCCTCAACTAGGTTAGACTAAAGAAGTGAAGGTGGGTTTGGGGTAAAACACACAAAATTGAATGAGTGATTGCTAGGTAATGAGAGGCCAAAAGGGGGACTTAAGTGGAAATGAAAGTTTAGAAAAATAAACATACCTCATCTTTGATTGATGATGTGAGGGGTTTCCATGAAGAATTTAACATGATGATTTGATACTTAAGTGTAAAAAGAGAAGTAGTGGCATTTATAGTGTAATTTATTAGCTCGAGTTTTTATTTCCAATTAAATAAAATTTGGTAGATGTATATTTTTAATTTCAAGTATCAATCCTTATAGTTTTGTAGGTTCATAAAGAGTGAGCATGTGTTTTATGAGCCTTTTTTTGAGTTGAACAAATGATATTTTTTAAAATTATTTTGTGGATATGTGAAGGACATATTGAATAATGTTGTGGTAGTGTTTTATTGTTTTTTAATATTTTTCCAATTAGTTATTTAATTGAGTGCTAATGAAAAATGATTTTCTCTTCCACTGAGGTAAACATGGTGAAAATTATTATTTTATTAATATTGTAGTTGTAGAAGTATAGAATGATATGATAATTGAAATTTTAAAACTATATATGAGTAAAATGTTATTTTAAATTTTTAACGCATGAATCTATTGATCACAGGGATACACTTAAGGAAAAAAATAAATATCAATAAATAATTTGAATTTAAAAAATAAATTATGTATTTTAAAAATAAATAATCTACTTGACAAAACCCATTTCACATTTTATAAGCAAGTGTAAATAAGTAAACAAAAAATGTGGATGAAGATAGGGGATTTTTGTGAAATGTTATTATGCCTGTGTGTTGTAAAAATATAGTAAG
Source organism: Torreya grandis (assembly GCA_037957365.1). Classification (NCBI taxonomy): domain Eukaryota; kingdom Viridiplantae; phylum Streptophyta; class Pinopsida; order Cupressales; family Taxaceae; genus Torreya; species Torreya grandis. Next base: position 2,528,293 of record JARHVA010000137.1, on the reverse strand, counting down.
GATCTATTCTACATGCCTAAAATAGAGGTAAAACCTAAGCCAACAGAGGATGGAAAATTTTGAAAAAAGAAATGGACATCTATTCCAACTGAATATATGTATGTCAAGAATGGGTATTCATTTTAAATAGATGTTTTTTTTTGCCCCTTTTAAACAAAAAAAATGTGTTATGGAATTGACCCCTTCTATGATAATCTTTATAAATTGTTAAATAAATTATTAGTGTATGTTAGAGTTTGTTTAGTTATACCTAAAAATTTATTACCCTCTACATTTTTTTCTAGTCATATTTATTTTGTCCATCTTAAATTAAATACCATTATTATAATTTAATATGTAAAAAAGTAAAAATTATAAGTAAATTTATGTGAATTGAATTTCATAGTCTAAAAATTCCACATTTCTTGAAGTGGTGCTACCTTGGGCACACTTTAGAATACTTTATCTCCCTCAAATAAGCTCTCTCTTACTCAATGACACTCATCATTTCAATTTATTATTTAGTCTACATATGTTGCATATTTCACTAAAAATTATTTGTAGTGGTTCAATGAACTAAGTTGGCCTATAATGGACCCAATCATACATAATATCAATATAAAGGGGTGCTTAGGTGTGAGAGGATCACCAAATATATCTAAACTAATTCAATCACACATACTTGGCTCTCAATTCAAATTAAAATGGCTTGAACGTGAAATATTATGCCCTAAATTATTTTAATTTTCCTTGGTTATAAGTGGTTTAGGTTTTGTTGTGTCAATTTGAGCCTATTTAAGTGACCTAATTGCATGTAATATTGACATAAAGGAGTGCTTATAAGTGTGTGAGTCACTAATTCAACCTAAATTTCCTTAATCACTCCATTTGGGTTTGAATTTAATCTATGTTGTGTTGATCATTCACAAATTTTCCCCAAATCATCTTTATTTTCCATAGTCACAAGTGGTAGCGATGTTTTTGTGTCTATGTTTGGATATAAGGGACCTAATCACATGAAAAATATTCATAAAGGGGTGGTTGAGTGTGGATGGGTCACCATCTTGACCTATATTTCCCAAATCACATTAATTTTGGCCTGAGTTCAATTTAAATTTGGTTGATTATGCATGAATGTGACACAAATCATATGTGTATGACCCAATCATAAGTGGCTATGTTGATATGATGATTTTGACCTATAAGGGTCATAATTACACACAAATTTGACATATGGGGGTGGTTGGGTATGTGCAATTCACCACTTCGACCTACATTTCCGTATCACACCAATTTATCTATGAATTCAAACTAAATTAGTTTGAACATTCCCTAAATATTCCACATTTTCCCTGGTCTCAAGTGGTTATGTTATTATTTTAATGATTTTTGGATATAAGTGACATAGTTTTATGTAAAATGATTATAAAGGGTTAGTTGGGTTGGGTCACCAATTCGACCCATGTTATCCCAGTCACACAAAGTTTCACCTAGATTCAAAACTAAATTGAGTTGATTGCACATTTATTTTCCCCAAATCATCCACATTTTCCCAATAAACACATTTTATGGTATTGATGTGTTGGTTTTGGGATATAAGGGACACAATCAAATGTAAAATGAAGATAAAGAGGTGATTAGGTATGTTTGTATACACATAATATTTTCAAAATTTATCAATTATTGATGCTTTCTATCTTGCAAGAACCCATAGAGTCTCAATCTCTTTGAGTGCACACCCTAAGGGGTACACTAGGAAAGGGGTGGGTAGACCTTTGGTGCTTCATGGGATTGTTGTCCCTTTTTCCACTTGATATTTACACACTATCTCCTAAAAACTAATCCCTTAAGCTTGACCTCCCATTTTTCACACTCCTCTAGTCTTTTACCACCTTCATTACCCATTTTCCTAACATAAATCCCTCTTTGATAGTTTACATGACTATGTAGTTTATTTTGACCTTGTACTATTATTGATAAAACTTATTAAGGGTCTAGGTTAGCTCCTGGCTAACCTAGTCCATGGCCTAGTGAGTTTTTATCAATTATGATATTAGGTTGACGAGGTCAACCTTGTCAACCAAAACTTTCAAAAGGGTTTCAGGTTAAATCCACCTATATAAACACATCCATTTTTCCATTCTTAAAAAGTAGACAAGAGTTATTATTCATTTTCACTTCTTTGGAATATGCTTTTCCACCATTATAATTGTGGAGTCTTAGCTTAAGGTTTCTACTTGGAGAAGAATCTAGTCTTGTGGAAAAGTCTTGGATGCTTTGGCCTTTCTTAGTGATCCTTAAAAACCACAACAACCTCTTATGAATCACCTTTGGTCAAGGGAGAGTTTAAGTCTCGATGGGTTCGTCTTCCAAGTAAGTATTCTCTAACTTTGTTCATCTCTTTAGTAGATAGAATCAACATAAGTAATAGATTTTGAATAATATTCTCTCTCTCTCTCTCCATGCATTAGGGTTTTACCTATACATAACTTAATTAGGATTCTCTTATGCATGTTTAATTTTATGTTTACTAAACCCCAATTTGTGCCACAAGCTTTGGTGAGCACTAGATTAGATTTGCTTTACTTGTTATTAGTTTAGTAAATATGAAAACATAGGACCTAGTTAGGGTTATTAGATTTTTTTTCTTGACTGAAGGCTTTGTAACCCTCCCTAGTGATATTATAGTGGTAACAGATCCCTTAATTAGATCTAGTGGATCCATATTAGTCATGACCCTGATTATAAAATGTATCCCCAATTAGAAGTTTAAGTAGGATCTATCTTATCTAAGCTAGGATTGATTTATGGATATGATGCATTTCTCATTGCATACATTCTGGTGAACTTGATGTGAAATCTAACCCTTGTAGGTTTTCTTTCATTCTTTTCATTTCTAGCATTTTTTATATATTTATGATACTAGGTCGACCAAGCTGGTATATTTCTAACTTTTGTGCATAGGTTTAATACATAGTCACATCAAAATGACTCTATTCTTTCTATGTAAGTCTTCACTAGATATAAACTATTGGATCAAATAGGTTGATGCCATACTCTTATTCAACCCCAGATAATAGATTATGTCAAATAGGGTGACTTAGTCTCTCATATAACATTTAGAACAATAAACCAAGTAGACCAAATCAACTCAATCATCTTATTATGCTTCAATAAATAGGGTTTCATAGAACTAGGTCGACCCAATCAACATAGTTGGAAAAAATTGCAATCAACATTTAAGGCACTTCAACATAAATTTCATAGTCCTCAACATCTTCCAACCCATTAAGGTTCCTTTATCTCTTTCAATTCAATTCTTCATCACAGTTCTATTTTGCATAAGTTTGTAGTCTTCAAAACCACAATCTTATAATAAACTAGGTCGACCTAGTTATGTAGTCTATCTTCTATTTAAAAGACTAAGTCAACCTAGTCAAATTATTGATTCTACAGTATAGTAGTGACCCTATCGACTCTATTCTGTAATGTTTGCATATAATGTTGTTTGAACTAAATTTATACCATTCTTAATTACTCACATAGTCTAATAAGGTGGTTTTTAAATATACCATTTAGTTGCACTACTTTTCTCTTTTTGCACACACTACCAAATCACATAATTTTGAAACACATTTAACAATTGTTTATCCAAGGCCTACCTACTTAGATTTCATCACCAAGGGGGAATCCAACTTAGTTTTCTAGCTAAGTATAAACACATGGTTAATGGTTTATATTGTTAAAGTACCTAACACCCTAACACCTTTATCACTATGAGATTGTGAAGTGAGGGGGTAGGCCCAAATACCAGGCCAATATCATTGCCAACATAGATCCCTTTTAGCTTAAACATCCCGAAACCATCCATAAATTTCTTCTAGTTCCCTACTTTCAGCCACTTGCCTATCACACTTAAAATAATACTTTATAATAATTTAACAACATTAATGGTGACCACTTATTTAGCATTTACTTTTTAATTAATTGATTGCTCTCTGCTCATTGTATGTCGTATTGCAAACACTTGTATTGGCTAGCATTGGTGCAAAGTTTTGTGTTGTGTGCCAATTGAATCATTCTCATTGATCCAATTGTTTATGTGTTTGATTGTACTTCTTGATTCAATTACATTGAATTTCTTTTCCTTATTTTTAGTACACTATAATTCTATCTGCCACAGTCTCACAAACTATATTTTTGTCTGATTATAGTATTGAGTTAACCTGGTCGACCAATTTTCCTTTTTGCCTATATGATTATATTACTAAGTTGACTTGGTCAACTCTATATCCTTATTAGACTATATTTTCCACCCCCTATATTACTAAGTCAACTTGATGGACTCTGTATCTTTATCAGAATGTGTTCTCTATTTATAGTACTAAGTTGACCTAGCCAACTCTATACTTTTCTCAGGCCCTATCCAATAGTACTAGGTCAACCTGGTCAACTCTATACTCTTATTGTTACCTTTGCTTTTCTTAGCCCTCTTACCTATTCAAATCAATTCTTTATTTCTCTCCCCCTTAGCATTTTGTTCATTTCCTTAAATCATCATGAAGTACCCTATTATACTCTTCTTGGACAACTTGAATCCATTTAGACACTATAAGGGATATTCATTTCTTCGTCTCTTTTCATCCCAAGAGAACCATCACTCTTAGAGTACCCCTTACCCTCCTTCATCTGTGGATTAAAACATTGTTCAAATCACACCCCAAGATGAAGTAGGTGGATCTGATCCTTTTTCTACCTATCAAGATAATTCTCATCTTCAAAATTTTCAACATAATGTGGGAGAAATTGACATAAGTCTATCCAATAATCCCACTGGTAAACCACCTTTCAATAACCCTCCCCTTAGTACCAATCTAGGGAGTTATCCTATAAATACCAACCCATTAATTGGTATGACTCAACTTCTTTCACAAGTCATACTACAAATGAACATAATGCAAACTTATAACACCTTTCAAATTATGAAGTTACAACATCATTGATCAACATGACTAATCAACCTCTGGTTCTTAATCCTCAAGCCAATCCAATTTTTATTCCTCCACCTCTTAGACATGCCTCAGGAAATGTTATTTCTCAACCTGTTATGAATTAAAAAATGCTTCAAAATATCCAATATGAGCCTTTATCTCCTTTCATCATGTCCATTGATGTTGTTAATATATATCTAATTATCAATTATGATGGGACTAAAGACCTTGCATCCTTTCTCAAAGCCCTTGGCAATATTTATAAAGGGTGGATCCAAACTAATACTTTCACGACAACTAAACTTCTATTTAAAACCTTTATGGGTGATGTATTAGAATGGTACAACTAACTTCCTCAACATTCCATTTGGAAACTTGAGGATTTAGTCAACCCTTTAGTTAAAGAGTTTCAACATAATGACCTTCCTGAAAATTACCTTAGCCATTTCATCAATGCTAAAAAATCTCCTACCAAATCAGCGCATGATTTTATCAAATGATGGAAATATCTAGCCTATAAAGCTAACCATAACATGATTGATGATAATTTATTCAAACTCTTTATAACTGTGTTAACTCCTTTGCTTCAATATAAGGTTCAAAATTTTGTGCCTCAAATGCTTAACAAAGTTTTTGACCAAGCTAAACATCAAGACTTCCTCATAAATAATTCAAACCCAATACCAAATTCCTTAAATGATATTTTCAAACTTCTAATAATACCATCATCGGCAATACTACTCAAACCAAATGAGGAGTTGTCAAAGTTGACAATCTCCCATATTCTCACATACCACTAACTGTGCAATAAATGAAATAATTTTTACCACCCTCTAAACCCTTTATTTATCCTAATAATCCTCCTAAATAGTATGACCCTAATCAATTATGTTGGTTTTACATCGACATTGGTCATTCCCATGAAACTTGTTGATGGCTCACTAAACTTGTTGTCTCTGACATGCTTGGTGATTCCTTCAACCACAAAGCCATGATCCAAATTCGTTGTCAAGAGTACAACACCACTTCTCAAAAATGACAAGCTTCCAAAGCTTCTTCTTCTAATAATAAAAAATCTTTTTCCACATCTAATCATCAACAAAATACCAAGGATATTTGTGTTATTGATGCTGATTATAACCAATATTACAATAATTCTCAATATGTTAATGATGCTAAGGTTAACTATCATTGTAAGCCAAATCACAAAGATCCTATCACAAAAAGTTAAAACCCATCTTTGGAAGAATAAATTCTCAAATTTAATACAACCGCTCATTTAGCTTTGGAAGCCTATGAGGAACCACCTCTTTATTTTGAACCCCCAACAACTTCCATTCGTTCAAAATCTAGATTACCTCCTAAACTTCACACTTGTTCTTCTTCTAAATCCCATTGGAACTTTCTTAAAGAACTTAATTCCATGCCTTTCATGATTCCACTTATGGAGTTATTTCATACTTCCCCTTATCATCACAAGTTCCTCATGCAATAATTATAAGAAATTGATGATTAATCTTTTATAGATGAAGAACCACCCTCTATTGAGCCTCAACCTACCAACTTGTATACCATTGAGTCCATGTGTCCTTATTCTAAACTGTCTATTGAATTTCATGTAGAAGACATGATTAATAATGAGATCCTTTTTTGTACTGATGTTCCACCACTATTCATTAAAATAGCCATTAATACTACCCTTATTTGTAAAGTTTTAGTTGACAAAGGGTCCTGTATTAATGTGACATCTTTATGGTTCATCTAAAAACTTGGCTATAATAAGGATCATCTCAAGCCAACCTACCTTACCTATCATGGATTTGATAAAACTAATCAAATGCCACTTGGTTTCATTTGGCTTCCCCTAATAATCAGACCTAAGATCGTTCAAACTAAACTTATGGTCCTTGATTTACCTGTATATTTTAACATACTCCTCGATCACCCTTGGACTCATAGAATGAGGGTCATCACCTCTTTCGATAGCCAATGTATTAAATTACTACATAATAGTAAATGGTATAAGCATGAGGCTAATCCCAAACCTTGGAATATTCAATTTCCTAATCCAAAATCTCAATACCGCATTCCTACCATTCCTACTATCAATAGTGATCCTTTGCCTAAATTCATCAACATCAATCCAGACTGCCATGTCACTCTCATTGATTCAAATGATGATGAACCTAATGACTTGAAACATACTTGAAACACTACTAAGATACCTCCTTATATATCAAAGTGGCTTCCTCCTTATTCATTACCTCATTATCACACTATTCCTCTCATTAATGAGATCATTGATTTTCCCCCTCCATGCAATGCTCAAGAACGTTCTTACCTAGAAGACACATTCACATGTAATGATTATGGAGTGGCCAAATTATTCCAAGATCCTCTAATCATGTCTCCATGAAAGTTAAATAACCTCAAAATTTCACCTTATGAAACTCCCCTTGAATTTCAAGCATGTACCATTTATCCAACCTATGATGATAACTACATTATAATCCAAGTTCAATATCAAGACTTGGATGTTCAACATTATCATCAAAATTTAGCTCAAATACATGATTTTAACCAACATGTTCACATCTTTTCCATAGATTTTGAATTAGATCCTGATGGTCATGTACCTTTTGTTAACTCTCCACTTCTTGATACTCCTGGGGTGGTAGAACAATCTTACTTTCCAAAATTATAGAGATTCTTACATATTCTCTACCACCTATATATCCCATCATTTCATATGATTTTTTTTCCTATCAAATCAACTAACAATACACCAATCGCACTAGATCATTATACTCCTACTAGTCATGATATTACATTAGATTCCACAGCCATAAATTTCTGTCAGATACATTATGAGTATTTTGTTCCTCTTCCCACTTTGCCTAGCGATGAAGCTATCCTTGAAATACTTCATGCCTGAGAACCTCAACTTCTTCAACAACATCAAAAACTCAAGAATTTCAAAAATAAATCCCCTTATTTCAACAACTTCATCACTAGCATCAATCCTAAAACTAATCCAACTTCTTATTTACCAAATGCACCATACCACTTCCAATATGGAAATGCTATGCTTTTTGAAGAAACTACTCATATTAAATATGATAGTTAAATCAAATAATTGAATCAAGATAAATGGGAGGTTAGGAAGACCATTACATGCTCAAGGACCTCTTCAAAACATCTAAGTATTTAAACTCATCTAAGACTAACCTCATACTCATTTGATTTCACCTAAATTGATTAAACTTTGAGAACCTATGGGTGATCTAGATTCTTAAATTGAATTAGATGTGAGCTCCCCATGGTGACCAAAAATAGTCAACAAAAAGATCACCTTAAAAAGAGTTAAAAAAAAGATGATAAGAAAGAAAATAAAAAACATTAGAGTAGTGATTAAATTAACAGAGAGAGGAAACAAGTAACAAAATGAGAAGTATGGGATCCATGATCAATAACATAAGTATCAATTAGATCATTATGGGTAATGTGAACATTCTCATCTACCACATGACACCACAAAACCCCTTCTTTGGGTAAAGTCAATTCTAACAAAACAAATGTAGTTAGCCTCAAGAATTGTTCTTCCTTCTAGTCTACTAAAACTAACCTCAAATGGCCATATAGGTGTGGCGTTGACATGTTTAATGCACATTGATATATATAATAATGATGGGCCTCCTAATGCAAATATTGAAATTTAATTAGATGGTTAAGTGTGTTCAATTAGAAGAGGGAATAAAACAAGCACTAAAGGACTTAGTCACTGCAATACCTTAGTATGATCCAAACAACACCTTACAAGTGGAATAAAATTAGAGCATACACTAGAAAAATACATTAAGTGTTCTATAACATAAGAAGTGAATAGGGAACAAACCATGTCAAAGGCCATTATAATACATGAATCAAATCTAATAAGATCACTCTTCACATAAAACATAACATAGAGAAAATAATACAATGCAAAAGTAGAGAAATTATGAAAATTAATGGTGGATGCAACTACTTTATTTAATTACTCTATTAGATATAAAATAATGACCCAAGTGAATAATGTGAGTAGTTTCTTCGATAAACATTCAAAATAATTAGGGAAAGAACACCATAACCATTTGTGATTGGGGGAAATGTAGATGATTTGGGGCATGTTTGTGTGTTATCAACCATATATAAACATTCAAAGCAACTACTCACATTATTCACTTGGGTCATTATTTTATATCTAATAGAGTACTTAAATAAAGTAGTTGCATCCCCCATTAATTTCCATAATTTCTCTACTTCTGCATTGTATTATTTTCTTTGTGTTGTGTTTTCTATGAGGAGTGATCTTATTAGAGTTGATTCATGTATTATAATTGCCTTTGACTTGGTTTGTTCCCTATTCACTTCTTATGTTCTAGAACACTTAATGTATTTCTCTAGTGTATACTCTAATTTTGTTCCACTTGTAAGGTATTGTTTGGATCATACTAAGGTATTGCAGTGACTAAGTCCTTTAGTGCTTATTTTATTCCCTTTTCTAATTGAGCACACTTAACCATCCAATTAAATTTCAATATTTGCATTAGGAGGCCCCTCATTATTATATTTATAAATGTGCATTAACCATGTCAATGCCACACCTATATGGCCATTTGAGGTTGGTTTTAGTAGACTAGAAGGAAGAATAATGCTTGAGGCTAACTACATTTATTTTGTTAGTTCTGACTTTACCCAAAGAAGGGGTTTTGTGGTGTCATTATGGTAGATGAGAAGGTTCACATTACCCATAATGATCTAATTGGTACTTATAGTATTGATCATGGATCCCATACTTCTCATTTTGTTACTTGTTTCCTCTCTCTGTTAATTTAATCACTACTCTAATGTTTTTATTTTCTTTCTTATCATCTTCATTTTTTTAACTCTTTTTAAGGTGATCTTCTTGTTGACTATTTTTGGTCACCATGGGAAGGTCACATCTAATTCAGTTTAAGACTCCAGATCACCCATAGGTTCTAAAAGTTCAATCAATTTAGGTGAAATCAAATGAGTATGAGGTTGGTCCTAAATGAGTTTAAATACTTAGATTTTTTGAGGAGGTCCTCAAGCATGTAATATTCTTCCTAACCTCCCTTTCAATATTCTCAATGAACACACAATACCCTTGAAGCCCGTAGGGGTCAGGATGTAAAAGGACTTCATCAAATTTCAATATTTTTTTTGGTGATGGCTTTAGGAGGTAAGGAAATCAAATTTGATGGGCCCCTGATGACATCTTGATGATTTTCCAAATTTTCAATTGTAAAAAGACTCTGATCTAATTTAATGATGCCACATGATAATCATTCACATCTCTCGATGGTCTTGAGCCCTTTCAAAATAACTTTTGAAACTTAGTCAAAATTTATTCAAAGTTATCCAGTAGATCTCCATGTTAATGAGGTGGCAGACAAATGGGAAAGCAAGATGATTCCATGTGTTACAATCTCAATGACTTGACATATTGGGAACATTTGTACAAGTTCAAACCCTCTAGGCTAATGGGTGAGTAGGATAATGCCATATGGTAAAATCTTGCTTCACTATAAAAAAATAGTCAATATTACACTTGAAGTTATAGCCTAGTAGTGGAAGTGTGAGCATAAGCAATGTGGTAGTGACCTATCTTTCAATCTCAGGGTCCATGGCTAAGGCCAAAAAATTAGAATAACTAAGTGTTGAAGGAGGCATAAAGGTAAATTTAATACTTAGAATAGTTTTAGCCTGCTTAATCTTTCCCAAACCTTCCCAAGGTTCCCATAACTTTCCCAGGCTTGATCTAATCAAATAATGACACATGACAAATTCTTGAAGAGTTTTAACACATATAAAAGGGTTTATACTTAGCTTTTTAGCAAGTCCCCAAAATCAATCTCCTAGGGTGTCAGAGTTTTCATAATTATTAGAAGCTAATAAATAATTAATGATCACCATTTAGACCTATCAATCCTAGACTCAGTCTCTTAGGGTATCAAATTATCAAAGCTTATTGGAGTAAGAACTAACCAACAAGCACCATGTGACAAGTGTCAACCCATGAGCTAATAAGGGCTTTTGGTTTTGACAAGTGTTAGACCTTGTTAAATTGCTAAGGTGTCAGTAGTCTTAGCTCTAGGATCCAATTAGAGCATGGGAATTTTGATCCAAATTAAAGGAAGACACATGGATACCTATCATCTTGGGCTCCCCTAAGACTGACATGCATAGACTAACATTGCAGGTGTTCAATCAATGAGAAGCCCCCCAAGATATGACCTCTTATTAGACCCTAGGGAACCTAAGCGTCAATGATGGTCCACCACATGGAGGTGGCAAGCCTTGAGTGCATAAACTATGGCCAAGTAATTAAGGAGATAATGAATGGAATAGCTCCACTTCATCAATTGCCAAGCCTAACATTGATGGCTCATCTAACTGTCAAGACCATCATAAGAAATAATTGTAGAGTCCAAATGCAATGGCTCGATGATCATAAGATTAAGAGATGAATGACTCAAGAGGATGTTGTAGTTGGCATAGTAGATTAAATTAAACCTAAATTTGTAGAATTTAATTCTAATATAGCTAATAACATTAAGGCATGAGTGAGACTATCATTATGAGATCATAACTAGAGCATATAGGATAAAAAAAGTGTCTTAATGATAAACATGCTGTGAAAATATTTAGAGAGCAACATTGAAAGTAGAAGCATTAGAATTAGGACAACATATTTCAAGGAAATAATTCCAAAAGATCTATAAATGCATTCCTGCACACGAAAGCTTATAAATTGATTTGTGGACATTGAGTGATTAAATATTGGTTACTACACAACCAATAAGAGAGTGTGTTGAAATGACAAGTTCAAGATTGAGGAAATCATCACCATGCCTTAGGAAGTAGTCAAAGTCTCGATTACCTTTGGTCACCCATGTTTGATTTATAATGAGATTGTGTCTCAGTTTTTGATATTCAATTTAATTATTTTAGTTTTATTTTTGATCATAATTAATGACTTGTGGGATTCCCCATTGCCTATAAAATCATGGTTATTACAATGTAAAATGGTTGAAAATTTTGAGCACAATAATGCTACCAAAATTTTACCTCCATGAGCCCTTTACTCCTTGAGCCTTACATTTTAATGATAATTGAGTTCACCTCTTTCCTTTCTTCTTGAATTATGTGTGCATCCTATGGTTTTTTGATATTTACCTATGGATGATATTTGTCCCTTTCATTGTAATAGATTTAAGATTTAAGATTAGTTGTAGAATTCCATTCAACTCTTTTAGGCCTGCATATTGATCTTAAATTAGATGCATTTAGATTAGAAGGAAGCTAACCTTCTCTGGAGGTTTGTCCCAAGGATTGGAAGTGTCCCATACCATGAGGGATGATCTCATCATTCCACTAAACCAATTCTTCCAATTTAATAGGTGCACAGTTCGAGTGATAAAAGTTTTTGGCTTGCCTTGTGGGACACAATTTGATGATTCTTATATCATCCATTGAAGAGTTTTGGTGTTCTCTTTAGTGCATCTTGCCATTCAGGGTAGTTTCTTCAAACACCATGGTGACTCCAAGGATCAAATCTATTGTTTTAAATAATCTAAGAGCTTAAATATTATCAAAGATCAAGATTTAGGTGATATTCTTTTATCTTTTCTATTCTTTTTAAGTAATCTAATTACCTAGTGACTTTGCTAGTATGTGCTTATTATTTAAGAGGCAAACCTAATTGTTCCCTATTTGAATGCTCTAATATGTCAAGCTATCATGTAAAATATGTATTTTACCCTCATCCTTATCAAAATGTATTTTATATGCTCTCCTGCCATCTATATTAGATTGAAAATGCTACTATTTTATCCCAAATAGCCCTGTCACAACAAGATACCAACCTCCTCATAATGTTTGCCTCTCTCCCACCCCTGTTTAGCCTTCTTAGAAACTAGTTCATGCTTATAATCAGCCCTTTGGAATCTACATTGCTCCCAATAAACATTTTTACCCTCCTAACTAGTCCAAACAAAGCATCAGAGATATCTTGTTAGACTTCAACTAATAAATGATAGAGGTTGATGAGGAACTTAAATATAAAAGGAAATAGGAGGAGATTACTCACGAAGCTTACATCTACTAGTAAGATATGAGAGAATAGAAAAGGTATGAATTAGAATGTTTGGCTAGGTAAATTGTATCCAAGGAAGAGTAGATGCATCAAATGCTTATGCAAGCACAAGAGATTGAATCCCAATTAGTCTTTTCTATCCCTGATTTCACTCAAGCTTATCCTACAATAATAAACCATCCTATGAAAAGGGAAACTTCTATATTCAAAATTATAAGATTAAATCAAGGTAAATCCCTTGAGTATCCAAGTAAACCTCTTGGTTCTAAAATCCTAAGCTTCAGAGGTTTTCATTCTTTGAATAAACCTGTACCCATACCAACTTGGCCTATTCTTCCCCAGGAGCCTCAAACTCAGCCATGGTAGCCTTATTAGACAAAACATGCTGATTTTAATATGTCTAACCTTATTAAGGCCACTCCTAATTCACTATTTGAAACCTCTTGCCCTCCTACAATCTCTCTTTTCAAAGGAGGATCAGTTATATGGAGAACAAATGAAGATCATTTAGGTGAAAAGGATGATATCTCAAGTGAGGATGAAGAGGAGATAATTATTGGTATCCCTCTTTCTATCATTGAACTAGAAATATCATACCTATTATAGGGAGTGAATGAGTATGATCAATTAGAGCAACAAAATAATGGGGAAATGGACAAGGATGAAGAAGAAGGAGATAGTCTTAACAATGAGAATCCATTTTTTATCTAGTCAATATTGCATTTAGGGGGAGATGATGAGGTCCTAGCTTAGATAAATGAGCTCTTATTTAGCATGAAAGAAGAAGAAATCAATCATGTAGATGTGATGAGGCCTCTCATACAGAAAAGTGAAGAGAATCTTGAATAAGACTTATTTTGAGATGAGCCAAAGGGATTTTATTCAAGCCACAACATTAATCAACATACCTTGACTAAAAAACCCATGAGAAGCATGAACAATAGGTGTAATTGGGTGTGTTTCCAAGTCAATCACTAAGACAAGTGCATCCCAATTAATAGAATGAGGGGGTAATAGAACATAAGTTTGAGGAAAACCTTGATTTTTCAAACTTTGTCTTGACAAGAGGATGCCCTATCAAATACTTGGCTCAATTGGAGGTCAACAATGAAAAGTCACCAAATGTTGTGCTTAATCCAAAGCACATGATTGAGCATCAAGAAAGCTATAATAAACCTACTTATCCACTCTAAGATAGCTATATTTCTTGTCAACTTATGTGGGTAGGTGAGTTTATTTTTTTCTTTAGAGAAGTATATCACCAACTTATCAAGTACACAATCCTTTTTGACATTTGGTTGGTTTCCCTCAAACATGAAAATCATTTTAAGTTGATAAAAAAGGGCAACTATTTTGTAGAACTAGTGAATGGCTTTATTTAGATAGCCTTCTGATTGGTTAGTTTAGGCTAGGTTGGATGTTTTATTTTACCTACGTGCCCTCATACATATTGTAAATAGTAGCTTAGTCATTTTATTTCCCTAGGTGATTTGGCACTTTGGTTTATTTATGTTCTTGCTTTTATTGTCTACCTGGAGGTGAATCACAATTTTGTTTATTTAGTATTAGGCCTAGTAGGCTACAACAAGGTTGTATTCTTAGAATCAAGATTTCTAAAAACTCCTATGAGTCCATGACCAATGGATTATTTTAGAAGGATACTAGATTCCTTCTTAGCAGGCAAGCATCCCATAGAGGTCACCAAGCATGTTGACTATTTTTGGTCACCATGAGGAGGCCACATCTAATTTAGTTCAATGCTTCAAATCATTTGTAGGTTCTCAAAGTTCAATCAATTTATGGGAAATAAAATTAGTATGAGTTTGGGCCTAAATTAGTTTCAACACATAGATGTTTTGAGGAGGTCCTTGATCACATAATAGTCTTCCCAAACTCCCTTCCAACCTTCTCAACAAACACATAATACTCTCAAAGTCTATAGGGGTCAAGCAGTAAAAGGACTTAGTCAATTTTCAAGAAGTATCTCAATGATAGCTTTAGGAGGTGAGGAGATCAAATTTGATGGGACCCTAATGACATCTTTATGGCTTCTCAATTTATCATTCATAACATGACTCTGGTCTAATCAAACGGTGTCATGAAACAATCATTCACATCTCCCAACAATCTTCTTGATGATGAAAATTGTACCATCAATGAATCAACCTTTTTGCTTATCATGAAGGTCAAGTTAGAATTTTACCAGTCTAATTATAGGGGTTCTAAAAGTTTATCTAAGATCCTAAAGATGTAAGGGGATTTTTATTATAATTTATAATAAATAATCAACAAGTTATCAAGATAAATTATTCCATTATAACAATAAAAAATCTATTTATCGAATCAAGAATCAATTGAGATAAATATCTGTAATCTATTCTATTTGACAGAGAAAACCTATTAGTTAGATAGTCTCTTAAAGAATAGAAACCTAATTCTATAATATGCATATATATTCAATTGCTATCTTTACTTCTTTCTTGCAATGGTTTATAAGATAACCAAATAAAGAAGAAATATATCAAAGTAAGAAAGAGAAACTAGCATGTAAGCAAAAAAGATAGTCAAACTAAACAACTAATAGCTTTTACTTGTTCAAGGTCAATAGAAATACATTATTTAGATATTATGTGTCCTAATAATTTTCTTTCAGTCACACAAAAAATAGATTTTTTAAGATTTAAAAAAATACCAAACTTTTTACATCTTGTGAATACTTCACGAAGATGGTCTAAATGCTTCTTTTTTTTAGAGTGAACAGTGAGATCGTCTCAATAAACTTGAATGACAATGCCTATCAAATCATCAAAAGCAACATGCATAGCCCTTTGAAAAGTGGCTCCTACATTCATCAAATCAAAAGGTATTTCGATTGTAAGCAAAAGTCCCTCTATGAGTAGTGAAAGTAGTTTTGTGTCTATCATCAAGATTTACAAAGATATGATTATAACCTAAAAATCTATCTAACAAAGACATCATTTTAGAACTTACAACTTGTTATAAAATTTGATCCATGCTAGGTAGAAAAACATTATATTTCACACTTGTTTTATTTAAATTTTTAAAATCTACACAAAATTTGATATCACCATTTTTATTTCTTACAGGTATTAGATTAACGACCCATTAGGAATATGTTATAGGAAAAATGACACCAGCTCTTTGTTAATGATGTCTTCTAACAAAGGGTTGATTATTTATTTTTTCTACCTGATAGGTTTGATACTAAGTTTGATTGAAATGTTATGTTTATTAATACTAGTATCATATCCTTTAAGATCCTTGTAAGACCAAACAAATATATCAATAAATTTTTTAAACAATTTGATGAACTTAACTTTTTCATTTTCTATTACTTGAATTCCTAAATAAATATAATTAAGATTTTTTTTAGTGCCTAAATTTATGGAAGTGGTCTCACCTATGATTCTTCTTGATGGCTCTTCAGTTCTAGAGATCTTTGGCTGATAATTGGATGAAAACATAGATTCTAAGCTTACTAAACTAACAAGTAATTTGTTAGTACTTAGTTGTAAATAATTTCCATAATTAAATACATAATCATCATGATCAAAGTAATTTATTTTAAAGAATGAGTCTATATGCTTATTACAGCTAAACATAGGCCAATTATCATTCAGATCAAGGATCTTAGGATGAGAAAGTTCAATTAAAAGAAAATCAACAATGGGCTCAACTTCACTTAAGTAGCATTAGAGGCATAAACTACAAGTTTATCAGCTCTAACATTGAATTCTATAAGAATATGAGTAGAATTGAAGGCTTCAAAATTTTTAAGTAATGATCAAACTTTCTGTGTATAATAATGCAAATGGGTCTGATTGATCTTATAGATTTTTTAAACTTGTCTCACTACTAATTTTGAATCTTCAAAAACTTTTAAAATATTTGACATTCAATTCTATGGCTTTTTCTAATCCCAAACATAATGCTTTAAATTTTGTTGTATTATTAATGTTTTCAAAATATAATTTGAAAGCATAACAAAAAATCTTACCAATAGGAGATATAAGACAAATACCAACACCACTACCATTTTGAGAACAAGGCCTATCAAAGTAAAGAGACCATAATTTTTTTTTAAAAAATATCTCTTCATGCTGATTTTTTGGTTCATCTACATTCAACAATTCATAAGTTCTAATACCATTTTCTATGTAATAAATGTTAGATGAAGAAGGAAATTCAATTGGAGTACCAGAAAAATATTCCCTCTTGACAAATGTAACCTCATTATTAATTGACACCCAAGTTATATCTTTTCCAATGAAATCCCTAATGGCTTTTGACCAATCCCTTCCTAACAACATTGCATAATTACTAGAAATATCTAAGACTTGAATATTAGTCTTACATATAATACATTCATCCTGTAAAATCTTAATTACTATGTCACGAAACTTACCACAAATTTTCGTGTATCTAACATCAAAATCACTCAGTTTTTTGCTATCTACTTCATAAGAAATACCTAATTGATCAATAATGCATTTAAACATGATATTCTTTGAAGTATCCGTGTCTAAAATATTATTATGAATTATCTTATTTCCAATCTTAACTATGACATATAATTATGAAATTATCTTATTTCCAATAATCATTAGGGGGGTCAAAATGTTGAGCATAGTTAGAAATTATTTTTCTCTTGCAGACTTACATCAGCTCTTGGATTTTTAACTATTTCATTTATCTTATCTAACTGTCTAAGAAAACTAGTAGCATGTAGTAGAGAAAATCTAGCGTTGATGGTTGATAAATCATCAATTATGTTATAAGTCTTAGCATCTATTTGTCTAAAATTATTCAATTTATTAATTTATAATGCTGATATTGAGTGTTATTATATTTAGTTGCAAAAAAAACATTTTGAACATCCTTATCATCATTAGTATTACTTTGAGTTGACTTACTTTTATCATCTGAATGAGGTTTATAATTTATTGATTTATTCTTGTGAGGAGAACTATAATCTTTATTCCTAGTATTTATAACATAGACATTTTCATTTTCTGAAGGATCATCAAGAGTGTTTATATTATAAGCTAAATTTTTAGTTATTTTATCTTTTTCATTAAGAAGATATCTTTAAACTTAATGAAAGCTTGACATGTTTCAAGATTATGATCAAGTTCACACACTACAATAATAAATAGTATCATCATATTTCATGACTTTATGTGAAGAAGAGGGTTTATCATTAAGTTGCCTCTTATAATTACCAACTCATTGCCTAAACTTTGTATTGTTTTTAATATTTCTACATTATTAGAATTTAACCCTGTAGTAGATCTATCTTTAAAACTTACATATTTAAGCTTCTTTTCATAATAAATGTAAAATATTATGGTTTCATCATATTAAATAATAACTTTATCTTTTAAAGCTATTTTATATTTCAAAGGTAAAACATTGCAAAGATAAAGTCTAGACAACTTCTTAGAAGGTCTAAGATCACTTAGAATTTTTTGACGTAACTTAGTGAATCTAGAAACAAAATAATACATGGTTTCACTAAGATCCAAAAAAATGATTGAAAGATCATTAATTAAATCAAAATCTTTCTTGAGCTTATCAAAAGATAACTCTAACTAGTCTTCTACATATTTTCAACTATCAATGAATTTTGCAGGTAGACTAATAAACACTTGATAATCTTTTCCTTCTAATGTTTGTGCAAAAACTCTTAAACAAATCTTTTCACTATTTATCCCAAGAGTGACATAAACTAATCTAAAGGCCTCTTAAGTGATCTTTCCAAGATTCTCTAGTAGCACCAAATAATTTTAGTATGTTTAATCCCTTAAGAGAAGGTAGCTTACTTGGATGATTTTTGACATTGATTGGATTTTTAGAAATCTAAGGTGTTATAGCTATCTGATCCTCTTTCTGAGCTTCCTCTTAAT
Source organism: Torreya grandis (assembly GCA_037957365.1). NCBI lineage: Eukaryota > Viridiplantae > Streptophyta > Pinopsida > Cupressales > Taxaceae > Torreya > Torreya grandis. The sequence goes on along the minus strand of JARHVA010000137.1, from coordinate 2,509,238 downwards.
CTTCACCTTATATGAGCTCTTCTACTTCTCTATCATTCTACAATCCATGGAGTAGATCCTCTTACCTTCATTCTTGTACTAACTGATCTCCTATCAGCTGATTTCCTATTGGTTGGTCTCCATCTGGGTGATTCTTGACTGGTGGATTCCTCACTAACCGATCTGCCATTAGATATTTTAGTAGATTCTACCTAAAAAGAGTGATTATTTTGAAGTTGATTTAATTACAAATTTGACAAAGCAATTTTATTAGGTACAATAAAATCATCAAATGAAAATGAGTCAGAAAGAAAATGAGTTCTAGGCCTAGGATTAACATCTAAAACTCTATCTTTATCTTCTTTAATTTTTTTAATTCAAGTTCAGAACGTTGTGTTGAGTCTCACATGTAAGATTCGAATACCAATCACTTTCAAATTCAACAATCTCTTCTCCTTGATTAATAACTTCAATAACTTGATGAAGACTTTCAGGATGATTATACCAAGTGTAACATGTTATATTAAAATCAACATCAACTTGGTCATCTTCTAAAGTTATTAAAGGTTGGAGAATAGGATGTTCTTGAGCTCTAATAACCATTAACAAGAAGAAAACAAAATTTAAAACAACCTAAATTTTTGAATGATTTTCCTAGCAAAGTCATTGAATTTGTTGACGATAAAAATTGTATCATTAATGAATTAACCCTTTCACTTATCGTAAAGGTCAAGTTGAAATCATACTAGTCTAATCGTAGGAGTTCTAAAGGTTCATCTAAGATCCTAAAGATGCGAGGGGGTTTTTATTATAAATTCTGGGAAATAATGAAGTTATCAAAATAACTTATTCCATTATAATAATTATAAATCCATTTATCAAATTAAGAATCAGTTGAGATAAGAATATGTAATCTATTCTATCCGATAGAGAAAACCTATTAATTAGATAGTCTCTTGAAGAATAGAAACCTGATTTTGTAATGTATATATATTCAATTGATATATTCACTTCTTGCTTTCAATGGTTTACAAGCTAACCAAATAAAGAAGAAATAGATCAAAGTAAGAAAGAGAGATTAATATGTAAGCAAAAAAGGTAGTCAAATTAAATAACTAATAATAAAACAAACAATTAATCCTATAGTAAAGAGAAATAAAACTAGAATAGAAAATTGACTTAAAAAGAGAACTAATCAGGAAGAGAAAAACATAAAACATGAAATTAACATAAGAAAACTTTAAGAAAAGAACAACTCAAATAATAGAAAAGAAATTAAAGCAAAGAACAAACTAAAGATCTAAAGAACTGTAAAATTTAATCAAAAAACTTGTTCTAAAGAAACTAATGATAGATGAGTAAGAAAGTAAAGTAAAGAAAAGAAGACAATTATAAAACTTATAAAATCAAAAGATTAAATTAAAATGAACAAACTTGTAGTTATTAGATTAAATAAAGAAAAACTAGGACTAAACATAAAATCAAATTAAAATTAAGAATGTCTACTAAACAAAAGGCTCTAATAACCTATTTAATAAGAATGAAATTAAACTAGACTAAGATAAACAAGAACTAAATTTCAGAATGAACTTATTATGAAATTGATACAAAAACTAAATAACTTTAAACAAAAGGAATTACAACAAAACTAACAATTTAAAATCTCATTTAACTAGAACTAGATAAACTATAAAACTAACTATATAATATGATATAAAGTATAAAATCAAAGAAAATTATTAACTAAAGAAAAATGAAACAGATTAAAATCTAAATATTTGAAATTTTTAATCAAACTAAGACAACTTTAAATAAATCTATCACAATCAAAGTGAAAAGGAAATGTAAACAAAAATAATCTAAGACTAAGGACAAAATAAACTAAACTATCTATAATAGAAAAGATAATAGATTAAACTATAACTAAAAATAAATTAGATTTAGAATAAATTTTAAGATTCTATTTATATTAAAAAAATTAGAGTTAATTAATTACAAAGATGTGAGAGTCTCAAAATGAGAGTCATCTTAGCAAAATGAGATGAAATTCAATGAGAAAACCAACATCCTTTCTCTACAAAACTTTGAAAGACAACTTTGCAATCAAATAGATCAATGAAATGTCGTGTAACAATGAAATGATCATCATTATTCATGTTGAATACTTAAAATCTATACATAGGACTTCAAATAGTAATCATAAAAAGATATTAAACTTAGCAAACTTTATATAATCAATAATAGATGATAAATATAACTAGATATACCTGTGTTGTATAGGTGATTGCTCAACCATCAGATAAAGTACCATTGGGTGTATCTACAAAAGTTGTACCATCTCAGAGAACTTGCATTGAAAGAAGAGATAAATGATGGACTTCAAAAAATACTTAAGTCTTCAATACCTGTTATACTTCTATCTTCAAATGAATGCTTGATCTCCTCTTATAAACTTATGAAATAAGTTATAACCAATTTTAATTAGTTATTGGTTAATGCTAACTAAATTACTTTTAACAAAGTCAATTAATTAACTAAATTTAATTAAGGATATATTTAGTTAATACTTAAAAAGTCTTAATTTGATCAAGGTATTTAAAAATAATAGACCTAGGGTACCAAACCTTAATGGGTGGGGACCCATATTGATAAATAATATAGTAGGATACACACTAATTATAAAATAATAAATCAAAATTAATAAATTTTACTTATGTTTAAACCATAACACATTTTAATTAAACTTAAGCATATATAATTATGTCAAAAACTCCAAAATCATTGTATATACCCAAATTTATTATAATTATCAAGTCTGAAGTATCAAAGTGTTAAGCCCAAAATATCAAGTTCTGCATGAAAAGTTCAACACTAATAGAAAATTATCCCTTGGGTAACTAGTGATCTTCAGAATCAGATAAAACATCAATTATTTATTTGGCTTGATCATGTAGACAAACATTGTACTCCATCTCGATTATAAGAAAATGCAACAATCTAGGTCATGAGTCAGATGTGTTATGATCAACTTCCAGCTTGATTATTTTTATCAATCTGACCTCTCTAGGTGCTTCAAACTCAATCTTTTTCATATCAAAATTCCTTTGGACATTCTAAACTAGAATATCCATGGTTTTCTTCTTGTTGACATATCCCTATCCTGCCAAACTCAATCTTTCTTACCTCTAAAGGGGATCACTATGAGCACCTGACAAGTTTAACTTTCTACATTTCTCACCAAGGTTTGCATTAGATGGGGAAAGAGTGTCTAAAATAGTGGCCATCTTCCTAAAATCCTTAGCATAGGTTATCTCAACATCAAGCTGATTGGTCTGATCAACAGGAAACTAATTAGCAGGTAATGGTTCATCAACTGGTTCACCTTTAAAATTAGGGGATACAATGGTAAGAAATGAGGATCATGCTCTAGATGATGATAAGAGATACTTTGTGAGTGTGTACGAGATCCAAATATCTTTCCATAAAAACCTTTACAACCTTTATAGCCTCTAATAACTAGTTTAGCAGGAAAATTATTCAAGATATTCCAAAAATCTAGGTCATAAGCATCAAAATAGATGGACATTTTTGTGCCCCTGGGAAACCTAGGCCTAAAATGTCTAGCTTGAAAATAACCTTATTAGAACTTCTAATATGACCTGATTGACTGCCACCTCTATTAGAATTCTACCCCCATCCTCCATCATTATTGCTCTCAGTTGGTTGGTCCCACCCATACATACTAAAAATCTAAAAAGATAGCAACAAAACTAAGTTTTGAAATAAAAGTTCAAAGCAAAACTGCACAATGACACTGCAAACTACATTGTATTGGAACCATATTGATCTTCAAGGGAACTTCATCAAAGAATTCTAAAATCATTCTTTAACCAATTTTAATCTCAATATTTAACTTTAAATAAAAATTTAAAACCTTGATATTGAGATAAAATTTCAAATGTGACTTCATATTTCCAAAACTTAAAACCCATTCAAAATATCCACACACACACACACACACACACATATACATTTTCCATTTTCAATTATCATTGCCAACTGATCAATCCTCAAATTTCAACAAAACAATTTCAATTACCAAATTTGTTTGAACACATTCTATACTAAAATCTGACTAAAGTCCCAAAAGACCATTACTATACCCAATTCATCATAAATCATGAACTAAAATTAACCCTTCAAACACTACTTATATCCATAGTCAACATGAACTCATAATCATATAAAACTCATGCAAGCTGATCAAAATGATGCAGACTATTGAACTTATGCAAAACCATATCACCCTTTGCTATCTGAACTATAAATCAAAATTTCTCTTGTGGATGAAATCATCACTATATATCATTAAAATAAATGATTGAGAACTAAAATTCAAACATCAACTCAAACTTTCAAAGTGTGCTAGGCTTGATTAGCAAATTAACTAATCATATCTATAATCACATATGAATATTTTATTCATTTATCCACCATGCTCTTGGAAACCATTAAAACATAAATAAAATCTATCAATAAATCATTACAATTTCATAATCATATATGCATCTACAAATACTATCAATCAACAGAGTCCCTGACATAGTTTTAGGCTTTATGACAAGGTCATCTCTATGGTATCAAGTATAGTCTTTGAAAAATTTAGGGGGGTGTAGAAAATAGGCATAATAGGTCCCAAGCCCTTTCAAAATGATTTTTGACACTTAGTCAAAATTTATTTAAAGTTTACCAATAGATCTTCACATCAACAAGGTAGCAAGCAAGTGGGATGCTTCCACGTGTCAAAATCCTGGTGACTTGGTATCCCAGTACCATCCATATAAGTTCAAACTCTCTAGGCTAGTACGTGAGTAGGATAATGCCATGTGGCAAAATTTAAATTCACTATAGAAATAACAATCATCATTACACTTGAAGCCTCAGTATAGGAGTAGAAGTGTAAGGATAAGCCATGTGTTAGGGACCCATCTTTCAATCTTGAGGTCCATGGCTAAGTCCAAAAAATCAAAATAATCAACTAAGTGTTGAAGGAGGCCCATAGTGAAGTTGGATACTTAGAATATTTTTGGCCTTCTTGACCTTTCCTAAACCTTTCAAAGGTTACCAGAGCTTTCCCAATCCCAATCTAATCAAATGATGATACATGGTAGCTTCCCTAAGAGTCTCAATGCATATAAAAGGGTTTATACTTAGCTTTTTCACAAGTCTCCAAACTCAATCTCTCAGGGTGTCAGAATTGTCATAATTATCAGAAGCTATGAACCAATCAATGAGTGTCATTTGTAACTTTAAATCCCTATACTCAGTCTTCCAAGGCATCAAATTTTAAGAGCTTGTAGGAGTGAGAACTAACTATAGAGTGCCACATGGCAAGTGTCAACCCAAAAACCAATCAAGACTTCTAGGTCTGACATGTGTTAGACCTTGTGATATTTTTAGGGTGTCATTAGTGTCAGCTTTAGGATCCTATTAGAGAATGGGACTTTCAAGCCCAATTAAAGGAAGAAATGTGGGCACATGTCAGCTTGGGCTCCCTCTAGACGGACATGCATAGACAAATGCCATAGGCACTTGACCAATGAGAATCCCCCTAATATTTGACCTCTTATCAAACCTTGGGGAACCTAAGTACCAATGATGGTCCACCACATGGAGGTGGGAGGCCCTGAGTACACAAGCTGTGAATAAGTAAGGAAGGAGATAATGAATGAAATAACTCCACATCATCATTTTCCAAGCCTAAAATTGATGCCTTTTTGGTCATCAAGACCATCATAAGTAAGATTTACATAATCAAAATGTAGTAGCTCAAAGATCACAAGATTATGAGATGAATTACTCAAGAGGATATTGAAGTTTGCATAGTAGATTAAATTAAACCTAAATCTACCTAATTTAATGCTAATAGAACTAATAGTATTAAGGCATGAGTGAGACTAGAATGATGAGATCACATAACAAAAACATATAAGACAAAAAAGTGTCTTAATGACAAGCATGACATGAAAATATCCAGGGAGTAACACCGAAAGGAAGAGTGGTGGAATTAGGGCAAAATATTCCAAGGTAGTAATTCCATAAGATATATAGTTGTATTCTTGCACATAAAAGCTTACAAATTAAGTTGTAGCCATTGAATGATTAAATATTGGTTGCTGCACAACCAATGAGAGTGTGTGTTGAAATAACAAGTTCAAGATTGAGGGAATAATCAACATGCTCTCAATTAACTTTAGCCACACCCATCTAATTTGCAACAATATTATGTGTTTCAATTTATGATATTTAATTTAATTATCTCAGTTCTATTTTTGATTGTAATCAATGACCTGTGGAACTCCCCATTCCCCATAAAAGCCTAGGTCTTACATTGTAAAATGGTCAACATTTTTTTAGCACAATAATTCTACCAAAATTTTCCCTCTATGATCCCTTTACCACCCGAGCCTTGCATTTTAATGAGAATTGAGTTTACCTCTTTCCTTTCTTCTCACATTTTGTGTGTATCTTATGGTTTGTTGATCTTTGCATCTAGAATATATTTATCCCTTTCATTGTCATTAATTACCCAACACCTCTATGTAGAACTTGGATTTATCTTGTAGTTTTTATGTTGTGTGCATATATGTCTATATAAATGCCATTTCTGATCGTTCATCATCCCGCTTGGTGTTGTATTGTGTTCTACACCTCCATGCAAAATATTCATGCAGTTAGAGTGTTCATTTTGGAGTTTGTGTTATATTTTTCATCCTCTATAATTTGTAGTGTGTTATTAAAGGCATTTAGAGGTGATTTTTCTAGTCTTGATGCATCACCATTATTTTCCTTTCATCAACCCCCTCTCTCTTTTCCCACAACAAATTTTAGACTTAGGAATAGTTGTAGATTTTCATTCAACATTTTTAGTCCTGCATATTGATCCTAAATCAGGAATTTAGATTATAAGGAATTAAACCTATTTCATAGGTTCATCCTAAGTATTTCAAGTGTCCCACACCTTAGGGGACAATCTCATTTTTCCATCAAAATAATTCTTCCAATTCAATGGGTACACAGTTCAAGTGATAAAACTTCTTCAACTACCTTTTATTTTGCCTCTTTCATATTTTTATTTTCTTCATCTTGTTGGGAATATGTTACAAGGTATGCATGGAGTTTTCATTTATATCATGAAAGTGTCATTAATGTCCTTCTATTTTGACTTTGTTGTTCTTCATGATGAGTTCTTAAAATCTTACTTGAGGAACCTAGTGAAGTAAGATAATCCTGGTAGCATGGTGAGTTAAGCCATTAAATATTTGTGTGAACAATGTTGGTAGTATAAAATCATGTTAATATGATTTATGACATTTGGATGAAGTGTTTAATATAGTACAAGAGACTTTAGGTTGTGTTTAGAATCCAAGTAGGACTAGCAATATAAGGCCTAAATGTTCAAAGTGACCTATAGTGGCCTAATGAGGGGTCAAGATAATTTTAAAGGATGGAAGAGCTCTTGAGAATAGTGAAAATGGTGTGAGGGAGTGTTCTAGGCATCCTTACTAAGTTTGAAGTCAATAATTAAAGAAGAAAGCAAGAAATTTGATGATATGGTTGACTGTATACATAGAAAAGGGTGTTTCATACCTAAGAAGAAGTTTCTCACTCTCATTGGCACATGAAAAATTTACATGAGATCCTGATAACTTTATGCTAGTTGTGGAAGGTCCCTATCTTGAATTCCTTGGCATTTGTTTTTGGGATTAAGGGGCAATCTTTTATGAATTATTGCTAAGAAGTTAAGATGGTTAAAACCCTTCTAAATCCCTTACAAAGACCCGACAAGAAAGATATAATTGCTTATGGATAATAATGGTTTATTTTAAATAATTTTGTGTTTGAAACATGAAAATTAATCTTCAAGGTTTCCACAGGTGGTTTTTTTTATCTTGACAGTGAGTAGATGCTACAGGAAAACCCTTGTTTTCAAGGATTTTGATGTTATAGGCAAGGTTGACTAGGTAAAATAATTAAAGTGGATGAAGGATGATTTTAAATAATTATATTTTATTATAATAAATTTTTTTAGTAGGTTTATCAACACAAATCTACAAATCCAGTCATGAAAGTTATCCTATTGTTAAACTAGCCTAATGAGCAAAACAATGAAGAAACTAGGCAAGAATGAGAATGAGATTAGGGATTGGATGTAGAGTAATAGGGATGGATCCTAAGGTATGGGTTAACTATTAAATACCTATCCATCCTATCTAATTGATCTATAAAATTTGAATATGCCTACACCTATGCAAAAAATTGTCACCAAACTGGTATATCTAACATAGTGGAGTCTGTGTAGAGTGACATAGTGACATTGCTCTATAAGACCAATATTGATACATGAAAATTAAATATATATTTTCAAATATGTTATAAGGATTATAAAGGTTCACAAAAATCCATTTTGAGATCACAAATATGTCCCCAAAGGTGTTCTACAAGTTAATTTTCTTGACTGTGTTTTTGGTCCTATAGGCATCTTTTATGTGTGTATGTAAAAGATGTTCCTGAGTCAATTTTCACTAAGATGAATGATCCAAATTTGATAAATGTGTTATAAAAGGATAATATTATCATGTTATTGCATTTTTTCTCATTTAAATTTCCTAATCAAGTTTGGAGATTTAAATGATTTTGACTATGTATTGACAATGCTTAGTGTTTCTGAGTGAATTATCTATAGGAGTGTTCTTGAGGCCCTTTGGCCTATGTGGTGGAGAAAAAATATTTTTGGGAATTTGTTAAATTAATTATGATACTACTGTTGGGATATGAATAACAGAAGCACACAATTGATTACCAAATACAAGCAACTTAATATGCAGAAATTAACCAGAATCACAAGTAACTAGAATTCAGAAATAACACATGATATGAGAGACAATACACAACTTGTATTAATACTCATACAGAAAAGAATACAATAAATAAGATGACACTTCTTCTCCACCACCTCTTCAAAGGCTTCCCACACCTCAAGTGAACAATAATTCTTTCCTCAAAGCTCTCTCTCTTAGGTCCCAACACACAACTCAAACATAGAGTTGGTGTTCACCTCCAACCAGTCAGTATCCACTACTGCCAGTTCTCCAGTGCTCCACGCACACCACAAGTGCTCCATGCACTCCAAAAGTACACAAACGTACTTCAAGTAGATCTCCCCTAAACCTACAACAACCTACACCTCAAATGATCTTACTTATGGAAGGGACTGCCTTGCCTTCCTCTTTGCTCTCCATGTACTCTACGTACAACACAATGAGTACACACCATACACCAAGTAGATCCTGCTTGATCCTGCTCCCTGTTGTGTTGTTGTCCTCTCTAATCTTGCACACCTGCAAATCAATCTGGTTTTGCACACCTGTGAACTTTGACCTTGCACACACACACCTACAGATCAACGATCTTACTTACCATGTAGATCTCTTAAAGTAGCCATGCTCACCTGATGACCAAGATCCTACACACCTGAAGAATCCTGCTGACTCTCCAAAACCAGCACCCACCTTGGTACTGCTGTGGAACTAGGAGGAACACCCTTTCTCACCTCACACATAGAAGGAGCTAACTTTGCTCAACTCAAACTAGAATAATTTACAATACAATCCATGAGTCTATTATATAGATCTCATCCAAATAATAATTAGAAATCTAATTACAATAATTAGATCTACAACTTCCAGTCTAAAATTGGCTCTTGACATGCAAACACTTGGTTCATTAGCTAACTACCTGTAACATCCACAGTCTGAACCACACAGGCGACCGACGTTGGTCCTTGTCTACCTGGAGGTGACCAACGTCAGCTGATCCATGACCGACGTTGGTTTCTTATCTTCACTATCCTACTGACGTCGGCTGATCAGACTGACGCCGGTTGCTCTGCAACTCAACAACCTTCAGCAACCTCCTCTCCTATTTACATTAGTGAAGCTTTTAGCTCCACAACCTAACAATCTCCCACTTGGAGATAAACAGTTGCACTGTACCTATACCTGTACTCTATCTAATATGTTTCCTAGCTTGTATCCCTCTTCAAGATCAATCTTGAAGACAACCCACCACACAACCTGTGGTGCACCTCCTGTCATCCGAGTAACCTGCCACATTCAAACCTACAAAACCCATGTAGTGAAGTCCTGACCCTGGATGTATACCTACTGCTAGTCCCTCTCAAATCCCTGAGAACCCACTTCCCTGAATTGGCTCCTAACTCTCTGACAGCTCCCACTGCTTGGGAAAACTCAAGTCTATACCAGACCTCATGTGATTTCAGACACTGAACTGTCCAGCCCTTAGTGTGCTTTGGCTCTGCATCCTAAACCTTGCCAACACCTGATTCACATCAGCTCCCACTGGAGACAAAATCAACTTGTGATCTCCATGTCTCCCATGCTAAAGAATTTCGCTGCTCTAAATTCTTCATAGCAAACCACTGAACTAATCTTACCCTTAGCTCAGCAAAACCCTGTATGTACAAACCTGCTAGCTAGCATACCATCCACATACAGCAACAGAATGATGTTGCGACTCATCATCCACCTGGTAAGATAAACCACAGTAGTTACCCTGACATTGACTGAAGCCATGCTTCGTCCTCCACTTGTCAAACCTATACCACTATCCTGCAGCTTCTCAAGACCATATGACCTGGTCTTCCATCTCACGTGTTCGTTCACTCTATTCTTCAACTAAGGTATCCATTTGTCTCTGTGCTTTTATACTTGCTGGCAACCTTACCAAGTCTCTGCTTGGTTCTGCATCATATTCCTACCATGCTCCCACTTGTTTCCTGGATCCTTCCTGCTCTGCACTCAGCAACTAGTATAAAGAAGAGGAACAACAAATTTGAGGCTTACTTATTACCTTCAGTCCTCCATATGGGCATTTGAGACTCCTTGACAGCTTACTATCCGCCCAAAATCCATTATAGTGACTGACCTCGATCACTACATAGTCTGCATCCAATTCTGTGCCTGTCCCGACTACCGACCCTGCCGACGTCAGTGTCTCTTGTTGTCGACGTCGGTCCTCCTACCGACGTCGGTCTTACACTATTGCCGACATCGGTCCTCTTGACCGACGCTGGTCTTATCCTTCTGTCGATGTCGGTCCTTGTGACCAATGTCGGTCTTACCCTGCCTAACATCACCAGATTCGGTCTGCACATGACCGACATCGATACCCGTCTATTCGATGCCAGTTCCTTTTGACTGATGCTGGTACCTATGTTTTCCTGTGAGTGATGGATTTTTACCTGTGAGCTCCTTTGAATCAAAACCCATGTACAAACTGCCCTGCTCAGAAGTGTCCAACACCATCCACTGGTCTCTATCTGCCATCTCCTCCATAAACACCAAGGCTTTCCAGTTCTTAAGCCTGTCAAATATATCTGTCTTCCGCTTAAGAACATGCATCTCTTTCTTGCTCATGTGACCAAGCCTATGAAGCCATGTCTCTATAACAAAAGAAGAATCAATAATATAAACAAGTAGATAAAGAGTACCTATTTTCTTACCACCAGCTAATTCAAGTGTATCTGTTATGAGAGTTCTTGTGCATCTCTCATCACCCAACCTTTATGAAGAAATTAGCCACATCTCCAAACCTGGGACCTGCATGACCTCCTTCAACACCCATGTGTTGGCCTCCACCTGCAATTTCAGCTTCACTTCCCCTTTGCCAATAATCTGACAAGGCTCACCAGCTCCTCTACCTGGGGCTGCATGGAAAGAGGCAACCGAATCTATTATCCAAGATTCAACTTTATCCAAGAAACCTCCCAAAGCATCCTGTGCAACAACACCTGCTACATCTGCATTTTCAGTTCCTTCATGTTGATCTGCTACCAACCAACAATATTCTTTTTCCTGCTCTTTCTTTCCATAGGACCGTAAGTGACCATCTGTGCTTTTCAACTCCTCCATTCTTAGCTTACTTTCATCTGCCATTGCTCTACTCCCACTCAATCAGAAACCCCTGAGAGTGACCGGTAACCAAACACAAAACCTACTCCCTACAACCTTAGCTCTGATACCACATGTTAGGATATGAATAACAGAAGCACACAATTGATTACCAAATACAAGCAACTTAATATGCAAAAATTAACTAGAATCACAAGTAACTAGAATTCAGAAATAACACATGATATGAGAGACAATACACAACTTGTATTAATACTCATATAGAAAAGAATACAATAAAGAAGATGCCACTTCTTCTCCACCACCTCTTCAGAGGCTTCCCACACCTCAAGTGAACAGTAATTCTTTCCTCAAAGCTCTCTCTCTTAGGTCCCAACACACAACTCAAACATAGAGTTGGTGTTCACCTCCAACCAGTCAGTATCCACTACTGCCAGTTCTCCAGTGCTCCACGCACACCACAAGTGCTCCACGCACTCCACAAGTACACAAACGTATTTCAAGTAGATCTCCCCTAAACCTGCAATAACCTGCACCTCAAATGATCTTACTTATGGAAGGGACTACCTTGCCTTCCTCTTTGCTCTCCATGTACTCCACGTACATCACAATGAGTACACACCATACTCCAAGTAGATCCTGCCTGATCCTGTTCCCTATTGTGTTGCTGTCCTCTCTGATCTTGCACACCTGCAAATCAATCTGGTTCTGCACACCTGTGAACCTTGACCTTGCACACACACAAACCTATAGATCAATGATCTTACTTACCATGTAGATCTCCTAAAGTAGCCATGCTCACCTGATGACCAAGATCCTACACATCTAAAGAATCCTGCTGACTCTCCAAAACCAGCACCCACCTTGGTACTGCTGTGGAACTAGGAGGAACACCCTTGTTCACCTCACACATAGAAGGAGCTAACTTTGCTCAACTCAAACTAGAACAATTTACAATACAATCCATGAGTCTATTATATAGATCTCATCCAAACAATAATTAGACATCTAATTACAATAATTAGATCCGTAGCTTCCAGTCTAAAATTGGCTCTTGACATGCAAACACTTGGTTCGTTAGCTAACTGCCCGTAACATCTACAGTCTGAACCACACAGGCAACCGACGTCAGTCCCTATCTGCCTGGAGGTGACTGATGTCGGCCGATCCATGACCAACGTCAGTTGCTTCTCTTCACTATCCTGCCGACGTCGGCTGATCAGACCGACGCTGATTGCTCTGCAACTCAGCAACCTTTAGCAACCTCCTCTCCTGTTTGCATCAGTGAAGCTTTTAGCTCCACAACCTAACAACTACTCATATTATTTAATTCATGGTTTATTGGATAAGTCTGTGTATTTGGTTAGAATTTACAAGACAAACTTATAGGCAATGAGAAGGTCTATTGACAAGGAGACCTAATTGATAGTGGTAGGTCCAAGTAGTGAAATGGGACACATAGAGTTAGGGACCCAAGGTGAACTTATAAAGGGTATATTGGATGTATGTATAAATTTTTTCATCCAATTTTTAATACATAAAGTTTTCCTAAGGTTTAGACCAATAATTTGTGGATAGGATAAACCTAATTGCATTATGTTTCCATTAGGCCCAATGGAGGATTTGGTCTTTATGGACTATGAACGACTTATGTATTATTTTTTTCACTCATGAAATGTGTGTAGTGATATATTTAAATAATAATAAAATTATGTTAAGGTCCTTATCTAACCAAGATAGGTATGAGAAAGAATCAAGTCTTAATAAGCCTATTTTGACTAGTTAGAGAATTGAGCTATTGAGAGAAGGATATAGTGTTTTTATGAATGGATTAAGCAATTTAAGATAATAATGAATATAATAAAAACATTCCATGAGTATATAACCATTATTATATAGGTATTAATGAAGTTCATTTGACCTATTTCTGCCATAGAGGGGGCTATTTGAGCAAGAATGCCTAAGAGGCTGGTTGAGTGAGATGAAGGGTAAAGAGTGAAAAAAAGGAGGTCATAATAAGTTGAATATTATCAATATGTGTTATAAATTAATATAATATAATAGGTGACTTGGTTGGTGCTAATTTACTTAGGGGATTGGAGCCTTCTTGCAAGATAGAGCTTGTAGAAGACTAATTGAGTGGGTGCTCAATTAGGTAGGGGTTAAAACTCCTTATGAAGTTGGTGATTTACTAAAATTTGGATCTTGAAATTATAGGAATGTATTCCATGTGCATGTTTTATTGGTTTTTATTTACCAATATGGTTTCCCACATATCTTTTATGTTCTCTGATGATATGCTTGTATAATTTATTTGCTTATGTATTGATCTTGTATGTGAAATGAATGATTTATGGAATGATGAATGAAATTGAATAATTATTTTCAAGAAAATGAATCACCCCCTCTTAGTATCTAATTAAAATATTTGGTATTAGAGATTGGACCCTTTAGTAGACCTAACAGTCTAAGGGAGATCTCTGGAACACATATATGGATCTTACTAATGAAAGTAATTTCTATGATTGCAATGAGAATCTACCCACAGTCAGTACAAAAATTTGTGAGTGTTGTTCAAAATAAAAGGATCACATGTCAGAATTCACTCAATTGAGAATGACATTAAAATCCTTAGAGACACAAGTTGTGCAAGCTGCTATCAAGATGAAGACTTATCAAAGGTATGAAGAAAGTAATGGAAAGCTTAACAATATCTTAGATAGTCAAAGATACTTTTATGATATGAGAGGTCTTGGATTTAGATAAGAACAAAAGGATTTAAATAAACTCATGGATCCAATATATAATAATCAGTCAAGGAGTGATGAAATTGGTAGAATCAAGACCTATGCAGAAGCTACCAAACTTGAAGTTAAGCATCATCAAGTCAAAGAGATTCATGCTCTGTAAATTAACATAAAAGGTAAAAATGTTTCATCTTATATTTATCAATAGATAAACAAGGTCAAAAAACCATAGTATGTGTATACCTTCATTGGACACTATTTTTATTGTGATAGATTTGGACATAAAGCTATTCACTATAGATTAAAAATCAAAATTCTTTATTATAGTTGTAACCAAAGAGGACACATTGAAATAGAGTGTAAGACAAAGTTTATCAGTAAAAATAGTCATGTTAAGATGTTATGGAGTCATGACACTAAAACATGGATCAAGAAAGTAGACCCTATATAAAAGTAGAAAGATAGAGGAGAAGAATATATGATAGCCCAAACTACCTTTCACTCTCAAAATGAAGATTTGAAATGGTATATAGATAATGGCTATTAAATTCACATGACATGAGATAAAATCAAGTTCATTACCTTAAATAATAATTCCATTGGCTCAATAAGGTTTGGGGATAACACATCTACTAACATAGTTGGGAAAGGTGCTTTGAGCTTGGACAATAGGAAGACCAAAAAAAAAAGTGTTATATATAGATGGATTGAAACACAAATTATTGAGTGTGAGATAAATGTGTACTCAAGGACACACTCTAACATTTCATGAAAATGGTTGTGAGATCAGGAGAGAAAAACTATGAAGATTTATTGTTAAAGCCAAGAGAACTGAGAATAATCTCTATGTACTAAATGAGATCATAAAAGATAAATGATTCATAAGTAATGTAGATGAGAGTTGGATATGGAATAAGAGGTTAATACATATGAAATTTGACAATCTTGTCAAGATTATCTCTAAGGGATCTATGAATAATATGCCCAAAATCTCTAAACCTGTAGATGCTCTATGCAAGGCATGTCAACATGGTAAGCAAACTAGGAGAAGATTCAAGTCTAAATAGTATTCCAATACTAGACCTTTAGAACTAATTCATATTGATTTATCTGGACCTACAAGGATTTAAAGTATTCAAGATGATAGTTACTTCATGTTGCTTATAGATGACTTCACAAGAATGACTTGGGTAACATTCCTAAAAGAGAAGTCAAAAGCTTTGGGAAAGTTCAAAACTTTCAAAGCTTTAGTTGAAAATTAAATGAATGTAAAGATCAAGTGTCTTAGGTTTGATAAAAGAGGAAAGTTATGGTCAAATAAGTTTGATAAATTTTGTGAGGTCAATGGAATAAGAAGACAGTTATCAGCTAATAGAACACCTCAATAGAATGGGGTGGTTGAGAGAAAGAAAAAAATAGTCTAAGAGATGGAAAGGACAATGTTAAATGAGTCTAATCTATTAGATGGTTATTGGAGAGAAGTTGTTAGTACTATAGTTTATTCTTTGAATAGAGGTCAAATCAGGATCAATGGTGACAAGACTCCATATGAATTATATAATGGAATACCTAAAAATGTTGAACATTTCAAATTTTTGGGAGTAAGTAATATATTAAGAGAGATGATGAGGACCTAGGAAAATTTGAGTCAAGATCTGATGAAGGTTTCTTTTTAGGATATTCATCAGTAAGTGTTGCCTACACATGTTATAACAAAATGTTGCAAAAGATAGTGGAGAACAAAAATGTGAAGGTTGATGAGACAAAGAATTCACATAGTCAGCAAAATAATGATGAAGGAGAAATAGATATTTATGAGGATGAAGAAGAGATTGAGGAAATAAATGACTCAAAAGTTCATTCTAAGCAAATTCAAAAGGATCATTCAGAATCTTAGATCATTGGAAACAAAATTGTAGGCATACAAAAAGGAGAAGAATGGTAAGTGATGTTAATCAAGAAAATACTGCCTTAATTTCAAAAATTGAACCTAAAAACTTCTTAGAATCAAGTGAAGATGAGTTTTGGTTAGAGGCAATGAATGAGGAGATAAATCAAATTGAAAAGAATGAAAGTTGGGAGTTAGTACCTAGACCTAAAGACAAAAACATCATTGGTACCAAATAGGTTTTTAGGAACAAGTTAAATGAGATTGGAGAGGTCACTAGAAACAAAGTTATACTTATGTGAAAAGGATATGCTCAAGTAGAAGGAGTGGAATTCAAAGAAACCTTTGCTCCTGGAAGAAGGTTATAGGTCATTAGGATGTTTATTGCCTATGCAAGTTTCAAAGGATTCAAGATATACCATATAGATGTTAAGTCAACCTTCTTAAATGGGAACTTATAAGAAGAGGTATACATTAAACAACTTGAGAGTTTCCTATTGAATAACAATAAGGATTATGTGTGTAGATTGAAAAAGGCCCTTTATGGTTTAAAACAAGCCCCTAAAGCTTGGTATGCCAGACTTGATAAGTAACTTTTGGACCAAGGGTTCAAGAGAGGAGTTGCAAATAACAACCTATATGCCAAAATTAAAAATGATCATTAATTGATAGTTTTAGTTTATGTGGATGATATTATATGTATTGGATCTAATGAAGACATGACCAAGACCTTTGCAGAACTCATCAAGTTAGAATTTGAGATGTATATGCTTGGAAAACTATCCTTATTTCTTGGGCTTCAAATTAGTCAAACTAAAAAAGGTATGTTCATTTCACAAGTCAAGTATATAAAAGATATGTTAAATAAATTTGAAATGGAGGATTGTAAGGCTGTAAGTGTACCTATGGTTATAGGATGCAAGTTAAGTAAGGAGGATGAATCCTCAAGGGTTAATCAGACAAATTATAGATCCATGATGGGAGTTTGTTATATACTACTACATCTAGGCCAAATATCATGCAATCGGTATGTATTTTAGGAAGATTCCAAGTAGACCCTAAGGAAATCCACCTACAAGTAGTAAAAAGGATACTTAGGTATCTCAAAGGGACTTTAGATTGTGGTTTGTGGTACCCAAGGAGTAAGAAGTTTGATCTAACAACCTATACAGATGCAGATTGGGATGGACTTATACATGACAAAAAAAGCACCAGTGGAGGAGCCTTCTTCTTAGGTAGGTGTCTAGTCTCATGGTTGAGCAAGAAATAACCTTCAGTAGCCTTATCTACCTGAGACGCTGAGTATATTATAGCAGCCTCATGTTGTACTCAAGATTTGTGGATGAAACAAACCCTAAGAGACTAAAAGGTGGAGTTTGGTGGTCTTATTTCTATTCTCTATGATAATACTAGTACCATAAGTGTTTCAAAGAATCATGTATTACATTCTAGGACTGAACATATTCATATAATGTATCATTTCTTAATAGACTAAGTGAGTGAACAAAGCATTAAACTTGAATTGTGTCTACCAAGGATCAGATTGTAGTTATCTTGAATAAGCCTCTTCCAAATGCTACTTTTGAACATCTAAGATAAGAATTAGTTGTGATTCCTATTCCTATTATCCACTGAGCAAAACAAAGTTCTTAGGGGGAGCTAATGAGGAGGTGTTTCAGCTCTAAGAATAGAAAAGAAATGCACAAGATGTGAGGTAAAAAGGGGAATCATGCCAATATATCAAGAAGAAGCTATATAATGTATGAAAAATGATAAGGGGAGTTTTCTGATAATATCTTTCATATTGAAGTGATATTTGAGGTTAGTGCTTTGTCATTAATGTCAAAGGGGGAGATTGATTTGCATTAAGAAGATGTTTCCTAGTAAGAGAAATCTCTCTGAGTAAATTACATAAATGAGTTGTTGCCATCAATGAAAAAGGGGGAGGTTGTTAGGAATATATTACAAGGTATGTATGAAGTTTTAATTTATGTAATGAAAGTGTCATTGATGCCCTTGTATGTTGACTTTATTGTTCTTGATGCTAAGTTTTTGAAGTCTTACTTGAGGAACCTAGTAAAGTGAGATAAGCCTAGTAGTATGGTGAGTTGAGTCATTAGAGACTTGAGTGAGAAAGTTTCATAATATAATATCATGTTATGATGATGTATGACATGTGGATGAAGTTTTGAAGATAATACAAGAGACGTTAGGTTGTGTTCATAGTCCAAGTAGGACTAGTAGTATAAGGCCTAAATGCACAAAGTGACCTATAGTGGCCTAATGAGGGGTAAAGATAATTTTAAATAATGGAAGAGATATTGATAATATTTAAAATGGTGTGAAGGAGTTTTCTAAGCATTTTGACCAAGTTTGAAGTCAATACCTGAAGAAGAAAGCAAGAAATTTGATGATAAGGTTGAATGTGTACACAAAAAATGACATTACAGACCTGATAAGAAGTTTATCATGGTCATTAGCATGTGAAAATTTTTCATGAGATATTGAAAAATTCATGGTATTTGGAGAAGTTACCTAGATTAAATTCCTTGGCATTCATTTTTGGATTAAGGGGAAATCCTTTATGAATGATTGCTAAGAAGGTAAGATGGTCAAAACCCTCCTAAAGCCCTTACAAAGATTTGATAGGAAAGATATAATTGGTTATGGATAAAAATGGTTCAATTGACCTAGTTTTGTGTTTGTAACATGAAAAATACTCTTTAAGGTTTCCATAGGTGGTTTTTGTTTGTACTGACAATGAGTAGCAGCTATAGGAAAACCCTTATTTTTAGGGTTTTTGATGCTACATGGAGGGTTGACCAGGTCAAAGCATGAAAGTGGATGGAGGATGATGTTCAAGACTTATATTTTATGTTAATAAATTTTTTTCAGTAGATTTATGAAAAAAATGTGCAAAAATAGTCATAGAATTTAGCCTATCGCTAAACTGGCTTAATAAGTAAAACAGTGAAGAAATTAGGCAAGAATGAGAATGAGATTAAGGATTGGTTACAAAGGAATACAGATGGATCCTAAGGAATGGGTCATTATTAAAGACCTATCCATCCTATTAACCTGATATATTAGAGTTGAATATTCCTACACCTATGCAAAAAGTTGTCACCAAATTGGTATATCTAACACAATGGAGTCTTTATAGAGTGACATAGTGAGATTGGTTTGTAATACAAATATTAATACATAACCATGTAATATATATTTATATAGATGTTATAATGATGATAAAGGTTAAAAAAAATCCATTGGAAGATCACAGATATGTCCCCACAGGTGTTCTACAAGTTAATTTTTTTGACTATGTTTATGGTCCTACAAGCAACTTTTTTATGTATGAAAAAGATGTTCCTAAGTAAATTTTCACTAATATGAATGATCCAAAGTTTTTAAAGGTGTTATAAAGGAATAATAAGATAATTTGAGTGCATTTTTTATCATTGTAATATCCTAATCAATCTAGGAGAGTAAAATGATTTTGACTGTGTATTGATAGTGTTTAGTGTTTTTGAGTAAGTCATCTACAAGAGTGTTTTTGAGGGCCTTTCACTTGTGTGGTGGAGACAAAATAATTTTTGGAATTTATTAAATTCATGATTATAATAATAATATGATTTAATTCATGGGTTATGTGATAGATTTATGTATTTGGTTCAAATTTTCAAGACAAACTTATAGGCAATGAGAAGGTCTATTGGCAAGGAGACCCAATTGTTAGGTCCAAGTAGTGAAACAGGCTAAATGGAGTTGGGGATCAAAGTTAAAATTATCAAGGGTATATTGGAGGAATGTATGAAGTTTTTAATATTTTGGATAAGAAATAAAGTGTTCCTAAGGGTCAGAATGTTAATGTATGGATAGGACACACCTAATTGTATTTGTCTCCGTTAAGCTTAATGGAGGATTTGGCCCTTATGGACTATGATCGAATTATGTATTATTTGTTTCAATAATGAAACATGTGTGGTGATATATTTAAATAATAACCCAAGTATAGTAAGGTCTTTATCCAACAAGATAGGTATGATAAAGAATAAAGTATAAAGTCAAGGTTTAATAAGCCTATATTGACTAGTTAGAAAATTGAGCTATTGAGCGAATGATATAGTGTTTTTATGAAAAAATTAAGATATTTAATATCATTAATAAGTTGAGAAAAAAAATAAATGACTATATAAACATTATTATATAGGTATTAAGAAGGGTCATTTGACCTATTTCTACCATAAAGAGGGTTATTTGAGCGAGAAGGCCTAAGAGGTTAGTTGAGTGAGATTGAAGGGTAAAGAGTAAAAACAAAGGAGGTAATCATCAATTTAAGATTAGAAACAAGTGTTATATGTATGTATGTATGTATGTATGTATGTATGTGTATATATATATATATATATATATATATATATATATATATATATATATATATATAACTTACCTAGGGGGTTGGATCCTCCTTGCAAGATAGATCTTGCAGAAGACTAGTTGAGTGGGTGATCAACTAGGTAGGGGTTGAATCTCCTTGTGAAGTTGGTGCTTTAATAAACTTTAGATCTTGAAATTATAGGACTATATTCCATGTGCATGGTTCAATGGGTTTTATCACCCAAGAGGGTTTCCCACATATCTTTTGTGTTCTCTCATGATATGCTTGTATAAGTTGTTTGCTTATGTATTGATCTTGTATGTGAAATGAATGCTTCATGGAATGATGAATGAAATTGAATAATTATTTTGAAGCAATTGATTCACCCCCCCTCTCAGTAGATACTTCCAACACATCTTCCTATTTTTATTTTTGTATCTTTTCCTTCCTTTTCCTTTCCTCTATGTCTTTTCAAATTTTTATATTCCTCCTTTTTTTTTCTCTCCTCCGCTTATTTATTATCCTCTTCTCATTTTATTTTTTCTTCTCCTTTATTTTTATTATATTATTCCTCATTTATTTTCCTCTCTTACTCATAATTAAATTTTTTTCTTTATCTGTATTCCTCCTTATCGTTTCCCTCTTTTCTTCATCTTTCATCCTTCTTCATTTTTATCTTTTTCCTCTTTTATTTTTGTTTATTATTTTTCTAGCTATTTTTTATTCTATTATTTTTTTATCTTTCTTATTCTTGTTCCTTTTATTTTTCTCTTATTTTACCTTTCCTTATTTTTCCAATTTTTCTTCACAAGGGTTTTCTAGGCTAGCCTAGTTACCAACTCACTATCCTTGTGTGTCTTTTCCTTTTCAACATCTAGATCTTTCTCTAGTTTCACCCTTTGTTGTGCCACTACTTATTCCATTTATTTTAGTGCATGTAGCTATATTAATTTTCCAAACTTTGTGCCGGTAATTTGGTCCTTTTTTAATTGGATTTCCATTGCTTGGAGTTTATTTAACCTTTCTTTGTCTTTTGGAGTCATTTGTTTGTCTCCCTCTACTTTCTGTAGTGATGCATCTTATTATTCATTTCTGATAGAATTTATTCCTTTTTTTTTCTTGTGTAGTGATGATATCATCTTAAATATTGTCTTGAAATCTTCTACTAGATCATCAAATGTGAACGGACTAGTCTCCCTATAGTCCAATAGTATTTTTCACCACACTTTTCTTTCCTTTTCTATTTTCTTCATATATTCTCCTTATTAATTTTATGTCACACTTCCTATGACATTAAATTATTAATGTTATAATATTATGGATTTATTCTCATATATCTTATTGTTCTTCCTCCATACCCCTTTTTTCACTGCTTATGCTTCTTTGTTTTATATCAGTTTCCTCATTTGATGATTTTGTTTTTAGTAGGTCACCAAAGTATTATCACCTTTTTCATTTTATTAGATTGTTTTGTTCTCACTAATTTTTTATTTATTTTGCCCCATTTAGTTTTTCTAATGAGGGGATCCTTGTACTTTTTCATCTATTCATTTGCAATAATGTTTATCCTATTGCTGCCATAAATGTTGTTGCACATTCATCATGTGCATATTTTATGATAATCTTTCTTATCACCTTTGAGGTTCCTTGCCCTTATTTAGTTATATTATTTGTCCTCAAGGAATATGGTGAAGTACCCTTAGCATCCATCTCTTCTTGAATAAGTACATGTATTGTGGTGGATTATTTTACCATAAATGTGGCATTTTGTTCTTGTGGTGCCTTGGCTAACTATTTTGAGGCATTTTGATCTCCACATATATCTTATGGTTTTTTATTGTTAATTTATTTATTATATATGGGATGTGGTCTCTAAGTCTAATGATATTGTTTTTTTTTTTCTTGTTATTGTAGTTATGGAGGGAATTATTGTTCTTGTGGCCCCCTCTATTTATTTATTTATGGCAATACTTTGGGATCAAGAGGTAAATTCCTGGTAGGATGATGCCTTATATGTGTTAATATGATATTTAATAAGGGATAGGAGGGGAGGGAGTTTATCTATGCATAAAGGGATCAAGGTAGAGATTGTTAATGTCTATCATGAATTGCATCTTGGTGTAGTACTGTTGACTATTTTTGTTAATACTTTGAAACTTCTTTCTAACATTTTTATATTTTCTTCTCCCATGCTATAGCATCATAAATGTTATCATTCATTTGTTTATGTGTGTCTAAGTATACTTTTACTTTTTCCATTACTAACATGGTTTGTTTTGATTATACCAACCCTTATTTCATATGTATGGTGTTTATGATATACATGGATAAAGCCATTAGAAGAGAACCCTAGAAGAATTCATTCCTACCTATTTTGATCTTACTCAGGTTATATTACATTCTAAGTTTCACTATATCCCATGTTATCTAAATGATTTTGGTTATTGTAGTGTCCTTTCTATTATTATAGTATATTTTTCATGTGACTTCCTTTGTTGCATACTAGTTTTTCTAGTCAATATTGTTCTAAATGGAAAGTGCTTTTTGGTTTGAGTGGGTTATATTAATGTCTTTAATGAATTTGTTCTAACCAAATTCTTACTATCATACTTATGGAAAATATTCCCCTGATTCATCAACCCTATAACCACACATTAATATTATTGTGATGTAGTAGGGTTTGCCAAAAGATAGTGTGTCACCATGGGTTTAGTTGAGTGAAACCTTGATTGTACTTAATGACGAAGAAAGCTATGAGAAATGATTCCATACATCTAGATTCATACATTCAATAAATTTTTGATGATCCTTATACTTGAAAACTTGGTTGAGGGTTTGATTATATCATTTCAAGGTGCTCTAGCTCCATTATGTGATGGTTCATTTATCCTAATTTTGAATGTATGTACTTATGTGTGTCATGGGAGTGTGACACTAGAGATAAAATTATTGAAAAGGCTCCTTAAAAGTTTGGAAACTCTGATTTAGTGGAATTATTTCTAGATTTGAGCCTGGGTGACATACATATTTTATTCACTCATTTTCTTTTGCTCTTCTACGATAAATTTCCAAATCATTTTCATTGTTGTTGATTTTAGATAAATTTTATTACTTTTGTAGAATAAAATATTTTATTTTGGTGCAATCCTCCATTTATATATTTATTTATTTTTACGGTTTTATCCATGTGGTAACAATGCTTTTTACCCTCATTAATTATTTTTATCTATTTCTATGTACCCTCTTATATATTTTTTTATATCACTTCCTATTTTTTCTTTTCTTTTTCCTTCCTATCCTTCCCTTGCTTATTAATTTTCTTGGCCTTTGCATTTTTCCTTCTCATTATCTCATAGATATTTAATATTTTTAAAAAACTTATCTCCTACCGACCACCCATTTTTTTTCTTAGTTATCCTTTAACTATTCCAACTAGACTAAAATATTTGATATTGTGTGGTAGATATTTATGTAGATTTCACTTTGTGTAGGGGTTTACCGTTTTTTCACTCCCCCTCTTCACTAAGCCTTTGTTTATTGATTTTCAACATTAGTGGTGGATCTCCATCTTTTTTTCTTTCATGTTCTATATCTTGTATTTTTATTTATTTATATCTATGGTTATTTGTATTTTTTTAACCATTATATTGATTTTTTTCTAAAATTATTATATTTATATGTATGTTTTTGTAAAATTGATTTTATAAAATTTATTTTCTTTTTTCAAAATTATTTTTTAATTTTTTCTAAAATTGTTTTTGTCATTTTTCCTTTTTTCCCCCTTTCTAATCTCTTATTTTACAAAAAAATAGTTTAGCTTGACACCATTCACATACCCTTTTTGAGGCACTTCTAACTAGTGTATGAAGTTGTATTGCCTCTAACTCCAAAATATCTTCTATCACATATGGGACTAACCATCTAGTTTCGAGTTTACTCAGCTTTTTATATTTGCTATCACATAACAACACCCTACTCCCTAGCCAAAATTTCTTGGTTCAAATATGGAAATCATGTAATTATTTATTTATCCTCTTATCGTGGGTCTAATTGTATGCAACCATGAATATTTTCTCATCTAAATTCTCCAATTTCATCAACTTATCTTTTAGTGAACCCATTTCTTTGAGTCGATACATTTCTGCTAATTGAAAACTAGGTAGAATGAACTTTGTAGACCTTATGACTTCAATCATATAAACTAATAGAAGAGAAACTATTTATTAAGTATTTTTTAGATTGTGAAATATTTCCATATATTGCAAAGATCTTGGTAACCCAATCTGTTGTCTTTGTGTTGCTAATTTAAGTTAGTACCTTCTCTAATACTATTTTGAAATATTCTATAACACCATTTACTTAGGGGTTGTATGGGTACTTATATTATGTTTTACCATAAAAATCCTTGAAATTCCTCAATTATTTTATTTACAAAGCATTTCCCTTGATCGCCTGTAATGATAAGGGGGAAACCAAATTGAGTAATGATATTCTCACATAATAATTTAACTATAGTTTTGGTGGTACAATGTTTAGTGGGTATTGCTTCCACCCATATTATTAAATACTCTATTCGGATGACTATAAATATCACATTACTTTTCTTTGTGGCTGGATTTAATGGGCCTATAAAGTTAATAGTCCATTTTTATAATGGTGCTAATGCTAGTATAGGTCTTAAAGGTATCTCATCTCGTTCATTAGGTTTCCATACCCTTTGACATATACCACATGATTTCACATACTTATGTGCATATTCAAAAAGTTTCAACCACCATAATTCTAATGACATTATTTTATTTTTTGTCTCATCCCCTAAATTAAAACCATAAACTATTCCATCATGTGATTCTCTAATTATTTCATCCCTTTCATGTTGCAAGACTACCTTTCTTAAGACATCATATTTTTCCTTTTTGTATAGATCCCATTCTATTAAGGTAAAGGTAAATGCTTGTATGAACAATTACCTACATTCAGTCTTCCCATGTCACTCAAGGAATTCCCCTATTTCCAAACACTTCACAATGTTTTCCATATGGTGGGGTATGAACTCGATGAATAATAGATGTTTTCTTATGAAATCATCATAAATTGAACCCTTTTCCTCTCATGTATTTATCCTTGATAAGTAATTTGGTCCATTTTTAGCCTTTATTACTTTTATTGTAATTTTTAAATCAAATCCTTAGAATAACATCAACCTTATACATGATCTCCCCTAGATCATTGGTTTATTTATAAGATAGTTAAAAGACTTGTGATCCATGTAAACACAAAGGATGGATAGAAGAAAGTGCCTAATTTTCTTAAGGGGATATATAATTGCAAAATAATCCCTCTCAATAGTTGATTAGTTTATTTATACTCTTGTAAATTTTAAACTTGTGATGAAAATTTGGATGAACCATGTATCCTCATGGTTGTTTCAATAGTACTCATATCACTATGCCTGATGCATCCACATGCACATGAAAATTTATTATCTAGTCTAGAAATATTAGGATTGGTGAGTTAGCTATCTTATTATTTATAATGTTAAATGCTTCTTGGCACTGTGATGCTCATTTTATTGACTGACTTTTTTCTTCTTTTGTACTTGTTCTATAAAATCACTTATTTTAGCAATATATTCATATTAATCTATGATGGTAACCTATGTATTCCAATAGTGTCTTAATATCTTGATGAACTCTTAGAGATGGTAAGTTGATGATTATTTTAATTTTTAGAAGATATAAAATTAACCCTTCTTTGCACATAAATTTGTCACAATAATGATCCAGAAGGTGTTGTGAAGACACATTTCTTCAAATTTAATGACATGTTTAGAAATATGCATATTTTAAGCATAAATATTAATTCTTGGACATGATATTTCAAAAATATATACATTTTCCAATCATACAAATATAGGTTTAATAAATTATGAATGAACTCCTCGAAAACATTTACCATCATGTGGCAAAGCATTGCTGATGCATTTTGAAAGATCTCCTCGGTAAATGGTGTAGCGAAAGGATCATGCACGCATGCCTTATTCATCTCCTTATAATCAAACCATTTCTTTGTCTCTAAATTTTTTAAAATTTTTATTACTTTGGGACTTATTAATTATGAATTTTCACTGGTGTTATTATACCGCTTGTCAACATCTTATTTGAATCTATCTTCAATTTTGATTTCAAATCAAAATTTAGGTGGTATGACCTCTTTTTGAATGCTTTGGATTATTTTTTAATCTAGTTCTTCATTTGAATTACTCATTTTTTTATCCCTTTTAGTTATATAAACATTTTTGGGTATAAGTATTTGTATTCTTATTATAATTATATCAATTTCTCAATTTCCTCTTTGGCCCAATAATCCCATAGCCTTGCCATTTTGGGGTTTTCTTCCATATCTAAATTTTATTCCCTAATCTTGAGTGGTTGATA
This sequence comes from Torreya grandis, assembly GCA_037957365.1. Classification (NCBI taxonomy): domain Eukaryota; kingdom Viridiplantae; phylum Streptophyta; class Pinopsida; order Cupressales; family Taxaceae; genus Torreya; species Torreya grandis. The sequence goes on along the minus strand of JARHVA010000137.1, from coordinate 2,481,816 downwards.
AAAATATTGTGTTTTATCCTCATTTTTTTCAATGAGCTCTCTTTCCCCTTTCTCAATCTGTACCTTTATATTTCTAATTTATCTCCTTCATCTTCTAGGTCTTTCTTAGTCATGTTTTTGTAGTGTAATATTTCTTCCTTAATTATCAAGTATCATATTTTTTTAATCTATATCTATTAATGGTTCCTAATCCAATTCTATTTCCCTAGTGATGAACCCAATATGTTCCCATTCATTTGTGCTGCCAAACCCTCTATTTTATATTTTTGTCTTACTGAATTGAGATTTTGGGTTTTTTTGAGCACAAATAAAAATGATCACACTTTATAAAGAGCATATAAAACCTTATTTTGAGATAGTATAAGTTAAATTTTAAAAAAATAAATATTTAATTCCTCCAAGTATTTCATCACTTTTCACATCATATGCATATAACATGCTCACGGTAAAAGTTCCAGTGTCCAATAAAAGTATTGGGCCCATAACCTTGCATCAATTTCTCCCTTGTTCATCCAGTGCCTTTAACATTTAGGATGTTGAGTTTTGGGTTATAAGGTCATGTATGATTTTAAATTCCTTAGAAATACTTTTTTTTGATATATCTAATTTTTAACACAATCTCAAAGGTTTTACAGTTTGATATGTCCTCTTTATGTGTATTGCACCATCAATCCACATTTATGACTAATGTATCATAAAAAGATTTCATTTGCATGTGTTCTTATGTGAACACTCATATCATTTATTCTAGGTATTATTATGCATTTCTTATCCTACTAAATTTAGTAAAATTTGGAGAGTAGTTCACTTATTTTGATTCTATACAAGCATTTGACCTAGGATATACTCTCTTGGGTTGTGGTGACTCATATTACTAGTTGTGGCACTCTTCACATATGAAGGATTTTTCACCCCCTTGCCTATGAATCTACATACAACTATGTTTTAATATCCTTGTCCAGTTTATTATCCAATTCTTCCATTTAGACTAGTATCTCTCTTTCTTTGTTATGGTCATACTCATTGAGATCGCTTGAGTTTTTGATTGTATATATGCCTAGTATTTTATAACAACCCCTTCTATCTTTTTCTGGCCATCATTATTATTTTTGGGTTGCCACCATGCCTACCTCATGAGGAAAATGAGGCAAAAACTATTACATTAAAATGTGATCTCCTCCTCTGAATTAAAACATCCATTTTAAACTACAAACCATTCCAAATTGATCAATGCAAGGTATTTGGTATTAACTTTATATGTATCTATGAATTCAACATCCATTTTTCTCTTAATCCCTATATCAGTGACCCTTTAAGGGTCCCTAAAGGTGATATTGGGTTTCCATCTTCTATATTGATATCATAATTTGTTGCATGTAACTATAATTTTCCCAATGACTCCCATGTACTCCTACATATGACATTTATATCCACCCCTAAATCTAATAGTGTTTTATTTACCTCTTTACCATTTATTTTTACATAAATTAGTATTGTTGTATTGATCCATTTCATATTTTTCCTAAACACATTTTTATTTGGTTTTGTGTTCCCTTTTTCTACTATTCACATTCTGTGCGCGCATTCATGCTTGTTCTAGTATTTGAATAATTGTGTTAATTTCTCTAAAAATCCTTGTTTATTCACATATTTAAATATTTACTTTAGGTTAGTTAGTTATTCTTTATTAAATTACATGTAGATATGAAAATTTAATCATTAGGTGATTGATAATGTTTAAATTGACATCCTTACCCTACTTGGTCTATTAACCATTTTGCTAACTGACAATCTATACATAAGCATTAACTACTCTACAAACTATCTTAAAAATACTTATAACATCATTTATAAATCCAAATTTTGTTCACAAACTCTTATCAAACTAGTTCTAATAATATTCGTCCTTCTGGGACAAAACCAGGCTAGGTTGGATAAGGTTGCACTATGACCTTGTTCCCCATACTCCAACAATAAATTTTTAAACTTGAGACATTAGATTTTGCCCTCCTATGGTTTTCACAAGGTCAGTTAGTGAAATCATTCAAAATATACCTATATATAAGCACATAAAGGATTCTCCAAACACATTGAGCAATCACTTGACATTTTTACTGCAAATTAGACAAAAGAGAACTATTTCTTCCAATTCCCATTCTAAAGCATTCTAATAATCATAGGATAAATATGGATATATTTTACTACAGGTCAAGGACACTCATTTTCAAGTATTAAAATCAATCTACCAAGTTAGATTCATATATAAAATTCAATATTCACACACTCACTCTAGGAGGGAGAACTACATCAGCCTGAGGCCCTTTTGGGTTATGTAGCTATCACTTATATTACATGAGATTTTTTTAGGGTAGCCTAACTATTCCCATCACCCCATTCCCCTTTTAAATTTGATATCTATTGTGTTTATTGTGAATGAGATAGGATTTATATTTTTTTATGTCTTATGCTTATCAAATTGACACATGCAAGAAATTAATAAACCCTCATAGATAGGTGCATAGATTTGAGTCAAAAAATAAGTTGCATAGTTGACCAAAACATAGTCTTAGTTGACATGCAATGCTGTAATGCACCCTTATCCTCTTACAATGGCCTTATCTCAACATAGTTTAAAATTATTTTTATAGACGTGACACAGTTTACATGTCTTCTCAGGTAGTTTCCAGTCACAATTAGCCTACACAATCATCTTATAATTAGTTTGAGGGAGGTTTGCATATTTATTATTTAATTTAATATTTTTTAGTTAATATCCAATTTTTAAAATTTTGTATTTTACATTTAGGTTTATATATTTCCTATTTTTCAATTTCAATATTTTATATCTATTTTTTTGAGTCATTTCAATTCAAAATAGATTAAAAATACGTTATCTTTGTTCTATCTTCATCATGCTTTTTATGAATTATATTCTTACTCTTTTCAACTTTCACCTACAGTTTGTGGGTATTAGGGTAATCATCATCATTGTCTTCCTTACAAATCTCCTTTGGCTTGGTAATTTTTTCTTTGCCTTTTATAATAGTGGTCATTTTATGGGTGGCTATTGCCACACGTGGTTTAGGTTCATCTATAAGTATCTCTAATTAAATTATCCTATGGTTTTCCTTATTCTCTTTTACCACTGCTTGATATTCTCTTAGTATTTCAAATATTGACCCTCTCTTAATTGACTATTCTAACCCCTCTATTATTATTTTGTTTTCCCATTCCTTCTTTATCTTAGAAAATCTTCCCTTGGGCTCAAATTTTTTGGGTATCCTCTTTACATGTTTCAACCCTTTTTATAGAGGACCTATTGTAAGTTATTTTGTCTTTATACCATATTTATTATAGTATAAAGTAGATTTTGGACAATATAATGATTCACATGACCCTTTTTCATGATAAAATCCAAATTCTACTTGGGGTTATTCTATGTAATTTTTTTTTAATATGTTATATCTTCACACATTTGTAGAATGTTAGAGTAATTAATGTAGTTTAATTACTTTAGTTAAGCTTGCTTAGGGTGTGCACATTCCTAAGTAATCATTATGTTGACATACCCACTCAACCACACACTCTCTCTCTTATTTATAGGAACTCTAGTAGTGCATCTTAGATAGAGAAGAAGTGGAGATTCACTTATATAAATATTTGTGTTATAGATAGTTCATAGCTTTATGTGAGCAATGTGATAATGGTTATGGTTATGGTAATGACCTCTTGGAAAGATCTTGGTTGAAGATTTTTGAGAAATCTATCATGGTATCATAGCTACTCCAATAAGCTATTAATACATACATGGAAGCTTCACTCTTAGATCTTCTTTCCATAGATCTTTTTTTTATACTAAGTATGCTCTTCTCTTGCATCCTCTTTGGGTGGTCTTGAGAATCAGAAAGGTGTGTAAGAAATTGTAGATTTTGGAAGGTTCTATTATTTGCATTTTTTATTGAAAGAACATTTTTTGTGTCTTCATGGAGTAAATATGAGTTCTCCATTGCATCTAGAGTGTTTGAAGAAACCAAATCTGTTATTTGTAAGTGCAGATTTTCATTTTTTCATAAAAAATGGTTTTTATTCTACAAACAACTCTCTAACTATATTAAATCATGTTAAAACTTATCTAGTTTTTATGTGCCTTATTTTTACCTTTCCAAATAATTTTGAATTTTTTTAATTTCAATGAGAAATGCAAAAGTTATTACAGTTTTACTAACTACTACTAGAAACAACAACAATATAGCAGGAGATGGTTGCTCAAGTTTTTTTTTCAATAAAAGCAATATATTGGGGGCACATTTTTTTATTTTTTATTTATAAAAATAATAATTTATAATGTGGAGATATGAGGGGGATTAATTTATACTATTTGCTTATTTACCTTTTTTTAATTTTGTTTGTTGAAGACCGAAAAGTGAGGCCCAGTTTGGTAGGTAGCCAAACCCCATCACAAGCAAACAAATTTATTTTTTCCTTTGATTTTTATCTCTCATTGCAATTTTTGAATGTATTTTGGGCTATGGTTGAAGTCTTAATAGCATGATATTTGGCCCACTTTTCTCTTCTTTAGCCCACATTATACTGTTTATACCACTATTGCACTTTGCCTTATCTCAAATGTATTTTCAGATGAGTCTAATGTTCTTTGCATTTGCTTTGTAGATTGTCATTTTTTGGTAGACGATCATTTTGAGTCTATTTTTGCATACATGATGGTTTTTTTTTCTATTTTTCACACTCTTCCATTATCCCACCACATACATTAGTACTTTGACATGCTTGTAGTTTATGTCATGTCTCTATTAAGGCTCCTTTCTTAGCGCATTTTCATATTCTATGGAAACACCTTTTTGATCCCTTGTTTTTAGAGCATCTCTCATGATACTTGATGAATTTTTAGATAAGTTGACATTATCCTCATTTGGAGATATTCTGGTGAAGCCTAGTGTCTTCCTTATTTTCATTTGGTATTTTAATGTGTGTTATATTGTACTCACATTGGTTTATAAAGTGTCATGGGGGGTTTATTGATTTAGCCTTGTCTACCTTTAGGCATTTGTATGCTCTATTTTGGGCATTTTCACTTCTTTAGTTGATTTTATCTTTCATCACCACTATGGGCCATCATTTTTGAGAGACCTTAACTATATTTTTGACAACACTTTTTTCAACAATTAACAGTCTCCCACAATTTGAAGTGTAGCTATTTTGGTGAATTCTAATGTCATCTTGTCTTCTTTGATAGTTTGACAGTCTCTTTCAACATGATATGGAGCTATTTTAGTGTATACAATGTCAACTTATTTAGTGTTCCTTTCTATACAATACTATTTTGTACTTTAAATATTGCTAATAGTCTTCTTGATTTAAGTTATTTTGGTGAATCCCAGTGTCATTTGTTTTTATGATCGAGTAGTGGATTCAAACCATTCGTGTAGATTGATTTCCTTTGTGACTTGTGATTATTTGAAGAGTGGACTTCTTCAATATCATCTTTGGGGGGATTTCTATCTCTCTCTTATACTTTTCTCTCTTTTTTTGGGGCGGGGGAGTTTCTACTATGGGTTTTCTCCTTTTTCTCCACTTTAAGAGAGTTATATGTATTTTGTACTTTTTTGAGTGTTTTCTAGATTCATCCTTTGTACATGGGTATCTTATTCAGGCACTTTGTTTGTAGAAACCATATGAATATTTTTTACTTGATTCCATATCATTCTTGGTGATTCTTATAGTGACACCAATGTGGTAGCTACACTAGTGACACTAGTGTGTTAGACCCACCAGTCTTTGTTCTCACTTCTCACCATCTTATTGGAGGGTGTTCAAGCAATACTTCCTAAAGTTCACCATTCTACCTAGTATTTTGGAGTACATTCGTAAACAATTATCCTCATTTTCATCACCATTCTTACTTTCACTTAGCAGTTACAATGACTTGAGATCCATTTACTCTGGCAAGATGGATTGGTGTCCATAGGGAGACATGGCTTCACACTACATCCTTTATTGTACCCACCTAAGCTATGCTTAAGGGGGTGTTAGATTAATTAATGTAGTTTAATTAATTTAGTTAAGCTTGTTTAGGGTGTGCACATGCCTATGTACTCATTATGTTGACATACCCACTCAACCTCTCTCTCTTTCTCTTATTTATAAGTACTCTAGTAGTGCATATTAGATAGAGAAGAAGTGGAGATTAACTTATATAACCATTTGTGTATAGATAGTTCATAGTTTTATGTGAGCAATGTGATAATGGTTATGGTTGTGGTAATGAGCTCTTGGAGATATCTTGGTTGAAGAGTTTTGAGAACTCTATCATATAAAACTAGCAATGCCCTATCATGAGTGTATCCTTGATTTTACCCACAATTACCTTGATAATTTTTGATAGCATTATGGAATCCTCCCTAGTGTACCTTCGCTACCCCTTATAGCCTCATTGGTTGTTATTATACTATAGGTTTTGTTAGATCTATGGCACTATGGATTGGTCTGGAGTTAGGTTTTAGTATTATCACTATGGTTGGTAACCTACAGTTTGAGGTGGAACTATGGTAAACACTTGTGGTTGTGGTGATATTTTTGGAATGTTATTACTCTTCCTCTTATCCATTTAAAGTCTTCTATTGCATCTTGTCTTGGAAAAATGTGACTATAGTGGTTAAATGACCCACATTTTATGTAGTACATTAATTAGCTTATGGGTGGGGCCACTTTTATTAGAGGATAAATATTTTAAGGATTTGATCATATAGTCTATATATGCCAAAATAGACCATCTCCAAATATATGGGTTGTTGTACTATGGTTGTCATGCCCATTAGTATCTGGGTTGTTCTTATTGTTGTTACTCTCTTTACAATATCATAATGAGGGCATTATGATCTAGAATGCCCTTTTATGAAACACATCATGCACTAGATCCTTAGTTGTGCACTATGGCCCTTGGCATTAGAGGTTGTTAACTCTTCTTGTTTCATTTAATTTATCATTTTAATCCTAACTATGATAATTCCTATTGCACTTTCTTCATATCCTATTTTAATGAGGATTTTGTCTCTTTTCTCTTTGAAGCCATCTCCAATGCTTCCAAAAATATTGATTTATATTTTCATGTCCATTTATGCCCTCATGTATGGTACAATTCCAGAAATAAATCATTCAAATCTCTAATTTTTTTAGTGGTTCCTCCATTTTCCACCTACTAATTTAAACCTTTGGTTATATTCATTCATGATTTCTTTATATTTTTGCATAAAATATCTCATTTTAATAACACTTTTCATTGCTACATATGGAAAGTATAAATATCTGTTAAATGATACATGTGATTCTATCCATGTCTTCTTGTGTCTTGGGTTGGCATTCATGTATAATTTTAGGGCATCATCCCTTTAAGTTTCCAAAAATTCAAAAAAAAAAAATTCTCATCGTATAATAGTACGGATGATGGTGATAATCAATATTGCAAAAGAGAAATAATAAAGGACATTCCCTTGGTGTAAAACTAGAAGTATGGCATGCAACTGAGGGAAAAAATAGAATGAATCCCTTTCCTTCAGACTGGGGGTGGGTCACATGTCTTAGAAGATGGATTGTTGGGTGTTAGAGGAATAAATTCATAAATATAGTGATTGGTTAGGGTTTTTAGTTGGTGAGTAAGTAATTAGAGATGGATTTAGCAATTGAGTTGAGTCTTGGGAAGTTCTAGAAGATTTGGTGTGGGAAAAGAATGTGGAGGATAGAGAGACACTGGTAATTGGTGCAAAATATTTCCCTCTAGTTTCTGATCACGTTGTGAAAGAAGGAAGGCATAGAAAAATACTAAAAGATGGGTTTGGTGGTTCAATATTTCATTCAAGGGAAGATATCAAGGTTGGTGATGATAAATAAATTTTGTGGGATTCAATCGAGATTTATCAGAATATTTCTCTCCTAGAGGAGTGAGTTATTATAGGTAAATTTTTAGGGAAATTGCCAGCAATTGGAGAGATTGAATCTTGGGTGCAGGAGCATTGGGGGAAGGAAACTGAGGTTAGGTTTTTGCCTAAGGGCTTCTTCATTATCATCTTCCCAAATACTGAATTGAAGAAAAAGGTTCTTAACCAACCCTTTTGGTCCATGAGAGGCATGGGCCTTTGGATTTAATAATGGCAACCTAATTTTGACATTCTTTTGGTGCAGTAAGTAGATATCTAGTATGGATAAGGTTGTATGGTCTTCCCCTAGATTATTGGGGTTTTGACCACCTTTTTGCCCTAAGAAATATCTTCGGGTATTTTTTAGAGATTGATTAAATAACTAAGATGGGAGTTTTGGCTTCTTATGTGAGAATTAGGGTTTTATTGGATCTTGATTCAGTGATTCTATAAAATATTCTTATCAAAATGTAGGGGCGTACTTGGTCTCAATCTGTTGATATTGAAAAATCTCCCATTTAGATGTTTCAAATGAATATGTACATGACATACTCAAAAGTTTTGTAAGTTGGTATCGATGGTTTCTTCATGAAGTTTGGGGCATGAGTCAAGGGTTTGTAAACTGGTTGCAACTTCAACTAGAGCCTTTCACCTACATAATAATGGTAAGCATTGGTCTATGCTAGCTTTAAAAAGTTTGGATAAAAAAGGAAAGAATGTGGAGGTGGATTGGGCTCTCGGTCCTATTAGTTTAGTCCCATATTCTTCTAAGGTAAATGGTTCTATTAGGACTCATGAGGGGATGAAATCTAATTTATTAGTTCAAAATGTCTTTTCCCTCAAAATTTTAAAAACCAAAGCTCTTCTTAATAAGCTTGATAAGGGAGATGAGATGTCCCCTTCCTTCTTGTTAAAAGGATGTGATTTCATATCCTAATAGTCTCAAGATATTTGATGTATTATTCAAAATTCTTCTCAAGTTTCAAGGGTTCCTAAGGTTGGCTTGATTCCCAATTCAAATATTTTGGCCCATGATCCTAATTTTGAGGAATTAGATAGTGGTTTAGAATTGGAGTATGAAGATTTCGAGGAAGAGTTGAATTATAGGTAGATATTTTCTATTTCTCAATATCTAAGTTCCCTTTAGACTCCTAATTATGGTAAAGCTAAGAAGCAAGGGCAAAAATCAACTAAGGATTGAATTGCTATGCAATTTTTAGTAGGTAAGCAAGGTACTCTTTCCAAATTATTTAGTCCTCATAAATGAGAGGTGGGAATCCTCCCTTAGTATTCATGAAGATTTTATCATGGAATGTTAGGGGTATTAATGCCCCTACCAAAAGGTGCTTGGTTAAGCATCAATTCTTTTCCAAAAATCCTGATGTGGTTTTGATTCAATAAACTAAGTTGAGTTTGCCAAAAGTCAATAGTTTGATGGAGTTAAGATGGAAGATATGGAGTAGCTATTTTGTTGAAGCCTTTAGGGATTTAGATGGTTTTATATTTCTTTGGGTTCCTTCCAAAGTTCAAGTGGAAATGTTGGAAGCTAGGACAAATTGGCAAATTTGTAGAATCACAAGTTTTAGGTCTGATTTGATTTTTTTTACTTTGGAATGTGTATGGACCGAATGATTCAACTCATAAAATCTTGATATGGAATGAATTATTTACTCTTATGTCTCACTATGTTGGTTCTAAGTTTGTGTTAGGTGGTGATTTTAATTTCCTTCTATCCCCTATGGATAAATGATGTGGAAGGGACAACTTTGTTCTCACTAACTTGTATTTCAATCAATTTGTTGCTAAGAATAAGCTAAGTGATATTTAGAAAAAACAAGGGTTGTTTACCTGGAATAATAAAATAAGTGGAGAGAAAAATATTTTTGAATGGTTGGATCATTTTTTGGTTTCATCGAATTGACTCTCTCAAAGTTGGATCTCAAAAATCTCTATCCTTCCCTTCTCAAGATCAGATTATTTCCCTATGGAATTTTGTATTAATGTGGATAGTCCTTTGAGACTCTTCCCTTTCAAATTCAAAAATATGTGACTTAGGGATCCTTCTCTTCCTAGTCTTTTACAATTTTGGTGGAGGAATTATCCTATTCATTTAGTATCTCCTATGTATAGGATGGCCAAAAAGCTACAATTCATCAAAGTCTATCTTCGTCAATGGAACCTCAATTGCTTCAAAAATATTTTTTAGGAGAAAGTTTATGTTGAAGTAATTTTGGAAAATCTAAATTTTATGGTCTTTAGGGAAGGTATGAATCAATCTTCATATTTGGAGGTAAAACATTTGATGTCTAAATATGAGGAATTGTTACAGAGGGAAAAAATCTTTTGGATTTAAAAATCGAGAACTGATTGGCTAAAAGAAGGTGACCAAAATTTTTCTTTATTTCATAACTTAGTAAGAATTAAGCGTAATGTTTCTTTCATCTTGAAGATTCACTCTTGTGATGGTAAGGTGTTGCATACCCAATCTGAGATTCAAAGTGAGGCTATTAACTTATTTGAGAAATTGGTTATGATGGAAAAACTTATAATATTTAGGCTCAAAATGACAATCTTGGTTTTATCCTTAGGTTGGTGTCTCCAGAAAAAAATGTGAAACTCTTGGCACACTTCAATTTAAAGTAGGTACATTTGGTGGTTTTTGAGATGGATAAGGATAAATATCATGGTCCTGATGGGTTTCTTGTAGCCTTCTCTTAATATTTATAATAGACAGTGGGAGAAGATGTGATTCAAATGGTGAAATATTTGAGAAGAAGAAGAAAGGTAATCCTAGATTTTAATGTTAATTTCATCTCTATTTTTACTAAAGAAGTTTCTCAAGAAAATTTTGGGGATTTTCAACCTATTTAGTTATACAATAGGATTATAAGATCATTTATAAAGTAATGGTGGTGAGGCTCAAACCTATTTTGGATTCCTTGATCTTTGAAGAACAAGATAGGTGTGTTCTAGGTAGGAACATTCAAGAAGGTATAATCATTGCTCATGAAATTATTCATTTTCTCTCTCTTACTCGTAGGAAGTGGATACTACTCAAACTAGATATAAACAAAGCATATGATAGAGTAAATTTTTAGCTTTTGATCAATGTCCTAGATAAATTTGGCTTTGAGAAAGATTGGTGTGATTGGGTTTTCAATTTCTGGGCTAAAGTTTTCTAATCTGATCAATGATAGTACAATAGGGTTTTTTTGAGTATTTTAGGGGTATCAAATAAGGGGATCCTTTATCCCCATTTCTTTTTATCTTGTTGGTTGAAGCCTTGGGTCACGTAGTAAAGAAGGCAAAGGAAGTCTCAAGTTTATAGGGTATTCAAGCTTTAGAAGGTTTAGAAAATCTCACTCATCAATAATTTGATGATGATACTTTTCTCTTTGGTCAAGCTTCTATGCACAAACTTAGGTATTTATCTATTCTCTCTAGTTATGAGGTTACTTCTAGTCAAATGGTGAATGTAAGAAAATCATATTTTTTTCATTAATTTCTTAGAACAAAAACACCAGGGGATTTCCTTGGTTTTGGGATTCAATATTGTGAAAATTTCATCAAAATACCTTGGTGTGCCATTATTTTCTTGTGCTAGTAAAGGTATTCATTGGGAATGTTTGATAAATTCATTCAAGGATTCTTTGGCTTCATGGAAAGGAATTGGATATCTTTGGCTGGGTGTATTACTCTTATTAAATCAATTTTGAGTTCTTTTCCCATTTATTGTCTTTTAGTTCTAAATCAATTTTGAGTTCTTTTACCATTTATTGTCTTTTAGTTCTAAAACTGCCAAGTCATGTGGTTAAGGTTTTGAATCAAATCATGAAGGTTTTTTTATGGCAAGGATCTCAGATCAAGAATAATATTACCCTATTGAATTGGGAGAGGGTTTGAGAAGTCAAGAAGATGGGAGGAACGGGAATGAAAGACTTAAATCTTTAAAATTGGGCTCTTAGAGCGAAGCTTGTATGGGGAATGATCTCAAAACCGGATTCTTTATGGTGTAGACTTTTAAGAAATAAATACTTGGTGTTGTAAAATATATGGAGTATGATTTCTATTACTAACCCCTAGAAAGGTTCACACTTTTGGAATTTTTTGTTGAATTGTAAGTCTTTGATCTCCGAGCACATTTCCTAGACCATTGATAATGGTCATTTAGTGAATTTTTGGGAGGTCTCTTAGAATGGTCATAAACTATTGGTAGATCTTCCTAATTTAGATGAGGCTAAATATAATCTCATTGCATCTTGGGGTGTTATGATTACCAATTAATTGGAATTGTGATAGGCATATGATTTGTCTTCTTGGTAATGGAAGAATTTTAAGGATTTTTATATACTTGAGAATTTTAAGAATTTTAAGGCAGAGTTTATGGTGAAGTGTAAAGTCTTATTTAACTCCAAAGAAGATTCCCTTTATTATATTGAGGCTAAATTAGGTAAAATTTTGTGAGCCTTGGTTATCAAATGGTTGAGGTAATAAATGATGTATTAAGCTGGGCAAGATTCTTATGTTGAGATAAGATAGGTCTTCAAAAAGTAGGGGCTTTCACTTGGTTAGTAGTTTAGATCATATCCTTACTAAGAATCAGTTGGTTAAATTTGGTTTTTTGGGCCTTCCCATTGTAGTCTTAACAAATATGAGGAAGAAACTACCAATCACCTGCTTTATTCTTACCCTTTTATTGTTTGGTGCTAGGCATGGCCGTGTTGTAAGATTGAATGGTCTTGGGCTTAGACCTCCTAATTATTCAATGATTTTTCCTCTTGGCCAATTAGAGATTGTAAAAAATTAATTTTTAGCCTTTGGAAAGTCAGTCTAACTACTTTGGTGTGGACAATTTAGAAGGAGAGAAATCAATGTATTTTTTAAGGTAAGGAGAGATCTCTTGCTTCAATTTTAAAAGAGAGAGGTTATTATTTTGGAGGTTATTTCTTCTTAGATTAAACATATAAATGGTTGTCTTTTAGCATGGGATATGAGAATGTGTGCCAAATAGAGGCTTATTGTTTAGCCACCCATTAATGGGTCAATAGTAAATTCAGATAAAATTATAATAAAGGATAATGCTTCTTAGATCCAAAAAAATTAATTTTTAGCCTTTGGAAAGTCAGTCTAACTACTTTGGTGTGGACAATTTGGAAGGAGAGAAATCAATGTATTTTTGAAGGTAAGGAGAGATCTCTTGCTTCAATTTTAAAAGAGAGAGGTTATTATTTTGGAGGTTATTTCTTCTTAGATTAAACATATAAATGGTTGTCTTTCAGCATGGGATATGAGAATGTGTGCCAAATAGAGGCTTATTGTTTAGCCACCCATTAATGGGTCAATAGTAAATTTGGATAAAATTATAATAAAGGATAGTGCTTCTTAGATCCAAACATGCATTTTATTCTTGGCTAGTCTGGCATGCTTGTTTTCCCTATCTTGGTTGGTGAATAATCAAAATGGAACATAACATTACTCTAGATATAGGGGTCTCGATGGTTGTAGGTGGTAATGTGTTTAGGTAGATGGCCTTCAAAAGGAGTCTTCTCAGGGAAAGAATATAGAATATTTTTTGGGCCCCAATGGAGTTGATATTACAGGAAATTCTGGGTATTTTGGGGGAAGATTATCTACATAAGAGCCTACATAATAGGGTAAATTTGGTGGTGGTGGTAACGTTTACTAATAATGTTCTGGTTCCTTTGCATGATAAGGAAATGGAGGTTAAAATGGTTGACTTATTCATCTCTTCAAACCAACATTAGGGATTATTAGAGGATATTGACATGGTGGACTCTGGTCCCTTTCCTAAATTTTCATTTTCTAATTAAAACAGACTTGGTTTGGTCTTGTTATCAGTGTTTAGAGTTTTTAAATCAAAGTTTTTTTCCCTCATAGGGGTTGTGGAAGAAATTATAAATAAGGTTGTGATTCTACATCTTCAAAAGGACAATTTTTGTCTTTACCTCCCCTAGCTTTGATTAAGAGCCCAATTCATGAGCTAGAGGTGTTGAAGGCCATCAGGCACAATAGGGAGTAGGTGGAGGATGTAAATCTCTTAGCTAAGCTAGTGGTTCAAGTCAAGGGTGTAGTGGCTCTTTGGCAGGTTAGGGATCCTTGGTGGGTGGTAACCTCAGTGATGTAGGGAGGCTAGATATCAATTGTGTTGTAGTCTATGTTGGTGGCATAAAACTTAGGCTTTGGGGGGTGGTGGATAGTAGTTTGTGTGGAGATAAATCTTTGAAGGTTGGTTTCTCCCTTGATTCAATGATGATAGAGGTATATAAGGAAGGTAATACTTGAATTTTATGGGTTTTTGGGTTCTGGTAACTAGTGGTTGCCTTTTTGGTTTATTTGTTTTCTTTGTTAGTATAGATCATGACCTTGTTGGCCTTTTTAGTTACTTAGTTTTTTAATAGTATGTTACTTTTTGGCTCTCTAGCTTGTTGGCTTTGCCTTATTTTTGATCAGAATCTCGGATATGTATTTAGTAATCTCCAAGTTGATCATTTATTTTTGTATACTCTCTAAATATTTTCACTAGGCAGGGGACCCGTTGAACCCTGTTATTTATCTTTAAAAAAAATATTTACTCATTTGTATACTATGGATTCTCACATAAGAGTCCAAAATGAACAAATTTTCTTCAACATCTTTGATTTCCTTGAAAAATAGTGGCATCTTCATTCACTTTTGTTCCATTATAGAAGTTATCAATTTACTACTTTTTTTACTACTACTTTTACTACTTAAAATTATTCTATAATAACTATTTTTATTATATTTTTTAGTTTTATGATTTGTACATTTTTATTGTATTACTATGGGTCTATTCATCACTTTGTTTCTTTTTACTTTCCCTTGATAAAACTTTATTCCCAAGACTTCAAGGTATTTTACAAACTCCATTCTCTTCTCAATTTCTTTGTTGAAATATTTAAAACTATTTGCTACTTATTCTCCCAAAAATACTTCTTATCTATGAAACATGTTGTCTCTTCAAATGTGATATGACATGAGGGATGGAATTTTTTCTAAGGGATTAATTTCCTTGTGGGGTATCTTATAGTTAGGTTATTGAAACAAGGTATCATTTTGTATCTCCTATGTGTTATATCTATCTTCTAATTCTACATCTCCTTTTACCTCCTCAAGGTTATCCTCAATACTAATCTCTCTGTCATTTTTACTAATGTTATTTATTTCCTAATTTTATTCTAAATTTATTTCTTATATTTGATTGATTCCTCCTTCTACAATTTTTCTTTGTCGACATCCATTTCCTACCATTCTTCTATCATGATTACATTTTTGACTAGTGTATTTATTAGTATTATTTCATCTACATTTTATTTAGTTTTTTATACTATATAATATGTTTTAAAGTGGAACTTTTATCCATGTCTTTGATCAATTCTATTCCTCATCCACTATGGGTAATAATGTTTTCAACTATCTTGGCTTCCTCTCCTAGTGTTTTGAACACTTTTAGGGTTTCCACTAGTGTAGTCAAAACACCTATCCCTTTTTGGATCCATCCCATCACCTTTACGGATGTAAAATCTAACATCTCCTCTAATATAATTTTTTATTTCATTTCTTATGTACAAATTTTAGTGATATTAACACTAATTATGTGGTTTTATTAAGCCAACATCTTCCAAATCATTATTGAGAGGATAAATTTTGGTTGATGTGGTATTATTTTATGCTTCTTTCACGTTCTTCTTCAAATTATTTGTCCCCTTTATTTTATATATATTTCTCTTTTTAATTCTAACCTAGCCTTTTCTTCTTCCACATACTTCTCATATTATTTTTTCATTTATGTAACTACCTTGTATCTATATTCTTACATTCCTTCTCCATATGATAATATTTTTTCTAATTTCCATTTTTTCCCATTATTTAATTTCCCTACATATTTATTTAATTCCCTCAACTATTTAGACTATATTTTTTTAATAATTCACATATCTTCAGGATACCCCTCATTTTACACGTCATTCCTTAGGTTTTTGGGCCCCTAAATAAATTAATTACCGTGTTTGGTCAATCCTTTGTTCATAAAGAGTTTGTAAACAAGGACTAACACTCCTTGTATAAATATTCCCTTGGTACATCTAAAAACTCATTATTTATAGCATCAAAACTTGTACAACCTTTAACTGCCCAAATAATCATGAAATAATTAATAGTTTCAAATTAGTAGTCAATTTCTTTTTCCAAGGTTCTTCTATTTCGACAAGATTTTATAACTTATTTGTAGTCCACTTGATAGGTTTTGAAATCCAAAATTTGTTAATATCTGAGTGCTTTGTGTGCTTGAGAATCTAAGGCTATAATAATTAGGCAAATGTAACCCAATAATATTTGTCCTATATGTGGAAAAAATCATCCTTAATTGATTGTAAATATTCACTAGTTTGTTTTGACTCAGTGTGAAAAAAATTATAAGTAGTCTATCCCACCATGCCTCTATTTCTATTATCACATGCTTTTAGGAAGTAAGTGGGTACTTTTTGTTGGGCATAAATTAGCCAAAGTCCATGAGGCACTACCAAATCTTGACATAAAATTTGATACATGGAATATATTAATATGGGTTCGTTAAAACTTCAGTTAGAGCTAGTGTTTTGTAGGGTTTAGTATTATCAATGTTACTTATTGAGCTATGAAGATATAAATTTTAATTATATTTATTATTTATCCAAATATCTCATACAAATAACACAAATATTTCCTAAAATATCTTATTTATTCATATATCATAAAAATCCATTATGTTCCACATATACTCTTTATCTTGTCTACCTCTGCTCTTTCTATTACACTATCTTAGTTTATAATATATTCTCTCTATCACTTAAAGTTCTCATATACTTTTTAACTTCTCTATTATAATGGTTTGGTATAAATATCGACTTGATACCTCTACCTAATCCATAGAAATGTCAATAGGACATGTATCTTCTTCATGCAGTCTGCCTTATGTTATCACAAAACGATATATCATGCCATATAGCCCATAAAAGTATAATCCTTTGGTACATCAATCTAAAGGTATTTTGTTTCTTGTGGTATGGCTAGATTTTCCATGGTGATCCTTTATGACTTCATTTTCTAATGAAGAATCTAGACAATAATTATTAAGTTTGAACAACTACAAATATATCACATATAATAGGTTTCACCAACGTATTTTATTTATAATCTTGGTAAGGCTTTGTTAATCATTATATGATACCTCACATGTAAATTGGTAGCCACTATCACGTTTTTGGGGACCAATAATTAATATAGGCTTTTTTTTAGCACATTTAGATATAGATATGTGATTCTTGACAAATTGGTGGGTGCTTACTTAGAAACTTGTGTAGAGGATATTTTCTATTCATGCCTTGGTTTGATGAATGAAAAAAAATATAGAAATATTAAACAAAAAATAAACTAGAGTGATCTGTAGATCAAACACATAAAAGCTTAAAATTATAAAATAAAAAGAGCTTACAAACTTTCTATGAAGAAATAGTATTTATAGTTCTTTGTACATCCAATAATCTCCAAATTTGAATTATTTTCAAAATAAACCAAATCTCTTAAAAATAACAAACACCCGAGCAAATACATGGCAAACTAAATGGCACTAAAAATATGAAACTAAGTCTAAATGCCCAATGGGCATTATTTATTTTGTTCTCCCCCATAATGATCATTAGGAAGAACTCAGATAAAATACACCATCTTCATCAATACACCATATTTACTAACGGATCCTTTAAATTTTAATACACCATCTTCATCAATCCCTACTAAATGAAATCTCTAATGTAGTGAAGCTAAAACTTGATATGATTAGTCTTGATTGTTGGATCAGAAACATGAGGAATAAACATAGGAAAATATATTTCGTAAAATCATTATTTTTCATGAAAGAGGCACATTAGAATATAAAAGGTTAATGGTAGGTTAAAAATTTGTTGTTATCAGACATAACCACAAAAATATTGAAAACTAAAAACTAACAAGCTAATACATAAACTAAACAATAATTTGGATCATAAAAATAGTCCAAAAAACTCCCCCTTGATCCAAAGGGGTGATGAAAGAACTAGAGAAATGACTTTGAAGTCATCCAAATCAACCTAAATGCAATTGCAAGTGGTGTACTGTACCTCCTAGTATTGATCAAAACTAATGCTACTCTATACAAAATCCCACCCAGCAAATTATGGCATAAAAGGTTGATGAACATGATCAATCCCTGCGGATCCCCTATGATCATCGTACCATACTCTAGTAGAACCTGATCAAAGCCTGTCTAACTACATTGACCCACATAAGGTCCCACACAAGAACCCATCCAAGTGACAAACCAAGTACTATGTATGGCATATTTCCCTGATGTCTAACAAACATTGATGACCTTTGTTTAACACTGAAGGTACTAACAACCCTTGTCAACTCATACTATCACCAATGACTGATCAAAAACTAATAAATGAATATCTACTCCCTCTATCAGATGAGAGGTGAGAATATGTGCATCGAGAGAAACAAATCAATTAAATATTGCCTACTCCATGTCATGAATATCAAATATAAAAATCCAAAAATGAAACTAAAAGAAAGAACACAAGCCAAAATTGATAGTCAATAATGAACCCAAAGTCCAAATGAATAGCTAACTAGAAAAGGGAAATATCCTCCAACCTCCATGGATCCTCCAACCTCCTATTATTGATCACTCAAAATATGTTGTCAGGTCCATTTGGACCATAGACTTCAGCCATGAGGGATATCTCCTGATCAGATGAAGTGTTAAAATACCCTAAATAACTAGAGTAACAAGAAGATCTACCACTAGAATGATCAACATAATTTGATTCAACTTTCTTTTTGCATGGAGAAAAGGGCAATCAACAAGGACATACATCTACAAGATGTCCAATACCACCACATTTGAAACATATAAGTTCTTTCTTGTGTGTGTGAGATATAGAAGAACCTAAATCACTAGAAGAACTATGAGAAGAGTGCTTGTGGTGATGCCTATGTTTGGAAGACCATAAAGAGTGTCGATGTGAATGCTATGGAGAACATCTAGAATGATGTGGAGAGTGCCTCGAAGAATGATTCAAAGAGTGCTTATGATATTGTCATTATACATGACAATAATATCTATGATGGGACCTATGTTTTGTATAGTGAGCCTCTTCAATATGCATACTCTTCTTCCTTGAACTATCTCTCATGCTAAGTTAATAACTCACAAATAGAGTCAAAAATGGCACCATTAATCTTATCACTAAGCTGTAGCATTTTAAAAAAATTGGTGTATGTAAAATTAGGACCATTCAATGTGATAGAAATCAAAATATCATCATAAATTTTACCACTAGTTGTGCAGTATTCTTGTTTTAATGTTTTCATGTGAGAAAGATATTTAGAGATATCATCATTATCTATCAGTTTATTATTCAACAGTTGCATAAGAAGGTAAATATTTCTATATGCAAGTTATTTGTCATATATAACTTTTAATGCTTTCCATGCACCAGTATTAACTACCTCAATATGAATGATTACCTATTCAGCGTAAGATGATTTCAAAAGTACGAGTGCACATTTATCATGTTTATGATATTCAAACAACTTTGTATCTTTAATTGGTGGTGTGGTTTATTTCTTAGTGATTTCCCATAGATCATTAAAAATAAGTGTATTATCCATGTACTTACTCCATTCTTTGTAATTTTTAGGTGAGAATTTACCATTTTCAGAAATCAAACTCACAATTTTTACCATGGTGCTAAAAAAGAACCAAGTCAAAACAAGAAAAGGGAATACTATTTTGAGGTTTTGCCTTTACCTTCAAAAATAGTTTCCAAATATAAAAAAAAGATTTTGAGACTTGTAAAAAACAATCACACCTTATATCATCTTTACACCCTTATATCTCCAAGTACAAAATAGAATATTCTAGAAAATATTCTTCTTTCTCTTAAAAAAGTAAGTTCAACAGAAAGAAAGAGTTGAACTTTGGACCACCTCTTTCTCAAATACTTCACAAAATACCTTCGACGAATTACTCTTCAAGCATTTTTAAAACATTACTAAAATATTTACTTTTCGAAGTTTCTTTTAATTGGTTTGGTAAATAAAAATAAATGTATGGTAAATCTTTTACCAAATATTTTTTACTTTTGACATTTTTTTACTTTGCACATGAAGAGAGTTATTTGCTAGCTTTCCTTATGGGACCCATGGTAAATGCTAAATTTTTCATAAAGTAATATCAAAACATTAGTCTTTACAAAAATAATGTTTTATAACGTCATACTCACATACTCACAGAGATGCCATGATGTGTTATATTCCCAAAAAATATTTTTTTTTTGATTATTTTACTCTTATAGCTATGTCATATCCTATCATCAATCACCATATCTATGAAGGTGTCAGACAAGTCTCACACTAGAAATGTGACATCCTGCTCAAATTTATTTTAGCAATCTAAAAACATTGATCATACT
The DNA here is from genome assembly GCA_037957365.1 of Torreya grandis. Lineage (NCBI taxonomy): Eukaryota > Viridiplantae > Streptophyta > Pinopsida > Cupressales > Taxaceae > Torreya > Torreya grandis. The sequence continues at coordinate 2,461,349 of JARHVA010000137.1, read as the reverse complement.
TCCATGATAGTTTTTTCAACACATGCTTTAGGCTTTCAATCTTGCACTTGAATAAACTACTAGAAAGTTTTGTAATGCACGAAATACCACCTACCATACTTTTGTGCTTATATGAGTAGGTACCATCTACCATAATTATGTGCCTATATGAGCAAGGTTTAAATGTTGCATAGTTGCACCATTCTTTGAGTTTAAAATTATTATGCTATGCCATAAAATCTTTGATGGATTGTTTAGATCCTCCTTCACAATTAAAATTTCTTCCTATGGCTCTGATACCATTGTTGGATTGGAAATAGGAGGAATAAACACAGGAAAATATATTTCGTAAAATCATTATTTTTCATAAAAGAGGTACATCATAATATAAAAGGTAAATGGTAGGTTAAAAATCCATTGCTATGGGACATAAACACCAAAATATTGAAAACTAAAAACTAACAAGCTAATACATAAACTAAATAATAATTTGGATCATAAAAATAATAATCCAACATTGATATGAAATACTAGATTTTTTACCATCTAATAGTACTCTTGTTGTCACAATACAAAAGGGTAGGCCCATTCTATAAATGATGGGAATATTATAACAAGCACATCTTCCATACTTTCTAACAAGTTGATAATGTTATATCTATGTACTCTACCTCTATTTTAGAAAGATATATAGTTAGATGTTTTTTGGTGTTCTAAGAAAATCCTATAGAACCAATAATAAAAATGTAACCAGAAATAGACTTATGAACACCTATGGAATTAGATAAATCTGAATCTATATACCCTATTAATTTGTTGTCCTCTAAATGTTAAAATTTGAGTCCATAATTTAATATTCCTCTAACATACCTAAGAATCCTCTTCACTACAACCCAATGTGTTTCCTTAGGTTTTGACATGAATCTAGATACCAAACTCACTATATATGTCATATTTGGTTGAGTAGTAGTCAAATAGATTAGGTTCCCAATAAATAATTTTTATAGAGTGGGATCTACTTGATTCGATTCATATGTATTGGATAACTTAATTCTAGCTTCAACAGGCGTTACAAATTATTTAAAACCCTTCATCTAAAATCTATGCAAGAAATTTGAACATTACTTTTTCTAAGACATGAATACTCCATATTTAGTTTGCCATACTTCTATACCAAGGAATTAGTGCATCTTTCCCATATCCGTCATCTAAAAGTTGAGACTATAGTTGTCTTAAGAGAAGATCATCCACACAAAGAACCAAGATAAATATATCATTACTTTTACTTGTGATATAAAAATTTGGATATGATTGGCTCTTGATAAAAAATTTCTTAAAAAAAAAAATCTATCTTGAAATACAATGCTCTAGGTACCTACTTAAGTCCATACAAGGCCTTCTTCAAATGTTAAACATATTCTTCCTTAGAAGATAATTTAAATTCTCTTGGTTGTTACAAATATACTTCCTCATCAATGTATCCATTCAAAAAATGACTCTTCACATCAATCTAATAAATAATCCAACTTTGGTGAGTTTCCGTAGCTAATACTAGTCTAATGGTGTCTATCCTTATTATAGGTGAAAATGTCTCAGTATATTCAATACCTTTTTGTTGAGTGTACCCTTTAACATCTAATCTAGCACTATGATTGTAAATTCCACTATATGATTTGTACTTAGTGTTGTACACCTATTTTGTACTAACAACTTCTTTACCAGGAGGTAATGAAACTAATTCCTATGTGTTATTTTTATCAATTGTTTCTATTTCACTATTCATAGCTTTAACCCACTCATTAATTTTATTGAGGTTCCTCATATTTATGTGGGTCATCATTTTTCATAACTTGTGTCATTAATTCATAGCTCACTTATACTTGTGACCTTGTTTTTCTTTGTTCAAAATTTGTATTTAAAATTTGAGTTGGTGGGTGATTCATTCTATCTTAATTCAATATTTTCCTACTCCCATACTAGAAGTACATGGTGCTTATACAAATCCATAAATTACAACTTGTTTTCCCTTTCTTTCTGAATCCTAAGTATATTTTTCTACTTATATTATTACCACATCTCTGATGAATGGCAATTCTTGTTTATTGGGTCATATAACCTATATGTCTTGTTTTTCAAGCCATATCCAATGAAAATGCACTATAGGCCTTTGTATTCTAATTTAAACCTTTTTTTAATTTGGTATGTGTGCATAAGAAACACATCCAAATACTCTCAAGTGATCAATACTTATCTCGTTTCTAGACTATGATTGATTAGGAGTCATTCCTTTTACTACCTTTGTAGGACTCCTATTCAAAATATATATTGTTGTATTTAAAACTTCTCCCCAAAGCTTTTATCCAATTTTTTCTCTTTCATCACACTCATTTCCATTTCAACAACTGTCATATTCTCCCTTTCAGCTACTCTATTTTGTCATGTAGTATAAGAAGTAGTGAATTCCTTTTTGATTCTATGATTTGTACAGAAATACCAAAACTAATTTGACTTATATTCTCCTCCATTATTTGATCTAATTATTTTGATGTACTTTTCACTCTATTTTTTGACTGACTTCTTGAACTCTACAAAATTTTCAAACACCTTTAACATTGCAGTCAAATAATATACCAAATTTTGTCTTAAGTAATCATCAATGAATCTTGTAAAGTACTTTGATTTATTCAAAGAAAGAGTTTGTATAGGATGATACAAGTTTGTGTGAACTATCTCAGTAAGTTGTCTATATCTTTGAGATTTTCATATTAGAAAGCTTGCTCTATGCTATATTCCCATAACACATTATTCACATACTTCATTTATGTTTTTAATGTAGGGGAGGCATTCAAACATTTTCCATTTTTTAATAAAAAATAACCCACTGAAATTGAGAGGTCCATATCATTGGTGCCTAATTTTACTGTAAGTCACCTCGCTTGCCTTCAATGTTTTATTTCCTTATGAAAAATAAAGCGAAAACATTCTATTGTTAGTCATATTAGCTATTGCCACAAATTCATTCTATTTCAATTTTTCCCTGACTATGCATTCATTTCCATCAAATGTCATTAATAATTTGGTTCCACCATTTATCCCGCATGATAACATATTTTTATTGAGTGCAATTACCAATAAAGTTTCATTGATGTGTTTTAGCTCACTATAATTTATTGTCATTGCTTTGTGTCTATTCCCTTGGTTTTATGAGATTGATTATCTCCTAGTATAATTAAACTATTATGCTTTTCATCCAAACTGATGAATAAATTCTGATTATAAGTCATATGAGATGAACATTAAGAATCAATATACTACGTATTAGTATTACTTGCATTTGTATCGAATAAATTACTAAATAAATTTCTTTTATCTTTAATAGTGTTGTAAACATTCTTTTCTCCATGTTTGATTTCTTAGCCCAATAATATGATTCATAATGTCCAAGCCTATTTTCAATAAAATAATCAAACATTCATTTTATCTCTTCCATAATTTCAGCCTCTTCCTCTTCCTCCAAAGTTAACACTTCTTCCTTTGAAATTATTACCTCTACCTTTGAAATTGCTAGATTCTCCTTTTGATTCATTTATATTCTAGTGTTTTGGAAATTGAGTTCCTTTACCTCTTATAGTTTTTTAGAGGAAAATGCTTTGTTCAATATTCTCCTCACTACACTTTATTCTTTATTTTATAGTTAATAAGATCCCACTTAACTCATATATCTTCATGCTTATGAGATCTTCAAAAATCTCAATTGTGGAAACTACATTTTCAAATTTGGGGTCATGTTTCTCAGAATATTTTTAATGACATGCTTGTCATCTATATCTTCTCTTAGTACCTCTATTTTAATGAGTAGGCCTTCTACCTTCATATAAAAGTCATTAAAAAAATCACTGTTTAACATTCCATATTTTCAAGATTCTTATGTAATGTTTTTAAATTTTTTAGTTTGTGCACACCTTGATAATCATTTGCAAGTATAACCCATGCAACTTTAACATGATCAACTCCACTTATTCTAAGATATATGGTTTTATCTATTTCACATTGAATATAAAGTAAATCCTCATTGTCTTTTTTAACATTAGCTTTATATTCCTTTTCTTATGCATCATTTAAAGCATTCACATTTGTAGGTTTTACATACTTATTTTGAACAATTTCTCGTAAATAATTATATTTTAATAGATTAGTGATCCTACTACATCAATAACTGAATTATCTCCTTCAAATATAGGAATTATACTATTAAGCATACCAATTCCACCAATATTTGCCATCAAAAAATATTTGCAATCAACCATAAATACTCAACACAACACTAGAGAGGTCTCTAAATTGATATACTCCTTATGTCTCGTAAAATGTGACCACACACAAAATAATCATATTTTTATTATTTTTTAATTATAATAGTTGATAAAATATGAGCAATAAATGAAAAATCTCACAATTAAACCTTATTGTTTGCTAGATAATGAATTTAATTGCTTTCCTGAACACATTATCTAAATCACAGAAATAATTGTTTCAAGAGTTTTATAACATTTTATGACAAAATTTGTTTTATACTACCTCTGTCTACCTAATTAAAATAATGTGGCCACTTTTGGATAAACCTTTACTGTTTATAATAAATTGAATTAATTATCTTTCCACTAATTACCTAAAAATACATAAATAATTAAATTTTGAGACTGACAGTGACTCGGACCAAAATTATTTTACCACTATTTTAGTCTTCTTAAACAAACAATGTAATAATTTTTTAGGTCTAGAATCCTTTTTGTTCACCAAAAATAAAATTAAATGGATTTTCCAAGGCATTTTAAACAAGTAATAACTATTATTTCTAAAGTTTATTTTAAGATTATGATGATGACGATGACAACAACATTTCATTGCCCTATTTTTTAATGAAACTAAAAATATATATTAATAAAATAAAATATTGTCTACCAATGACACTTCACTACTCCAACATAGCACACCACCTTTACAATATTTTCTTCCAATGTTGATCTTAGGTAATTGTAGGACCTTTTTCAGGGAATGTTTTATCTAAATTTGAATTAATTATGGTGATTAATCCTAATTGACATAAATGAAATATAATAAAGACATAGACTATAAATACAATCCTAAACAACAAAATGAACATAAATGATCAAAATAGACAAAGTAAAACAAAGATGAACAAGGGTAAACTATGTAAAAGATAGATGTACTTAGCTTTTTGAGTTGTTAGATGATTTCATAGGAAAACATAATGCAGGATTAAAAAGAATGCACAAAACTAATAAATCTTCCAGAAGCTGAGCCTGAGTGCCCTTAAAGACAAGAATGCCTAGTAAGATAAGATCAAAAATATTATCTTTTTGTAAAAAATAATAAATTCTAAAATAGTCAGGTGTGACATTGAAAATTAAGTCTTATCGCACTAATTTGATCTTTAAAAATTATGCAAAGCCTTGTATATGCCTTCTTGAAATTGTAAAACCCTAGTTTTGTGCCACAAGGAGATAAATGAATGTGAAGGAGTAAAAATGGGTTAACATTTGGAGTTGTGCTAGACTTCAACATCCCACTATGAGGAGTGCTTCCTACACACTAATACTTTGAAGAGGGATTACACCTCCATGTAGTTCTCCCACCTAAGTGTTTTGTGAAATTATGTTCCTTTGTCTATATGAATGCATCTAGAATTGGCTTGAATACTTGATCATGCCTAGATAGAGCTATGTAAAATTGAATTTAAACTTGGATCGTGACTACTTAAAGTGATTGGGAACTAATTTGGGAAGACTAGGGAACTTTTTTTCAATGTGCACTAATTTGGGAAGAATAGGGAACTACTTAAAGATTTTGTAATAGAATCGATAAGTTTGCCAAGATGTGTGAAATGAATCAATTAAATGTGATTTTATAGTGGTTTAAGAAGGAAAAATACCCATTAGAGGGTTTACGAATCTTAAATCTAACCCTAAGGATACTTTCCTTTTTAAACTTTTCACTATCTATATAGAAGGACATGATTGATAAAAATGTTAGGCATTCTTGTTCTATTGGATGTTCCTATCCCTTTAGGAAAGATGCTGAATTTTGTGTTTGAGTAAGAGCGTACATATGTGTAAATGTTTTTTTAGTAGCAATATCATTTCTATAGGTGATAGTAAATGGCCTTGTGGTGAAATAAGGTCTTCTTTTGTGCTTAGGATAAGTCAAATTGGTGAAATAAGTGTTAATTAATTGCACACATCAATTAATAATAAAAAAAGATAAAATAAGCATGATCAAGTATTCATGACCAAATTTAAGTTACTACATCTCCCTCCCTCTTCCCCCCCTCCCCCTTGCAGTATATAAATGAAATTACTAGATTCAAGGAAAGTCACACCTTAGTGTGTAAGACATACCTTATTTTCAAGCTACATACTTCAATATTGCAAAGCAATGTATAGTTTGACAAACCTTGAAAAACACATGAAGTAGTTATTTTGTTCATTTGAAAATTGAAATTTGAAAACTTGAATTTAAACATTTGATATTTTTCTTAAACTTTGACAATTTGTAATTTGAAATGAAATTTGTTAAATTGAAAGTTGCTTGTATTTTAGTAATTAGAGAATTAAAATGAGAGTATGAAATGAATATACCTATATGTGTGACATCAATGTTGATTTATGTAATTTTTCTTGGTGATGATGCTTCTTTGAAGCATTAGAGAATTGGTATTAGCCAAACCATTGTACAAAATTAGAAGTGATCAAATCCTAACTTGCATTTGTTATTTTGAAGTGAACTTTTTGCTCATTGACGAATGTTGAAACTTGATTATTTATGTCCATATTTATATCCCAAATATGTAATGGATTGAAATCCTAATGGATTCCAAAAAATAATGTTAGAGTTTTTAGTGACTCTAAGTCATGCATTATGCAACTAAATTGAATCAACCATTGTAGATGGATTGTAGATTCATTTTTAAAATTCTAATAAATCCTAGTATTTAAAAACATGACCAAAAAATAATGGATTACACCCATGGTCCTACCATGTCTGTAGCTATAAAATATGGCATAAAATTATATCATGCCTCCATTGTAATTGTAGAATTTGAAACTTTATGTGAATGCTCCTTGAAACTATAAATAAAAGTGCATATGCAATGGCGCATGGCCGATATTATGTGTCAATAACTAAATTTGCAACTTGAAACTTTAAATCTATGATTTTGAAACTATAAATTGCTCTCTAAAAATGGCTTATCTCATGTATAAGAAGCCAACTCAAATTCCCCCTTTTGAGATAAGGGAATTTTCTCTTAAAAATCAACTCATCTCAAAATAAATGTTAACTTAAAACATACATAGTAAGATGTTATCATTGAAAATTATGGCATATGAGAAAAAATGATCTTGGGTTTGATAGAGGAGAGAGGATAGTATAGAGAGCTTATGGTCTAAAGGGTTTTAGGGTTTCACCTACCTCTTATCATAATGTTGATCTGTCTGATCTAGGTGGGAGTTATTGAAAACACATTTATTACACTAATTTAGGCTACCCATCCACCCTTTAGGTAGTTTCTCACCTTCCCATATATTAAATGGAAACCACCACCCCTCATGCATTGTTTAATGCATGTACCACTAATGGGAATGGATAATACATGGTGCAAAAACAAGCTCAAAAGTTTATCCCAAAATTTTACCATGAGGTATTGATTCTGACTATGATGCTCCTCTTCCATATGCGGTTTTGGATTTACCAGAGTTTGATAATGCCTACCCTCATTTTAAAATTTTTAACCTAGTTGCTTACTTTATGGGTCAATTTTCTCCAGAGAGCCTTTTGAAACAATGGGTTCACAACCATTGACAAGGCCATGGGGTGAAAGTGGAAGGATTCTAAAACCTCACCAAGGGTTTATTCCTATTTTATTTCATAAACCCTTAACAACATATATCTATTGTTGACCATGGCCCATGGCTTATTTATAACACCCTGGTTGTTTTTTACCATTGTACTAAATACTTCTAAGTCTCTGAATAAGCTAAGCTTAAAATCCTAGTATGGTAGAGTTTTTAGGCTTACCTCTACCTATATGGAGCTTTGTCGATCAAATTATCAATCCTCTAGGTTGCTTCATCTACTATGAGAATTAATAGTTCTTTGTAGCTCGACCTTAGAGAAGGGTCTATGTTAAAATTGACCTCACTAAAGACCTCAAAGAATCCATCAACATTCAAGTGGGCAACGACTAGTTTTCTCAACATATGCTCTATATTAACCTTTCAAACATTTGTTTTAGGTGCCAAGATTTAGACCACGTGATTAGAGAATGTCCTCTAATGGTACCCACTCATATAGTCCCCCAAGATAAAAGTGGGTCTTAGAAAAAACCCCCATCCTTTGATGAGTGGACCATAGTTTCTAATAGGAAAAATATTGTTTCCCATGGTAATATTAGACATTAGTTAGCTATCTACTAGCCCATAGGAGGTCCAAGTTCCTCAACCCCTTCCAAAAAATCCTAGACACCATCTCAAGTTAAACCCCCACCACTAATTTACTTGTCACTATAGGTGGTCATTGAGTTTGTGTCATCCCCATCTCCTACTCCTATGACTCCTTTATCATAACCCCTATCAGGGGTGAATGATTTAAATTTAAATCTAGGGCTTATAACCTTCAACCACAAGGCTATCATGTATCTTTCTCATAGTCCTCTCCCTCTGTAGACAAGGATTATGTGATAAATAAAATGCAACCCTTTAGGTTGGGAGAATTTTCTCTTCTAGGCTTGACTTTTAATTGATTTGAAATGCTCTCAAACCTCTCTAAGGGAAATGATATGAATTTAGATGTTTCCCAATTATGTTTTATTCTTAGAATATTTAAGGACTCATTGATCTGACTCATAAGTATACAGTTAGGAATAATTTTCATCATTTTTATCACATGAAATTTTTATGCATGCAATAAGTTAGTTTTTTTGGCTTTTTTGATTCAATCTGAAGCTCACACTATTTGCCCTGGGGCCCTTTATTAGGCCACCTATCATGAGTATGGACATGGGGGAGTTGTCACCCTATTAGCACCTGAATTATCTTAAAATATCATTTCTTGGGGTCTTAAACCCACCCACCATGTGGTCTAGACTCTTTTTGACTTTGTTAATCACATCATTGGCCTTTTAAATCTATATTCATCCAATGATGCTATGGAACACACCCTACCCTAGAGATGGTTGGTTGATTCCCTCTAAGATGCACATTAGATTCTTTATGGTGACTTTAACATGATTAAATTTATGAAAGACAAAGGAGGTCACCTCCCCATGAGATGGTGTGCAGGAGAATGGGATGTTTGGTTTTATATGTGAAATAAACATGGGATATTCAACCCAAATCATCATATAATGGGATATTTGAATTCCCCATGGTTCACTTGGTCCAACTTCCATCAAGGAGAAGATCAAGTCCTCAAATTCCTTGACCATGCCCTCCTTGATAAGCAAGATATTTTATACTTCTATCTTATTCATGGGCAATGTGACCTATGTTTGCATTCCAAACTCTTTTTTCTCTGACCACTATCCCATTTTTTTTTCATAAACTAGACCTCTCCTCAGGTTAAACCTAAGGATTCCTAGTTCTACCTCAACACTTCCCATCTCAAGCATGGGAAGACTATGGAACATATCACCAAGATTTGGAACCTAGACCCTAGACCCATAGGGGACACTAGTTGGATTGAGTGGTAATCTGATGTTATAACATGTACCACTTCCTTCCTATGGGTATATGGAAAACATGTGACTATTTTTAGGTAGAGTATTTAGAATGCTACAAACTATGAATACCTTAGGTTTCATAGGAGTTAAAATTTTATGTGTTTAAACTCACATTTGCAGACTTAGGTTGTCATGTGGAGACACAAGATCCAAGTTATGAGGGCTTCTAAGGCCAGAGGATCCTAACTTTGAGCAAGGATGCATTAATTTAAGGTAGGAAACAAAGTGACTAAGGAGAGTTTTACTCTCCTTCAGTTAAGACAAGTTGCTAACAAAATCAAATCCATTAGAAGTGCCTCAGGATAGGCTTACTAGACTCTCAGATATACTTCAAGCCTTTGTACATCACTACCATGGTGTCTTTGTGGCACAACCTTCATCTCCTACTCATGAGGTTTCCCTCTCTTAATGCCTTTATGTGGTCCTATCTACACTCTTATAAGTTTAGATAGTTGTGTGTGATAGACCTATTAGTGTCAATGACCTTAAAGAAGATATTATATAGATGGCCTTTGATAAATCCCTAGGTATTGATGGTTTTCCCTATGAATTCTATCAAACCCTATGGTATACTATTGGACCTAATCTCCATAGAGTTTACTTTGAAATGAAACTAACCAATTACTTAGGTCACCTCATCAATTAGGGAAACATCAAGTTCATGCCCAAGGGAGGGTATCCTAAGGTAATTACAAACTAGAGACCTATCACTTTATTGAATCTATCCTATTAAATCGTAAACAAAGCATTAGCTCTTAGAATCAAGTACTTACTTCCCTTAATTATGAGAAGTGATAAAATTGGGTTCATTCAACATAGATATATTTTGGACAATGTTATTACCATATGGGAAGGCATGGAATGGGATAGAATATCTAACCAGAAGGACTTGTTCATCAATATTGATTTTGAGAAATCTTATGACCAAATAGAGTGGCCTTTCATTATAGTTATGTTACAAGATCTGTGGTTTGGTGCCATGTTTGTTCATACTATTAATATGCTTTTTTAGGATGTTAGGGTTTGCATCACCATCAATGGATCCAAGTATCAACCCTTTGATCTTTATAGGTCTATCGGATAGGGTTGGCCCCTAGCCCTTGTGATTTCTGTGTTGGTTACTGAAGGTTTTAGTTATCTATTGGCCATTTATGCTTCCAAAGGTCTAGATAAAGGAATATCTCTTCCTAATTTATACCACCAGTTAATCAATGGGAACTTTGCTGATGACTCCTTCACCATACAAGAGGATGAAGGATCTATCAAACATGCCATAAAATGTTTATATTTTTTGCCTTACTTCTAGGTCATCTATCCAATGGCATAAAACCTAGTGTTATCACTAATATTTATCTCCCAAACCTCCTTGGATGGAAGAATATATGTGTCAAGGGTCCTTCCAAGGTTCTAGTTTAAATTTTTAGGTATTCTTTTTTATTTTGGGGCCTCTCTTGTAGAGTTATGGTCCTATGTGGTTCAAAGAGTGGAGAAAAAATTTATTTCTAGATCACTAATCCATTGACCTTGGTCAAAAACTTTCAATTTGTTCTGAGGCACTCACTGCTAATCATGTTCTTAGGCCCCTTAAAATTTCTCCTATGCGAAGCTTGAAAAGGTTATATGATAGTTTTTATGGGAAAATTTTGAAGGATGCAAGGGATTTCATTAAGTCTTCTAGGCCATCTATTATCATCCTAAAGAAGATGGTGGGTTGGGGTTTATTAAAATAAAGCTTTAGAGAACCACTCTTGGTGATAATTGGATGATCAAAAGCCCGAAAGGTGATGAAGTCTCAAAAAATTTATTGTGGCACTACATTTCTCAAGGTTTCCCTCTCGATAGAAAATACATAAGGTATAGGCTTTCACAATGCACTTATATCACTAGTGTTTGTCAAAGTAGGGGGCATGTTCATCATTCAAAGTATTTGTAAGGCCTAGGAAAAAATCAAACGTCACCTTTTTTGGGTGGGGGTGGGGTTTATAAGTAGTCTTTCTAAAAAATCCTAGTCATTATGGTGGTCTTCTCAACTAACCTTCCATAATGTCCCTTTTGCCATGGTCCCCTAGTTCAAAAGCTTGAGGTTATTTAAGAAAGGTATTATCATGATTGGTGATCTATTTTGTAAGGTCTCTAGCAATTGGATTCCTTAGACTCTGCTAAAGGCCAAATTCCATATTAATAAGGAAGATGTAGAGTCCATCATTGAATTGTAGAGTTCCATACATGATGAATACTTACACAAGATTGGAGTTTCCTCTTTGACACCATGGTGGAAGGATTGGTTCTAGCCTACGACCACACCATTATGTCGATATTATCCTCATCTAGGTTAAAATTTTTTATCCCCCAAACATATTGACATAGAGGCTCTTAATCATTGATGGTCTCTCCAATCCCCTAATCAAGTTTGGGCCAAGATATTTGATAACATTTGGGAAACTTGTATTGAACCCAAAAAGGCACACTTATTTTGGTGTATTATTTACTAGGGTTTGCCCATGGAAAATCAACTCAAGCACATGGGGATTCTTAATCCCACTTGTTCAACCTATCACCACCCAAAAAGCAATAAATGCCTTTTTTGGTTTCACCCACATTCCCAATCAGCTTGGAGGTGGATTTATACCCTTTTCAAACCCTTAATCCTGAAATGTTCACTTGGAAAATGGATCTCCTAGAGGACTCTGCTCTGTTACTTGCAAGATATAATAGATTATGGCAAATTTTTTTACTGATATTTTGTTTCAAAATTGAAAATCTAGAATCAAGCATATTTTAATAATGAGATTATGGAATAATTTTTTTTTGTAACTAATAAATTTGATGTGATTACTAATGTTACCCTCTATATTTAGAGTCAAATGGACAAGGTCCAACTCAAGCTTAATCATTTTTAGTTCCTCTTAGACCACTATGGGAATGTTATTTGTGCAATAATACATGAGCCACCTAATGCCCAATCTCATCACTCTCCTCTTTGGGGTCATGAGTTCAAGGGGATGCACCACTGCTCTAACATATAGAGGTGTCGAAGCTAGAGTAGCTCCTTTCCTCACTCTCATTGGCCACCTCCTTTGAGAGGATATGATAAAGGTAGAGACAGTGGTGGTGGGGCGGTGGAGGCCCCCTCTATAAGACAAGTTCTCATTGTTGGAGTTAACCATCTCTCCTTTCCCCAGGATTCATAGATGTAGAATGATACTGAAACTAACTAGCACGCTGATGGTTGGGACCCCCTCCCTATGGATGAAGATCCCTCGACCCAGGATGGCTAGGAAGGGAAGCCTTAGGACCCTCTACCTCTACCTCCTCCTCTGGTTACCATGTTTATAGCTACTACTTAGTGTGTTTCTTGATGTTTGTATTATTTTATTATCTTTTTTTATTGGTGTGCACTTGAGTTAATTTAACTGTGGTTATTGGCTAGGTTGTAGCCAATTATTTTAGACTTTGGTTTCTCTTAAGGCTTTCTTAGTTTGGTTTGGTATTTTGGGTATGAATTTTCCACCCATTTTTTGTATGAATAACATTGTACTATAAGTTTTTTTAAAAATTAATATAAGTGTGCTTTTCAATAAATTTTTTTGTAGCATATGGAAAAGTGTTAACATAGTAAGACTTGAATTTTGCATAAGATTTAAGAGGTAAGGTGTATAGAATGTATCATCAAAGTTCATGTAATTAGTATGTTAGTATGTTATGAATGCATAGTATGGATCATGACACTTATCAAACTCATCAATCTCAATAAGCACACATACAAAAATTTGAAATGATATAAAATTGACATAGATGGACCAAGGACCAAAATTAAGGACATATTCAAATGTTATAAAGACCACACATAAACATGAAGAATTATGCAAATAAGGAACATGTTCAAATGTCACACACACATGGGTCCAAGGGACAAATCAATGACATGTTAAAATGTTGCACACCACACATAGGTCCAAGGGACAAAGCAGTGACATGTTTAATGAGCCTATATAATGGTTCATTATATCCACAAAATAACATCCTTTTTCTTTCACAAGAAGTGGATCTAAATGTAATTTATAAACTTATAGTTTATTTAGAATAAAATAGTAAGTATATATCATGTTTATGTTTCTAGAATTCCTTGTTATCTATTTGTTAGCTATTACTAATGATTATTTGGAAAAAGATGCTAATGAGTGCATATACAGTTCATACTAAGCTAAGAATGATTTAAAGTATGGAGAGTAACCATTCAGGAATAATGTTGGAGTAGTGTCAAAGTGTTATACAATAAATATCCAATATTTTTGTCAATTTACAAAATCCTATAAACTCGATACAACATCTATGAATTACATCATAAAATCCTACATGCTTGCTATAATAGCTATATATTATAATAGACTTGCTACAGTAGCTACAGATTACAACAAACTTGCTACAGTAACTAATGATTACAACAAGCTTGTTATAGACCAGCTATGGATTACATCAGATAATATATGGATTACATCAGTTAGCTATGGATTTTAGTAGGCTTGTTATGGATTTCAATAGGCTTGTTATGGATTTCAACAAGTTGCTATGGATTTCAACAAGTTGCTATGGATTTCAACAAAATTGCTACAGACTTCAACAAAACTACTACAAACATATTTGGAAAGTATTTCTAAATGTATTATAATGTTCCATCTATCATGAAGAATGGTTTCTATTTAAATTTTTTCTATATATAAGTTTCTATGTATAGACTTTTCATTGTAGATTGTATTCAAATATAGGTTTATGTAATTTCATACCATATTATAACTCTCTCCATATTTGGTAGAGATCGAGATTAGGTAGTAATAGATTTCTTTATTGGAATAAAAATCTCTCTCCATATTTTATAGAGATTGAGATATGATAGAGTATCTTAGTTATTACTCTTAAATAAGGTGTTGGTTGGAAGCATAAAATTATAAATGCAACCTTTCACACCTAAATAAAAAAATAAATCAACATAATTTCTCCTTTTATTATTTTGAGCAATCCATCTGAAACTTGTGTTCTAAATAAATCCTCTTCCAAGGAATGAGCTGGACACTCATTCCAAGGAAGATGGAATGTATTATTTTATTTTATTTTTTGTTCTATAAATTATCATTCTACTATAAATTATTATTTTATTTCTTTTCTACTATAAACATTTATTTTGTACAACTTGTTGTAAACCTACAGGTGTTTTGTTTCCTTTTCATTTATTTTTATTTCAGTAATTTAATTTTTGTAAGTGTGATTTGATTTCTTCAAGTGTGATTTTTAATTCTAGAAAATATGATTTTGAATTCCATCAAGTGTGATTTTTAATTCCTGCAAGTGTGGAGTGTGATAGAAGAAACCATTCACCAAAGATCTCTTTCTCCTTTTGCATATAGCCTTCAGACACCAGCCCTGGATTGGCATTATTAAATGAAGGGGATTGATGACTCTCATCAATATTCAAATGTTGCACACCACACATAGATACAAGGGCCAAAACAAGGTCATGTTCAAATGTCACACATCACACATAGGCCAAGGGCCATAGCAAGGACATGTTCAAATGTTGCACACCACACATAAGATATTATAGATATACATCAAACAAAAAATCTCACATAAGGGCCAAGGACCAACTTAATAGAAAAACAAAGTTTTAATCTACTATGTACAAGTAAGCATTATCAATGGAATATAGAATTAGTAAAGGTAGTCTAAGCTATGGATATGTCATGTGATCATATTATATGAAATAACATGTTCATGTACACTATGTAAGATATAAATGTTAGAAAGATATTTGTATAAAATTGAAAGCTAAATAACATAGAGGTTATAAAATGATAATGCATGCATACTGTCACTTGAGAATAAAATGTCCTCAACTTAGCAAGGCCAATGGGTAGAGGAAAGTCCAAAAAATTGATTTGTAGAAATTTCTATATGTGATGCACAAATCTTCATGGATACCCATGAAATGCATGTGTGATATTTAAAGAATATATTATCTAATAATAATGATATAAATAACACATTAAAAAGATGTAAATTAGATTGCTAATCATGCTCAAATCTTGACTTTGGATATTTGACAATATTTGAGAATTTTTGCATTTTTTTTAAAGAATCTATGATTGTTTTGGTATTTTTGAAATATGGAAAAATTAGTAAAAATAGATACTAAAATGAAACCAAGGTGTCAAAAATAGAAGAAAAGACATGAATTTGGAAAGTTCTCAACAAGTGTCAATGAAAGATGTGCGATCAATGGTTTGAATGGATCAAATAGAAGGAATTTCCCCCTATGGAATGTGAATTAGAAGTGTTACAAATTTCTAAGAGATAGTAAAATGTATGTAACTGATTGTACATTATCATTTTCTCAAATTTACACTTATGGAAAGATGTCACATGTATGAACAATAGATCTTGAAAATAATATATTTTACATGAAAAATTGGAAGTTGCATATTAATACTACATGAATAACCTAAAATTGACATAATTAGAGCTATGTGTTATATAAATATAGATTCTAAGTAGAAAAATGCAAATAATACTATCAAAGGACAATAACGGTCAACGTTTCTATGTTGTTATTGTTGATTCTATTTTATAGGAAAAATAATAAAATTATGGAAAAACCTATGCATGTAAATAAAGTAATGTTATTGTTGAGAAAGTTTGAATACTATTTTGAAAATATCAAGATCTGAAAGGGAAAATAAGAAATCCAAGAGGCCAATAAGTCAATGAAAGCCAAGGGCATGTAAGAGGGGATCGAGTGATCATAAATTCAAGAAAATAGAAGAAGAAGAAGATGCAACAATAAAAAAATATGTATAGTCAAATTTTTATATTTTTGAATAATTATATATTTTAGCAATAGATAAGTTATCTAATGATCTCAATATGAACACAATAATATGTGATGAGTGGTAAGTGAATGACCTTTGTTGAGTATCTATTGTTTGCTTGAATATTATTTGAATACATGTCTTTATTTGTTTTCCCTTGCTCGATTGTTTGGTCATCTTGTGCAATTGTGATCATGGCACTTTCATGCTAAAATGTGATATAATCATGATCCTTGCCCAATATTTCTCCCATTACTTTCATCCATGATCTTAGTTTTGCATTGCTTTCATTCAATAAAGGGTCAACATGAAATATGATAGAACATGTTTTTGATTTAAGTGTAACTGATATCTCAATGGATCCAATACAACATTGAGGCCCTGTAATATTACCCAAGTATTGACAATCATATCCAAGAGAGCTATGAAAAAGGATGAAATATTGAAATTAATATATTTCTTTCCATCTATGAGGGAGATAAGAAACAAAGGCTCTATATATGATTGTAGTTCTACCTACATACCAATACTTCGAAGAGGTATCAAACCTCCATGTAGTTCTCCCACTTAATTTCTTTGTGCAATTGTGCTCATTTAACTATATGAATAAATCTAGAATTAGTTTGAATATTTAATCATGTTTGGCTAAGTTTGCATAAAACTAAATTCAAACTTTGTTCCTGGCTACTTGAAGTGCTTGGAAAATAATTTGGGAAGAATAAGGAACTTTTGTTCAATGTGCACTTATGTAGATAATTTTTTTTAAAAGAATTGATAAATTTTCCAAGATGTGTGAAATGAATCAATTGAATGTGATTTTATAGTTGTTCAAGAGGAAAACATACCCATTTAAGAGTTTAAGAATATTAAGGCCAACCCTAAGGATACTTTACTTTTTGAAATTTGTATTATTTGTATGGAAGGACAAAATTGACAAATAAAGACACAAACATTAGATGTTCTTATCTCTTCAAGAAAGGTGATGAATTTTGGTTCTATGCCAAAGCATACATATGTGTAAATATGTTTTCAATTATAATATCATTTTTATAGGTGCTAGTAGATGGCCTTGTGGTGAAAAAAGGTCTTCTTTTGTGCTTAGGATAGGTCAAATTGGTGAAATAAGTTTCAATTAAGTACACATATCAATTAATGGTAAAAAGGGATAAAATAGACATGATCAACTATTCATGACAAATTTAAGTTACTACATGCAATAATCATGAGGTAAGATGCAAAAAAATCAATTTAGATAGCTCTTCTCTTGGCTAGATGCCCTTCTAAGGCTACTCTCAACTCCTCCCATGCTTATTTCCTCCTCAATGCCTTTCCTCTAGGAAGAATGAAATTATTAACAAAAAGTAATATTCATGTTATTATTTTCTTTACAGGTCGTGCCTTCTTTCATCAAGATACATATTTCAAAAAAATCTCCCCAGGATGCCTCAAATGTTTGCTCTCATAAAAATATAAAATAAACTATTAGTTTGTAGTGTCACTCATCACAAGGGCCAACAATCTCACCCGTATCATGCTTCAAGTGCATTTAGTAATGAAAGACAAAAAATAATAATAAATAAGGCTACAATCAATGTCCTCTCCTTCAACTTGAGCACCCAAAAATAATAATCAATAACCTATTTTAGCTTGCACACTCCTTTCCTTGCTTACCAAGTAACAAACAACGTTCACTCAACAAAAACATTATTATATCTTCTTGAAAAATTATTAACGACATCCTTGATTTCACACAAGCTTCTCCTTCACAGGCATTTTGATTTTATAGGCTATGATATTAGATGAAAATAAAATATGGATATAATGAACAAAAAATAAAGCAGAGTGATCGACAAATCACAACACACAAAATCTTTAAACTATCAAATTAAAAAAAGTAAAAAAACTTATCTGGAAGAGTATGTATCGCTCCTTGTACATCCCACTAATCTCTAAATTTAACATACTTTCAAAACAAACAAAATCTATTCAAGATAATAAATGCCTGTGCAAATACATGGCAAACCAAATAACAATAAAAACATGAAACTAAGTCTAAATATCTAATGAGCATTATTTATTTCAATGAGATATATTGTCTATTGCTTAAGTGTGTCCCTTGTATGTATTTTTGATGCACTTGATAGTGACACCTTATTATGGGATTGGACATTGGTCTCCCAAGATTCTCAAGTTTTTGGTATTTGAGAGGTGGGAGAGGCCCACACATGTAGTTATTTATATGAGGGAGATTTACAAATACTATAAATAATTTTTGTAATTGATTCCTACATTTTCAGATAGATCTTAGTATTCAACATCACTTCCTTTATTACTTGGTGGTTATAATAGCTCAACAGCCATGTATTCCAATAAAATGGAGTGGCATCCATAAGGACTTTTATACTATTTGGTATTATTTGGCATAGTCAATGGGATTTAAGTTATGACTCATTGTGATACAATTACACATTATATTAGAGTTTTATGAAGTAAATTATGGGAATATTTAGCATTATATTCAACACTGTCAATAACCTATTAGGAGTTGTGCTTCCCTCTTAAAGAAAATATCATGATCAACTTATTCAATAGTATTGATTGTTATCAATTCATTCTTGGTGTTTTATTCAACTAGAAATATTTTGCTATGGGATGTGTCCTTCATGGATCTCTTAGAACTAAAAGATGCTTATTATACCTTTCAAATATCTAGTATGGCTAGATCATCTACTCCATCACATGTGCCATCACCATAGGCAGTGTTAATCTTGAATTGTTATTCACTCCTATTCTCTTCTAAAATTCTTATGGTGCATCTAATCCACATGGTCACCATTCACTTCAAATTCATTCTTTAAGCAATACTCAAATTTTATATAAGGATGAACTAGTTAAGGATGGCCTTATCTTGGAGTTATCATTAATGATAACTTCAATGTGACACTAAATTTTTTGATTGATAAGTGCAATTATGTGATTTATGAGGTAATGTGTCAATCAAGTGAGTTCATTGATTGATAGCTCTTCAGTTTCATATGTTAAGTGTCTATTTGACTAATCAAGGTATAATGATAACTCCTAAGTTGTGAGAGTAAATCATCATGATGTGAATTCTAATTAAGAACATTAATGCCATGGAAGATACACAATTATTGGATGATAAAAAAATAAAGTGCAAGTTACTATAATTTACTACAACAACCATTTATTTTGTAGGTTATGAATATGAAGTGCTAAATTTAATAATGGTTCTCTCTTCTTACTTTACCATTCTTCTAGATTTATTCAAATTGATTATGCTACTTGCATCATGTTTTGGAGGTATTATTGTCTATTCAAACTTTCTACAATTTACAAATTAAAAAATTGTGATTTAAAGCCAACATTGATAGGTGTTTAAGATATTGCTTACAAATTGAACTTAAATTTCATAGACATGTTGCCATGTGAGTTTAATAGTTTCACAATCAAAATTGATCAATATTTAGAAGCCTATATCAAAAATTCATTTAAAGAAGACATGGAAATTCTAAAAATAAGGGAGTTAATTAAAATTATCCAATTATATGTTTTTATGGAATATGATGAAAAGGCTTAAAGATGGGGCTACACTTAATATCGGTAGATCTGTGGAAGGATATCCAAGATTAGTAGCAAGAGAATGGATATTTGGAGATGATGATGGATAACCTCTATTAATGTTTTCAAGCCACTTGGGATTGAATACAAATAATAAGGTAGAAGAAATGGATTTTTTAGAAGGAATAGGATTGGCTAAAAAAAAGCAATGGAAAAAAATTCAAGTGGAAGGGGATTCCATGCTAATTATTGAAGCAATAAAAAGGGGAGTGAAATGAACAAAAAATAAATATTATCATTTAAGAAATATAATGGTATATCTACTAGCGAATCAAGGGATGGAACATTTGGACAAGATGGTTTATACTTGTCTTTTTCCATCCATGGCATTATAACTAATCTATGTTTTTTTGGTATTGGTATTGATACTGGTATGAGTATGTTTTAGGTATATAGAAATTCCATTTTTCAAAAACATTGATTGGAAATGCCATGGGTATGTCTGTACATTTTTTATTAAAATATAAATACATAAATCCATACATAAATACATACATGTGTGTGTGTGTGTTAAAATTTTACATTTTATTCATTATTTTAATAAAAAACATGGAAATTCATAGTGTTTATTCATTCATTACTTCAAAAAGTTCAAGTTAAACATTGAAAATACATTCAAATCTAGATACTAGAATATATCATCTAGACTTAGATTGTCTTCATAATCATGAAAGCCACTCCCACTAGTTCCACACTCCACCCCTTATGTATAACTCTCTTGATTTTCATCATCAACACCAAGTAGTGAAAGTTGGGAAAGAGTAGATGCGGAGGCTTCCAAGTCTGTAGTCTTTAGAAGGATATCCCAATGTTTGTTAGGCCCTTTCTTATAGTCCTTAGACTTGTGTGGAAGGAGGCACAAATCAAAATAAACAAATATCAAATCCTCAGCCTTCTTGGATGCCAAATTATTTATTTTAGCATAGTGGATAAATCCATATGTACTCCAATTCCACTTTGTTGAAGAATTACTAGCCACTTATCACAAAAAAAAGTTAATTGTTAGAATTTTTAAATTTGGAATTAGTAACAATGTAAAATTTAAAAAATATATGTTAATACTTAATTAATAATAACTATAAGTAATATTTAATTAATGTTTTGATTTAATTCAAATTATATACCTGTTAGAAAATTTTGACCATGACAAGTTCTAGGTACTTGGCATCATGGCCATGTACATACCACCATTTTATTAGAATCAAATTGGATTTGTCAAAAAGAGAAACAATTTCTCCCATGTTGCCTTCTGAAACTACAAACATACCCATTTCATTATGAATAATATTAGATATATATGGATCCAGAAAAATCCTTCTGAATGCTTGCCTAGTTCCATTTGCAACTTATGCATCATCATATGGTGGTTGCCTATTAGTTAGCCAAAGTACATCACTACTATAATACTTTGGATTGAGAGCATAATCAAGGACATGAAATGGGGTGGTCATTTTATTCCACCTCTTCATGATCAAAAACTTGATATCATTATAATTTTTTTTTTAGATCTTCCTCTTTCTTTTGTATGATCTCTCTCATGTTGGCAATATGATTATCATTGATGTCAAAAGGGACATTATGAGCATGTCATAGATGTTTAGGATTGAGTATGGTGATTTGAGGATGTGCAAGGGACCCTATTAGAGGTCAAGGATGATTGGAATGCTTGTGTGCATGAGTGGAATTCATCTGGTTCCTCATATTATTCATCTAGACATTTTAGGTCTATAGAGGAAAATCTAAGTAGGTAGTTTGCTTACATCACCATTGCCACGTATGGATGAGTTTAGGGGATTTGATCATATGATTATGACAACATTGGTCCCTAGTTGTTATGTGTCATATTTGAAGCCATGTAATGAAGTAAAGTTGAATATATGGGGATGCAAAGTTGGATACTTAGACAAAATTCACTAAGTTTCTATACTTAGCCAAATTTACAAAAGGGTTAAAGTAGATCCAAGTAAGCATGTTGATGAGGTTAGCATTCACACACATGGAGGTGTTAAGATAAAATGATCATACAGGTTTGTTAAATTTTGTTCCTAGTTTCTATGCACTAAATTTTAGGTTACATGATATAGCGTGACAAAATATATGCATGTGCACTGTTGGACTCCCAAACATTTTAGCAATGTTTTCCCACAGTGAAATTTATAAATGGTAAGAAAAAATTGAGTAGGAATTTTTATGATGTCATATATTACACATATGAAGTTTATTATAGTAGATGGATATATGAATGGAATCCCCTATATGAGAGGATCTTATATGCCAAATTTCAAGTCATGCAAAGAGTTATGAAAGAACAAAGTTGGCCTTTCAAGCAGTTTTACGCATAGTTGGCTCTATGGTAGAATAATCTGAGTAAGCAAATTAAAGGCATTATTTCTAACATGTACAAAGGATTTAGGAATAAATGAGCATATGAGTTTGTTCAATATTATACCTAGTTTATATGGTCCAAATTTTAGAATAGGTGGTTAAGTGAAGCAAAAGATATAACTATGCAAAGTTAGCCTTCTAGGCATATTGAGATGGTCCTCATACTTAGTCAAATTTACACAAGATAAATATCAAGCATGTTAAAATATATAATGATGAGGACTTAATCATATGTTGAATATCTAATGATGCATAATGAAGTCAATATGTCAAAGGCACTTACGAGTAAATGTGATAGTGACAAGTGTCATGATCTTAGAGCTTAAGAAGTAGATCTACGGTGCATTTCAGAGTCAAATAGTTAATGATCAATGTGAAGATGCCAAGTGTCACAAGCACATGCATTGATAACAATGAGCAAAAGGCATGTGCTAGTGCCAAGTATCACATGCATAGGAGCTCATTAGAGATAAATTTTAAGCTTTTCATAAGATTAAATGATGAGTGGATGATCATGCAATGAAGATCCAATGGAGTGAGTGGACTCAATGGGATAAAGAGATCAATGTTTAACGGCAAGAAAGAGATAAAGTTCATGCAACTTTGGAGATCTAATGACACATGGGAGATCAGATCAGAGAGATCAATGGACACATTTTAAAGGTTGGAACATTAAAGCCTAAAAGTGTACAAGGATCAAATGGAGCATGTAAGCCTATTAGAGCTTGATCAAATGGATATATTTTAAAGTTGATAAATTTACATGAGGACCATCAGATTATGGCATAAAACTTAATATCAATGGTCGATATTTAAAGATGTGTTAATCCCAATGGTCAAGTAGTAGAACATGTAGAAACTTGTATTTAAGCCATAAACCATGATACAAACAATGAATTTGATTATGGTGATCGATCAAATTTGTGTTAAATGGTATATGCATCAAAACTAGATCCCAATATATGATAAATATAGTGATGAGACTAAGAATCATGGTGGTGATGCATGAGTTTAAGATGCGAGAAAATTTTAGTTAAATATAGGAACTAAAGTCAAATAGAACAAAACGTGATGTGTTAGCAAACTAGTGTGAACACAAAAAAGAAATGAAGACCTAGATCAAATGATTATATGTATGTCATCAAGGATACAATAGATGTTGTTGGTATTGTGTCAAATAGATAAATATAGAGACACAAAAAAAGATGGGGAAAAGAAAGGAAGAGAAGAGAGATGAAGTGTAGAGCATGAGTAGTTACAGAGTAGACCTATAACAAAGAATAGAGGATTGGATTATTTTATGAATCTATATTTTAATTTGGAGTTGTAGCTCCATATAGATCTGATTGGTGGGTGCCATCAGATAAGTTGAGTTGGTGCTCAGATAGGGAGTGGGTGCTTCCTTATATTTGGTGCTCTCAAACCAAAGGATGGGTGTCTCCTTAGGGTTAGTGCCCTTAAATATTATAACCAGTGAGATTCTTTATTATGAGGTTAGATTAGAACAATAGATTCTAGTAGCTATTCTCATGGTAGCTTTTACCATATTGGGTTTTCCATGATATATCTAGTGTTATTTCTATTTATGTATATGTTGTCTCTGCATATAGTTTTAATCTACATTAAAATGTTTCAAAAAGGACAAAGTTAATAAATATATTGATTCACTATTCTCATGGTAGTTTTCCCCATATTGGGTTTTCCATGATATATCTAGTGTTATTTCTATTTGTGTGTATGTTATCTCTGCATATAGTTTTAATCTACATTAAAAAGTTTCAAAA
Organism: Torreya grandis; assembly: GCA_037957365.1. NCBI lineage: Eukaryota > Viridiplantae > Streptophyta > Pinopsida > Cupressales > Taxaceae > Torreya > Torreya grandis. Next base: position 2,436,900 of record JARHVA010000137.1, on the reverse strand, counting down.
AGGACTAAGTTAATCAATATACTGATTCACCCCTCCAGTATATAGTTTTATTCCAACAATTGGTATCAGAGTATTGTTTTCTTGAAAGAAGCTTAATCAACATAGGTAGATCTTGGATGATGAACACAAATGGCTAGTAAAGAAGGCTCTTCATAAAAAAAATCACCTCTCTTTGATGAATCAAAATATGCATTCTAGAGCATTAGAATGGAAGCATATCTATCTTAATTAGGGTTTGATGTATGGATGTATATTGTAAATGGATATACAACTCCTACTGATTAGGCTGCCAAGAAAGCATATGAGAGAAATGCCAAGGCAAAGAATGTTATCTTTTGTGGATTGTCTAATTCAGAGTTTGTCAAAGTGATTCATTGTCAAAATACATAATATATCTGAAACAAATTAAATAACATATATGAAGGTGATTACAAGGTAAAGTAGGCCAAGCTACAAACATTCAAAGGCAAGTTTGAGAGCCTTAAAATGAATGAGGAAGAGAAAATTGTAGACTACCTCCTTAGAGTAGATGAAATAGTTAATACAATCAGAGGCCTTGAATAAGAGATGAAAAATCATTTCATTGTCAAAAAGGTCCTAAGATCTTTTTCATTAGGGTATGACTCACAAATATTTACAATAGAGGAAGTAAAAGATATGGATAAACTCATTGTTGATGAGTTTCATGGAATATTCTTAGCCTATGAAATGAGAATGGGAGAAATAGATACCTTCAAGAGAGAAGTTGCATTTAAAGCATCCAAATTAGTAAATGCAGAAACACCTACAACTATATCTAAGGAGACTAATGAAGAAGAAGCCAACTTTGTCATAAGATTAAGGAGAGGGTCTGGAAAGTACAAAGGTAAGTTACCCTTTAAATGCTTTAACTATGGTAAAGTAAGACATTTTTCTACTAAATGCCCTTATAATCAAAAGGATAACTCTGAGTAAGAAGAGAGTAGTAAAAGGGTGAAACCTCACTATTCCAAGAAGAAGAACTTCAAAAACAAGAAAGATTTATACATAAAAAAAGATAGTGATTTATTAGATGAGTGTGATAGCTTAGATGATGACCATGATTATGCCTTTATGGCTGAGGGAAATGAATCCATATTCATGATATTACGATCAAATTATGTATATCTAGATAAAGAAGAATTTAAAGACTCTGATGAAGAAGAGGAAGGAAAAGTGGATCTAGAGTGTGAACTCATCTATGCTTTAGAAGAAATAGGCAAGCTGAGAAAAGAGAACTTAAAATAGAAGAAGCTTAGACAAAAGGAGATTGAAAAAATATCCAAAGCTCTTTAAAAATATGATCAAATGGTGGTTAGCCTAAAGACACAAGTTTAAGAGGATAAAAGAATAGAAGATGTAGTCAAACTTAAACTACAATATAAATTTGATGAGTGCATGAAGTTAGAAGTAGAAGTAGTGGATTTTAAAAAGAATTTGAGAAAGCTAAAGATAAAATAGATAAAGGTTTGAAGCTGAAAGGAGAATAAGACATTCTTGATGATTTGATCAACTCTAAAAATCCTTCAAAAGAGAGATTTGGCCTTAGTTATGAAAAAGGAAAAAATTTCATAACTAGTACATCTACTAACCTATATGACAACTTCAAAGCAGAAGGAGAAACAGGAGCAAAGAAAGATAAAGATGGAAAAAGATACAAAAAAAGACACATGCACAATTGATGTGAATAAAGTTGAAAAGAATCTTGAAGAAAAGAAGACAAAGGTAGCTGATGGAGATAGATACACAAAAGTGAGAGACTTGAAGAAGCCTAGGTTTAGAAGAACTCCCCATCCTGTACAAAGAAAATCTATGACTAGGTATTCATCATCCTTCTATGGTTATTGTTATACCTATAATAAATTTGGTCATAGGGCTATTGATTGTATTGTTGTACCTAAGAGGATAATAAATTTTGTAAGCAAAAATTCATTTTTTCCCTTGTTAGATACAAATGTAATATTCTATAATTGCAATAATTTTGGTCACATAGCTAAACAATGTAGAACAAACTTTGTAAGACCAAAAACACAAAGTAAGAAGAAATAAATGCCTCCCAATGTGAACAAAGGCTCACAAGTCTCTAATAAGGATAAAAAGAAGCCAAATAAGAAACCCAAGAATGTGTGGAAAGTGAAAGATCAATCTATGATTGCTCAAACTGCACTCCATGCCAAGGAGTAGAATTTGTCGGTAATAGACAGTGGTTGCTCAAAATATATGATTGGTGACAAGAGCAAGTTCATAAAATTTAGAAAATGTAAGGAAGGATCTGTCAACTTGGGAGGAAACACTTCAGTAAAAATTAGAGGTAAAGGAACCTTCTACATAGATGGAAAACTACCTACACATGATGTTCTTTATATTGAAGGATTGAAGCATACTTTGATAAGTGTCAGTCAAATGTATGATAATAGATATAAGGTCACATTTAATGCAAAATATTTCAAGGAGATATGGAAGAGTAGATGCAGAAAGAAAAAGAACTAAAAACAATATCTATAATCTTGTTGAAGTGAATGGTAATAGCTACCTGATAGGAAAGATTGATGAGAGTTGGTTATGGCATAGAATAATGAGTCATGTCAACTTTGATAACCTAGTCAAAGTGAACTCAAATAAGTGCTTTAGACACATTCCAAATATAATGAAACCTACAAACACTACTTGCAAGGAATGTCAAATAGGTAAGTAGACAAGGGACATATTTCAAACAAATAAGTATGCAACTACAAAGCCTCTAAAATTAGTTCATACTGATCTTTGTGGTCCTACTAAGACAAGAGGATCTAAAGGAGAGAGATAATTCATGTTATTTGTAGATGATTACTCAAGAATGAAATGGGTAATATTTTTGAAGGACAAGTCACAGGCATTTGAGAGATTCAAGATCTTTAGGGCCATGGTGGAGAATGAGATTGGACAAAAAATTAAATTTTTAAGATCTGATAAAGGTGGTGAATTCATGTCAAATGAGTTCATAGAGTACTATGAGAAGCATGGAATCAAAATACATTACTCTGTAGCAAGGACTCCACAATAGATGTCCAGAATAATGATAAAAAGGCCAAGTTACTTGATGGATACTGGAAAGAAGTAGTCTAAATAGTAGTATATATCTTGGATAGAGTTCAACTAAGGGTAAAAAGTGACAAAACTCCCTATGAACTATGGTATGGAAATCCTACCTCTGTTAAGTATTACAGAGTGTTTGGTAGCAAATGCTACATCAGGATAAAAGAAGACAAATTGGAAAGCTTTGAATCAAGATGTGATGAAGGAATATTTCTTGATTATTACACCCAAAGCAAAGCCTACATATGTTACAACAAAAAGCTACACAAGATTGTAGATAACATTAATGTCAAGGTTGAAGAAGGCTTGAAACATATTAAACTTGAAAAAGAAATCTATATTGAAGAATCATATTTTGAAGATGAAGTAGCTAATAAAGAGCATGATGAAGTAGATGAAAGGACACATGCAAGATTTGTTTAAAAGAATCATCCTATAGAGCATATCATTAGCAATAAATATGAAGGAGTTCAAACAAGAAGATGAGTTGTACAAAACAAGGAGAAAGTTTTGCTCTAATGTCTAAAATTGAGCATAAGAGCTATGTTGAAGCCAACAAGGATGAGAATTGGCTAAAATACAAAGATGATGAATTGAACCAAATTGAAAAGAAAAAAACTTAGGAGTGAGTTCCAAGACCTTCAAATAAGAATGTAATAGGTAAAAAGTGGGTCTTTAGAAACAAGCTTAATGAGGATGGAACTATCATAATAAATAAGGCAAGATTGGTGTGCAAAGGATATGCACAAGTTGAGGTTATAGATTTTGAGAAAACATTTACTCCAGTTGCCAGATTGGAAGCCATAATAATGTTTCTAGCATTCTCATTTATAAGAAGTTCAAAGTCTATCAAATGGATGTTAAGTCTGCTTTCTTGAATGGGAACCTAGAAGAGGAAGTCTATATTAAACAATCATAAGGTTTTCAGCTATTAGAAGAAGAAGATTTTGTTTGTAGACTGAAGAAAGCTCTATATGATCTAAAATAGGCACCTAGGGCATGGTAATCAATATTGGACTAGTACCTACCACAACAAGGTTTCAACAAAGGATGTGCAAACATCAATCTATAATTCAAATCAGAAGGTGAGTATATGTTGATTGTTGTTGTATATGTAGATGACATCATCTTTGGTGGTAGAAACAACAAAATGTGCAAAGAATTTACTACACAAATGCAAAGTGAGTTTGATATGTTTATGCTTGGAGAAATTTCTTTCTTCTTTGGTATACAAATAACAAAAACTAATGAAAGAATATTTATATCTCAAACCAAGTATGCAAAGGAAATGCTCAAGAAATTTTGAATGGAAGATAACAAAGCACTTATTACTTTGATGATAACTGGATTCAACTTGAGCAAAGAGGATGATTCCCTTGATGCAAATTAGACTATGTATAGATCAATGATAGGTATCTTGTTATATATAACTACATCAAGCCCTGATATCATGCAAGTAGTGTGCATGGTTGTAATTTTTCAAGTTGCTCCTAAAGAGTTACATCTCAATATTTTGAAAACAATCTTAAGATATATTAAGAGCACAATTGACTATAGCCTATGGTATCCTAAAACTGAAGATTTCACTTTTGTTGTACCCAAAAAATGTCACTCATTTTTGAGACAACATATAAGCTATTTTGGTCTTGCAAGACAAAATTATCTCTTCCCATTTCAAAAGATTATTCTAAACTTCAAAATTGGGAATTATTCAAACTTTTTCAGTTAAAGGATTAACAGGTTCAAAGGATTCTACAAGTGAATTCAATCAAAAGAACAAGTTTCCTCAACACTTAGATGCTTTCGAGGCTAGTTAAACGCCTTGGTTCAACCAAAAAAATTTCATCGACAAGCCTCAAAGAAGGATTGAACCATTGAACCATTGAACCCTGCTTCTAAAAAAGGTTCAATGAATTCAAAGGTTCAACGTCATCAAACAAGAATTAAGCACTTTTGTCAAGGTTCAAAGTTCAACTGCTTCAAGTTCAATGGCTTCAAAACACTTATCAAAGAGAAGAAGGCTTGAACCATTGAACCATTGAACCACTTAGGTTCAAAAGGTTTAATGGATTCAAAGGTTCAACAAGTTCAATGATGGTTGGTTTAACACGATTTGTTTCAAAGAGCTTGGTTCAAGTGGTCAATTGAATAAATAGAAACGAAGGAATAAACCATTGAACCGGTGAACCAAAATTGGTTCAATCGGTTGGTTCAAGTGGCAAGTTCAAAGGAGTGCCCCAAAGTTGAAGAGACAAGTATCCTTGCAGGGGGAAGTGAGTAAAAGTGACTAAGGCAAGAAAAGTATGAAACAAAAGCCTGTCAGAGCCTAGCGGATGCTGCCAAGTGTCGTTTACCGAGCCCCATTATACTTTGTTTCTAAGAGCTATGGAAGTTTTCATGTGTCCCTTGTAAGATAAATAGAACACACCAAGTGTCAACATCCACATGAATCCAAGTGAGTCCCAAGTGTATCTACAATGTTTCTAAAAGCTTAGTGGAAGCCACCATGTGTCATTTTCTGTGGGACACTCAAAAAGCATCCAAAGCCTCTATAAGTTAAGTGGATGCTGCCACATGTCCTTGCCTATTTCCCAGTGGATGTTGCCACATGTCACCTATTGAGATCAGTGGAAAATTGACTAAGGCAAAACCAAAATAAAAAGTACCCTTGTGGAGGACATTGAACCAAGTCGAGTACTCTTGCAGAGGGCAGCGAGCAAAGGCAGACACAGGGAATTCCTTAGAAAAAGTTCCCGTGGCAAAATGGTTAAGGCAAAAATCCTTCAAAAATTTTGTCTGAAGGAATTCACCCAGGAAGTAATCCCGATGGAAAGCAGAAACAAAGTGAAGGAAGATTTCCTTCAGACAAATTGTCCGAAAGAATTCCTTCAGACTTTTTGTCCAAAGGAAAAGTCTGTCAAAATAGAAAACCTGTCGAGGAAATAAAAGCCCAAAAAGTTGCCACATGTCCCTTATCAAGTTGTAGTGGAATGTGCCACGTGTCCCTTACAAAGTTCAGTGGAAACCACCACGTGTCATCTATTGAGACATAGTTTCTTATAGTAGAATGTGCCACATGGCATCATCTGCGTGAATCTAAAATGAGTCTAGAATGTTTCAAAAGGAAAGCTAAAGCTCGATGGAAGCCGCCACACATCAAAATCCATAGTTTCTTCCTTTGGTATCTTTATTAAGGACTGTGGTGGGCCCCCAGTAAGCTACTGAAGTAAGCAGATGCCACTAAGTGTCATCCTCCACGGGATTCTCAAAAGACACTCAAAATATGCCACGTATCCCGTTATAACTCCACGGAGTGTGACAAGTGTCTATATCCACATTTTGAGTTTCTTATAAGTTTCAAAGCTTCTTTCAATAAGCATCTCTTAGAGTCTCACAAACACTTCCAAGTGTCCCGATCTATTTTGTAGTGGAACGCGCCATGTGTTAATTGTTAAGATCAACGAAAGTGACCAAAGAGCAGGATTCGATTGAATGAAGGACCCGATTCAACAGCTAGGAAAGGAGGAATGATGAAGACCAAAAATATCCATGCATGAAATATGTTTCTAGAAGCAGACTGCCAAGTGGACATTAGAGGACACAAACATTCAATGGTGTGACCGGTTTCTCTGCATTGAGAAAAGCAAATGGGCAAATACGCCTAATTTCAACATATCTTCTTGAAAAAATTTAATGCAACATGATGTGTTACTGATCCCAAGTCTTTCTTGGAGGGCTATATATTAGACTCTCTCTTATTGTTTTAGACAGATCATTGGGTTACTAGAAGCAAAACTCTACCCAAATTGAAAGGCATTACTGAGACTTTGAGCTCAGATTGTTCATCATATTTCTTTGTTTGAATCAGAAAGCAAGTTACTTTCAGACTTTGTGCTGATATAGCTGATATCATTCTAGGAGATCATTCTTATGTCTATTTCTTAAATGTATTCTTGTTTATGCAATTTAACAAGCAAAGCTAGTGGAGGTGACAAAGGTGTCCTGAAGCCAGTTACTTTCAGACTTTGTACTATTATAATTGTCTTCAGTGTGTGTTTATTTTTTGTTTCTATGTAAAATACCTTGAGACGACTTTGTGCCCTCATTGTTTTTCATATTTCACTCTTTGGCATTTGAGGTGGAGACTTTGTGCCTCATTTCATCCTGCTGTGTTACTATACCCTGTTACAGTTACTTGTCATCACTAGAAATATTCCTTTTGTCTGCTGAACAACACTTTTGAAAGAAGAGGAGTGTCTTTTGTCATTTCATCTAGATTTCTCCTTTGATTTGTGCACATCATCTCTAAAAGAAGAAATATGGATGGTTTATCCTACCTTTGAGTGTTATTTTTTGTTTATATATATATAGTATATAACTCCTACATATCTATAGGGAACCTCCCCTTGATGAGAGGAGAGATTAGTCCCCTTTTGATGTGGTAAAACTACACATTTGGCTGACCAATCTTCCTATTGTGGTTGATTAGACCTATTTTGTTTATCAGTATGCTAATTGACAAAATATTCACCCAACAATTTTTGGCAACTCCACTGGGGATACCAGTAATTTTGTGCAATTTGAAGCCTCAAGCTTCATATTGAAACATCACCTGTGTCTTACCCATTATCTTTATACCCTTATCCATTATAGATTATAGCGACTCCATTCCACTTTTTACCCATTATCATTATAGCCTTACCATCTTTATCCATTTCTGTTATATAATCTGGTTTGTAAACCAGATCCACTGGGAAAGAATGCATAGTTTAAAGCCTCAAGTTTCAAGCTGAAGCAGTGTCAATTCTTTTCCATTTTTATTTCACAATTTGGTAGATCCATAGTATACACAAAGCCAAAGGGCTAAAGGTATTGTTGACCCTATATTCAAGTTAGTACAACAAATTAATTTTGATTTGTCTCCTTCACCATCTCACCTCTAACGAACTAGGAGCTTTCCTCCTACTAAAGTCAGGTCTCCATTACCAAGCAAAGCATCCACTTATGCTATTAATAAAGATTTACCAATAATTACCCCTCTGAGATTTGTTATTCCCCCTTTTCATAGTCATATAATGGCAATTCAAGGCCCCTAGGGTAACTCTTTTGGCCCTCTCAATCTTATTCCACCTCTGCATGAGTTGCCACGTAGCTCAAGGAAGAATTTCCCCAAGTTCTATGGTGATGGAAAAGTTCATCCTGAAGAACACATAATAGCCTTAAACATAGACTTTGGTGTAATTGGAGTGGAATTTGAGGACGTGGTAGTCAGACTATTTGTAGAAACATTACAAGGTACTGCTGCAAATTAGTTCTTCCACTTGCAGGCTTGGTCAGTAACTGACTGGAACACCCTCAAAGCCAAGTTTGAAGCCAGATTCAAACCTGCAGAAGATGCACATGCCCTTCTGGCTTAGCTCACATAGATGAAAAAGGAACCTCATGAACCAATGAGGGACTTCATAGCCAAGTTTGACAAGCTGAGGAACAAGATTCCTTTAATTGCTAGACCTACAACTGAGAATATCAAATGTTTATTCATTAATTCTTAGCTACTTGAAGTGAGTTTCCTATTGAGACGTGCTAGTCAAATAGACCTTACTGTAGCTCAAGATTTAGCCACTAAGGTAGAAGATTATCTCATCTTAGCAGGGAAGATAAGGAGAGATCCTAATAGAAATATACCCTCATCATCTTCTGAATATCCATCTACAGGCACCACTGATCCAATGGTGTAAAAGTTGGCAAATGAGTTATTTACTCTCAAAAAGGAAATGGTGCAAGGAATGTCTTCTGCTCCTTCATAAAAATATATGCCAAGGAGGACATTTCCAAATCAGTCATACCAGGGCAATGCTACTAGGAATCAAGGGCAGCTAAATTGTCTTCCTCCCTCATAAGGGAAACTTGCCATTGAAGCACCCCCAGCCAATTCAGTAGTGGGATATCTTGAAGCAAAATCAAATTTCTCTTTCCAGCCTAAATTGGGTCAAGAAAATGATGCTAATCTCCTTGCAGAAGACCAAGAAGAATTAGCTAGCGAATCCAACATTGGTTTCTTGAATTACCAAGATGAACCCAGAAGTAAAGGAGAAGTGTTTGATGGATCATATGTTATGTTCACACAGTCTAAGAACCAGTTAGCCCAACAAGCTGATAAAGGAAAAATATAAGAGCAACCTCAGCCTGCAATTTCAATTTATAAGCAAGGAACCACCCTGCCTTTCCAGCCAAAAGACTTGATGATCACCAAAAAGGTAAGTACATCAATTTCACCTTCACCTTTAACTTCAATTTTGCAAATCAATCCTTCCCCCCTACAAACCAGAAGGTTGAATTAACTTCCTCTGTTCCTAGTCTAATTCAATCATTTGACATAATTGATCATGTCAAGAAAACCAAAATTCAAATGACTGAGTTTGAATATTTACAATCCAATCATAAGCAGTTGGATAGGTTAGTCGAGTGTGTGAAGAATAAGGTCATCCCTACAGGACAAGATGCTAAGAAGGTAACTCATGATTCCCCAAAAAACATGCTCATCCCAAAAAATCTTGTCATTACTCCTCTAGCTGCCCTGGGAAAAATAGAGCCTTTCTATGTTTCCCTGTTGATAAATGGTCACAAGCTGAGCAACTGCATCATAGACTCAGGTGCATCTGACAATGTCATGCTTGCCAAAGTGGCAAAATCTCTTGATCTCACATTGACCAAGACATTTGATAGATTTTTCTCCATGGAGAACAAATAAGTGCCACTACTGGGGCAAATCAAAGATGCCCAATTTGCATTTGCAGCCTTTCTAGACAAAAGAATCAAGATGATAGTTCTGGTGGCCGATGTCCCAGCATCCTATGGTATCCTGCTAGAGCAAAATTTTTGCAAGGATGTTGGTGGAGAATTGAGCATAGACCTATCTGAAGTGAGGATCCCTGTCAAATACATCATGCAAAGGTTGCTTCCTGAAAAGGAATCAAAATATATTGTCACTCAGACATCAACCCATGAAGCTGAAATTCTATTTGAGTCTTTAGGCATGGGTAACTACTTTCTATCTACAGATGAAGCTCCTGCAAGTGACAACTTGGAAATGCATTCAGCTAGAACAACAGGAGAATTGGTGGAGTGTGATGAAAATGTGGAAGGATCTCCACCTCTGAATAAAGAAGAATCCAAAGAAAAATTAGTATCAAATGAGATATGGATTCTTGAATTTAATGGTAGCTGCTCCTTCACCTGTTCAGGAGCCGAGATTGTATTGATATCTCTTCAAGGAGATATTTTACCCTACTCATATAAGTTACAGTTTAGCAACACCAATAACACAGCTGAGTATGAATCTCTATTGCTTGGATTGAAGGCTACTTGAGATAAAGGCGTCAAACTCCTTCATACCAAAGGGGATGCTGAACTGGTAGTTTGTCAAGTAAGGAACTTGTACCAAACCAAGAATGAGAGATTGTGCCACTATCGTAATATATTATGGGAACAAATTAAAAGATTTTATGCTTTCAACATCTCTGCCATACCTAAGGAATCCAATGACAGAGCTGATGCACTTGTTTCAACAACTTTCTTAGTCCCTCACTCAGACTTTAAAGAAGATGGGTATACCATTGAGCTGGTATTTAGACCAAGTGTGCTTGACAATTCTGATCATTGGTAAGTATTCAATGATGATCACCATATCATTGCCTTCTTGGAATGAAAAGACAACTTTAAAAGCTACATTTTGAAGGCAGTGAACCTCAAAAGTGTGAACCAGCCCCTGAATTAAGTTTAGATGCAAATGAAGAATTATTACAACTCAAACAAAATAAAATTATCAAAGGCTTGGTTTCCCTTGAGAAGCTATTTGACAAGCATGATAGGTTCATCAAACAACAACAAACAGATTCAAGCTCCTCTCAGGGATTTGATCAAATAAATCTGACTACCAAAGGAAATCTCAAGATGGTGAATATTGGGAAGTGTTTCACTCCTGAGGAGAGATTCAAGTTCACTGCTCTACTCTGCCAATATATGGATGTCTTAGCATACTCCTATGATGACCTGAAGTCTCTCAATCTTGATGAAATCCACCATGACGTTCCTCTCAAGGCTGACTCAGTGCCTTATAAGCAAAAATCTAGACAATACAATCTAAAGATATCAGGTACTATTCTATCTGAGATATAAAAAATGTTAAATGCTAGAATCATTTTCCCAATCCATCATTCCACATGGATTGCAAACATAGTGCCTGTCAGGAAGAAGAATGGCAAAATTTGCATCTATGTGGATTTTAAGAATCTAAATCAGTCATCCTTGAAGGATAACTATCCTTTGTTAATTATGGATCAAGTGCTTCAAATACTGACAGGCTCAGAGATGTTATCAATGCTAGATGGCTTCTCAGAATATAATCAGGTTGAAGTTGGTGAAGCAGACCAACACAAGACTACCTTCACCACACTTTGGGGCATATTTGCATATAGAAGGATGCCTTTTAGCTTGATAAATGCTAGCACCACTTTTCAGAGAGTAATGGACCTTACTTTAAAAGATGGAATGGGTAAGTTCATTGTAGTTTACCTTGATGACTTGACCATCTTTTCCAAGCACCGCTCTGATCATATACACCACTTGCAACAAGTGCTGGAGCACTGCCACCAGAATGGCATTTCCTTGAACCCCAAGAAGTCTATTTTTGGGGTGATAGAGGGGAAAATTCTTGGACACATTATGTCCAAAGAAGGCGTAAAGATTGACTCAGATAGAGTCAAGTCTATCCTAGAGCTTACCTTGCCTACAAGTAAAAATGTTGTTCACTCTTTCTTCGAAAAGGTGAATTTCTTACGAAGGTTCATTTCTAAGTTTGTTGAGAAGACTCGACACATTGTAAACATGATGAAAGGGAAGTCCACTTTTAGCTAGACTGAAGAACGTAAGTCAACATTTGAGGATATCAAGACTGCCATTGCCCATGCCCCACCTCTGGTTTTCCAGACTACAACAAAGAGTTCATCATATATAGTTATGCTTCTGAACACACACTTTCAGAAATTCTGGTTCAACAAAATAAAGAAGGTATGGAATCTCTCATTTATTTCATGAGTTGTCCTCTCAAATCTCATGAGCTAAATTACTTGAATATGGAGAAGCATGCTTATGCAGTAGTGAAGGCAGTCAAGCATTTCAGCTTCTACATCCTGAATTCACACACCACTACCTTGGTTCCTGACACCACAATCAAGTCCATATTAACTCAACAAGAGTTTGGGACAAAAAGAGGCAATTAAATTGCAAAGATCTAAGAGTTTTATCTAGACATCAAGCCAACAAAGCTGGTATGGGGAAAAGGCATATGCCAATTAATTGCTAATAACATCCAGAAGAAATAAAGCATGAAGAAGAAGAGGTGGAAGACACACCGATAGTCCTTTTTGTTTCCACTACGAATGAGTGGTATTCAGGTATTGCTCATTTCCTTACTTATGGTGAGTGTCCTACTCACTTATCTTATAAAGAAATGAAGACTATCAAGTTGAAGACTTCCAATTTTGTCATTTAGGACAATGGCCTGTACAAGAGGAGCCTTGATGGAGTATTCCTTCACTGTGTAGACAAAGAGAAACAAAGCCAACTTTTGAAATCCTTACACAATCTAGCCTGTGGAGGACATTTTTTTTCTCTTGTGACTTCCCACAAGATTCTGCAAGCCATGTATTACTGTCTAACTCTTTTTTAAGATGCATATAAGTGGGTGAGAAAATGTGAACTCTGTTAGCAGTTTGTTGGAAGACCCAAGTTAGCTGCCCTGCCTCTCAAGCCAGTGATCATAGAGGAACCATTCCAGCAATGGAGAATTGATTTTATTGGAGCTATAAACCCATCTTCAAGTGCTGGACATGATTATGTCCTTACAACAACTAACTATTTCACCAAGTGGGTAGAAGCTATAACAACTAAACATGCCACTTCAAAAGTAGTGTGCAATTTCCTCAAGGAGAATATCATTTCCAGGTTTGGAGTCCCAACCAAGATTGTTACTGACAATGCAGCTTATTTCACTTCCTAGGAGATTACACAATTCTATTTCTATTATGGGATTACACTCTCCCACTCTTCTGATTACTTTTCACAAGGAAATGGATAAGGTGAATCAAGCAATAAGAACCTGGTGACTATCATCAAGAAGCTAGAAGATGACAACCAAAGGACATGGCATAAAGCATTGGTTGATGCTTTATGGGTAGACAAAATTACACCAAAGAGAGTAATTGGTATGTCACCTTTTCAACTTCTTTATGGTATCAATGCTGAAATACCAATCACCTTGTAATTACCAGCCTTAAAATTGGCTAAGGCAATTGAAGCTCAGACATATGAAATCCCCTTTGATAAGAGGATCATGTGCCTGAATGAGTTGGATGAACAGATAATTATGGTGGTGGACTGAATTGCTGCCCATCAAAGTCTGGTGAAGAAACTCTTTGACTAGAAAGCAAAAAAATGTGATTTTCAAGTTGGAGATCAAGTCCTATTGTGGGACAAAAGGAGAGAACCAAAGGGGATGCATGGAAATTTTGACTCCCTTTAGAGGGGCCAATTTATTATCCATCAACACAATGGTGAAAACAACTTTCTACTAAAGTATCAAGATGGCACACTCTTTTCTCTACCTCACAGTGGGCAGCATCTGAAACACTTCAATTCTTGAAGTACCAAATCATTTCATCTATATATATGTATATTTGTATAGTTTTTAGTTCCATTTTATTTTGTTTATTTTCATTTTTAACGCCTTTCATTTTTGGGTAACATGACTCCATAACCCAATGGCACACATGAAGACACTGGAGATTCTAGATTTTAATCCCTTCAATTCTTTTTACAATTGATGGAAGTTCCCCAACTGGAGCCAACTGTTGTACCCAAAAATTGTCACTCATATTTGGGACAACATATAAGCTATTTTGGTCCTGCAAGACAAAATTATCTCTGCCCATTTCAAAAAATCATTTTGAACTTCAAAATTGGGAATTATTCAAACTTTTTTAGTTAAAAGACTAATGGGTTCAACAGGTTCAAAGGCTTCTACAGGCGAATTCAATCAAAAGAACAAGTTTCCTCAACACTTAGATGCTTTCGAGGCTAGTTCAACACCTTGGTTAACCAAAAATGTTCATCAGCAAGCCTCAAAGAAGGATTGAACCATTGAACCTCGCTTCTAAAAAAGGTTCAAAGGTTCAATGGATTCAAAGGTTCAATGTCATCAAAAAAGAATTAAGCACTTTTGTCAAGGTTCAAAGTTCAACTGCTTCAAGTTCAACGGATTCAAAACACTTACCAAAGAGAAGAAGGCTTGAACCGTTGAACCGTTGAACCATTGAACCACTCAGGTTCAAAAGGTTCAATGGATTCAAAGGTTCAACATGTTTAATGGCGGTCGATTCAACATGGTTTATTTCAAAGAGCTTGGTTCAAGCAGTCAATTGAATAAATAGAAATGAAGGAATGAACCATTGAACCGTTGAACCAAAATTGGTTCAATCGGTTAGTTCAAGTGGCAGGTTCAAAGGAGTACCCCAAAGCCGAAGAGACAAGTATCTTTGTGGGGGGAAGTGAGTAAAAGTGACTAAGGCAAGAAAAGCCCAAAACAAAAGCTCGTCAGAGCCCAATGGATGCTGCAAAGTGTCGTCTGTCGTGCCCCATTATACTTTGTTTCTAAGAGCTATGGAAGTTACCACGTGTCCCTTGTAAGATAAATGGAACACACCAAGTGTCAACATCTGCATGAATCCAAGTGAGTCCTAAGGGTATCTACAATGTTTCTAAAAGCTTAGTGGAAGCCACCACATGTCATCTTTTGTGAGACACTCAAAAAGCATCCAAAGCCTCTATAAGTTAAGCGGATGTCGTCACGTGTCTTTGCCTATTTTCCATTGGATGCTGCCACATGTCACTTGTTGAGATTGATGGAAAATTGACTAAGGCAAAACCAAAAGAAAAAGTACCCTTGTGGAGGACATTGAACCAAGCTGAGTACCCTTGTGGAGGGTAGCAAACAAAGGCAGACATAGGGAATTCCTTCAGAAAAGTTCCCACAGCAAAATGGTTAAGGAAAAAATCCTTCAGACTTTTTGTCTAAAGGAATTCACTTGGGAAGAAAGCCTGATGGAAAGCAAAAACAAAAAGAAGGAAGATTTCCTTCAGACAAATTGTCTGAAAGAATTCCTTCAGACTTTGTATTCGATGGAAAAGTCTACCGAAATAGAAAACTTGCTAAGGAAATAAAATCCCAAAAAGCCACCACGTGTCCCTTATCAAGTTACAACAGAATGTGCCATGTGTCCCTTATAAAGTTTAGTAGAAACCACCACGTTTCATCTATTGAGACACAGTTTCTTGCAGCAGAACATGCCATGTGGCATCATCCACGTGAATCTAAAATGAGTCTTGAATGTTTCAAAAGGGAAGCTAAAGCTCGGTAGAAGCCACCACACATCGACATCCATAGTTTCTTCCTTTAGTCTCTTTATTAAGGACTGTGGTGGGCCCCCAGTAAGTTACTAAAGTAAGCAGATGCCACCAAGTGTCATCCTTCGTGGGATTCTCAAAAGACATTCAAAATATGCCACGTATCATGTTATAACTCTGCAGAGCATGACAAGTGTTTGTATCTACATTTTGAGTTTCTTATAAGTTTTAAAGCTTCTTTTAATAAGCATCTCTCAAAGTCTCATAGATACTACCAAGTGTCTCGATCTATTTTGTAGTGGAACGTGCCACATGTCAATTGTTAAGATCAATAGACAACGACCAAAGAGTAGGATCCGATTGAGCCAAGGACTCGATTCAATAGCCAAGAAAGGAGGAATGATGAATAACACCAAAAATATCCACACATGAAATATGTTTCTAGAAGCAGACCACCAAGTGGATATTAGAGGACATAAACATTCAATGGCATGACCCATTTCTATGCATTTAGAAAATCAAATGGGCAAATATGCCTGATTTCAGTATATCTTCTTGACAAAATTTAATGCAACATGATGTGTTACTACTCCCAAGTCTTTCTTGGAGGGCTATATATTAGACTCTCTTATTGTTTTAGATAGATCTCTAGGTTACCAGAAGTAAAACTCTGCCCATATTGAAAGGCATTACTGAGACTTTGAGCTCAGATTGTTCATCATATTTCTTTGTTTGAATCAAAAAGCAAGTTACTTTCAAACTTTGTGCTGATATAGCTTGTATCATTCTAGGAGATTGTTCTTATGTCTATTTCTTAAATGTATTCTTATTTATGCAATTTAACAAGTAGAGCTAGTGGAGGTGACAAAGGTGTCCTGAAGCCAGTTACTTTTAGACTTTGTGCTATTATAATTGTCTTCAGTGTGTGTTTATTTTCTATTTCTGTGTGAAAGACCTTGAGATGACTTTGTGCCCTCATTATTTTTCATATTTCACTCTTTGGCAGTTGAGGTGGAGACTTTGTGCCTCATTTCATCCTGTTGTGTTACTATACCTTGTTACAGTTAGTTGTCATCACCAGAAAGATTCATTTTGTCTACTGAACAACACTTCTGAAAGAAGAGGAGTGTCTTCTATCATTTCATCTATATTTATCCTTTGATTTGTGCACATCATCTTTGAAAGAAGAAAGATGGATGGTTTATCCTACCCTTGAGTGTTATTTTCTATTTATATATATATAGTATATAACTCCTGCATATCTACAGTGAACCTCCCCTTGATGAGAGGAGAGATTAGTCCCATTTTGATGTGGTAAACCTACACGTTTGGCCGACCAATATTCTTATTGTGGTTGATAAGACCTATTTTTTTATCAGTACGCTGATTGACAAAATATTCACCCAACAACTTTGACAATATATATAGATATTGATTAGGTAGGAAGTGTGGATGATAGAAGAAAAACCAGTGGTGGTGCATTTTTCCTTGGAAATAGACTTGTTTCATGGTTGAGCATAAAGCAAGAGTCAGTTACTATCTCCACAAAAGAAGCAAAGTATGTGGCAATAGTGGCATGTTGAACTCAAGTCTTGTGGATGAAGTAAACACTAAAAGACATCAAGGTAGAGTACAAATCACCTATTTCTATTCTTTATGATAATTCAGGTGCTATTAACATATCAAATAATCCAGTGATACATTTTAGAACCAAGCACATATCAATCAAGTATCACATATTAAGAGAAAAGGTTGTAGATCAAGAAGTCATAATGGAGTATGTGCCAACTTAGGATCAAATTATAGACATAATCACCAAACCTCTTCCCAAAGAATAATTTGAGTATCTGAGACAAAATTTGGGAGTGGTGGCTCCTACATCACATCACTAGATCCTAGTGATGGGGCATGAGACCAGGGGGAGGATCATATAAACTTAATTAAACCCTAAAAGATGAGATAAAAGGAAACTTAGATTCTTGGACAAACTCTATTATCTATTAAAGGGGGAGAAAAATTTAGACAAATAGTGAGATAGAGTCCCTTTGACATTGATGTCAAAGGGGGGAAAAAAGTGCAAATGTTCTTTGCAAAAGTTTGGAGGAGTGTAAATGCTAAATAAAATCAGAGCATGTGTCCAATTTGAGTTTAGGAAAATGTGCCATTGCCTAAGGGGGAGCAAGTTAGGTATGAATAGATTCAATTCATACTCATTAGAATCTAATGTAAGCAATGCTAGAGAACAAGCAACATATTATAAGATCAAAGTATTTAGTTTGCTATCAATGATGAAGGGGGAGATTGTGGGCAATATGATTGTCATTGATGTCAAAAGGAACATTATGAGCATGTCATTGATGTTTAGGGTTGAGTGTGGTGATTTGAGGATGTGAAAGGGATCCTATCAGAAGTCAAGGATGATTGGAATGCTTGTGTTCATGAGTTGGATTCATTTGGTTCCTCATATTGTTCATTTAGACATTTTGGGTCTATAGAGGAAAATCTGAGTAGGCAGTTTGTTTACATCACCATTTCCACGTGTTGATGAGTTTGGGGGAGTTAGTCATATGATTATGATCACATTAGTTCTTATTTATTATGTGCCAAATTTGAAGCCATGTAACAAAGCACAATTGAAGATATGGGGATTCAAAGTTGGCTACTCAGACAAAATTCACTAAGTTTCTATACCTAGCCAAATTTGCAAAAGGGTTCAAGCAGAGCCAAGTAAGCATGTTGATGAGGTCAAAATTCACACACATGTAAGTGTCAAGATAAAATGATCATATGGGTTTGTTTATTTTTATGACTAGTTTTTATGCACTGAATCTTAGGTCATGCGATATAGCATAACAAAAGATATGCATGTACAAATTTGGGCTCCCAGACATTTTGATAGTGTTTTTCCACACAGTCAAATTTGTAGATGGTAAGAAAAATCTGAGTAGGCATTTTTATGATGATATATCTTGCATGTATGAATTTTATTGGAGTAGATGTATTTATGGATGGAATCCCCTATCTAAGAGGATTTTATGTGCTAAAATTTAAGTCATGCGACTAAGCACAAAAAGAGTTATGCAAGAACAAAGTTCACCTTCTAGGCAGTTCTATGCATAGTTGGCTCTATGGTAGAATAATCTAAGTAAGAAATTTAATGGAATTATATCTAACATGCATGAAGGATTCAAGAAGAAATGAGCATATGGGTTTGTTCAGTATTATGCCTAATTTATATGGTCCCAATTTTAGAATAGGTAGTTGAGCGAAGCAAAAGATATATCTGTGAAAAGTTAGCCTTCCAAACATATTGAGATGGTCCCCATAATCAAATTTGCACAAGATAAAGATCAATCATGTTAAAAGATATAAAAGTGAGCACTTAATCATATGTTGAAGATACAATGACACATAATGAAGTTAATATGTCAAAGACACATACTAGTAAACATGCTAGTGACAAGTGTCATGATCTCAGAGCTTGAGTAGTAGATCTATGGCCCACTTCAAAGTCAAATAGTCAATGATCAATGGAAAAATGATAAGTGTTGGAAATGTGGGCATTGACAGCAATGAGTAGAAGGCACGTGCTAGTGCCAATTTTCAAATGCATAGGAGCTCATCAGAGATAAAGTTTGAGCTTGTCAGAAGATCAAACAATGAGTATATGATCGTGTAATGAAGATCCAACTGAGCGAGTGAACTAAATAGGATAAATAGCTTAATTTTTAATGAAAAGACAGATAAATTTTATGCAACTTTGGATATCCAATGACACATGGGAGCTCAAATTATAAATATCTACAGACATATTTTAAAGGTTAGAATGTTAAAGCCCGAAATCATACAAGGATCAAACAGAGCACGTAAGCCTGTTAGAGCTTGTTCAAATGGACGCATTTTAAAATTAAGTAATTTGAATGAGGATCATCAGATCATGACATGAAACTTAATATCAATGGTAGATATTTAAAGATATGTTCATGCCAATGGTCAAGCAGTGGAACATGCAAGAATTTGTAGTTAAGCTATAAACCACAACACAGATAATAAATTTGATTATGGTGATCAATCAAATTTGTGTTAAATGGTATGTGCATCATAACTAGAGTCTAATATATGCTAAATATAGTAATGAGACCAATAATCATGGTGGTGATGCATGAGTTCAAGATGCGGTAAACTTACAGTTAAAGACAAGAACTAAAGTCTAACAGAACATAGCATGATGTGTTAGAAAACTAGAGTGAACACAAAAAAGAAACAAAGATCTAGATCAAATGATTATATATATGTCACCAATGATAGTGTATACGCTACTGGTATAATGTCAAAGAGATAAATATAGATATATAGAGAAAGAGGGGGCAGAGAAGGGAAGGAAGAGAGATGAAGTGCAGAGCGTGAGCAGTTACAGACTAGACCTATAACAGAGAACAGAGGATTGGATTATTTTATGAATCTATATTTTAATTTGGAGTTGTAGCTCCATATAGATCTGATTGGTGGGTGCCATCAGATAAACTGAGTTGGTGCTTAGGTAGGGAGTGGGTGTTTCCTTAGAGTTAGTGCTCTTAAACCAGGGAATTGATGTCTCCTTAGGGTCGGTGCCCTTAAATATTGTAACTAGTGAGGTTGTTTATTATGAGTCTAGATTAGAATAGTAGATTCTAGTAGCTATTATCATGGTGGTTTTTCCCATATTGGGTTTTCCATGGTATATCTAGTGTTGTGTCTATTTGTGTGTATGTGATCTCTACATATAGTTTTAATCTGCATTAAAAAGTTTCAAAAAGGACTAAGTTAATCAATATACTAATTCACCCCCCTCTCAGTATATAGTTGTGCTCCAACATCTCATACCTTCAAGCATGGATTTAATCCCATTATAAATCTCTCCCATGTAATTTGCATCTATATGTGTATATCGAATCATAGATAAAATATGTTTTATAAAACCGAACAAATATTCAACCTTGTTCCACCAATTATCATCAAGGATCAATAATTTAATCTTATGGGATATTTTAGATCTTGTTTACCTCCACATGCTCCAAACATTGCTAATCACCATACTGCTTAGTGTTTCTCTTACCTTCACAGGTCAACTCACGATGAGCATGTTAGAGGCAAATCTAGTCTTTGAAATCTACAAAAATAAAATAAGACTTATAAGTTTTATTATCCAAATGTTGCTAAACAATTAGAATTATAAATTTATAAATTTGAAATTAAAAATTGTGTTATTACCTTTAACAAATCCAACCTTGAGAATTTCTTAAAGATAGCCTAGGACATGATTATTTATGACAAACATTTTAATGTCATTGGCCTCTGCATAAACTTGCTCTATCCATGAGATTTTGCCAATCTTTTGTAGCATTAAGTTGAGGGAGTGGATAACTTAAGGCATACAAAATATGTGCTTGTATCTGCCTTCTAAAATCAACCTAGTTGCTCTGTAATTATTTACATTATCTGTGATGACTTAAATAATGTGTTGGGGGCCTACAAACTCAATAGCCTCTATTAAAATGTCATCAATAAACTAAGTATCTTTCACTTCAACTTCATAATCCACTACCTTCAAGAACATTTCCCCTTTAAGGTATACTTCAACAACATTGATCAATGGCCTATTTTGAGCATCTTTCCATCCATCTAAGATAATGCACAATCTTGAATCCTTCCATGAATCTCTAATTGGCTCTAAATAAAATTTAATATGTTCTACTTCCTTCACCATGAGTGTGGTTTAGACCTTCTCATAATTAGGGCCTTTGTAACCTTGTAGAGCTTCATTGACTACTTTCAACATTTGTTTTCAATAAGGCGACCTCAAAACATTGAAGGGAAGTCCATATTCATAAATGCATCGAGCAACCAACTCGTCAACAATGTCCCTCTTCTTGACATTGAATGATTTTTACAATGGTCCTTTTGTTTTTTCTTGTGAAGTGGCATCTACCTCATCATCCAAAGGAATTGTAACTGACTGAGGCTAAATTTTAATGAAATGATGAATTATAGATGGAGGTGTTGTGGGTGGTCTTTCTAATATGTTTCTTTAGTGAGGAATTGTTTTACATTGAATTCTTGAAGCAACTTCTGCATCTGCTTGTTCTCACTCTTTCATGTACTCAACCATTCTTGAATTTGAAATTTTGTTACACTTTTTTATCTCCAATGCTTCATACATGGTTAAATTAGTTTTGAATCAAGTATATGAGGACTTGTATGTGACATGGTAATGATTTCATACCCACATATGAATACCACCACCAACAATGTTCTATAGTATCTTCATATGTCTCTAAAGAGGAGAAGTGGGGTCATGTTTCACTGCAATTGAGTTTTCTTCACCACACCCTCTCCCTAGAGTTGACTGGATGTCATAGATATGAATATATGAATATCCTAATCTATTTTTTATCACCATGATCATCTAAATGGTGCAAGGTGAGAGCATACACAACATTAGGATATTATCAAATTAGAACTCAACATAAAAATAAATTATAATTATACATTTAAAATTTTTAATTTTTTAAATATTTATGTAAAAATTAAGAAAAATATACAGCAGCTAACTCTATCTCTGATTCTCAGGATCACATAATTCACAAGAGAAGAGCATACACATAAGTTAAGGTTAGATAAAAAATATATACATTTGAATTTAGATGGAAAAACTAAACATTGAAACAATAAACATGGTGTTTAAATGTTTAAAAAATAAAAAAAAATAAGTATTAAATATTAAATAACTAAAAAACATAAATAAATTAGAAAACAAAATTTCAAATTAATTTATTAAATGCAAATGAAATAGGAAAAAATGAAATTAATAAAAAAATACTTGTTAAATCAATAATGGTTGCCTTTGAATCACTCCTTGTTGTAATGGGTGTCTCCAAAACCCTCCTTGTTGTAATAGTTGCCTCTAAAATCCTCCTCTTTGTAATGGGCCAAACACTGCCTCTACAAAATGCTCCTTGAAATGTGCCAATGGCTGCCTCCGCAAATTATTCCTCCTTACAATGACAAATTTACAAACAACTCCTCCTTGGCACCTTGTAATGACAAACAACTTCTACTTGCAATGATAATCTACTTTTAAACCGCTATAAACTCCTCTTTGATACTGTTGGAAACTCCTTGCTATTGCTGCAAACTGGGTTGCTATTGATGCAAATTTGTTTATCTTATTAAAGTGAGGGGGTCATTTTTATAGTTTTTAGTAAATTCTAGGGTTTGTTTTTTAATGTTTTAGTAGTTATTTTATATTATTTTTTCCTCACCCCTACATGGGACCCATTGAAAATGCATGGAAATGCTTGGGTACTCATAATTATGCCATGAAAATGTCACAACATTATCGGTATGTCACAGGAAGTACCCTAGACTTTTCCAAGGTGTTGTCAACATGTTTCTGTACCAAAAACATTTTTGGGTGGGAAATATGGGTGGAAGAGGCAAGGCATTTCCTACAACATATTAGTTAATATTAGAAGACTATTCCCATGCAAAGGAGCGTGCTCTTTAAAAAAAATGTAAAAATTTGGACCAAAAAGAGGGAAAACTTGTAGATGAAAAATTGTCTTTATATACACTCAATAGTGTCTATTCATGTTTGAGTAAATAAGAGAAGAATGATAAATGAACAAATAATGTCATAAAATATGCATGATGTTGAAGAATAAATATTCACCAATATGCAAAAAATAAGATGTTTAATTTCAAATTTTAAATTGATTTCATAATTTTATTTTCCTAGTTCATTTAGTTAACACCAACTAGGAGTTGGCATCTCAACAAAAACAATTTTAGGGACTCCCTTAAACCTTAGTACCTTAGATAAAACATTCAACATGATTGACTCAAGGGTTGTTTTGAGTTGGAGATTTATCTCAAGATAGGGGAAAAAAGGTAGAACATGCATCAAGTAAATTTCTGCTACCTTGACTAGCATGGTTTGAACACAATTACAAGGACATGGGTCTAGTAGAAGAGTCTAAAAAAAATTAGTATCCATAATAAGGAAATAATGGAAAGAAGAGGATTTCAATCTAAAAAATTAGCCGATAAATTAGTACTTAAAAAAAAAAAGACCCTTCAATGGATGGCCCCTTGTAATGAGAGATTAAACTCAACTTTTATGGAGACTTGAGAGGCAAGCCAAGGCTAATAGAAGCATAAGGGATATGTAGGGATATAAATGATGAAATTGTGTTTTGTTTTTCCAAGGATATTGATATAGTTATTAATAAAAATGTTGAATTTCAATGTGTACTAATAGGGTTGAAGATAGAAAAAAGGAAAGAGATCATAACAGTGGATTTGGAAGGAGACTCGCTATTAATTATGGAGAATATTAGGAAGATAGAAATCCATATTTTTCCTCTCAATCCCAACCTTGAAAAGATCATTCAAACCATTGATGTAGGTATGCATGTTAATATTGGGAAAGTTAAGTTTGTATGAATAGCTTCTGTATCCTATTGATTTATTAATATAATTTGAAAAGCTTTTTAATAAAAAAAAATTACTAGGCAAGTGCCTAGAAGAATAAACATAACAACAAACAAAACCTGTAACAAAAGAGTTCAAATACTAGAGGAAAAAAATGTTTCACCTAAAAGTGTGAATACCAAAGAAGATGAATGGATCAAACTTAATAAATAGTTATGCAAAGGTAAAAATAAAAAAGAAACAATTACAAATGAAGATGTAATTGTTTAGAGGGGTGGAAGGATATGTTTCAGGGGGTAGATGAAAATTTGAAAAACATGGAGGGGATAAGGGGAGGATGCCCCCACACTCTTAAAGCTCCCAATACCTTTAGATGTTTAATAGAATCATGCTTTTAAGAAGGAAAAAAATTAAAGAGTATGTTTTCTCCAAAAGAAAGGCCCAATCTAAAGTTTCAAGGAATCAAAATCAGCTATCAGATGGTTATGAGCACCATTAATATTTACATAATGAGTGTGGGAACTAACTATATAGAAAGGGATCAAACTTGGGACCAGATGATTAATATGTAGGGAGAACTCACAAGGTATAAGCATGATAGAGATATTGAAGTTAATTTATTTTCCTTCTAAATGAAGTACCTTTGTATAGCTATGATGAGTTCAATTGCCTGTGTCATGAAAGCTAGAAGGGTTTACTTGCATATGTTATAACACAATTAGATACTAACAGGGGTTGAATCAATATATCAATTAAAACTAGTATTTTAACAACTTTTGATGTAGATTAAAAGATATATACAGATCAAATCAAATATGCAGAGATCACACAAACTAAAATACACATGACACCAGATTTATATGTTGAAAACCCAAAGAGAAAAACCATGATGAGAATAGCTACTAGAATCTATTGTTCTAATCCAACCTCACAGTTCAAATCCTCACTAGCAAGACCTCACTGGTTACACATTTAAGGTTATCAACCCTAAGGAGATACCAATCCCCTAGTTTAAGAGCATCAACTCTCAGAAAGCACCAACTCCCAAACTAACCACCAACTCAGCTTAACCTCTCTTGTTATAATGTTTAAGGGTACTAACCCTAAGGAGACACCAATCCCCTAACTAAGCACTAACTCAACTTGTCTGATGGCACCAACCAATTAGATCTATGGAGTTACACCTCCAATATAAAAAATAGATTCATAAATGAATCCAACTCTATTCTCTCTATTACAAATCTAATCTATAATTGCTCTTTCTCTACACATTATCTCTGTGTGCCTTTCTTCCTCTTTGTCCCTCTTTATCTAAGTTTACATATGTATCTATTTGACACACTTCATCTCTCTCTCACTCTTTTCCTCTGTGTGTGTGTGTGTGTGTGTGTGTGTGTATTTGGCACTCTTCACTATTAGCTCATCTTCTCTACACTTCTACCTTTGTGTCTATATATTTTCATTTGACACAATTTTAATAACTCCAACACTGTATCCTAGATGTTGTATATATAAGCATTTGATCTATGGTTTGCTTCTTTGTGTTCACACTCAGAATGTAACACATCATACTAATTCTAGACTTTAGTTCATAATGACTTGAACTGTAAGTTCCAACATCTCAATTCCATGCATCATGTTGTAATTGTAAGTCTCTTTACTATCTATAGCATTTATTAGACTCAAGTTTTGATGCACGATATCTTTAATGTAGATTTGATGAGTTAGATCGATCAATATCATTGTCTGTGTCAAGATTCATGGATTACTCTCATGTTCTTGCATGTTCTAATGGTTGACCATTCATATTTAAACATCTTAAATACTGGCCTTTGATCTCTTTCTTTGTTCCATCTCCAAGCTCTCTCACTCCATCAGATCTTTGTACGCTACTAAACTTTAATGTTTCATTCTTTAAAATATGACAGTCAATTTATAGATCATAGCTTCTATATGTCATTCGATCTTCGAAGATGCACAACCTTTACCTTGACTTGGTCATTAAATTTGACACTTTGACCTCATTTTGTTACTTCTTACATCTTTAGATCATTATCACTCCGTCAATCTTCTTGAACCTGCTCGATCTTTAACTTGCCCTTATGTTGATAAACATGGAAACACTTTATAAAATTTGATTCTATTCACTTCATTGAATCTCCTTTGCATGATCACATGTACACCATCAGATTTCATGACAAGTTTGATATTTATCTTTGATAGGGTCACTCTCATTGGTACTCTATCTGATAAACTCATGTGTTTGTGACACTTGGCATTTGTGTGTTCACTCAGAAGGGACCTTTGACACTTTAACTTCATCATGCTCCATTGGATCTCCAATGTCTGATTAAGTGTGAAATGTTTATATTCCAACTAGCTTGACCATCTTAATTATGCTTGGAAGGCTAATACTTTACCATCATATATTCTACTTCTCTCAACTGCCTAGTCTAAAATTTAGACCATATAATCTAGGCATGAAATTGAACAAATCCATATGCTTAATTCTTTCTAAATCCTTCACATGTGTGAGATATAATTCCATTAATTTTATTACTAGATTATTCTACCATAGAGCTATCTATGTCTAGAACTTCCCTAGAAGGCCAACTTTGTTTTTGCATAACTCTTGTCGCATGACCTACAAATTAGCGCATATGATCCTCTTATATAGCGAATTCCATCCATATATCCATTTTCTCCTAAATCCGTCATACATGCAAGATATGACATCATAAAAATGTCTTTTCAAATTTTTATTGTAACCTAAAAATTTGACTGTGTTAGAAAACACTATCAAAATGCCTTGGAACCCTACTTTACTCAAGCATATCTTTTATTGTGCTACATGACATGACCTGAGATTTAGTGCATATAAACTAGGCATAAAAATGAATAGACCCATGTGATAATTTTGTCCTAACACCTACATGTGTGCAAATTTTGACCTCATCAATATGCTTACTTAGCTCTGTTTATCCCTTTTTGCAAATTTAGCTAAGTATAGAAACTTAGTGAATTCTATCTAAGTAGCCAACTTTGCATCCCCATATCTTTAACTGTTCTTCATCTCATGGCTTCAAATATAGTACATAATAAATAGGGACTAACATGATAATAACCATATGACCAACTCCCCCAGACTCATCCACACATGGCAGTGGTGATGTAAGTAAAATGCCTACTCAGATTTTCCTCTAAAGACCTAAAATGTCTAGATGAACAATATGAGGAACTAAATGAATTCCACTCATGCACACACTCCAATCATCTTTGACCTCTGATAGGATGCCTTGAATATATTAAAATAACCATACTCATCCTTGAGCATTAATGACATGCTCATAATGTCCCTTTTGACATCAATGACAATCAAATTGCCAACAATCTCCTCCTTTATCATTGATGGCAATCTATATGATATGATCTTCTAATATTGTGTTCCTTCTCTGGCATTGCTTGCATTGGCTTGTGATGAGTATGAATTAAATTTTTTCATACCATACTTTTTCCCCCTTAGGCAATGGCACACTTGCCTAATACTCAACTTGGACACTTGCTTTACTCTTTCAAACTTTTACAAAGAGCATTTGCAATTTCTTCCAAACTTTTACAAAGATCATTGGCCCTTTTTCTCCCCCTTTGACATAAATGGAAAAGGGACTCCTCATTTTTTGTCCAAAGTGTTCTCCCCCTTTATTAGATAAAGGAGTTTTTCTAAAAACCTATAACCATCAACTCATTAGAAATTTACAAAATATACATACCTGAGTTGCCTTTTCTCTTCTTCTAGGGATAAACAAGGCTTTTATGATCCTTCCTCTAGACTTATACTCCATCACTAGTATCTAGTGATGTGATGTAGGAGCTATCAATCCAAATTTTTGTCTCATTGCATCACTTGAGCATTTTCAGGTCTCCATACATAGTCCTTTGATCCTAGGACCTGACTAATTACAAAGCTCCCACTTTGTTTATGCATGAGGATTCAATACACTGTCTAAGCACCTAACTTGGTTTGTTCAAATCATCATATCAACCTTCTTGAGTTAACATCTATATCAAACATCAATTGCTTCTCCAATGAAAAGGGGTCTCTTAAGAAGCATAGATAGAGACACCTTACTTCACTAGAATAATGTGAAACCAAGAGTTGCCCATAACTCCTCATATTCCTTCTCCTCACTGGTCATCTTGTGCTTTTGGTTCTTCTTCTTCATCTTAGGCTTAAGATAAGTAACATTCTCATCCATTAAATTATTCTCCTTTTCCTTTGTGATTGGATTAATAATACATAGAGATAATATGGATTTATGACATACCTATTCATCTAAAGTATCTTCCTTGCAGCTTAGAATCTCATCACTAAGCATAGAAGACTAATGTTATATGCTTGATACTTGCTCTATAATAGTAGGATGTTCACTTGAATATGTACATACCTTAGAACTATCATTTGCTATCACCTTGGACTTCTCCCTGAGCTTGATCTTTTCATCTTCAACATGAGCAGACATTGGGAGCTCTTGACGTTCTCCAACCTCTGTAGCATTCTTCATCATGCCTTGATATTTCATTTTCCATACATGCTTGGGTTGCTTATATGCCTTGTTGGACTTTCTTTTATCTTTTTCAGAGACTTATGAACCTTTGTTCACACTATGAGGCATACCTTTCTTCTTACTCTATACTTTTGATCTTAAAAAGCTTGTTCTACAATGTTTAGCTATGTGACCAAAATTATTGAAATTATAGTACACTACATTTGTATCTACCAAGGGCGTAAATGAATTTTTTCTTAAAAAGTTGGTTCTCCTTGTAGGTAAAACTCTACATTTACTAGCCTTATGACCAAACTGATTACAACTATAAAAATAATAATAAAGAGATGAGGAATACCTGGTCATAAATTTTCTTTGTGTATGATGGGGAGTTCTTCTCAACTCTTGCTTATTTAAGTTGCTTATCCTTGTGTAACCATCTGCATCAGTTGCCTTTGTCATTTTCATCTTCCTTGAGTTTGTAGAGATGGACTCATTGTTATTTTTCCTTTCCTCAAGCTTCCTTTTATCTTTAGCCTTCTTCACATCAGCATTGTTTGTGTTTGTCTTTGTATCCTTGCAAGCTTTCTCTTTATTTGCTCTTAATAATTTTGCTTTGAAATTATCATATAACTTAGCAGATGTACTAGTTATGGGACTTTTCCCTTTTTCATAACCAAGACTAGATTTCCCTTTTGATGGCTTTTGAGAGTTGATCAATTCATCAAAAATGTATGATCCTCCTATTAGCTTCAGACTTTTGACTATTTATTCTTTATCCTTTTCAAGCTCTTTTATCAAAGCCACTATCTTTGCTTCTAGCCTCATACACTCATCAGATTTGAATTGTAGTTCAATTTTGACTACATATTCTATTCTTTCAGCCTCTTCAACCTAAGTCTTAAGGCTTACTATCATCTAAGCTAATCTTTCAAGAATTTTGGATAATTTTTTAATTTATTTTTGTCCAAGCTTCTTCTACCTTGAGTTCTCTTTTCTCATCTTATCAATCTCATATAGAGCATAAATGAGTTCACACTCAAGGTCCACTTCTCATTCCTCTTCTTCATCAGAGTCTTTAGCTTCCTCTTGATCTAGATCTATAGAAGTTGATCCTAATGCATTGAAAAGGGACTCATTTCCCTCAACCACAAAGGCACAATCATGGTCATCATCTGAGCTATCACTATCATCCAATGAGTCATTATCTTCTCTTATATACAAGCTTTTCTTGTTTTTAGAGATTTACTCCTTTTAGAATATTGGGGCTTCATTCTTTTGCCATCCTCTTCTTGCTCAGAGTTACCCTTTTAATAATAAGGGCATTTAACAAAAAAATGTCTTACTTTATCATAGTTAAAGCATTTAAAGGGTAACTTAACTCTATACTTTCTAGATCCTCTCTTTAGGCTTTTGACAAAGTTGGCTTCTTCTTCATCAATCTCTTTAGATCTAGATCTAGATGCTTCTACTTTTACTTTTTTGGATGCTTTAAATGTAGATTCTCTCTTAGGAGTATCTACTTCTCCCATTCTCATCTCATAAGTAGTGAAGGTTTCATGCAACTCATCTATATTGAGATTATCTAGATCTCTTGCTTCTTCTATTGTAGAGATTTTAAAATCTTACCTTGATGGCAAATATCTTAGGACCTTTTTGACAATGATTGATTCTTTTATTTCTTCTACAAGGCCTCTGATTGTATTGACTATTTCATCTACCTTGAGAAGGTAGTCTTCAATCTTCTCTTCTTCGATCATTTTAAGACTCTCAAACATTCCTCTATATGTTTTTAGCTTGGACTGATTTACCTTGTCATCACCTTTATAGATTCTCTTAAACTTTTTCTAGATCTCTTGTGCATTTTGACAATGCATTAATTTGACAAACTCTAATTTGGACAATCCATAGAGAATATCATTCTTTGCCTTGGAATTTCACTCATATGAATTCTTTGAAGCTTGATCATTTGGAGTTGTAGCAAGGGTTGTATATCTATTTACCATAGACATCCATACATCAAAACTTAATGAAGATAAATAATCTTCCATTCTTATGCTCCATAATGCATAGTTATATCCATCAAAGAGAGGGGCTTTGTTTGATGAATATCCTTTTTGAATAGCCATTGTGTTCACTATTCCAAGATCTACCTGAGTTGATTAAGCTTCTTTCAAGGGACCCTTAGGCTCTAATACCAATTTTTAGAACACAACTAGGTATTGAGAGGGGGGTGAATCAGTATATTAATTAAAAATAATCTTTTAACACCTTTTAATGTAGATTAAAAGATATATGTATATCAAATAAAATATGAAAAGATCACATAAAATCAAATACATATGACAATAGATTTATATATGGAAAACCCAAAGAAAAAAACCATGATGAGAATAGCTACTAGAATCTACTTTTCTAATCTAGCCTCACAGTTTAAAGCCTCACTAGAAAAACCTCATTGGTTACATATTTAAGGGCACCAACCCTAAGGAGACAAAAATCCCATAGTTTAAGAGCACCAAATCTAAGGAATCACCAACTCAGCTTAACATCATGGTTATAATTTTTAAGGGCATTAACCCCTAAAAGACACCAATTCTCTAACTGAGCACCAACTCAGCTTGTCTAATGGCACCAACCAATTAGAACTATGGAACTACAACTCCAATATACAAAATAGATTCATAAATGAATCCAACTTTGTTATCTTTGTTATAAGTATAATTTGTAACTGCTCATTCTCTACACATTATCTCTATGTGCCTTTCTTATTCTTTTCCCCTCTTTCTCTATGTCTATATAGTATATATTTAACACACTTCATCTCTCTCTCACTCTACTCCTTTGTGTCTATATATATATATATATATATAGACACAAAGGCAAAAGTGTAGAGAAGATGAACTTCTATTAAAGAGTATCATATATATATATATATATATATATATATGAAAATATATAGACACAAAGCCAAAAGTGTAGAGAAGATGAACTTCTATTAAAGAGTATCAAATATATATATATATATATATATATATATATATATATATATATATATATTTGATACTCTTTAATAGAATTTCATCTTCTCTACACTTTTGGCTTTGTGTCTATATATTTTCATTTGACACAATTCTAATAGCTCCAACACTATATCCTAGATGTTGTATATATAAGCATTTGATCTAGGGATTACTTTTTCTATGTGTTCACACTTAGATTGTAACATATCACACCAATTATAGAATTTAATTTATTATGACTTGAACTATAAATTCCCATGTCTTGATTTCATTTATCATGCCATAATTTTAGGTCTCTTTACTATCTATAACATCTATTAGACTCAAGTTTTGATGCACATGCTCTTTAATGTAGATTTGCTCAGTTGGATCGATCAATCTTGTTATTTGTGTCAAGATTCATGGCTTACTTGCATGTTCTTATATATTTTAATGCTTGACCATTGGTATTTGAACACTTTAAATACTGGCCTTTGATCTCTTTCTTCATGCCATCTCCAAGCTCTAACGCTCTATCAGATCTCTATACACTACTAAAATTTAATGTTCCACTCTTTAAAATGCATATATCGATCTCCATATCCTAGCTTCCACGTGCCATTTGATCTAAGAAGATGTACGACCTTTACCTTGACTTGGTTTTTAAAATTTAACACTTTGACCTCATCTCATTGCTTCCTACATCTTTGGATTGCTTTTGCTTCCTTGATCTTCTCGAACTTGCTCGGTCTTTAACTTATCACTATGTCGATAAACATCAATCACTTTATAGCATTTAAGTCCATTCACTCCACTAGATCTCCTTTGCATGATGACCCATACACCATCATATCTTTTGACAAATTCAATATGTATCTTTGACAGGCTCACTCTAATTGGTCCTCTATTTGACTGACTCATGTGTTTGTGACACTTGGCATTAGCACGTTCACTCAGAGGGACCTTTGAAACTTTAACTTCATCATGCTCCATTAGATCTCTAATGTCTGATTAAACATGAATCATTGATCTTCCAGCTAGCTCAAACTTTACCTTGTGTAGATTTGTCTACATATGGGGACCATTTTAATTATGCTTGGAAGGCTAACTTTGCACCATCATATCTTCTACTTCGCTCAACTGCCTGATCTAAAATTTGGACCATATAAACTAGGCGTAAAATTGAACAAACCCATATGCTCAATTATTTATGAATATTTTATGCATGTGAGATATAAAATAATTAATCTTCTTACTCAAATTATTTTACCAAAGATCTAGATATGCCTAGAAGTTGCCTGAAAGGCCAACTTTGTTCTTGCATAACTCTTGTCGCACTTAGTTGAATGCCTTATAAATTATCACATATGATATTATTACATAGGGGATTCCATCCATATATCCACTTGATCTTGAATCTTTCATACGTGCAAGATATGACATCATAAAAATGCCTTCTCAACTTTTTTTGTAACCTACAAATTTGACTGTGTTAGAAAACACTGTCTAAATACCTTGGAGCCCTACTTCACCGAAGCATATATTTTGTCATGCTACATCACGTGACCTAAGATTTAGGGCATATAAACTATGATTAAAAATGAATAGATGTAAATTTGGCTAAGTGTAAAAACTTAGTGAATTATATCTAAGTAGCCAACTTTTCATCCCCATATCTTCAACTACGCTTGATCTCATGGCTTCAAATTTGGCACATAATAACTAGGGAGTAATATGATCATAACCATATGAGCAACTCCCCTAGACTCATCCACATGTGGAAATGGTGATGTAAGAAACATGCCTACTTAGATTTTCCTCTATAGATCCAAAATGTCTAGATAAACAATATGAGGAACCAGATGAATTCCACTCATGCACATAAGCACTCCAATAATCCTTAAACTCTAACAGGATGCCTTACACGTCTTAAAATCACCATATTCAGCCATGAGTGTCAATGACATGCTCATAATGTCCCTTTTGACATCAATGACAATCAAATTACCAACAACATAGATGTTAGGTCATTACTTTAGATATGAGGCCATCAAACTAGATGATGTTTTAGATATATTAAATATAGGACCAATTATTATAACCAAGGTTTCTTCCCCATCATGTTAACCCTAGGATTGGACCTAATGAACACAACTTGGTTAAGCTTCACCTAGATCTCATCTTGCCTACCTACAATACGTTGATTCTTAATCCATGATTACTTACCTGCTTAATACATAAATATTATCTTCCATAAAAGTTTCCTATTCTCTTTTCCTCCTACATTACCCATTGAATTTAAATGATAGTCATCTAAATATATATATACAATGTTTTTTTATTATTGAAATGCATCAGAATAAATATTATTACAAAATAATAATAATATAAAGTGACAGTTATAAAAATAAGGTGATGGGTTGGTGTCATGTCCCCTTTTGCAATTAATTTGATGTTGTGGGAAAATTGGCCATTCTAATATTTCTCTATCACTATTCACAAGCATTATTCCCAAATTACTATTCTTAGGCACTATTCATTTTTCGCTATCCACTATCACTATTCATGAGTGACTGTACATGATGACATGGAATAGTAATGAGGTGGCATAGTGATGAGGTGTATTTTGGTGATGTGGCATGGCCTACATAAGAATGTTTAATTATTGAAATTGGAGGAGAGAGAAATGTGGTGTATTTCTCCACTTGGCTACATGAAAGGAATAATGAAAGCATGTGGGGGACAAAGAGAAAGTGGATCTCATCATTCTATTCAAGCATGTGTTTGTGGGGCACCTTTGATTGAAGTCAAAATTTGAGGAATATTTTGACTCATGAGTATGCACATGGTAAAGTGGGGAACATGGTCTACTATTCTTGATTGAGGGCACATAGAGAAGGATAAAGTAAATCATGAAGATGCCTTGCACATGTGAGAGACAAATTGCACTATTGATGAATAACACTCTCACTTCTAGGATGACACATTTTCTTTTCTCTCATAGTTTCAACTCTTTCTCCTTCTCATTTATAAATTTTGTAAGTTGAAGCTTTGTTCCTTTGTTCTTCATCTTTTGAAAAATCATAAAACCCCCTTATTTTTATAACTTGAACTTGTGTTCAATTATTTCTCTCATAGGATTAAATCCATGGATTGTTGATTATTGGTTTTAGTGGTAGAATATCCTAATGAGCTAATTATGGTAATTCTACCTAATAATTATAATCAAGCTTCATAGCAAATCCAAAATTACTAGTTTCAGTGGTGTGAAGTCCTCCCTAACTTGTTGATGGTGATTGCATTTAGGAACCACATTGGAGTTTCATAGAAGATTCAGAGTTGTAGTGTGCAAGTATTTTAGTGAATCTTTGTGGAGTTTATAGATTTCTAGTATGTAAAGTGTTGGTTGTGTGCATACTCTCTTTTGAAGTTGTGTGAAGATTTCTAGCTATGACAGTATTTGTAAGTGTGTGTTGAACTTTAATGAAGAAATGTTGTTTGATATTATCTTCAACTTGTAATGTGTTTGGGTTATTGTAATGTGGAAATTATTTATAATTAATATTAAATAAAATTTAGATTTTTCTAAATATCTTGAAAAGGGATATTTTAGTGGTATCAAAGCCAAGATCATGCCAACATGTTTGGGGAACTAATCATTTTACAGATATTCAGTTGAGGAATTTTAAAATTTGCATGTGAGTTTTATAATAAAGATGAAAACATTTGAATAATTAATGCTAGAGTTGATGCAAGAATTTCACAAATATCATAAGTTTCAACTAGCATTGATGAACGATCTAAGACCAAAGAGATTGCCTTTGAAGAAAGAGAAGGTCAAAGAAGAATCAAAGCTTCAAGAGGTTGTACATATAAGTACACATAAGGAAGAGGAAATTTTATTGTAGAAAGAAGAAAGAATGGAACCAGAAGCACTCCATACCTTAAAATATGATGGTGTTGGGGTATCAGAAGAAGATTTGCAAGAAATTAGAGAGCAACAAAATTTAGAGCCCTTACATGAATCCACCATATAGATGGAAGGTAAGTATTTTGATTTAGAAAAGAATATTTTATTTACTTCTAATGAGTGGTTATGTCAAGAAAAGGTTATAGAAGTCAAGGAGCAAAGTAGCATTGTGGATGGATATGCATTGGAGGAGATTTTTTTGGTTAGTTCTAAGTTGGAAATTTTGAGCCATAAAAATGGAGGTGTGGAGGATATCTCAATAAATTCTCTTTTGGCAAAAGAGAATGAACATTATTTTTCTAGCTAAAGGTGCGAGCATTCTATATACAGCCAAAGATATGAGGATGAGCATTCTAATAGCTACCCAAGGTATAAAAATATTTAAGATTTCCTTATACCTATGTCACTACATAATTTTTGTCACCATGAAAAGCATGCAAAAATGGGTGATAGAGTAAAGGATACAACTTGCAGTATAAGGCATGTGAACTCCTTGATTCAAGTTCCAAATTGTTGTTTCATATGGTATCTGGGTAACCTCTTGAGGTTAAAAGTAGATAGAGGTATTGATATTACTATTGAGTTCTCCATCTCTCGTAATTGGAATGAAAGGAAGTCTATGAGAAATTACAAATGGTTTTTAGTGCTTTCTAAAACATTGTAAAATATCAATGCTCATGATTTTTAGATCACTTATGGGAGCCAAGTACTACAATTGAAGACAAGATCATGAGTGATGGACAAAGGGAGATAATCCATACAAGAAGCTTGATGCTAGACATGGGTCAACAAATTATTTATGGGATTAGTTGATTAAGCCCCTTATTGAGAACCCTCACCTTATTGCATACTTTTGTTTAACTAGAGGCTTTGGAACCCTCCCTAGTGATATTATTATGGTAAGAGATCCCTTGGTTAGGTCTAGTGGATCCATATTAGTCATGGTCCTTATTATCTAATGCATCTTCAATCAGAAGTGTAAGTAGGATATATATTCTCCAAGATAGGATTGATTTGTAGATCTATTGCATTTCCCATTGTATACATGTCGGTGAACCTAACGTGAATCTAAACCTTGCAAGTTTTCTTTCACACTTTCATTTATATCATTTTATTATATTTTCATAGTTGCAATACTATGTCGACCAAATTGGTATAATTCTAACTTTTGTACACATATTTAACACATAGTGGTATCAAAATGACTCTGTTATTTTTGTGTAGTGCTTCATCAAATATAGGTTATTGGATTAGACAGGTCAACATAATATTCTTCTTCAATCATAGATAAAAAAATATGTTAAACATGTCAATGTAGTCTTTCAATTAGCATCCAAATTAAAAAACTAACTCAAATAAGTTGACTTAATCTTTCAATCAACATCCAGATCAACAAAATAAGTCAGATAGGTTGACTTAGTCTTTTAGCCAGCATCTAAATCGATAAACTAAGTCAGACAAGCTGACTTAGTCTTTCAGTCAACATCTAGATCAACAAACTAAGTCAGATAGGTCAACTTAGTCTTTTAATCAACATCTAGATCAACAAACTAAGTCAGGTAGGTTGATTTAGTCTTTTAGTCAGCATCCATATCAACAAACTAAGTCAAACAGGTCGACTTAGTCATCTTATCTTGTTTCAACATATAAGGTTTTCTGAAACTAGGTCAAACCAATCAATTTAATTTATAGAATTTGAAAGAAGCATTTAAAGCACTTCAATAGAAAAATGACAATCCTAATCATCCTCCAACCCACCAAGGTTACTCTCTTTCTCTCTATGTCAGTTCAATATTTTATTATAGTTCTATTTTATACAAGTTTGTAATCTTTAAAACCTCAACCCTACAACAAACTAATTTGACATGGTCAACTTAGTTTTGTATCCTATCTTCTATCTAAAAGACTAAGTTGACTTGGTCGACTATGTTCTTAAAGACTCTTGATTCCATAAAATAGTAGCGACCTAGTCAACTATGTTCTATACTATTTGCATATAATGTTGTCTGAATTGACTTTGTACCATTCTTAATTTGGGAATTAACAACTATTTGTTAGTAATTGTTTCACACTTTCACTTTCAACTATTTGCATGCCTAGAGTAGTTCACATAATTTAATTAGGTGGTTTTTTAAATTACCATTTAGTTACACTATTTTTCTCTTTTTGCACACACTACCAAATCGCACAATATTCAAAATGCATTTAACATTTATCTTCCCAAGGCCTACCTATTTGGATTTTATCATAAAAAAGGGAGCTGACTTGGTTTTTTAGCCAAGCATAAACATGTGGTTAATGGTATATATTGGAAAATCACCTGATACCCTTATCACTGCAAGATTGTAAAGTGAGGGGGTATGCCCCAATACCAAGCCAATACCATTGCCATTACATATCCATTTCCACCTAAATTTCCTAAAACCATTCATAGATTACTTTCTAGTTCCCTATTTTTATCCAACTTTCTTATCACACTTATAATAACACTTTATAATAATTTAACAACACTCAAGATGACTACTTAGTTAGCATTTAATTTTCAATTGATTGTTTGCTCTTTAATCATTGTGTGTTGTATTACTAAAAATTGCATTCACCATCATTGGTGTAAGGTTTTGTGTTATGTGCCCCCAATTAGATCATTCTCATCAATCCAATTATTTGTGTGTACTTTTATTTATTGCTTCAATTACATTGCAAAACTTTCTCTATTTTAGTACACTATTATTCCATTCGACACAATCTCTCTATTTTAGTACACTATTATTCCATTCGACACAATCTCTTACAAATTGTGTTTTCCCTGTCTATAGTACTAAGTCAACTTGGTTGACCTTGCACTTTAGTTTATTAGTCAGGTTATAGTACTAAGTCAACTTGGTCAACATTATATCCTTATCAAATTATATTTTATGCTATTTATAGTACTAAGTTGACTTGGTCGACCTTGTACCCTATTTTTCTAGTTAGATTTCAGTACTAAGTCAACTTGGTCAACCTTGTATCCTTATCATATTGTGTTTATCCTTATCTGCATGAATACTAAGTAAACCCAATTGACCCTATACTCTTTTTGGCCAATCAAGTTATAGTACTAAGGTGACCTGGTCGACCCTGTATCCTTTTTAGTTCAATTTCCTACCCTATTTGTAGTACTAAGTCAACTTGGTCGACCTTGTACTCTTTCCTACAAATAAGGTTATAATACTAAGTCAATTTGGTCAACCCTGTATCCTTATCAGGCTCAATTTCACACCCTATTTACAGTACTAAGTTAACTTGGTTGACCCTATTCTATGTTTGGTCGATTATATCTTCCTTTTGCATCCTTCTATCTAAATAGTACATAGTCGACCCTATTGAATCTGTACACCTTGGTTGATACTATTATGTATGTAGATATCTAGTCTTATTTCATAATTATGTCATATTTTTAGCCTCCACTTTGTCAAGAACATTACATAATTAAGGATTTAGATCAGAATTTCACTTATTTTATTACTTTAGATGAAACCATTCACTTTTTTCATTCATCTTTTCCTAATCCAAAACTAATAAATACACAATGTAATGCAGTTGAGGTCCTTTATCCTAGTCCTCTTCCCAATACCAATGTTGGGAATCCTCCACCCAATAGCCTTCCTCCTACCAACACTAATAATCCCCCTCCTAACAACACTAGTACCCCATCTTCAAATAGTAATGCACAAATTGACACAATTCAAATTCTTGCACAAATAGTTCAATAAATGAACATCATGCAAACAACTAATCATTCCCAAATGATGCACATGCAAAAACATTTATTACACATAATTATTCAACCACCTCAAGTCATCATATCTCAACCAAATCAAAATTTTGTCCCTCCTCTTAGAGATGCCAATAAGAATATCATCCCTAAACATCTAATGAATAAAAAAATGCTTCAAAATCTTCAAAATGAACATTTAGCCACATTCATTGCATCCATAGATATTGGAAACATTTATCCAACTATCACATATGATGAGACTAAGTACCCTACTATATCTATTAAGTATTTTAATAATCTCTATAAGGAATTGGTCTAAACTAACACCTTTGCTACCACCAAGCTCTTAGCCAAAAAATTTGTTAGTGATGCACTTGAATGGTACAACCAACTTATTAGACATTCCATCTCACAACTAGAGGATTCAGTCAATGCTCTAGTGAAGGAATTCCAACATGATGACCTTCCTAAAAATTACCTTAGCCATTTCATCAATGTCAAACATCTTATTAATGAATCTACTCACACTTTCATCAAATAATGGAAGTCTCTAGCTCATAAAGTGGACCATAACATGAATGATGATAATCATTTGAAACTATTTTTTACTACACTTAATGCTCCCCTTCAATACAAAGGTTGAATCTTTTCCCTTCAAACTTTAGAAAAAGCCTTAGACCAAGTAAAAAGGCAAGACTTTCTTATGACTCAATTTGAAACACCTTAAACCACTGCTAAATAACCTTTCCAATCATTTTTTCATAACAATAATTCATCCAAGCCTCCCCAACCTCAAAGTGGAGCACCTAATTCAACCAATTTTAACCCAACCCACCATCCCTTGAGTCTAAAACAACTTAAGAAGAAATTTCCACCCTCTAAACCCATGATCTTTGATCCTTCCAAACCTCCAAAATGGGATAATTTGGATAAGTTTTTTTGGTGGCATGCTACTATAAGTCATTCTCATGAGTCTTGTCATGATCTTCATCGATTTATTCTTGCTTCCTTGCTTGGTCCACATTTCAATCTTGATACTCTAAAAAAATAATGCTATCAAGACTATCTTCAAACCTCACAACTCCAATCTAAAGATTCACAATCACATCAACATAAACTACCTAATTGTTAACAGAGGTTTTTGAAGCATCAGAACATGCTAAGGATGAGGCTATCTAGGATACACTTCATTTCATATAATAGTGTATTGTATTCATACAAGAGTTTAGATAATAAACCATATCAAGAGTTAATTATTGTGCGTTATGTAAGAGATAAGTACAACTAGTGATTCATAAATATAATAAATTATTCAAGTTTAATTAGACATAAATCAATAAAACATCATACATGAGAATGCATGCAAGGAACAAAGTAAGAAATCACATAGGTAACCATAACCAAATAAGTCTATCTTGATCTCTTCAAAAACGGAACTCTATTATTATTACAATCAAAAGTATATATAGACATTTAAAGTCTATGATTGTTCATATTTTCTCGTACTTGGTGCTAAAAGTGGATTATGTTCATATTCTAAATTATTACAAGTTGTGGAGATAGGAAAAAATAGACTTATACATGACAAAATGAGTACATAATGCTTGAATATTAGACAAATATCGTACACAACTTTACAATCTAAATTATTCTCCCAACACTTTCCAAACTTAAAATGTTGTCTCATCTTGAGATAATGTCGCAAGATCTCTGAAATTACACAAGTGAGTAGAGGTTAAAGAAATGGTTAGACCAGTAAGAGTCACAGTAATCATTCAAGGAACCATTTTTGGTTTTCACCTCTTGTGCATTAGTTAGCTACCCTTTCAATTTTTCAACTAAGTAGCACACCAATTTATTTCCCTTTATGAGTTTTCAATAGGTTGGAATGACTAGGTAGCTACCCTTTATGGGTTTTCAAATAACCTAGCCCCGCTTGTCTTACTAGATCACCCCCAATACAAAATTTTTATAAAAAATTGTTCAAAATTTTTACTCTATGTAGTACTTAACTAGATGGAGGTGGCATAGACATAGATGACGACTGATTAGAAGAGTCCTTAGAATTAGACTATGTATCCTTACACTGAGTGATGATTTACTAGAGCTCTGAAGGTAGCTTCTAAACAGGTGTGTTGATAATTTGGGAAACTTCATTGGAAAATGGAGTCAGATTGGTCTTATAGGCATGCTAGTCCAATATTACGTCTTGGATCAATCATAACAGGGTATGCAATATAAAATGGTAACCAATAATCTATTTGGGATCTACATTATCAATTATACCCATGGATGCCTTGGTATTAGTGACCCTTATCTTAATCTCATCACTTAACTTCTCCATCTTGTCTATGTGATGTTGATCTTGGAGGCCAATGAAGGAACTATGCAAAAGCTAACTCTAGCATTTGAGGAGGTTATCACACACATTAACCTTGGCATTGAGAAAACCTTAGATTGATCTATAATTGTCCTCACCAGTGGTAGTGTGGCTGACCATGGTTTCTTTGGAGGTGGCGGCCATTACAAAGTCAACAATGGAATTGGCTAGGGGATTATCCAGTTGTTGCTTCTAATCCAACAAACTATGTGTGACCTATTGTACTTTAAGTGCATTAGTGTTCAACATGCCTTGAGACTCTTCCATAAAAGTGATGAGAGTCTTAGACTCAGTCTTAACATCCTACCTCAGTCTACCAATTGTATGGAGTTTCAATTCCTCTCACCAATCTTTGGTTAACTTAGAGACCAATGTCTTGAGTCTACGTTGTTCTAACATGGCTTGGTCCTTGATTGCTCAAGTGACCAACTCAAGATAATCATCCTAGATTAGCTTGGTAGCTTCATCTAGGTGAGCTATTAACTCAACATTCTAAACCTTTAATTGATCCATTACTTGTTCTAGATAGGTGACCTTCTATGCAATACATTCTTGGAATATTGTGCCCTCTATTTATTTCTTCAATGGTAGTCAAGAGACATCCAATGATGCTTCTTGCTAGAGGGGGAATTCTACCAATGTGCCTGAAGTCATTAAAGGGTCAGGTCATGGCATGGTCACAAGTGGAAGAGAGAAGGTGACGTACCGAGAATCCATAGTTAGGATGTCCCATAGCCAAACTCTACCCAAAGGCAATTCTAGTAGTTATGGACTTATTGGGGTGGTAACTGGTTCTTATTATTCTGTTTGTTCTAATTCAGCTTGTTATTGTTCATGCACCTATTATTATTGTGTCATTGCCTCTATTACAAGATTGAGTTACCACGTAGTGTCTTCAACTTGTTTTCTTTTGGTCTTTGATTTTCTATTTAGCTCATCTTGTGAAACTTTTTTTTGGTTTGTTCTTCCTCCTATAATTTCTGCACACTTGTTTCTACTTTCTTCTATTCCTCTAGAGCAGTAGTCTTAGATTGTTCAACCATAGCATGTGCCTATGCTTGTGCTTGTGTTTGGGCCTACTATTTGTGCAAAGCTTTAACTTATTTTTCTTTGTTATTCTTTGCAACTTCTTTGTCTTGCTTTTATGCACAAGTGGCATCTTCCATGGCCTATTTTGCCTACATCATTAAGTCTTATTTTTGCTTTTCTTCTTCAACCTTAGCCTTGGTAGCAATCATAGTTTATTTGTTTTTCTCATCTTTAGCCATATTCTCCTAACACACCTCCTATGTTTTCTTGGTTGCACCTACCTATCTATCTAGTTGAAAATTTCTACTGGAATATAAGAAATTGGGTTGTAGAGATGTGTGCTCTTCTAGTGCATGATTATTTTTTGTGACTTCTTCTAAGATTTAACCCATGATTAATCTGTGACCTTATTTTGCTTATTTTTTTATTAATTCATGTCCTTCTTTTGATAATA
Source organism: Torreya grandis (assembly GCA_037957365.1). Classification (NCBI taxonomy): domain Eukaryota; kingdom Viridiplantae; phylum Streptophyta; class Pinopsida; order Cupressales; family Taxaceae; genus Torreya; species Torreya grandis. The sequence goes on along the minus strand of JARHVA010000137.1, from coordinate 2,393,737 downwards.
CCCATTCTTTTAGCTGTGTCCTACATCTATCATCTAAGTTTTCTACTTATATACTATTCTCTCCTTTGAGCATCTCTTCTTCCTCTTGTTCTTCATCACTTCTTTATTTCTATCAGCATGCATCATCTTCTTTCATCTCATCTTTCTTCATCCTTATTTCATCATCTATTTCATATCGCTCATCACATCTTCTTACTCGTTCATCATCTATTTTACTGCTACTATTAACTCTACTCATAACTACCTAGGTATTCTTCTATTTACTCCATCTATTATATTATCGTAACTCATATTCTAAATTTAGGCTTTTCTTCTAACTCTTCTTCCCTCATGTCTCCATTATGGATTCAAGTTTAATCCTTGTCTGCTCATCTAATCATAATTCACTATCATATCACACACACCCCCATATGCCTGAAGTGACTACTCCATATTGGTTGGAGTGGGCACCATGGTCTTGTCCACAACAAACATATTCATGAGGATAGGTAGTCACTAGAAAAAATTCCCTTAGATTCCTCTAACGAAAGAGTCCTTCACAACTTTGAAATCTATGTATCCTTGTACTGCAAAATCAGTTATATATCCATCTACTATAGTAATAACCCAATGATCTATGGCTTTTGTCCAATCAATTTTCAATTTTTACAACTGGTCTATCTTTTCTTCAATCCAGATTATTATTTATTCTGTTTATGAGTTAAAACAATAATATTTCAACCATGCTAACTAGTTAGCTAGCAATTTAGGCAACTTGCACCAAAAAAGTTTTTAAATCTCTCAATAAATATGCTCTTGAATGATTTCTTGTATGGTAAGACCAATTTGTTTCGATTCTTATTCTATAAAATTACAAATCATTTGGTCTAACCATGGCTCAATATCTCCCTACCCTGGTAACCATATTAACCTAATTTACTCCAAAAAGAGTGTTTCACACTCATTGCACCATCATTAGTAGAGGTTCTTGAAGCATCACAATATGTTAAGGATGAGGATATCTAGGATATATTTTAGTGCGTAGAATAGTGTATCATATTTATACAAGAGTTTGGATAACAAGACCATAACAAGAGTTAATTATCATGCATTATGTCGGAGATAAGAATAACCAGTGATTCATAAACATAATAAAGTATTTGACTTAAATTAGATAGAAAGTAACAAAACATTATACATGAGAATGCATGCAAGGAATAAAGTAACAAACCACACAAGTAATCATAACCAAATAAATCTCTATTGATCTCTTCAAAAGTGGAACTCTATTCTTCTTACAATCAAAAGTATATATAGACATTTTTAGTCTATGATTGTTCATCTTCTTCTTGTACTTGGTGCCAAAAGTGGAGTCTATTCACATTCTAACCTATTACAAGTCATGGAGATAGGACAAAATATACTTATACATGACAAAATGAGTACATAACACATATATCCTACACAAATTTACAATCTAAATTCTTTTTTGAATACTAATGAACAACAAAAATTATCCCATACCTACACCCCATCCACTAATTTTGTTCAAACCATAGTTGATCCTTCTTCCTACACCAATAAAGAAAGGATAGCTAACATGAACAACTTTAAACATATTTTTTCATCCATTGAACCTCAACTTCACATGAACCAAAGGAGTACCTAGTTCAAATGTTTACTCCAAAGTATATCATACATGATAATCCTTTACCTCTTCATACCTCTCCTACATATCCTATGTCACATTCAATATCCATAAAATCTAATAAACCAACACATTTACCTATCTCCAAATGCACCTACCAACCCAATGCAAATCATTTTAATGGTTCAATGTTAGCTCACTCCACCTCAAATGTTGGGGCATATTGTGATGTCCATCCACATGTCACTTTAGACCTTGGGGCATCTTGTGATGCCATTTTTTACGTCCACTTATCCATTGAGGTGTTTTATGAAGCCCACTCTTATCCTAAAATGCATAATAACAAAAAAAAAGTCAACTTCAAGAAACCTTCTGAGACTTATAGACTTGTATTTCACATATTCATCTTTGATATAGATGTTAATGTAGATCTTTCTTGTTATTTTTTGTCTCATATTTCTTTGTTTTTGTGTAATTTACTTCTTTTAGTGTAAATTTACTAGCATCATTGTCACATTTAGGGTCTTTGGTTTTCTTACACATTACATTTGGCATTTGTTTTCATTTTGGTTCTTATATATTTCTTTCATTTTTGTCTTTTTTTATATCATTCTTTGCCTTAGTAGATTTATGATTATTTTCCCCTCATTATTTAGCATTCACCTCATTGGTGTTCACCTTGCAAGTTGAGTATAAGACCATGGATAGGACCAAACCCTCCTCACAAATTACCACATTAAAACATCTTCAAATTACTTTTTGGAATGACTACTACTTTCATTGGTGCTTGTGCTAGATCCGTTGTAGGTTAGTATGGTTTCTCTAGTGACATGACTATCATAGCATATCCCCATCCTTTTGATATCACTATCTTACCTCCTTGTGATTAACTACAAGCATATTCATCATTATATCACTTATTACATAGATGGATCTCTTATGATCCCCATATTTCCCTTATCTCCTTTCATTTGAGGCTCACATCGGTTAGTTTTGAGATTGCACAATTACTCGTTGGCAAGTCTAGGAGTGTTTAGACACCTTAGTCTTTAGGTCCTTTTCTCTAGTGACCAAGTGTAAGCTATATTGTGTTTGTCACCTATTTCACTCATGTTTGGTTCTCTGAATCTGTATGGAGGAGGAGGAATAAAAAAAGCCAAAACAAGTTGAAATCTCAATCATAAAATACAAACAAAAGGCAACTATTCAAAGGCAACAATAATCTTAAAAGTTGGATCACACCAAAATACATGATATATATTTAGCACATCTCCTATCTTAATCAAAGCTCAAACTCCATAGTTAGCCTCATGATAGATCCGAGGTCCACTGGCATACAATAAGCTAGTATATTGGGGTAGGAGGTCTCATTATATCATATTCTATCTATTGCTACCTACTTTCTCATGCAAGTACCCAATCTTCATAGTAGACCTATGACTCTATAAGGGGTCTTAAGGAATGGGGATTACATTGTGGGAAGGTAGGTCCATTTTAATTTTCATGCATAAAACCTTCATAGATTGATCTATGTACTTTACTTGTTAGCCCAATCTTTGTGGTCATTGGTCAAAATGTCATAACTCCTTGGTGTTGATAGTTCTTAGCCTTTCTCACTTGCCTAGTGTGTCTCATTCTTGCTAAAGATGCTCACATTACCCATGTGGCACCTCACATTCCTTATTTACATCATATTTTTCATATATTCCCCTTTTTGGATATTGCTTTTAGTTGATCACATCCTTAATCACCTCTACCTACTTACACTTCTTGGTTTATAGTTTGTGAGTTGCATTGTAAGACCTTGTATAGGACCAAGCTTTCCTCACAAACACCCTTACACCATTTTTTTATTACACCATCTCATTATCATACTATTCATGCCATTAACTGCTGGTTGTTTTCTTACATTGCATCTTAGAACAAGCACTAAGTTTGAGTTTTCATCCTTTAGAGTTGTTGATTTTCATTTTTCCATCATGTTCTTATTTTATTTTTGTGGACTTCACTTATATTGCATATGACATTTTGCATTTTTACATGTTTTTATTTACTTATGATTTTTTCATTTTTGTCTTACATCTTGACTTACATTTCATTTTTAATCATTCATGTTTTTTTCTTTGTTTGATTCGACATGTTTATCTTACATGGGTTACTTTTCTGTTGTTTACATATATTTGTTAGAGTTTTCTTGCATTGATATTTTATTTGTCATTCATGTTTTACATATTTCCCAACATGATTTAGTATGTTCTACATTATTTTTTTCCATTTATGTTTTACATACTTCTCAATGTGATTTAGTATGTTCTACATTCCTTTTTGCCATTTATGTTTTACATGCTTTTCAACATGATTTAGTGTGTTCTACATTCATTTGCCATCATTTTTTCATCCATTTTCCATCAAGTTTTTGGTTCTAACCTTGCCTTAACAATCATAATTTACCAATTTTCCTAAGTGATTCATTTATACTTTAACCATCTTATGCACATACACCTTGCTTGTATTGTTAGTCTTGTATCCCTAGGGTTTATCAAATGTAGGTAACACACCCTCCATGATCAAGACTAGAATGTTTGCATACAATCATTTAGAGAAAAGGTAAGTTAAGGTATGTATATGTTATTTTCAGTTATTTCATTTTATTTTAGCATTACATTTTGTATGTCATTTGTTTAGTTATCTCAGTTTCATTTGTTTCTTTGTTCTTTCTCGAAGCACCATTCCCTATTACACTCATGAGACACGTGATGAGATTCAAGTGGGGCATATGTATACACATCAGATTTTCAAATTTTACCACTTACTAACACTTTCTATCTTTTAGTAACTTGTTGAGTCTCAATCTCTCTGAGTGCACGCCTTAAGGGGTGCACCAGGAAAGAGATGGGTAGACCATTGGTGCTTCAGGAAAGAGATAGGAGGTGTATAAAATTTGATCCCAAGGGAATTATAAACCTAAAAATGTAACATTTTTTTCTTTGATATCACTAGTGACAATAACAAGCAATATTAAATTATGGTTTGTTCATTAAAATAACTTGTTTTCATTTTAAAACAATACTAGGGTGTTGGATACGATAAAAAATGTACTAGCTACACATTTTTCACTCTATATTTTTTTGTTTTGACACATTTTACACAAAACCATAATAAGGAGACTCTGAACCAAAATATTGATTATTATGATGGACTTAGAATAGGGAAAACTGATTAATCAAGTAGTTACATGCGTACTTTCATGTGCAAATAAACTATGACAAAAAATTATTTAATCTAGCCTATAACACATGAATGATAGGATTTTAAAAATCAATTTCACATTTAGTGGGAATGGACCTCGTAACCTTATACATGATTTCAATGCCTTGAAAACACCTCTTTTACCAAGTCTCCTACACAACAACTTGATGTATGATGTTCAAAAACACACATATACTATATATGTGTGTGCTAGTTCTTAGAATTGAAGCATTAAATGAAAAATTAGGAGGGTAGTGATTTGAACTCATGACTTATTTATTTTTTAAACACCTTATAAAAGATTATTTTCCACTCATTCTATGAAGATTCATATATTTTTCAATGAAAAAAAATCTATATGGCATATTGTATCAATCTATCTGATAGAAAAATAAAGTAAATACAACTTATTTTACCTAAGAAGATGAAAATCAATAAAGAATTAATATATGGGACCCATACCCCCAAAAAAATAAAAAAACAATGCATTTTTTATATAATTGTAACTCTAATTTGAATACCACGCTTAAGATATTAGTTGTTACACAAAAAATATCTTTCAACACTTTTCCAAGAGATATATGGCTCCACTCATGATATTTTTGACATTTTTAGTGAAAAAGTTTTTAATATTAGTCAATTTCTAGAAAAATGATAAATTCTAGCATTTCCTCCTATTGATGGATCCTTACAATCACATGTTCATTATTTCATAAAAAATAAATCATGCTTCTCTCTTACATAAATACAAATAATCATTCAAACTTATTTCTCTCTTGAAAAAAAATATTTGTAAATTTACTAGAACTCTTCTGAGATAACCATATATATATATATATATATATATATAAATAATTGTGTGTGTGTGTGTGTGTGTGTGTGTGTGTGTGTGTGTGTGAGAGAGAGAGAGAGAGAGAGAGAGAGAGAGAGAGAGAGAGAGAGAGAGAGAGAGAGAGAGAGAGAGAGAGAGAGAGAGAGAGAGAGAGAGAGAACCCTCATGGTTATCTCTTCTCATAGGGCCACTCTTTAACACGTCCCATGGCTCTTATACCACCAATAAGAACTTATTTAATCTATAAATAACTACATTATTATTGATTTCAAGAATATTACATCAAATGGTAATTTTTTCGTATACTCACTACATTTTTTTTCTCATACAATATTTAATAAGCTTGTCTACATCGAACTTGACCGCCCAAACTAATTATATTATGGGCACAAATACCCATGACATAAATATCACTCTAACATTAGTAGCATAGGTAATTAAAGACTAACATTAATTTCTATATAATATAACATTAATTTATTTACTAAAGATGTGTTTCACCAGGAGATACAAGCCTCATGCTAAGATTTATTAATTAAACATTTGGATCATAAATTTTAATAGTCATGAATGCTGAATAACACCTAGGACCATGTGCTTGGTTTATAAATACACCCCATTGGGAGATGAGCTACTTAATCTAGCTTCAATAATGTCATTCACTAGATATCATAAAAGCACATCTAAAAACCTAGCCACATGTTGATACTAGTGCAATAAATACAATATATCCATGAACATAATTAGTAACCTTGAAAACATATGGATGATATGAAGTAGGTATGGGTTTGTATACACATGATAGACTCTTTTTACTTCTAGTGAACCTCTCTAGGATTCAATATGTATCTAGAGACTAAGCCAACATCATGCTCAAATGCTTACAATGCTTACTAACAAATTATTACGGTGCTTATGTGTTAAGTGGGTCCCCTTTATTTGTGATTGCAACCAAAAATACATGAGGAGAGAAATTTCATTAGTTTAATGACTACTATGGAAGTCATATTTAGATGAATTAAACACGCATGAGTAAAAAACCCCCAAAAAATAATAATATAGTGAAAATTGCTCACGAAATCTTTAAACTACCTAATACAAATACATTATTATTTTTTAATTATGTTAAGCCCATATTGATAAGAATTATGAGATAAGGGTGAATTATAAGGCATTACATACACTAATAGATTTGTAAATGGCAAAAGAGGATAGAGGATTATAAGCTCAAAACAGTTAAGTGAATTTACCATTTCTCCCCCTACTAAATTATTATGATGCTTGTGTGCTAAGTGGGTTCCCTTTCCTTGTGATTATTACCAAAATCACACGAGGAAATAAATGTCATAAGGATAATGACTACTCAAGTAGATCATATTGAGATAAATTAAAAATGGATGACTTAAATTTTCACAAAAATCAACAATATAATTAAAAATGCTCATGAAATCCTTTAACTACCTAATATAAATACATGATTGGGTTAATCCTACATTGGTAAGAATTGTGAGACAAGGGTGACTTATAAGGCATTACACACACCAACATATTTTCCAATGGGGAAAGAGGATACAGGGTGATAATCCTAAAGTAGTTAATTAAATTCACCATTCCTCCCCCAACTATTTTTTTTGTAGTGCTTATGTGCTAAGGGAGTCCCATTTCCTTGTGATTATTACCAAAAATACCCAAGGAAATAAATATAATTAATGTATTGACTACTTTGGAGGCCATATTGACATGAATTAAACACAAAAGTGTAAATATCCCACCAAAATAAAAAAATACAACTATCAACCTTCTCATCCATAATATAGTAATCCTAAGTCTATATATATATATTTTTTTAATAATGGGTAAAAAAAGGGTTTTAAAAGGGCCCATACAATTGTAAAAGAATGAGAATAGAGAAAACAAAACAACAACAAAAAATAGGACAATAAAAATAACACTCGCCCTCCAACAATGGATCACAACACCAAGAAATTAGCTCTCAATCAATAGAACATCAACAGAGGAACCAAAGACACAACAATTTCAAAACATAATCTACTGACTAGCAAGACCATTTAGGTCCACTATAGGCTCTCATTCATCCTTTATAATTTGAAGTTGTTTTTTAAAAAACACCTTATTAGTATCCTCTACTTCTACCACCTGATTCTTGTTCTTCCCCATAATTATTTTGTTAGGTCCATCTTGGGAGTCTCAATCCTTCCTCTTCCTAAATATTTATTGAAAAATATTAATACTAGAGGCATAATTATTAATAGTGGCCCTATTGGCATTAATCACATGATCTAAATTACCTTTGATAACTACATTTCCTCCTCCAGTCTTGCTAGTTACTACCAACATTGGCAAGATCCTCACATATATGCAAAATGTCCTAAAATAAGTCCCATTGAATAATATATTATTGGTACCCATCTAAATTAGTTACCTTCTCCCTTTATATCTACATTTAATTTTTTTTTAGCTTCCTATTCTTCATGAACAAGCTTTTCAGATGCCAAGTTTCATGTTGAGCAACTTCTCCAAATTACCAATCCTCAATCACTAATCTCCCTTGACCATGGTATCCTTCATCCTTTTATGTCTTGGGATGGATCCACCATATGTAGGACCATCATCATGTACATTGAGGTAACTATAGTGCAAGGGATGAAGATCAATTGATGGATTAGGAATGCCATATTGGATATCAATGGGATGCTCTATATTTTGATTATAGGACACAAACTTCTCCTTCCCATTTATAAAATTTGGAAAAGTGTCATTACCTAAGGATGTCTAAAATTTCAAGAACTAGTCTTCATCCAAGGTCTTATTAACTTTATCCAGCTTGGGAAACTGAGTCAAAAAATCATGGCTCCCACTCCCCTTTTGTTAGTAATATAGAACATAGAGCAATATTAATGAAATAAAGATGGAAATAAAATGAAAAAACATAATACAAGAGAGACATAGATTTAACATGGTTCACCCAATATGGGCTACATCCATATAGAAATAACCAATTCTTCTCT